>CM024575.1:60076785-61276785 GCA_014182395.1 Eucalyptus sp. ANBG9806169 | reverse complement strand
CACGTTAAACTTGCTTCTACATTTTTCAGGTAATCTATAAGGTCGATGTTATATGATGTGTAGCTTTGTCACAATCCCTCCTTTGGAGCTAAGCTCCTAGCATAATGTTAGAATGTCATTCCGCGCAGATAGGACTAGCAAAAGTAGTCATGAAAATGCAAGTTTGACCTTGAATTTAACTATCCCATGAGACACTCCAGCATAAGTGAACCTTCATCAAAGTTAGAAATCAATGTCCTAACCAAATTGTGAATGAGCCATTAACCTATGACTTCGATGAACATGTAGTCCTTCATCTTATATTGTCAAGCAAGAGGAGTTTTATGTCTCAAACGATTTCCAAATGGACCGAGTGATATATAGAGATGAAAATTTTCATTCGGAAATGAAAGCAAATGTGCTACGGCTAAAATAACAAAGGTGAGAAGAGACCGCTGTGTTTTTCTAGTATCGTTTATTATCACTAGTAGCATGATCACCTAACCAAATAGAGATGAGCTAGCAACTACATAAAAACCACCTTTTCGAAAGAGCGAAGGATCACGCCATGTATTGTCTTCAAGGAAATTAGAACAAGACCTTATTCAATTGTGAAGGTGAAAACTTACATTAATGTAATGTTGATCAATGACAATAACAAATGACAGGAAAAAAACCCAATCCTGCCATTACCTGGAAATGCAGAACGAGAGAACCTAAATTGTTCAGCCACTGGACAATTTTCGAAAACCATCCTACACAAAATAGTAGCATGTGATGAACAAGCTCCGACATGTGGTGATAACCAGTTCCACATAATGAAACCATCCTTGCCGCCATTGGGGGTTGATGAACAGAACAACCGGAATTACAATTAAAACCATCGTGTATGACATTCCGAAGCTGATATAGAATGTCTCTCCATCTATGAAACCATCTTCTTTAGCTTTCCTGCGTGATTTTGTTGCTGAGCAATTAACGTTAATGGTTGTCGAACAGTCATTACTCAACGGCAGTCCACACAGAAGAAGGTTTCCGTAGTAACTGCTTTCATCAAATGACCCAAACTGATTTTTGTTTGGTATGGCTCCTGACAAGTTGTTGTAAGACACATTGAAGACTCCCAAAAAATTCAACCGAGTGAGCTCTTCAGGGATAAAACCAATCAAGTTGTTGTAGGAAAGGTCAATGCTCTCTATCTTTTTGAGGTTCGACAATGGCATCGGTATATGTCCTATAAGCTTGTTGTGCGACAAATTCAGCACAAGCATGTCCTGTGAGATTGCAATCTCTGGTGGGATCTCCCCGCTGAATTGGTTGCAAGAAAAATCTAGTCCTACCATGTTAAGGAGTGTGTAGCCTTTGTAAGCATTAAATCTTCTTTTTGCGGTGAACCCAACAATATGTGGAATTTGCCATGCTTCATCTCCCAGAAATTTATCTTGGTAGAACTTGGTCTGGCTTCTAATTGTCCCCACATAAGAAAGAGGTGACAATGCTTGACCTCCATATCCAAAAAGCGATGTTGAAGTTACCTTATTGGCATATCCTCTAGAGGAGAAATTCATGGGTCCCAAGCAAATAGGTAATGGACCAAACATACTGTTTTCAGAAAGATCGATCATACTTAAGCCTTTCAATTTGCACAATTGCTTGGGAAATGTTCCATAGAAGCTATTACCTCTCAGTAAAAGAATGCTTAATTGAGAGAGGTTACCTAGCCAATAGGGTATGCTTCCGAAGAACTCATTTTCACTCAAATCCAATGTCACCAAATTGGAGCTGTTAGGGAGCAAATGCACGATTGAACCATTCAATTTGTTCCCATTCAGATGGATGTGACTCAACTTGGGTGCTATGAAAGATGATGCTAATGAACCGGAGAGATTGTTGTCGGACAAAGCCAAATACTCGAGCCAAGGAAGATTAAAGAGTTCTTGAGGGATGAGGCCATTTAACTGATTTTTGGACAAGTCAAGGAGCCTAAGCGATGACATGTTTGCAATCAATCTAGGAAGCTTACCAATGAAAAAGTTGTTGCTAACGTCCAATAGGAGCCCATTTACCGAGTGATGAAAGAAAAGAGAGATCTCCAGTGAACATGTTGTGCTCTAACTGTAGGCATATGAAATTTAGCTTCATGGTGTTGTTAGAAAACACGATTTCTCCTTGCAAGTTGTTATATGCTACGTTGAGGTTATTCAATGATGAGTTGCTATCTAGTAACTGGATAGGTAGTCCCCCGGAGAAATTGTTGTGGGAAAGGTCTAAGACTGATAGGGATTTTATACTACCCAGTTTAGATGGAATATTCCCTTCTAATCTGTTGGCTGATAGATTAAGCTGGAACATATTTGGGACATTTAAACAAAATTCGGTCGTGAGCTCTCCTCTCATGTCGTTGTTGGACATGTCCATCACCCCAAGATTACGAAGGGTCATCAATGGAACCTCAAGTGTCGCAAACAAGTTATTTGCCATAAGAAGATTTTCCAACTTAGTGTTGTTTTCCAACAACCAAGCTGGAAAGGGACCCGGAATGTCATTTGAGGAGAGATCAATGGTTCTCAGGTCATATTGATGATTGAGAAAGCCAAGAGAAGACACCTTGAATCCTTTCGATAGACTATTTGACATACTAAAATCCTTCAATTGGAACCTCGGGATCGAAGATGCAACTTTGGAATCAATTGTTAGTTTATTGTCATCAAGCAAGAGGACCTTAAGTCTTGAATAGTTTGCAAGTGGACCAAGTGATGAGGGGATATCAAAATAATTACCCGAAATGGAAAGCAATTCGAGTGAAGTAAGACTAGTGAGGGGAGATGAGGCGACATTATCTGTGAATTCATTGTCTTCAAGAAATAGAACCCAAATAGATGTCATGTTTCGCCAGCACGTAGGAAGCCCGCCAGTAATTCTATTATTGCTAAGATCCAACTCTTCTAGTTTTACGAGGTTACACAAACCTGTTATTGATATCACAAGTCAATTCAATTACAATGGTAGATATCGGAACATATAACAAGGACATACACGTACATGAAGGATTCATTTTATGTCCAAGTTTTACACCGATGAGATCTAGGACTTACTCTGATATGATAGTTTGCCACTAAGACCGGTGCTATATGAGGACAACAATCTAAGAGATGTCAAAGGACCAAGGCTGGAAAGGATTCCCATGTTGGTGTTGAATGTAGAATAATCCAAGATGAGCTGTTCCAACTTACTGAAGTTATGGAAATCTTCCCAGGAAACAAAAGATTATTGAACATCAGATTTCCTTACACAGACATAATCAAGAAATAGCATAGAAATATCATGAGTGAATGGAATACTTTAATAAAAACTTAGGCTTTGTTTATTTCGCAGAAAATATGACATTTCATGAAAATGTTTTCCAAAAAGTCATTTTTTAGGAAAATTTCCGAAGTTCGGCTGAAATCTAAAAATAAACCAGAAAATATTTTCCACTATTTGGTATGGAAAATTGGATTTAATTTTCATCCATGTACTCCTTTCAATAATATTTTATTTTTATTTTAAAAATATAATTTTTAATTATTTTTTCTTTTTTTCTTGTTATCTGGTTGATCACCAACCACAAGTGACGTCAAGATTGCCCGAGGCAGACGAGCTCGAGCCTTGTTAGATTGGCGAAGCCTCGGCCTTTGGCGAGCTTGTCCTTCGCCTGTGGTCAGTTGCCGACAATTGTCATAGTCGGCGATCGAATGAGGAAGAAGGAAAAATAATAAGAAGGAAAAAAGAAAGAAAGAAATTAAATATTTGATTTTTTAAAAATGAAAATTAAAAGAAAAAAAAAAATAATTAAAAAGAGTGCATGGAGGAAAATAGGTTTAGGTGAAAGAAAGAGAATGGAAAATGATTTCCTCATTTTCCCCACTTTTGAAAATGCCTTTTCCATTGTAGGAAAATATTTTCCTTCACTTATTTATTTTCCGTAACCTAAATGCTGGAAAATTTGGAAAACATTTTTTTGAAAATTGTTTTCAGCAAAATTTACTAATGGGTTTGACTAACCTTGAGTAGTAATCGTTCCTTCTATTGTATTATACTGGAGAGAAAGGATCTTGAGGGATGATAGTGCCCCTAATGCTCGCATGACGGTCCCCACATCCTTCAAGTGGACACCATCCAGGTAGAGGTTCTCTAAGTGGCTCAAGTTTTTGATGCCTACCAGTAAAATTCCAAGAAAATAACTTGCTTGGCAATAAAGTTGTGAAAGCACCCATGTGGATGCTTCACGACAGGAATCTTTTGAATCGGGCAAAATTTCTATATGGAAAGAGAAGGGGGTCCCAATTTATGACTTCTATATTCTCAATATGACGCACATGTAAAGCTATGAGAGATACTACATGAAAACTGAAACAATACCTTCAGCAGTAGCTGCTACATTGACTGCATTATAACTTATGTCTAGCTCCTTTAAATTATTGAAACAACCTAATTTATCCATGAACCTTGCTAACTCAAGTCAAGGATGGCGATTTTGTCCGGAATTATGAACAAAGAATAAGTTGGAGAAACTATCATTCACATTTGAAGTCCCATTCAAATGTTGTTTTGAAGCATAGACACCTGAGAGTCGGAATTGTACCGTGAATGGGTAAAATAGAATTATCCAGAGTAAATAATGAAAGCACCCACGCAGATGTCTAGGAATAGGAATCTTTTGAATCAACAACATTTCTATATGGAAAGAGAAGGGATGACTTCTATATTCTTAATATGAAGCACATGTAAAAAGGTATTAAAGAGCATGCATGAATCGTAGTCTAGTTTGTTTGATTTATGAATACAAATGAGGATTCTACATGAAAACTGAAACAATACCTTCAACAGTAGCCGCTACATCGACTGGATTATCACTTATGTCCAGCTCCTTTAAATTACCAAAACCACCTAATTTATCCACAAACATTGCTAACTCAAGTCAAGGATGGTGATTTTGTATGGAATTATGAATAGAGAATAAGCTGGAGAAACTATCATTCACATGTGAAGTCCCATTCAAATGTTGTTTTGAAGCATAGACACCCAAGAGTCGGAATTGTACCATGAATGGGTAAAATAGAATTATCTAGAGTAAATAATGAAAGCACCCACACATATGCCTTGGGATAGGAATCTTTTGAATAAGTAACATTTCTATATGAAAAGAGAAGGGGGTTGCAATATATGACTTCTTTAGTCTTAATATGAAGCACACGTATAGGTATTAAAGAGCCTGCCTACATGACTCACAAGCTAGTTAGTTTAATTTACGAATACAAACGAGGATTCTACATGAAAATTGAAACGATACCTTCAACAATAGCTGCTACATCGACTGGATTATCACTTATGTCCAGCTCCATTAAATTGCTAAAACCACCTAATTTATCCATAAACAATGTTAACTCAAGTCAAGGATGGCGATTTTGTACTGAATTATAAGCAGAGAATAAGTCGGAGAAATTTACCATTCACATGTAAAGTCCCACTCAAATTACTGTCTTTGAGGAACAGATGCTGGAGAGATGGAATTGTACCAAGAATGGATAGAATAGAATGATCTAGAAAGTTATGGCTCAAGTCAAGCACCTCTAGTTTGCTTAGCCTTGAAGATAGCAGGTTTGGTTTTGCAAACAAACAATAAAAAGCAGTAAAAGCCGCATAAATCTATTCAAGGACACGTGCAAATAGATATTGCCATTTCAAGGGGAAATATGTCGTAGACTCGTGAATAAATGATGACGTGGACATAATCATCTATGATGCAGGAAGTGAGTAAGAACCTGGACGTGATTAACTTATGAGTTCATTAGATAATGAGTATCTCTTTTTTATAAGAAATGGACGAACGGCGAATTTATACCTTCTGGTGCAATCCACCCTCCTAAATAGTTGGAGGACAAGTCGAGGCTCTTGAGTTCTTCAAAGGGAAGAAGTAGAGAAGCGTTTAGGTACCAAGTTTTGGAGCCGAAACGGTCATATCTCAAATCGGAGAGCATTAGCGCAGTGACTCGTCCTGTGGTGGGGTTGCACTCAACACCTTCCCAACTGCAACAATCGAAATATGATCCCCGGGCGTCCACCCTATACGTCAGGTCCAATGTGGCATTGAGCGCTAAAAGGGCAACCCTTTCTTGCTCCTGACAACCACGAGAGCCACATAAACATGCGATACCCCAAACCACCACAAACACCCATAGTGCTTCCTTTTTCATGACTGCAGAATTCGAGTGACCAAACTTTATATGGATCGCACTCTGGAGTTAACATATTTTTTGCAAGTTAGAGCGATTTTATAGGAGTTCAACGACGCCTGTGCTTGAGTGTGGAACTTATGGTCATGGCCAAAGTCTTGGTCACCTTTAGTGATGAATGTAGCTCATCCACTTTTGGTGCAAGGTTAATTAGCGTGCCGGCCACGGAATTTGGCGGAGAATTTTCCAAAAGTCTCTATTGGCATAATTTTTCCACGCGGTTAGTCTAGCCTAGCCTAGTCAACCGTTGTCATTTATATGACTAATTCAATCTCTATCCAAAGTAAAGCACAAGCCTTGTGATTTACTTGGAACTTTCAGCAAAAAGTGATCTTGACTAGAGGCATCTCAAAAGTAGACATGTTGTAAAAGTAACACGAAAATTGACAAGATCTTGCTATTAAAACAATGCAAAAACATTGAAGAAATAGACAGGGAACAACAAAGATACCAAATATTTATGTGATTCGGTCCGAATATTGGTACCTACCCCATGGGAGAGCCGGTGATAAATAATTCACTATAATAAGAGAATTGGAGTTATAATCGCTTACATGCACGGGTATTTCCCACACCTAGATTAAGACCAAACTCAAAAGTGTTTACAAATAAACAAATTAATTAGATGTAAAGCTCACGGTGCAAATCACTGCGTGTTTAAGCCTATAGCAAAACCCTTTGGACAGCTAATTCAAGAGCGTTTGTATGTTCTTTCTTTTGTTCTTTGTGCGGTGGCTCAATTTCAAAAGGAACCCCCTATTTGGCTTCTTTAGTAAAGGAAACCCAAGAAAGCAAAACCTTGCTTTTAATTTATTTTGTTTTCTCTAACCACTTCCTGAACCCACACACTTTCTTTTGTACAACCAATAAGAAAATCCCAAGTAGGCAATTAAAGTCCATGGAAAATTTGACCTAAGAGTTCATTGTATTTGCTACTGGGCCCGTGGTAGCTATCAACAAAAAACTTTCTCCATCAATGCTTAACGAGCCGGAGTCTACACGCCCAAACCTCCCAAATTGAACTTGTATCTTTTTCTTACCCAATGTTCAAGCAATATCCTCTCAAATCTTTTACATTAAAGGTCTAGATATAATCGTGAATACATCCAACCAAATAAAAGAAACTCTCCAATATTATACGCCATTCACAGAAAGATTTTTTGGATTTCTTTCTTATCCAATTTGGGTTCATCGCTAATGGCTCAAAATCAAGACATACTTTAGCAACTATCTACCTTGCCTCGACGTTTGTAACTAAGTCATAATGTTCATCATCCATGCCAATTCTCCCAATGGCTTGATGGATAGATTAGGTTCACTTGGAAAATGCCCTCCATTAATGTGAGATCAATGCATATGAGCCATTAGATCTTTCTTTTTCATCGTGCATCTCACATTGTCTCATAAAAATTAGAGAGTGCTTCACCGGTGAAAATGCATTAGGCTCACATAAAAATCGTAGCCCTTGTGAACTGGGATCGGGATTGGTGTAGTTGATTGGAGCGCTTAGCGATTTTTAGCTCGAGAATTCGGGAATCACCCATTGATCCCACCATTTTCATGCGAACTGGCCTTATGCACAAATCAACTTTTTTGTATTTAATCGGTCTATAGGACTTGCGGGGCATTTTCGAAAAACTTGCAGTTAACCCAGTCTTCACGCTCTGAGCCATCAACTATAAAACGAAAGGCGTTAGTGCGAGATTTCTGCCCACTCCAAAAACAATTGTTCGGAGCGTGTACGGGTCAAATGTGGCGAAATCGTGCGTGTCTACCCGGAATTCCATTACGCGCCTAACCCCTCTTCCCGAAAGAAAACAATTAAGACGATGAGATGGAAACTGGGTACAATTAGAAATCTCAACCGATGGATGACTACGATACACGAAATTTGTACCTTAGAAATTTCTGTAGCAATACAATTTTACAAGTATAGGACGAATGTCAAGTTGCCATCCAACAATTCTCCACATTCCGGGGCAAGAACATATGAGTTATATTGAGTGGGACGTCCACCACTGTGCGATGACCTTTCCCCATTTTGATGGCGGATGACTTGAGCACTCGAAATTCACAAGATCAGACTCAGCGTTATTTTCACGAAACATCTGTTCCAATTCGTCCAGTTCACACGAAATTTCTGTGCTCGGTGCTATCTCCTTGTCTCGCTCCTCAAACTAAATTTCTGCGTCTGCCAAATGAAGTCAAAAAAGGAATCCACTTTTGTCTTTGGCCGCGCGTCTCCTGCGGTGCGGTGATGTGGTCCGTGTCGATCCGACGACTTCTCCGACTCCGACTCTTGAGTGCGAGCGTGCACGACGAAGACCCCCAACTGCTGAACGCGTGCCTGTTTTTACACGCACTATGCTAGGCTGCATCAAAAGCCAAGATAATAGGATCTCGAGCTACCGGACCAGTTTGATCCGACGTAATCATGTTCTAGTCTCGCCGTGACACTTGGCTCTCTCGAGTAAGCCGATCAACACTTGCGGCGGTGACAAATTCGTTGATGTTTGTTGGGTTGTCGGGGGATTGGGAACCGGAAATCGAAATGAAGAGAGCTCATTCGGTATCACTGTCTTCTCCCTACTTCATGGGAATTCGAATTGAAAAGAAAGAGCATGCAGCATACTGCCATGGACATGCTTTGGAAGAGATCAGGAACCTTCTTCGGATTAAAGTAATCAAGCGAATCGAGGTCTAATGCCATGCATGAGGAGCGAATTAAGGACGAAAGTTGGGGTGTCAATCTATGTCGACGCCAGTATTCACGTGGTGTCATGTTAAGGGGATACTCTTAAATTGATTGGCCGGAATATGATTCGGTAATCAATAGGTAATCCAGCCCCAACCCACGTGATTCTGTTTAATTAAATAAGTCAAGCTAGGCCAGTCCAATCCAAATGTTACACAAAGAATCCAAATAACTTTTTAAAGGTAAAATCTAATTTTTGTGGCTTTTACTCAAGAAAACTGATGTGCTTATATAGTTATTCACCCAAGACCTACTAATTTTATGAAAATTCGAAATTTTAATATGAGATAATAGTGATTTATTCCGATTGTGTGTAATATCATCATCAATAATATAGAATTGTGGAAAATAAAAAACTAAACTTAAACTCCTTGACTAGCCCCATTCCTCCATCTTTGGTCAATTTAACAAGCTCGGCTGTTCTTATGTCCAATCCCGCCTCTTGGCTTGGACTTAGCCATCTCATTGGAAATATGAGATTTGACTAATCTCCCTTGTCTAGATTTGAGCTCGAACGACTTCAATGGAGAATTTGTCTGTTAAATTTGAATAGTTTAATAAAGTTTGGTTAGGCAGACCTTTCCCTTACGATGTGTTAGAATTTTTTGAGGGTCAAACATCATCAATAGAAGTGTCATGTAGAAAGTTTGGTAAGACAGACCTTTTCCTTACGATGGGTTAGAATTTTTTTGAGGGCCAAACATCACCAATAAAAGTGTCGTGTAGACCATGACTTCTCATGAACCATCGGCCACGCATTGATCCAAAAGTCAAAACATATCAAACCCCACAAAGACCTTAACTTCTTGATGGATGTGTACAAGTTTCTTCATACGCAATGCTCGTTTACATTCTTTTTCTGTTTTGAAGCAAGGCGTCGTGGGTAGCTACTCCAATAAGTGGTCTTTTTCTATGATTATTTGCCACGAAAATCACCTGCTGGAATGTCAAACGTAACGTTTAAGGTGAAATTTTTGAATTTGAAACTCATGGCCTCATCTTCATTGCAAGGCCTCCTCTTCCTTCACCGACCTTGAAGAACCCGTCTCTTTTTCGCCGATTCTTGGAATGTCGTTGTCCCTAGATGCTCACGAAGACGAACGGGAGGCTAAAACAGGGAACTCTGTTTCTCCATCGAGAAAATGGAGCTTTGCTTAGGAGAAACAGAGCTCTTTCAGCGAGAGAGAGAGAGAGAAGCTTCCCCAATTTTAAATGAAGCGTTATTGTGCTGTTCATTTTGCCTAGTTAGATGAAGAATATTTCACATTAGACTTCAATATCTCTTATAATTTTTTTAAAAAAAAAAAAAAAAGAAAACACGTGTGAATCAAAGTTTAATTTAGAATGCCACGTAGGATGAATTGTCGGAATTTATTGTTGGAGACACTTAAGCGACCATTTTTCCATCGATGTAGTACTCAATTAATTGCTCAAAATATTTTAGTATTAAAGTGAGCGCCATATGAAAATTATGATATTTTTTTTTTCAAGTTAAAAAACGTGTGTTTGACAATAATATTCAAACACAAAAAAGTGCTACATGTGAGACCAAGGTTATCTAAAAAGTTAAAATTCAGTGGTATCTCGTGAGCATGGTTCATGGAATGCAAAGTGTGAATTGGATCTGCACTAACATTGTCTCATTCGGGGAGACTTTGGGAGACTTCCAAGTCTTTATGTTGAATTGCTCTCCACTCAAGTTATTTTCTTGTGGATGGCCCTTCTTCCATATATCATGGCAAACTCAAGCTCTCCACTTCCCAAGCAAGAAGAGGTCCTCTCTCTCTCTCTCAAGCATGAATCTTGTAAGCAAATCCATCGGTTTACATATTTGCCAGCTGATGACTGCAGCTACATGGATCGTTATTGTGCTGGCTCTCTCCCACAACTTCCCTGCTCTTGCCACCAAAATAGAGGCAGATGCTCTTCATCGCAGTGGGTGGTGGCCTCGCCACATCACGAGCAACACTTCTGTGTCGCATTGCACGTGGCTTGGCATTTCATGCGACGATTCTGGAACCGTCGTTGAGATAAACATACCACGACTAGACGACGACAACTACTACTAGTTTACAGTTAATTTGAGCAGCATGATTGAGTTGATACGTGTATGTAAGCTAGCTAAGAATCTAAGATGCCTTCAATTGAGCACCCTCTCTACTTGACAATTACCAGTTGTGATGCTGAAACAGCACTCATATGACAGCGTTAAGCGCTATCACTCGCAGTATCCACACGTCGAACGGAAGGATCAATTTACATCTAACTAGACCATATTGACTTCTTTTGTGATGATCTATAACTGCATCTTGAGTAAGACCAACTCACGATTGCAGAACTCATGCTAAATAACGGTAAAGGTGCAAATCGTACACATTTGCTTCATTAACGTAATACAAGACTCAGTATTTCCACAAATTACTGCTTTGACAAATTACTGCATTGACGCTTCCCGCGGAGATGGTAAAACAAGGCCAGGTTGTCCATATTGCTAATGCATCTTTCCAACAGGATACATTTTGAAAAGGTTATACCTAGGCATCGATCAAGCCTTCTTGGCTTATAACAGAAAGAAATCCTCCAATAACTTATAACAAAGGGTGCATGAGCCAATCTCACTAGCTTTTATGTTGACATTACATAATACTGGTGTAACAAATTCCATTGAAGTTAAGACAGAATTAGAATAATTGTCACTAGGATATTCACATTCATAATCTTGACTGCAAAGTAGAATAACTTACTAAGCAGCTGCTTGCTGAGGTTGGGGACCGATATATCCTAACCACTGGCACCCAATCCTCGAGATTTCGGGAACCTGACAGCGGCCAAGGGGTTCACAATGCCCTGAGAATCCTTTCCCAAACCCATACCTTCAACAAATCCCATCTTTGCCATCACTCTGGATCCAAACCCTTTGGTATGTCTTTCAAAAGCTCCGATACTTTGAGGCATTCTTCTCACGGATGCTCCTCTGCCACTTTGCTTCCACTTAGCGCTTTGAGATTCTGACTCCCTATTCCTTTCCTGTTCTTCGCCAGACTCTGGGATGCTCATCCCTAATCCAAGAGATTTAGGACGCTTAATCACTTCGATGGGCTCCGCGAGACCTGTGCCTCCCTTCCCCAACCCTTGGCCTTCTATGAATCCCATTTTAGACCCAAAGCCCCTAGTGCGTACCTCAAACGCACCAAAGCTCTCAGAAGTGACCAGACTCACGTGCTGCTCACCATTTTCACTGGCCCCAGCTAGATTCACAGGGCTGATCTCCGTCGTTTCAGATGGCTTTACGCCACTTGACACGAAAGACACGGGTTGACTGGCCAATGAAACCTTTCCACTGGAACGGTTGACTGAGTTTTTTAATGACTCGCTTCTGCTAGATTTTTTAACTTCTTGAGGTCTTACCTGATTTCGACCTCCGCTGGTCATCTTCGCATGTGGGACATCAATTACTGAGAAATCAGCATCATCATCAACAGGTCCGATGAGCTGTAATTAGCAATACAACAATTGATTGTAGGATTTCCAGATATGCAAATAGACAACTGACCGCACTTTGTGAAACACAGAAAAAGGAAGATTTGACATCCTGAATGAAAACACAGCACTGATATGCATAAAGTTTCCACTAATCAGATTTAATACCTTTTCCAGTATAAGTTTATCAGTTGAAGATGGCATGCATGTCTGTGGTGTTCGCACAACCGTTACAAATCTGGAAAAATAAGATGATAATTAGAACGGCAAAAGCTTAAAGCCTAGAAAGGGCAAAGATAGGGGAAACATAAGGCCCATTAACCTTTTCTTGCCCGATCCTTGGGAGCTACTTCACAACCGATAAATTCTTGCCAGTCGTCGAACCTTATCACAAAAAGAAAAGTTGTAATCATTAAAAAATGTTCTGACTTACAGAAGCAGACACAATCTACTACCGGAGCAAAAATCACTTCCATGGAACATAAGCGTAGAAACCCTTAAAAAGTGAACATGAAGATGTGTCCAAACCACAATTGGAAAATTGGAAAATTGGCAAACCAGAACATGCACCTCTGCAGCTGAATAAAATCAGAGAAAACTGGATAGGTGATTCACATGAGCAAGGCCAAAAAGAAAAGCTATACCTAAACTTTGACATGATTGCTGAATGAATATGCAATTATGCAAATCATCTTTAGCAACATGGAACCTTGGGAAGGCACATATCAGTACTAGCATTAGTTTGACAGAAGTAAGAACACTTAGGTTGATGTGTAACATGATACAAAAGATACAGAGATAAACCAATGAGTGTAGAGCAAAGTCACAACTTTTCAATGCAAAATAAGAGATCAAGGATAAGCAGATCTATGAGAATTCAGAAAAATAAAACTTTCAAATTAACAAATACTGAATATGGTCATCATTGCAAAAAATAAAAGATACTTATAGCAGCAGTCTTGTTAATGATTGATATACCCTAACACCGATCTCTTTTGCATGTGCTTGGATGTTCTGCATAAGTTAAACTAAGCATGTTATTATATGCTTTATCACACATCAATTTTGCAGGGATAAGATAAGCATGTTAAGGTACTTGACCATAATACATAGTAACATCACAATCATCCACAATATCTCGAATTTTTTAAGGTGTGAGCAATTGGTACTTTAACAATTGATTAGGGCAAAGAAAGATCATTCTCATTCTTATAGGGTCTTTCTATGAATGAGGGAGTACATCATCATGCAAAAGTGAGCATTAGTAGGAATGGTGAAGGATTGGCGAGTAGTCGCACCCTTTAGTAACTAGAGAGAGAGAGATAGATGATAAAACATACCTGGGAACAATCACGAGAATGCATAGGTTGAAAAGAATGAATGTCAACTCCATTGAGAACAATCTGCTCGAGTTTCTAAAAAAATGAAACCAAGAAGAGCATTGAGATTTGTTCCTAATAATCAATTCTAAATACCACATAAAGGATAATATGCCCATCCCTATTTAAACGACATAGGAGCAGAAAGGCCAGATTGACTGTGACATTAAAAACTCAAGCATTATAGGAAGAACAGGGAAACAGGTTGAAGAACGTCACGCCTAACAAAGTTGACTTCTAATGATGCCATAGAACTTCATGCCAGCAAGATAATTTATACTATCGTGATAAAGATTTTTGTTACTCGGTATAACCCCAGAAAGACCCCAAAAAGCCAAAAAAAAAGAAAAAAGAAAAACACCAAAAGGATCCTCTCAGAAGAACATGTACCCTCTCATTCATCCATTACCATCTCATATTTATGAAACAAGGTCTACAACTTCCATGTTTGAAAATCTGATAACAAAATAATAATTCAATGCACAAAGCATAAGAAAATTAAGAAAAGACATCATAGGATCCATCAAGCAGAAGTAACAGAGTTAAATTTGGCTCAAACAAACATGGAAAAATGAGAGGCACGTCCAAAAGATAATTATGCAATTGCTTGTTAATTGTACATCAAATCACAAGGGCAATTTATAACTAAGGAGAAGGAAGAATGCCTTTACAACTTCCAGATAGTTCCACCCTTACCTTATTAATACTCTCAAGGTCAACGCCCCTACGAATCATTCTGTCCCGAAGTTTAGCAGCAATCAATTCTTTGCAATGTTTCTTCTTCTCACCTGTGCATCAATTGCATTTGAATTTTACCAAAAGAGCAAAAAACTATAGAAACATTATCCTATGAAGGGCCCTCAGACAATCTAAATTATTCTTCATTCCACAGGTAAGAGACAATAATTGCTCATTTTTTCACAAGACACAGAAGGGGAGCTCCATAAATTGATAAGTAAACAGTAAACTTCTGAAAGAGAGGTCCTTGTGAGCCTCGAACGTGTTTCTTTCTCAGGAGATCAAAAACATAGAGACCCCTCCAATCGTGTCATCCAAACACACCGATCTCCTTAATTCTCCATTTTAGTATTTAAAACTCGAGACTTAACTACTAGTTCATGGATCAAAATAAAAAGCCAAGATTCATTATTAATTGATTGATATTTCGATTTACTTTCCAATCCCAATTTATACCACTAAACTAGTTTTCCATTGAGCATGACTTTCTCATTCCCCCACGGGACAGGATGGGGCGGGGGCGGGGCGGGGGGAGAGAGAGTTAAGTTAGATTAATGCGTATACAAAATCTACCAGGAAGTCTTCTTGATCTTGTACTCTTTTGAGACCCCAATGACTGAGATTGAGGCACTCTTGTACCGCGATTCTTCTTGGCTGAAAGAGTCCTCACATCTTTTTACCAAGATAAAATCATCCACAGCTGATGACCAATTATCTCTCACATTCCCAAGACCTTGATGTTTTGATTGACGCTTCCTCTGCATACCATACTCTGTGGAAGCATCCTGGAGAGCAATTCCACCCAATTTTTTCATTGTTTCATCCAAATCACTACTAGAAGAATCGTCTGAATCATCTGACGAAGAAGAAACCTGCTGTAACAAATTTTTTAAATCTAAAAGAGAATCACTCCCACCATTCCTTCCAAATAATCTTGAGCAATTTCATCATCAACATCTGAACCACTATCAGACATGTCCTCGGAGTCATCACTTTCAGAAGAATCTGTTTCTCCATCCTGCTCAGCCGACTCCGACTCTGAGTCTTCCTCATCACCATATTCTGCAACATCATCCTCACCATCTTCCTCATCGGATATATCTTCCGTATATATTTTTAATCCCCCAATTGACACAAACCCAGAATTTTTCTTCGTGGATGTATCCTTTGACAAAAGCTGAGCCCCCTTTTCAGCTGCTCCAGAGTCAAAGCTCTCACAATAATCCACTTCCTGCTCAGGCGATGACATGCCACTTTGTGACAGTTCTTGATTTTCCATTTTCCCTGATGATGCTTCAATTCCCGTTGGAGCTGCATCGTATTCATTACAATAACCCAATCCTCTGTGTGAGCTATCACCGAGAACAAAATCTGAATGATACACATAACTGATATTTGCTTGATCCACTGACAATGGCCCTTCATCTACATAAGCAACAATTTGGCTGTCCTTTGAACCACACAGAATGAAAGGCTGAGAAAAATCCATTTTATTCTCTCCATTTGTATCTCTGAACGTCGATACTGGATGCAAACCATCCTGTGAAAGAATTTAACTAACCCAGATCAACACAAGTGAGAGACTGAGATCAGCTGATCCACAAGAAGTCTTCTCAAATCAAGAAAGCTGCAAAGACGAAAAACCGTAATCTAAGCCTCACGATATTAACTAAGAACAACTCCTAAAATAACTTTCTATTAGGTTCAAGGCTTCAGCTTGATTGAGTCTCCGTTTAAAAAACTGAACGGGTATGAAATCCAAGAGACAGTAATAACTAATTTCAATGCCTCATGAACTTTTCACACCCAGGAGGGCAACTATCAGCATAAGATTCCAAACGAAAGCTGACGAACCTTCAAATTATTGCAACCTGAACATGGATCCTAAAAACCAAATCGACTTTACCTGACGGTCGAGAGATGGATACTGGTATCCGACGGCATTCGATCTCGAACTTCACGGCAAGCTTTTAGAACCGGAACCCCTACCTCGCCCGGAGCTTCCGGCTTTCGACGCATCCGTATTTTGATCCGATCCTACAATGGAAACCAAGCAGACCAAAACACACTCTTATGCTCACAAAAACACCCTTCTCACACAGAAACAACTTGCGTTAGCCTCATAGACCAGATGTGCAACGGAAGATTTAGTGTGGAAGAGAGATTGTTTTGAGAAAGTGAACGAGGGATTTTATTTTTTGTTGGCAATTTGGTTGCAATATAGCTACCTACATTGGCAATTTGGTTTACTCTCTAGGTCGCCGAATCATGTGACTTTCGAGCTCAAAAGCCATGGGCATTCGTGCTGCCTTTGAGCTTGTGGCCATGGCCTCGAGTGCGACATTCGAGCTCTAACGGTTAACATCGGTGTGACAGAAGATAGAGGGATGGGGAGAAAAATGGGGTTTAGGGTGGCGTGGGGGTAGTTAATCTCTTTTTCTTTGGGTTTGTTTGTCTTTTCAACTGAGGTCTTTCTCTCAAAATGCAAATTGTGCATTATAAAAAGTTGGGATGGTTTTTCCAAGGCTCTCTATATTTTTTCCTCCATTTTTTTTTTTTGGGTGAAAAATAGGGCATAATACCTTACTTATATGTTATTTGATATAATACTTCTCTTTTGCACGATAAACTTGCTTCTACATATTTTAAATAATCTATAAGGTTGATGTTATATGATGTATAGCTTTATCACAATCCCTACTCTAGAGCTAAGCTCCTAGCATAATGTTAGAATGTCATTCCGCGCAGATAGGACTAGTAAAAGTAGTCATGAAAATGCAAGTTTGACCGTGAATTTAACCATCTCATGAGACACTCTAGCACATGTGAACCTTCATAAAAGTTAGATAGAAATCAATGTCCTAACCAAATTGCGGATGAGCCATGAACCTATGACTTTGATGAACATGCAATCGTTCACGCTATATTGTCAAGCAAGAGGAGTTTTATGTCTTGAACGGTTTGCAAATGGACTGAGTGATATACAGAGATGAAAATTTTCATTCGGAAATGAAAGCAAATGTGCTACTGCAGAAATAACAAAGGTGAGAAGAGACGCTGTGTTTTTCTAGTATTGTTTGTTATCATTAGTAGTATGATCACATAACCAAATAAAGATGAGCTAGCAACTACGTAAAAACCACCTTTTCGAAAAAAGGAAGGATCACTGCATGCATTGTCTTCAAGGAAATTAAAACAAGACCTTATTCAGTTGTGAAGGTGAAAACTTGCATTGACCCGGTAGATCCACATTGAGGCCAATGCTCATCAACGACAATGAAAAATGACAGGAAAAAAACCCAATCCTGCCATTACCTAGAAATGTAGAACGGGAGAACCTAAATTGTTGGGCCACTGGACAATTTTCGAAAACCATCCTGGACAAAATAATAGCATGTGATGAACAAGGTCCGGCATGTGGTGATAACCAGTTCCACATACTGAAACCATCCCTGCCGCCATTGGGGGTTGATGAATAGAACAACTGGAATTACCAGTAAAACCATCGTGTATGACACTCCGAAGCTGATGTAGAATGTCTCTCCGTCTATGAAACCATCTTCTTTAGCTTTCACGCATGATTTTGTTACTGAGCAATTAATGTTATTGGTTGTCGAACAGTCATTACTCAATGGCAGTCCACACAGAAGATGGTTTCCGTAATAACTGCTTTCAATAAATGACCCAAATTGATTTTTGTTTGGTATGGCTCCTGACAAGTTGTTGTAAGACACATTGAAGACTTCCAGGGAAATCAACTCGGTAAGCTCTTCAGGGATAGAACCAATCAAGTTGTTGTAGGAAAGGTCAATGCTCTCTATCTTTTTTAGGTTCGACAATGACATCGGTATATGTCCTGTAAGCTTGTTGTATGACAGATTCAGCATAAGCATGTCCTGTGAGATTGCAATCATTGGTGGGATCTCCCCGCTGAAATTGTTGCAAGAAAAATCTAGTCCTATCATGTTAAGGAGTGCGTAGCCTTTATAAGCATCAAACCTTCTTTTTGTTGTGAACCCAACAATATGTGGAACTTCCCATCCTTCGGTTACCAGAATTTTATTGTGGTAGAACTCGGTATAGTAGGACTGGGTCTGACTTCTAATTGTCCTCACATAAGACCGAGGTGACAATACTTGATCTCCATATCTGAAAAGCACACTCGGTGTTGAACTTACCTTATCGGCATATCCTGTAGAGGAGAAATTCATGGGTCCCAAGCAAATAGGTAATGGACCAAACAGATTGTTTTCAGAAAGATCGATCATACTTAAGCTTTTCAATCTACACAATTGCTTGGGAAATGTTCCATAGAAGCTATTACCTCTCAGTAAAAGAATGCTTAATTGAGAGAGGTTACCTAGCCAATAGGGTATGCTTCCGATGAACTCATTTTCACTCAAATCCAAGGTCACCAGATTGGAGCTGTTAGGGAGCAGATGCACGATTGAACCATTCAATTTGTTCCCATTCAGATGGATATGTCTCAACTCCGGTGCTATGAAAGATGATGCTAATGAACCAGAGAGATTGTTGTCAGACAAAGCCAAATACTGGAGATTAGGAAGATTAAAGAGTCCTTGAGGGATAAGGCCATTTAGCTGATTTTTGGACAAGTCAAGGAACATAAGCGATGACATGTTTGCAATCAATCTGGGAAGCTGACCAATGAAAATGTTGTTGCTAATGTCCAATTGGATCGGATTTACAAGTGATGAAAGAAAAGAGAGATCTCCAGTGAACCTGTTGTGCTCTAAGTGTAGGCGTAACCGATTTAGGTTCTTAGTGTCGTCAGAAAACACGATTTCTCCTTGCAAGTTGTTATATGCTAGGTTGAGTTTTTGCAATGATGAGTTGCTATCTAGTAACTGGATAGGTAGTCCCCCGGAGAAATTATTGTGGGAAAGGTCTAAGATTGATAGGGATTTTATAGTACCCAGTTTAGATGGAATATTCCCTTCCAATCTATTGGCTGATAGATTAAGGTGTTGCAGATTTGTGACGCATATACAAAATTCGGTCGTGAGCTCTCCTCTCATGTCGTTGTTGGACATGTCCATCACCGAAAGATTACGAAGGGTCGTCAGTGGAACCTCAAGTGTCGCAAATAAGTTATTTGCCATAAGAAGGTTTTCCAACTTAGTGTTGTTTTCCAACAACCAAGCTGGAAAGGGACCCGGAATGTCATTCGAGGAGAGATCAATGGTTCTCAGGTCATATTGATGATTGAGAAAGCCAAGAGAAGTCACTTTGAAGCCTTTTGATAGACTATTTGACATACTAAAAACCTTCAATTGGAGCCTTGGGATCGAAGACACAACTTTGGAATCAATTGTTAGTTTATTGTCATCAAGCAAGAGGACCTTAAGTCTTGAATAGTTTGCAAGTGGGCTGAGTGATGAGGGGATGTCAAAATAATTACCCGAAATGGAAAGCAATTCAAGTGAGGTAAGACTAGTGAGGGGAGATGAGGTGACGTTATCTGTGAATTCATTGTCTTCAAGAAATAGAACCCGGATAGATGTCATGTTTCGCCAGCATGGAGGAAGCCCGCCCGTAATTCTGTTGATGCTAAGATCCAACTCTTCTAGTTTTATGAGGTTACACAAGCCTGTTATTGATATCACAAGTCAATTCAATTACAATGGTAGATATCGGAAGATATAACAAGGATACACGCACATGAAGGATTCATTTTATGTCCAAGTTTTACACTAAGCGATCAGGACTTACTCTGATCTGATAGTTTGCCACTAAGACCAGTGTTGTATGAGGACAACAATCTAAGAGATGTCAAAGGACCAAGGCTGGAAAGGATTCCCATGGTGGTGTTGAACGAAGAATAATCCAAGACGAGCTGTTCCAACTTACTGAAGTTATGGAAATCTTCCCAGAAAACAAAAGATTATTGAACATCAGATTCCCTTACACAAACATAATCAAGAAATGGCATAGAAATATCATGAGTGACTGGAATATTTTAATAAAAACTTAGGCTTTGTTTGCTTCGCGGAAAATATAACGTTTCCGGAAAATGTTTTCCAAGAAGTCATTTTTTTAGAAAAATGACAATATTTTCCGATGTTAGGCTGAAATCTGAAAATGAACTAGAAAATATTTTCCACCGTTTGGTATGGAAAATCCGATTTGATTTTCATCCATGTACTCCTTTCAATAATATTTTATTATTATTCTAAAAAAGAATTTTTAATTATTTTTTTTTCTTTTTTTTTTTTAGTTGATCACCATCCACAGGTGACATCAAGATTGCCTGAGGCAGACGAGCTCGGGCCTTGTTAGATTGGAGAAGCCGAAGCCTCAGCCTTTGGCGAGCTTGTCCTTCGCTTGTGTTAGTCGCCGGCAGTCGTCATAGTCAGCGATCGAATGAGGAAGAAGGAAAAATAATGCAAAGGAAAAAAGAAAGAAAGAAAGGAATAAATTAAATATTTGATTTTTTTTAAATGAAAAAAGAAAAAGATAAATAAAAGAGTGCATGGAGGAAAATAGGTTTAGGTGAAAGAAAGAGAATGGAAAATGATTCTCATTTTCCCCACTTTTGAAAATGCCGTTTCCATTGTAGGAAAATATTTTTCTTCACTTATTTATTTTCCGTAACCTAAATGCTAGAAAATCTGGAAAACTTTTTCTTGAAAATTGTTTTCCGCAAAACGAACGGAGCGTTATTATGAGCATACATTTACTAATGGGTTTGACTAACCTTGAGTAGCAATCGTTCCTTCTATTGTATTTTGCTGGAGAGAAAGGATCTTGAGGGATGGCAACACCCCTAATGCTCGCATGATGGTCCCCACATCCTTCAAGTGGACACCATCCAGGTAGAGGTTCTCTAAGTGGCTCAAGTTTTTTATGCCTACTAGTAAAATTCCAAGAAAATAACTTGCTTGGCAATAAAGTTGTGAAAGCACCCATGTGGATGCTTCACGACAGGAATCTTTTGAATCAGGCAGCATTTCTATATGGAAAGAGAAGGGGAACCTAATTTATGACTTCTATATTCTCAATATAACGCACATGTAAAGCTATGAGAGATACTGCATGAAAACTGAAACAATACCTTCAGCAGTAGCTGTTGCATTGACTGCATTACAACTTATGTCTAGCTCCTTTAATAATTGAAACAACCTAATTTATCCATGAACCTTGCTAACTCAAGTCAAGGATGGTGATTTTGTCCAGAATTATGAACAGAGAATAAGTTTGAGAAACTATCATTCACATTTAAAGTCCCATTCAAATGTTGTTTTGGAGAATAGACACATGAGAGTGAAAATTGTACCCCGAACAAGTCGAATAGAATTATCTAGAGAAAATAATGAAAACACCCATGCGGATGTCTGGGAATAGGAATCTTTTGAATCAGTAACGTTTCTATATGGAAAGAGAATTCTATATTCTTAATATGAAGCACATGTAAAGGTATTAAAGAGCATGCATGAATTGTAGTCTAGTTAGTTTAATTTATGAATACAAACGAGGATTCTACATGAAAACTGAAACAATACCTTCAGCAATAGTTGCTACATCGCTTGGATTATCACTTATGCTCAGCTCCTTTAAATTACTGAAACCACCTAATTTATCCACAAACATTGCTAACTCAAGTCAAGGATGGTGATTTTGTATGGAATTATGAAGAGAGAATAAGCTGGAGAAACTATCATTGACATGTGAAGTCCCATTCAAATGTTGTTTTGAAGCATAGACACCTGAGAGTCAGAATTGTCCCGTGAACGGGTAAAATAGAATTATCTAGAGTAAATAATGAAAGCACCCACACATATGCCTTGGGATAGGAATCTTTTGAATCAGTAACATTTCTATATGGAAAGAGAAAGGGGTTGCAGATATGACTTCGTTAGTCTTAATATGAAGCACACGTATAGGTATTAAAGAGCATGCCTACATGACTCACAAGCTAGTTAGCTCCATTAAATTGCTAAAATCACCTACTTTATCCATAAACAATGTTAACTCATGTCAAAAATGGCAACTTTGTACTGAATTACCATTCACATGTAAAGTCCCACTCAAATTATTGTGTACGAGGAACAGATGTCGGAGAGATGGAATTGTACCAAGAATGGATAAAAGAGAATGATCCAGAAAGTTATTGCTCAAGTCAAGCACCTCTAGTTTGCTCAACCTTGAAGATAGCAGGTTTGGTTCTGCAAACAAACAATAAAAAGCAGTAAAAGCTGCATAAATCTATTCAAGGACACGTGCAAATAGATATTGCCATTTCAAGGGAAATATGTTGTAGACTCATGAATAAATGATGACGTGGACATAATCATCTATGATGCAAGAAGTGAGTAAGAACCTGGATGTGATTAACTTATGAGTTCATTAGATAATGAGTATCTATTTTTTTTTATAGGAAATGGACGAATGGCGAATTTATACCTTCGGGTGCAATCCACCCTCCTAAATAGTTGGAGGACAAGTCGAGGCTCTTGAGTTCTTCAAAGGGAAGAAGTAGAGAAGCGTTTAGGTACCAAGTATTGGAGCCGAAACGGTCATATCTCGAATTGGAGAGCATTAGCTGAGTGATTCGTCCTGTGGTGGGGTCGCACTCAACACGTTCCCAGCTACAACAGTTGAAATATGATGCTCCCGTGTCCCCCCTATATGTCAGGTCCAATGTGGCATTGAGCGCTAAGAGGGCAACCCTTTCTTGCTCTCGACACCCACGAGAGCCACATAAACATGCGATACCCCAAACCACCACAAACACCCACAGTGCTTTGTTTTTCATGACTGCAGATTCAAGTGACCAAACTTTAGATGTATCGCACTCTGGAGTTAACATCTTTTTTTGCAAGTTAGAGCAATTTTATAGGAGTTCAGCGGCGCCTGTGCTTGAGTGTAGAACTTGTGGTCACGGCCAAAGTCTTGGTCGATGCGTCTTTCCAAATTTAATATTTTATAGTACTTCCTTTATCTCCTAAAGAATACTTAAAGTGCAGATAAAGCGACCACCTTTGCAAGACCCGTGCCTTTCGGGGCAGACGACTTTGGATTTTACACCATCATCTGTCAAGAGAAGAATCACACTTTCATCGCCAGTGGATGGCATGTTTGGACTCTTCTTCCCTATGACAATGTTGCCGTAAAATAAGCGGCCAACCCTCGGAGGATTCTGATTGACCAACTATCATATTAACTAACAAATCTCAACCAATGGATGACGACGATACACGAAATTTGTACCTTAGAAATTTCTGTAGCGATACAATTTGACAAGTATAGGACAAATGTCAAGTTGCCAACCTGCATAAGATTGTATTTTTGACTCATTTGGACCAACTCAATTAAATGGCACATAGACTCAATAGCTACCGTCACCAGCCGACATTTCATAATCGGATCTCACAAGTTCTACGCACCTTTCCGCGTGTAACACTTGGATTTTGTTTGACCAATCTCGATGTCAAGAGAAAAATCTACTCGGACATCGCATGATTGAATTGATACGTGTATGTAAGCTAGCTAAGAATCTAAGATGCCTTCAATTGAGCACCCTCTCTACTTAACAATTACTAGTTGCGATGCTAAAATAGCACTTGTATGACAGCGTCAAGCGCTATCACTCGCAGTATCCACACATCGAACGGAAGGATCAATTTACATCTAACTAGACCATATTGACTTCTTTTGTGATGATCTATAACTGCATCTCAAGTAAGACCAACTCACAATTGCAGAACTTTCATGCTAAATAACGGTAAAGGTGCAAATCGTACACATTTGCTTCATTAACGTAACACAAGACTCGGTATTTCCACAAATTACTGCTTTGACAAATTACTGCATTGAAGCTTCCCGCGGAGATGGTAAAACAAGGCCATGTTGTCCATATTGCTAATGCATCTTTCCAACAGGATACATTTTGAAAAGGTTATACCTAGGCATCGATTTGAAAAGGTTATAGCTAGGCATCGATCAAGCCTTCTTGGCTATACAATAAAGTAACCTTGTGATTTACTTGGAACTTTCGGCAAAAAGTGATCTTGACTAGAGAAATCTCAAAAGTAGACATGTTGTAAAAGTAACGCGAAAATTGACAAGATCTTGCTATTAAAACAACGCAAAAACATTGAAGAAATTGACGGGGAACAACAAAGATGTCAAATATTTATGTGATTCGGTCCGAATATTGGTACCTACCTCATGGGAGAGCTGGCGATAAATAATTTACTATAATAAGAGAATTGGAGTTATAATCGCTTACACGGTTGGGTATTTCCCACACCTAGATTAAGACCAAACTCAAAAGTGTTTACAAATAAACAAATTAATTAGATGTAAAGCTCACGGTGCAAATCATTGCGTGTTTAAGCCTAAGCAAAACCCTTTAGACAGCTAATTCAAGAGCGTTCATACGTTCTTTCTTTTGTTCTTTGTGCGGTGGCTCAATTTCAAAAGGAACCCCCTATTTGGCTTCTTTAGTAAAGGAAACCCAAGAAAGCAAAAGCTTGCTTTTAATTTCTTTTCTTTTCTCTATCCACTTCCTAAACCCACGTGCTTTCTTTTGTACAACCAATAAGAAAATCCCAAGTAGGCAATTAAAGTCCATAGAAAATTTGACCGTAAGAGTTCATTGTATTTACTACTGGGGCCCTTGGTAGCTGTCAACAAAAAAATTTCTCCGCCAGAGTCTACACGCCCAAACCTCCCAAATTGAACTTGTATATTTTTCTTATCCAACGTTCGAGCAATATCCTCTCAAATCTTTTACATTGAAGGTCTAGATATAATCGTGAATACATCAAACCAAATAAAAGAAACTCTCCAATATTATACCCCATTCACAGAAAGATTTTTTGGATTTCTTTCTTATCCAATTTGGGTTCATCGAGTTAGGTTCACTTGGAAAATGCCCTCCATTAATGTGAGATCAATGCATATGAGCCATTAGATTTTGTGCATTTCACATTGTCTCATAAAATTCATCGGTGAAAATACATTAGGCTCACATAATTGTAGCCCTTTGGGATTGGTGTAGTTGATTGGAGTGCTTAGCGATTTCTAGCTCGAGAATTCGGGAATCACCCATTGATCCCACCATTTTCATGCAAACTGGCCTTCTACACAAATCAACTTTCTGTATTTAATCGATCTATAGGACTTGCAGGGCATTTCGAAAAACTTTCAGTTAACCCAGTCTTCACGCTCTGAGCCATCAACTATAAAACGAAAGGCGTTAGTGCGGGATTTCTGCCCACTCCAAAAACAATTGTTCGGAGCGTGTACGGGTCAAATTTGGTGAAATCGTGCGGGTCTGCCCGGAATTCCATTACGCGCCTAACCCCTCTTCCCGAAAGAAAACAATTAAGACGAAAGTGGAAAAAGAAAAAGTTCATTTCGGACGTCTCCCAAAAGACGCCCTTTTACGTCTTTTAAATAAATGACGCGAAGCTATTTTTTAATCCAATTTTTCCAAAAAAAAAAACAAAGTAAGGGAAAATTGAAAAGCACATTAGGCTAGGCGTGCAATTTCGATATTTTTGTCACGTATTAGATATTTTATAGTACTTCCTTTATCTCCTAAACAGAAAGAAATCCTCCAATAACTTATAACGAAGGGTGCACGAGCCAATGTCACTAGCTTCTATGTTGGCATTACATAATACTGGTGTAACAACTTCCATTGAAGTTAAGACAGAATTAGAATAATTGTCACTCGGATATTCACATTCAGAATCTTCCAGTGGCACCCAATCCTCGAGATTTCGGGAGCCTGACAGCGGCCAAGGGGTTGACTATGCCCTGAGAATCCTTTCCCAAACCCATACCTTCAACAAATCCCATCTTTGCCATCACTCTGGATCCAAACCCTTTGGTATGCCTTTCAAAAGATTTAGGATGCTTAATCACTTCGATGGGCTCTGCGAGACCCGTGCCTCCCTTCCCCAACCCTTGGCCTTCTATGAATCCCATTTTCGCCATCATTTTAGACCCAAAGCCCCTAGTGTGTACCTCAAACGCACCAAAGCTCTCAGAAGTGACCAGACTCACGTGCTCCTCACCATTTTCACTGGCCCTGGCTAGATTCACGGGGCTGATCTCTGTCGTTTCAGATGGCATTACGCCACTTGACACGAAAGACACGGGTTGACTGGCCAATGAAACCTTTCCACTGGAACGGTTGACTGAGTTTTTTAATGACTTGCTTCTGCTAGACTTTTTAGCTTCTTGAGGTCTTACCTGATTTCGACCTCCGCTGGTCATCTTCGCATGTGGGACATCAATTACCGAGAAATCAGCATCATCATCAACAGGTCCGATGAGCTGTCATTAGCAACACAACAATTGATTGTAGGATTTCCAGATATGCAAATAGACAACTGACCGCACTTTGTGAAACACAGAAAAAGGAAGATTTAACAATCCTGAATGAAAACACAGCACTGATATGCATAAAGTTTCCACTAATCAGTTTATCAGTTGAAGATGGCATGCATGTCTGCGGTGTTCGCACAACCGTTACAAATCTGGAAAAATAAGATGATAATTAGAACGTCAAAAGCTTAAAGCCTAGAAAGGGCGAAGATAGGGGAAACATAAGGCCCATTAACCTTTTCTTGCCCGATCCTTGGGAGCTACTTCACAACCGATACATTCTTGCCAGTCGTTGAACCTTATCACAATAAGAAAAGTTGTTATCAATAAAAAGAGTTCTGACTTACAGGAGCAGACACAATCTACTACCGGAGCAAAAATCACTTCCATGGAACGTAAGCATAGAAACCCTCAAGAAGCGAACATGAAGACGTGTCCAAACCACAATCAAGTTTATTGAAGACAAAGAATCAATGAAATCTGAGAATCGGAAAATTGGCAAACCAGAACATGCACCTCTGCAGCTGAATAAAATCAGAGAAAACTGGATAGGTGATTCACATGAGCAAGGCCAAAAAGAAAAGCTATACCTAAAGTTTGACATGATTACTGAATGAACATGCAATTATGCAAATCATCTTTAGCAACACTAAACCTTGGGAAGGCACATATCAGTACTTGCATTAGTTTGACAGAAGTAAGAACACTTAGGTTGATGTGTAACATGATACAAAAGATACAGAGATAAACCAATGAGTGTAGAGCAAAGTCACAACTTTTCAATGCAAAATAAGAGATCAAGGATAAGCAGATCTACGAGAATTTCAATTAGGGTTATCAGAAAAATAAAACTTTCAATCTAACAAATACTGAATATGGTCATCATGGCACAAAATAAAAGATACTTATAGCAGCAGTCTTATTTATGATTGATATACCCTAACACAGATCTCTTTTGCATGTGCTTGGATGTTCTGCATAAGTAAAACTAAGCATGTTATTATCTGCATCATTACACGTCAATTTTGCAGGGATAAGATAAGCATGTTAAGGTACTTGACCATAATACATAGTAACATCACAATCAACCACAAAATCTCGAATTTTTTCAGGCGTGAGCAATTGGTACTTTAACAATTGATTAGGACAAAGAAAGACCATTCTCATTCTTATAGGGTCTTTCTATGAATGAGGCAGTACATCATCATGCAAAAGTGAGCATTAGCAGGAATGGTGAAGGATTGGCGAGTAGTCGCACCCTTTAGTAACTAGAGAGAGAGAGAGATAGATGATAAAACATACCTGGGAACAATCACGAGAATGCATAGGTTGAAAAGAATGTATGTCAACTCCATTGAGAACAATCTGCTCGAGCTTCTAAAAAAATGAAACCAAGAAGAGCATTGAGATTTGGTCCTAATAATCAATTCTAAATAACACACAAAGGATAATATGCCCATCCCTATTTAAACAACATAGGAGCAGAAGGCCAGATTGACTGTGACATTAAAAACTCAAGCATTATAGGAAGAACAGGGACACAGGTTGAAGAACGTCACGCCTAACAAAGTTGACTTCTAATGATGCCATAGAACTTCATGCCAGCAAGATAATTTATACTACCGTGATAAAGATTTTTGTTACTCAGTATAACCCCAGAAAGACCCCAAAAAGCACAAAAAAAAAAAAAAAAAAAAAAAAAAAAAAAAAACAAAAGGATCCTCTCAGAAGAACATGTACCCTCTCATTCATCCATTACCATCTCATATTTATGAAACAAGGTCTACAACTTCCATGCTTAAAAATCTGATAACAAAATAACAATTCAATGCACGAAGCATAAGAAAATTAAGAAAAGACATCATAGGATCCATGAAGCAGAAGTAACAGAGTTAATTTTGGCTCAAACAAACAAGGAAAAATGAGAGGCACGTCCAAAAGATAATTATGCAATTGCTTGTTAATTGTACATCAAATCACAAGGACAATTTATAATTAAGGAGAAGAAGGAAGAATGCCTTTGCAACTTCCAGATACTTCCACCCTTACCTTATTTATACTCTCAAGGTCAACACCCCTACGAATCATTCTGTCCCGACGTTTAGCAGCAATCAATTCTTTGCGATGTTTCTTCTTTTCACCTGTGCATCAATTGCATTTGAATTTTACCAAAAGAACAAAAAACTAAAGAAACATTATCCTATGAAGAGCCTTCAGACAATCTAAATTGTTCTTCATTCCCCAAGTAAGAGACAATAATTGCTCATTTTTTCCCAAGACACAGAAGGGAAGCTCCATAAATTAATAAGTAAACAGTAAACTTCTGAAAGAGAGGTCCTTGTGTGCCTCGAACGTGTTTCTTCCTCAGGAGATCAAAAACATAGAGACCCCTCCAATCGTGTCATCCAAACACACCGATGTCCATTTTAGTAATTACTAGTTCATGTTCATGGATCAAAATAAAAGGCCAAGATTCATTATTAATTGATTGATATTTCGATTTACTTTCAAATCCCAATTTATACCACTAAACTAGTTTTCCATTGAGCATGACTTTCTCATTCCCCCGTGGGTTGTGGTGGGGGCGGGGCGGGGCAGTGAGGGAGAGAGAGTTAAGTTAGATTAATGCATATACAAAGTTTACCAGGAAATCTTCTCGATCTTGTACTCTTCTGAGACCCCAATGACTGAGATTGAGGCACTCTTGTAGCACGAGTCTTCTTGGCTGAAAGAGTCCTCACATCCTTTACCAAGATAAAATCATCCACAGCTGATGACCAATCATCTCTCACATTCCCAAGACCTTGATGTTTTGATTGATGGTTCCTCTGCATACCATACTCCGTGGAAGCATCCTGGAGAGCAATTCCACCCAAGTTTTTCATCGTTTCATCCAAATCACTACTAGAAGAATCGTCTGAATCATCTGACGAAGAAGAAACCTGCTGTAACAAATTTTTAGCATCTAAAAGAGAATCGCTCCCACCAATTCCTTCCAAATAATCTTGAGCAATTTCATCATCAACATCTGAACCACTATCAGACATGTCCTCGGAGTCATCACTTTCAAAAGAATCTGTCGCTCCATCCTGCTCAGCCGACTCTGATTCTGAGTCTTCCTCATCACCATGTGCCGCAACATCATCCTCACCATCTTCCTCATCGGATATATCTTCCGTATATATTTTCAATCCCCCAATTGATACAAACCCAGAATTTTCTTTGCAGATGTATCCTTTGACAAAAGCTGAGACCCCTTTTCAACTGCTCCAGAGTCAAAGCTCTCACGATAATCCACTTCCTGCTCAGGCGATGACATGCCACTCTGTGACTCTTCTTGATTTTCCATTTTCCCTGATGATGCTTCGATTCCCGTTGGAGCTGCATCATATTCATTACAATAACCCAATCCTCTGTGTGAGCTATCACTGAGAACAAACTGAATGATACTCATAACTGATATTTGCTTGATCCACTGACGATGGCCCTTCATCTACATAAGCAACAATTTGGCTGTCCTTCGAACCACACAGAATGAAAGGCTGAGAAAAATCCATTTTATTCTCTCCATTTGTATCTCCGAACGTCAATACTGGATGCAAACCATCCTGTTAAAAAATATAACTAACCCAGATCAACACAAGTGAGAGACTGAGATCAGCTAATCGACAAGAAGTCTTCTCAAATCAAGAAAGCTACAACGACGAAAAACCATAATCTAAGCCTCACGATATTAACTAAGAACAACTCCTAAAATAACTTTCTATTAGGTTCAAGGCTTCAGCTTGATTGAGTCTCCGTTTAAAACACTGGACGGGTATGAAATCCAAGAGACAGTAATAACTAATTTCAATGGCTCATGAACTTTTCACACCCAGAAGGGCAACTATCAGCACAAGATTCCAAACGAAAGCCGACAACCTTCAAATTATTGCAACCTGAACATGGATCCTAAAAACCAAATAGACTTTACCTGACGGTCGAGAGATGGATACTGGTAACCGACGGTATTCGATCTCGAACTTCACGGCAAGCTTTTAGAACTGGAACCCCCTACCTCGCCCGGAGCTTCCGGCTTTCGACGCATCCGAATTTTGATTCGATCCTACAATGGAAACCAAGCAGACCAAAACACACTCTCATGCTCACAAGAAACACCCTTCTCACACACAAACAATTGAGACAACGGGGATTAACGAACGAAACCAACCTTTCGTACGCAGGGACAGCACAGAGGAGCTTTGAAGTTTCATTTGGGCTGACTTGGGGCTGGCCCGTGTTTATTGGATCTGGGCCCCGGAGGTCTGATCGAGATCCCGGCCCGTTGATCTGTTGGCCCGGCCTATGTGGCCTAGACCAAATTAACATCGCCTTTTTTTCTTGGGCTGGTTCTGGGCCGTCGCTGGAAGGAGGCACATTTTTAGCTCCCAAAAAGATTCTCCAACTTCTTTTGATGAGGCCGGAAGGAGCGAACGGCAAGAAAGCCCCACCCCGGACGTTACTATAAGGGCCTCAAGGCCACCACAAAATAAGCCAGAGTGAGACATGGGTCCGCTGCACCACCGAAAACGCAATTATGTGAGACTCGCGAGCTCATCACCACAATTCCATCAACCACACGACACTGTGTGCAGCTAAGAAGTCTATTTACACGAGACATACCACAAGCACACAACACCGTGTGAAATTTTGTGGGATCATTATTAACCATTTTAAAGCTTAAGCTGTACTTAGTATGGTTTTTTTGCCTAGTAAAAAACGTGAAAATTTAATTGGAGAGACGAATAGAGCCTGAAAAGATTCGAACTTAGGACCTTCAATTTTGATATCATGTAAGATTTTGTAGAATCATTGTTAATTGTTCTAAAATTAAATTGTTAGATGAATGCATGATTTATTATTTCAATATCCTAACATACCGCATGAGGAAGTCAAATTCGTGACCTCATAAAAGACAACTAATCAATTCACCACTAGGCCAATGCCCTAAATAGGGTTAACACAGAGGATTGTATTCCTACGGAAAACGATGATACAATAGTTGACCCTCACAAATACAAAAAGCCAAGTGTGGCATAAGTCCGTCGTAATAGCGATGACTAAAAGCATACATACTATTTCCTAAAATGCCAAGCAAAATAGTTACTATTGGCTCCCGAATATAGTTTTTCTCATCTTAGCCAGCTCCTCCGCACAAATATTGGCCTCCCTCGGCACATGCCGAAGCTTCCATCACCCATGATTCTCCTCCAAAACTTCAAATCGCGAGCAAACCGAGAGAAATGGACCTCGCAGGGGGGCCGGAGACGGGGTCCTGAGCTGCCAGTCCGACAAGAGGCCGCCTTCGACGAAGAGGCCGGCTCTAATTGACGCCGAGGCTCCGAATCCTCCTGCCCTCCCTCTTCTTCTGCCGCTGCTGTTTCTCCTCGAATTCAATCTCCTGTTGCCTCCAGCCATGTCCGAGCTCGTGAATCAACTTCAATTGAATTTTCTGACCTAATTGATCGAGAGAAAGGGATCACCTTCCTCCTGTGTGGGGTTTCCTCGCCTTGGGGGAAGCGGTCGCATTTGGACCGTTGGCGATTCGCTGTGGGACACAAGGGGACTTGTGGATGGCTGTGATGCGGCGGCGGGAGCTTGGGGATATCATATTCCGCTACGCAAACAGCTGCGGCGGGGGCTCTTTCTCTTTGGGAACATGCGAGAATCGACGCCAATCAGCATGGTCTTTTGGGATTGTCGTGGACAACTAGTCTAGCTAGGCGGAATTCGACCTTTGATTGGTTTTGCAATTTGATAGGGAACCTCTTAAACATTCTGGCTTAGGCTATCGAAATCACGACGGTTTGTGATGTATTTATATGTTAATGGGGTTAACTGAGTCAATTTGCCCTTTTAAGTTACGGGACCCTAAATTTTCTTTAACAAAGTCTCTGGATACTTAGACATTAATTAAAGAAGATAAGACGAGAGAATGACCGTTTTGTTTTTGCATACCCAGAATGATTTATTCGTCAATACATGAAAGATCTCTAAGTAGAAACAGTTTCTTTGTTACTAGAATGAAGTTGAATTGCACACAAACTAGCTTTCCAAGATGCGCATTTCTTCTTATTGGAGATACAACACTGATATAATTGGAGGACAACTTCATTGGTTGCTTTATATAAGTTTGTCATGTTTGGGAGGCTGAAGATGTCCTTGGGGACCATCCTCACTTTATATTTTGAAGATAAGCGCATCGTGATGCAAAATCATAAGAGAAATTTGAGTTCCCATGGCAGCAAATTATAATTTTAATTTGGTTTGCTCTCCAATTTGCATTAGCCTTGTAGACTAGATGTGCAGCAGAAGATTTAGTGTGGAAGAGAGATTGTTTTGAGAAGGTGAACGAGGGATTTTATTTTTGTTGGCAATTTGGTTGCAATTTAGCTACCTACTTTGGCAATTTGGTTTACTCTCTAGGTCGCCAGATTGCATTGTTGGATAAATTCTCTTAAGGTATTTTGAAGTTGACAAAACATTTTCCTCAATCTAATTTGAAGACTTACAGACTCTACTGGCAAAGTCTGAAGATCAAAGTCTGAAGCTAGCAAGACTCATGTTTCAAAGTCTACTCTCATGGACAGTCTCCGACCAACTTTTATTCGATCTTATATGGTCTTTACTCTAACGGCTAGAGAATTTCTCTCTACTGGATTCAGCACTAGAAGATCTTACTTTCGTATTCGAATATGTATAGATTTTCTAAAGATTTCGCAACTTATATTTGGAAGGATCTACTTATGGAAACCAAGATCCTGATTGTATGGGCGAGCAGGATTGATGGGCTATCAACACTTACCTTAAAGAGCTCGAGATCTCTCTAATTGATTCTGTCCAACGGGTTGATTGGAAGAACTTCTTTGGAAGGTGCCAATGGTATTGAAGGCATGAAGAAGTATATAAGAGAGATGCTCCAGTTGTTGAAGGGTGCCGGATAGAAGAATTCCAAAGTCTGAATCTCATTTTCTATTTTGCGATCTTATTCTTCGAGCGTTATATGTAATCAAAAGAGATATCATATTGTGGTGAGACCTTGAGGAAGTGTAGTAGAGCTTCTACACCGTGGACTCAAGAGCGTGAGACTGTAATCACTCTTTTTTATTCTTAGTGAAATCCAGCCAGAAGGGCTGTCCGTGCGGGAGAGTGGACGTAGGCTTGGTCTAAGCCGAACCACTATAAATCTGAGTCTTGATTCTCTATCCCTAATCCTTTTATCTTTCATTACTTTCATTTGTAGCGATTGTTGTTTTAATTCATTAATCTCTCATTTGGATTATATTGTTAAAATTGCTTTAATCACCTATTCACCCCCCTCTAGGTGCTAATTCTAGTTCTAACAATTGGTATCAAAGCTTGTGTACTTGTTCATAAGAAGTGTCTTTACTTCTGAGTAAAAGATCTATGGCTAGTATGTTGCCTACAGGGTTGGTTGAAGGTCAAAGCAATACCGCACCTCCATACTTTGATGGAAAAGACTACAAAGATATGGAAAAAATAAGATGGAGGCATTCCTAAGATCGAAAGATCCTTTGGAATGGGAAGTGGTTGATAAAGGAATCATTCTTGCTGCCGCATCGAATCGAGAGAGAGGAAAAGAAACTGCCGATCCCACTCTACGACTCAAGAAGAAATCACCAAGAGATGGACTCTTGACGCCAAAGCTATTTACTCATTATATTGTGCTTTATCCCCTACTGAGTATAACAGAATATCTTCTTGTGATACAGCAAAAAGAAGTCAGGGATAGGCTTCACATTACCTATGAAGGAACTGATCGTGTGAAAGAAACGAGGATCAATATTCTTTTGGGACAATATGAAGTTTTTAAGATGAGATCAGGAGAATCAATAACTGACATGTTTAGTCGCTTTAGTGAAATTGTGAATGGTCTTGAATATCAGGGACATCCAATTTCAGGACATATGAAGGTCAACAAACTCCTACGAGGACTCTCTAAAGATTGGAATTACATAAAAACCTCAATAAGAGAGACGCAGAGGATTGCTCCACTCTCTCGTAGACGAACCGGTTGGGACTCTTCAATCTTATGAAGTGGAACAGGACCAACGAAGAGGAAGATTCAAAAGGTAAGAAATTTATTGCCTTAAAGTCTAATGACTATTCGATGCTACGGACTCAAGAAGATCTAGATGATAAAGAACGGCACTCATGATAAAGAGATTCAGAAAGTTGAACAGAAAGGAAGGAAATTCAATTGGAAGAAACAAAGCTCTCAAAGGTTTCAAAACAAATCAACAGAGGAAGATGATTCTAACAAAGAAGTGACTTGCTTTGAATGCAAGAAAAAATGGACACATCGAGACCCAACCGTCCTCTCGTTAAAGAAGAGAAAAGGAAAGACGAGAAATACAGGAAGGCACTCAAAGCGAGAGACTTAGAGTGATACCGAATGTGAAGAAAGTGATGACGATTATGCCAATATCTGTTTAATGGCAAAATCAGATTCAGACTTAGACCTTGATTCGATTACACGGACTCGGACAGTGAACTCGAGGTTAGTAACCTGAAAATTCCTGTCAAGGTTTTTAAATATATTGATGAACTTTGTCTTAGTCTGAAAACCTCTCTCAAGAGGATCTCCGAATTAAAAAGGGAAAATTCTACATTGAAGCAACATGATAAACTTATGAAAGAAAAGTTTTAAAAGTTGGAAAAGGACTTTGTTGTTGTGAAAGAAAACTCAGACGTTATTTCAAATGAAAATAATCTTTTGAAAAATGATATTACTAACATATCAAAAAGATTTTCAAATGGTTCTGAAAAGTTGGATAAAATTCTTTCGATACAAAGACCATACTTTGATAAGTTAGGTCTTGGTATGACTTCTGAAACTATTCCACTAATTGATTTCCCAAAGGTAAAAGAAAGAATCAAACAAAGACCAGCCAGAATTGTTTATAAGAATCATTTCCATAAAGTTTTTGTAAAACCTGTTGGCAGAAATGCTTTGAGATGTTCCAAGTGTAAAAGCTTAGAACATTTTGAGAAAGAATGTCCTTTGGTTTGGAGACCTGTTAAAAAGAGCTGGGCTAAGACTGTCTATTGTTCTAACACTTCTGGACCCAAGATGATATGGGTACCAAAGAGAGCTTGAATTCGTGTTAATTGCAGGTTACTATCAAAAGGAAGATTAAATGGTATCTTGATAGTGGCTGCTCAAGACATATGACAGGAGACTCAAGTTGCTTCATAAAACTTGCCCAGATAGACGGAGGAAAAGTTTCCTTTGGTGGTAACAACAAAGGAAGAATTACTGGTCGAGGAACAGTAAAGATTGGAAGTTTGTCAATCAATAATGTTTCTGTGGCACCCCCAAAACCCGGTAGGGTCGCCACGATACTATGCGAAAGAAACCAAGACAAAAACAACTTATACAGCAATAGAAGAAAGATTTAGGTCGACGCTTAGGCGTAATTTTTTTTTTCTTTTCCTTTAAAAAGGCTTTAAGGATTTGCGCAGCTCATAGCGGAAAATAAGAGGCGAGTCTCACCAACACTTCACTTCCCTCACGACAGCACAATGCACACCAACTATTTTTGATTTGACGAAAGCACAAGGCCGAACCACTTTTATTTACATATATAATTTTTTTGAAGGGTAACACGGGTCGGTACAAAAGGTAAGCCAAGACTCATCTATGCTCAGCCTTCAACCTCAAAAAGAGACACACGACCCTAAAAAATACGACGTGTAACGATCTCCCTTCGGACTACTCGAGTCGGCCATCCAAAAAGTTGCTAACCCCAACTCCACGTGCGCGGCCGTCACACCCATCCCGTGCGTCGGGCGGTGGGGGTGGCAGCATCCCCATCATGACACCGTCGCGGCGGATGTGAACGGAGATGTACTCTGGATGACCGGGCCTCCGGATAGGCCCACGTCATAAGATACGATAGCGCGCACACGGATAAAAGTCAGTCCCGGCAGGGTGGGACAATCTATCTCGGTCAGCTCGACCTCCACGTCAAATGGAAGGCCGTAAAACACTCCCCGTGTGACGGCAGGGAGAGGCATCGTACTAATCTGAAATGTTGGTCCCCGAAGGGGTGAGTACAACCACTCAACAAGTAAAGAGATCCAATCAACACTCAATGCATTTAAACAATACGAACAATTTCAATACACATGTCATTCATGCATTGCAGTGTACTTACCTCGAAGCCATGTCCATGCCATCATACCTCATCATCAAAATCATAATACGTATGCATGTCATCATCATGCCTTAATACACATACATGTCATCATCATACCATAGTACACATACATGTCATCATCATGCCATAGTACACATGCATGTCATCATCATGCCATAGTACACATGCATGTCATCATCATTCCATAGTACACATGCATGTCATCATCATGCCATAGTACACATGCATGTCATCATCATGCCATAGTACACATGCATGTCATCATCATGCCATAGTACACATGCATGACTAAATTTCCACTTGGAATTCTCAATTGATCATCACATCTCCCTTCCTTGGGATCATCCATCCCATACTTTACACTCGCACCCTAATTCGGGCCTTGCGAGAAGAACCTCCGGAATTATGCCAATCATGGCCACCGGGCATTCGGCACCCCCGCATCCCGGCATCTCGCATCCCAACCGGCATCACGAGGCATCCCCTCGGGCAAAGACCTCCGAGGCTTCCGGCACCCATCTAATTCCGGGCATCCTGATACTCCCAGGGCCATCCGGCCATGTATCTCTATACATTTCCGGGCATTATCTTCCTCCCCCAACCATTTCCTCAATCATCATAGATCATGTTTGCCAATTATGTCTCAAATTATCATGCACATGATATAATGGCAAAACAAGATCATCATTAATCTTATACATGTATCATCAAGCAATTACACATACATGCACTAGATGCAATCCCCCATAGCAATTAGGTCCACATGCCACTCAAAACAATGTACTTGCCAATTGCATTTAGAATTTATTTAAATCCTAATTTAATTCTACCTTGCAATTAATTAATTAATTAATCACATAAATCACAAATTCATGAAATCAAAACACATAATATTTTAATGCCATAAAACAGTATTTTTTCCACAGAAAATGCATGGCCAATCAATTTCTGCACAATAAACAATATTTTCACAATTTCCGTACACAATTTCGGACAAGGGCAGAACGCACAGTTTTCTTGATAAGTCAATTAAAATACCCATATGACCTCAGAAAATTATGAAATTTTACCAGGTTATAGTTAAGACATTAAACTAGACTTTTCATGAAGGAACTTAGGCCAAAAGCATTATAGATAAATTTTTATAGGTCCACGAAACTTCTGGTCAAGTTACCGAAACGCACAGGGAACTATGTCCGCAATATGGAGATTTGACCTACCTACACTTCTTCTTTTTCTCTGAAATTTGGATATGTTATACTTATAAGGATCCCATACAACTTTCATGATGGAACTTAGGCCAAAAAACCAAAGGAAGACCTCCAAATGGTTCCACGAAGCCTCGGGTGTCCCACACCGCGACTCCAGTTTCATCGTCTTCAAGATCAGGTTGGTTTCCTAAGCTATAATTGTTCATTTTACTTCAAATTTGAGTATGTTCATCCTTAATATGTGCTCTACAAGTTTCATGAAGAAGTCGAGGAGAGATTCATAGTAAAAATCAACATGCAAGCACAAATCCACCACAAGGTCAGAAAAACAGTTCCAGATCTAGGGTCTCCGAAATATGAGGTTTTGACCCCTCAAATCTCCATCAATTTTCACGAAATTTCAGTATGTTATAGTTCAAGGTGTTAGCTACAACTTTCATGAAGAGATCCAAGCCAAAATCGTACTCCAAACATGCATGAAAGCCCTCACAAGTTTCTGACTTCAGTGATCCGTGCGAAAAACAGCATGCATCTTCAAGAACAAGCCAACCTCACTCCATTTCGTGCATTCAAGACAACAAGAAAGCCTACCCAACATACAAAACACACATGCAAAGGGATGATGGACCCTAAACTTGCCTCAAACGCAAGGAGAAACAACGACAAGGCGGCGGATGGACGGCGGCGTGCGGTGGACGGACGGCTCCCCTTCCTCGCGCGAGCCTCCTCTCCTCTTCCCTTTCTCTCTTTCTCCCTTTCTCTCTTTCTCTCCCCCTCTCTCTCCTCTCTCGCACGACACCCCCTCCCCCAACCGGCCACTCTTCCCTTTTGATTTCCCCAAAGGCAAATGATTGCCTTGCCTTCCCCAAGAGCCAATGCATGGAAGGCTCTTTGCCACTTGGCAAAGCCCCATGCAATGGGCTTGGGCTTGGGCTTGGGCCCTCTTGGAAGAAGTGGGCCGGCCACTTCTTCCTCTCCCCTTGGGCCGGCGACAGCCCACTTGTGGGCCTTAATGGGCCGGCCACTTGGCCCATTAGGGTCCACCCTTGGGCCTAAGGCCCAATCCAACCTCCTTTTCCAATTTAATCGCAATAAAATTATTAATTACCCCTAATTAAAATCCTATAACATTTTATGAAAATTAAATTTACAACAAGCATGGCAAAACATAAATCTATCCTTAATAAATTACCTTAAGTTTAAAATTAAAAACACACGGCACAAAAATACAAAGCCTTAAGAAAGAACTAAGGCTAAAACACAAACCAATAGGTAAGTTCATTACCTATTTGAAAGCTCTAGGGCACCTTAGGACTTGCCCTTAATTTCTAGGATGCCACAGTTTCCTTAGTTGAAGGATTAAATTACAACTTGCTTAGCATAAGTCAGTTGTGTGATATTGGTTTCAAGATCAACTTCCAGGAAGAAACGTGCTCTGGAATCAGTAAAGACTTTACTCAATCTTTTACTAGACGAAGACATGGAAATATCTATCTTCTGGATGTGAATTAAGAAAGATCACAGTGCTTAATATCAGTACAAGATGAAGCTAATCTATGGCACAAAAAGCTAGGCCATACCAATATGAAGCAAACCAACAAGATCTCTACCAAGAAACTTGTTCGAGGATTGCCCATTCTCAATTACTCAAAGTCTGATCTATGTACACCATGCGTACTGGGTAAACATGTTAGAAACTCTTACAAATCAATAAATAAAGTTTCCACTAATCATGTACTGCAGCTTCTGCATATGGATTTGTTTGGACCTACCAGAACGCAAAGCATTGGTGGAAAAAGGTTCTGTCTAATAATTGTGGATGATTACTCACGATTTACTTGAGTCTACTTTCTTTCAAGTAAGTCAGAGACTTTCTCTCTCTTTTCAAAGTTTGCTAAGAAAGTGCAGAATGAGAAATGTCACACTATCTCGAGCATTCGTACAGACCATGGAGGTGAGTTTGAAAATCAAGACTTTACTAAATTTTGTGATGAATTTGGTTTTCAGCACAAATTCTCCTCTCCATATACACTAGAACAGAATGGGGTTGTGGAAAGGAAGAATAGGTCTTTACAAGAAATGGCAAGAACTCTTTTAATTGGAAATCAAATTTCTTCAAGGTTTTGGGCTGAAGTTGTCTCAACTGCTTGCTATATTATAAATTGAGTGTTCTTAAGGCCAATTCTTGAGAAAACCCCTTATGAAATTTTTAAAGGAAAGAAACCAATAGTTTCTTATTTTCAAGTATTTGGTTGCAAATGTTTTATTCTAAAGAATGCAAATGATCGTGTTGGTAAGTTTGAAGAAAAATCGATGAATGATTCTTTCTTGGTTACTCAACTACAAGCAAAGCCTTTAGAGTATTCAACAAGAAGACTCGACTGTGGAAGAATCAATGAATGTCAAATTTCAAGACTCTCCACAAATTTGGCAAATTCGATCGAAGATTCGAATGCATTCATACCGCTAGATCTACCTCCATTGAAGCAAATTACTAATTCGAATCGCACAACAAGCTACCGATGAAGAATCTACTCAAGAAGAAGATCAACAATCTATCGACTAGTAACCGGAAGCACGAGTCTAGTCATCCTGAAGAACTCATTATTGGAAACATTAATGAGGGAATTCGAACAAGATCCAAAAGGCGAGAAGAGTCTAGTGCTTTGTTGCTCTTATTTCTGAAATAGAACCCAAAATATTGAAGAAGCTTTAGCTGATGAAAGCTGGATTGAAGCAATGCAAGAAGAGCTCGAGACAATTCAAGTATTAACGACGTATGGGAATTGACTCCTAAACCAAAAGGTAAATCGCTTGTTGGAGCTAAATGGGTTTTCAGGAACAAAGTTGATGAAAAAGGCAAAGTAACGAGAAACAAAGCAAGACTCGTGACTAAAGGATACACGCAAGAAGAAGGGATAGACTATGATGAGACCTATGCTCCGGTAGCAAGGTTAGAAGTAATCAGATTACTACTTGCTTTTGCTTGTTATAAGAATTTCAGGTTATTTCAAATGGATGTCAAAAGCGCATTCCTGAATGAATTTATTCAAGAAGAAGTCTACGTGGAACAACCTCCTGGATTTGAAGGCTCAAAGAAACCAGACTCAGTGTTCAGACTAAAGAAAGCTTTATATGGATTGAAACAAGCTACTCGAGCTTGGTATGAAAGGCTAAGTAATTTCTTAATTCATAATGGCTTTTCTAAAGGAAAGGTAGACACTACTTTGTTTATTAAAAAGGAAGGTAAAAGTTTTCTACTTGTTCAGATTTATGTTGATGACATTATATTCGGATCATCTAATGAGACTTTGTGCAAGAAATTTTCTAAGTCTATGTAGGATGAATTCGAGATGAGCATGATGGGTGAACTATCCTTTTTCCTTGGTCTACAAGTGAAACAACTAAAGGAAGGAATATTCATTCATCAAGAGAAATATGCAAAAGAACTTGTTAAAAAGTTCGGTCTGGAAAATTGCAAAAAGACCGACATACCAATGTCAAGTTCCTTGAAGATAGACAAAGATGAAGCGAGGGAAGAAAATCGACCAAAAGTTATACAGAGTATCATTGGTTCACTTCTTTATCTTACCGCATCCGGACGACATATTATTTAGTGTTTGCATATGCGCTAGGTTTCAATCTGATCCTAAAGAATCTCATCTAAGTGTTGCTAAACGTATTATTAAATATGTTGCTACTACTGCTAAGATTGGTCTATGGTATCCCAAAGAATGAGACTTTACACTTCTTGGCTATTCAGACGCAGATCTTGCAGGTTGTAGAGTTGAAAGAAAAAGCACTTCAGGTACTTGTCAATTGCTTGGAAACAGGGCAATATCTTGGTTTTCAAGAAAACAAAGTACTGTGGCTCTTTCAACGGCTGAAGCAGAATACGTAGCCCTTGGAAGTTGCTGTTCTCAAATACTGTGGATAAAACAACAACTACAAGACTTTGGCATTGAAGATTCTTGCACAGAGATAAAATGTGACAATATCAGCGCAATCAATCTTACAAAGAATCCTATCCTACATTCAAGAGCAAAACATATTGAGATTCGACATCATTTTATAAGAGATCATGTTCAGAACAAAGAAATCTTGATACAATTCATAGACTCAAAGAATCAACGCGTACATCTTCACAAAGCCACTTGAGAAAAGCTTGTTTGAGTCTATTCGCTCAAGACTCAATATTTTATCTCTTGAAGAATGTTGAAGCTCAAACTCAGAATCTAAAGTCTGACAGAGTATCAGACTCAAAAAGTTGTAGACTGAAAATACCAATCAACACGACTGTAAGTTCATTTACTTAAACTGTCATTTCGAAAAGGTAAGATTGTCTGTTTATCTCTAATTGAGCTTATTAAGGCAGTTATATTTAAAAAAGGGTGGTTATCGATTTATTAAGGCAATTATTTTTTTTTAATAGGAAATTCCTCATATTTCCAAAATTTGCGACGCTTGAATCACCCCGTATCTGTTATCTTTTATATACTCCTTCCTCTTCTTTTTCACTTTACCCAGAAACCCTAGATCAAAAGCTTTTCACTTCTCTGTATTTTTCTCTCCCAAATTTCTACGTCTCAAAGCTTTTAACTTTCTTGCGACACAAGTGTGAAAGTTTCTCCAAGAAAGCGACAATGTCTTACCAAAGGAAATCCTCAAGGATAGCAAACAGGGGACCACAGTGATCTGGTGAGGGGCCTACGCACTTCGATCTCACAGAAGAAAGTGACTTTCCAACTGAACAGACTCTTCAACGATCTCAACAGCGTACTTCCTCAACTAGACCTCATGCTTTACTCGCATTGAAGGAAGGAGGTTCTGCAATGACCTTCATTGATGAATTTCTTAAAGAAAAGGTTACTCAAATGAGACTCATTTTCTCACCGTCATGGAGAGATCGTGCATTGTTCTGGCTGGGCATGTACGGCGAAAAGCATTTGCAAACTTTCCCAAAGTGACCCTAGGTTTAGTAGTGTAAATCAACCGAGAGGGAAAGGATGATGATGAGAAAATGTTCATACATTTTAAACCTTGGATGGGTGTGGCTGCAAACCTTCGAGGAAAGAAGGATGAACTGTTTCGATCGATGCATACACGGGAAGATGTATGAGAAACTGTTGAAGCGTGGGGTGATGAATCCACAGACGGTGGATTTTGATTTTCTTGACCTATTAAGCATCAATCTGAGAGAGAAGTTTGAGAAACTTCAACTTCATAAGTTCTGTACTGACTGTGATGTGGCTCATTCGAATTAACAAAGCATACTTTTATTCCAATCTCGGTTTCCTTGATGCGAATAGCTTTTCATTCAGTGTGAGAGATAGAGAATATGTTATTGATAAGGACACTCTGGCAGATGTAATTGGTGTGGAAAGAGGTGTTTTCCAATCAATTGGTGTGTCTGTAAGTCATGCAACTCTAGAACTTGCGAGAGACCGAATTGCTGAAGGTCGTCTCTCCTACTCCAGGATGAATGCAACAAACACTCTACTTCACAAGATAGTGATCAACTGTCTTAGACCGAAATCAACATCCAAGACAGATGTATCCATCTCGGAGACTAAGTTGATGTATGCAATCAAGATTGGTCTTAATTTCTCTCTGCCACACACTATCATGTTTCACATGTACAGGTCCATGGCAAAGGACAAGGGAAAACTCCCTTATGTCCGCTCTCATCACTCGTCTTTTCGAGACACCGAACATTCAGCCTCCTCACATTCTCTCTCGTGAAGACTATTGATAAAATGGTCATCGGACCGAGGATGATAACAAAGATGCGTCTAAAAGAACTCGAAGAAGTCGGAGCAGCTTCAAGGAGAAGACTCCTATTAAGTTCAAACCAGACTCTTCTGCGGCCAAAAGAAAAGGAAAGGAACCAGTGACTAGTCCTATCAAGAAGAGAAGGGCAATCATCTTGGAAGATGAAGATGATGAGGATGCTTTACCCATCTTTGCTCTTGTTTCTCAATTTTCTGCACCTGTTTCAGCTGTTCCAGAACAACATTTTGCAGAAAAAGAAGTAGAGAAAGAAGCAGAAAAAGAAGAAGAGAAAGAAGAAGAGAAAGAAGAAGAAAAAGAAGAAGAGAAAGAAGAAGAGAAAGAGGAAGAAGAAAAAGCAGAACAAGGGGACGAACCGGCAAAAACAGATTCTCCAGCAGAAAAAGAGGATCAAGAACATCCTGTCACTAAGGAAACTCCTCAGAAAGAAGAGTATTTTTCTCCTCAAGAAGACATTGAAACAGGGGGAGATACCCAAAGAGAACATACTCCTCTTCTACTGACTTTTACAGAAGAAGATACACAAACAGGTGTTAGTCGATCACCTCCGATGCGAAGATGTTTATGCTTTGCTCGGTTTCCCGAGGGAGAGGCATCATCTCCACATACCGATCTCCCCGCCGATATTCATACGGCTTGACTCCACCATCGGACCGAGTTGACGCAAGCACACGGGCCCGACAATTCATGAGATTTTGGAAGGTTGCTTGACATCATCTTGGAGCTCAAAGGCCAAATCTATGCTATGGGGTATGAATTTCAGACTCTGCAGAATGAAAATCATGCAATGTTCATCACCATGCATGATCAGCTTAAAGAGGTTCAGCGTCAGATTCAGGATACTGCAAAAGGCACTACTCTTACTCAACTACAGGAAGATTTGAGGAAGCTAGAAGGAACTGTCAAGTCTATGGAGGACTTTCAACTTGTCCGCATTCCTCGTGCTCCTTGATTTTTTAATGCTGACAAAAAGGGGGAGAAGACTTTGTAGATTTCAAGCACATTTCAATTTCAAGACTCTATCCTCAAACCAAACTAAATCTTCATTTTTAAACATTTTTGATTTGTTATGATTGTGATTGATATTTTGACTTTATCTTGAGTTTTTTGAATGTGTGCTCATTATCGCATTACTTTAAGCTATTAAATTAGATAAAGATAGTAATGTCTGCACATGACTAATGAGGTTTCTGTGAATGCAGATCTGTGTACAGGGTAAGTCTGTGTACAGGACATCTGTGTACATGATAACTTTTACTATTTTTATTCTAATCTTTTATGAGATATTAATGCTTGCTTAAAAGTTGTATTGCAGGGCAATAATATTCAAATATGCAGGAAAGTTTTGTCACCATCAAAAAGGGGGAGATTGTTGGATAAATTCTCTTCAGGTATTTTGAAGTTGACAAAACATTTTCCTCAATCTAGTATGAAGACTTACAGACTCTACTGGCAAAGTCTGAAGATCAAAGTCTGAAGCTAGCAAGACTCATGTTTCAAAGTCTACTCTCATGGACAGTCTCCAGACCAACTTTTATTTAGATCTTATATGGTCTTTACTCTAACGGCTAGAGAATTTCTTTCTACTGGATTCAGCACTAGAAGATCTTACTTTCGTATTCGAATATGTATAGATTTTCTAAAGATTTCACAACTTATATTTGGAAGGATCTACTTATGGAAACCAAGATCCCGATTGTATGGGCGAGCGGGATTGATGGGCTATCAACACTTACCTTAAAGAACTCGAGATCTCTCTAATTGATTCTCGTCCAACGGGTTGATTGGAAGAACTTCTTTGGAAGGTGCCAACGGTATTGAAGGCATGAAGAAGTATATAAGAGAGATGCTCCAGTTGTTGAAGGGTGCCGGATAGAAGAATTCCAAAGTTTGAATCTCCTTTTCTATTTTGCGATCTTATTCTTCGAGCGTTATATGTAATCAAAAGAGAGATCATATTGTGGTGAGACCTTGAGGAAGTGTAGTAGAGCTTCTACACTTTGTGGACTCAAGAGCGTGAGACTCGTAATCACTCTTTTGATTCTTAGTGAAATCCAGCCGAAGGGCTATCCGTGCGAGAGTGGACGTAGGCTTGGTTTAAGCCGAACCACTATAAATCTGGAGTCTTGATTCTCTATTCCTAATCCTTTTATCTTTCATTACTTTCACTTGCAGTGATTGTTGTTTTAATTCATTAATCTCTCATTTGGATTATATTGTTAAAATTGCTTTAATCACCTATTCACCCCCCTCTAGATGTTAATTCTAGTTCTAACATGCATGACTTTTAAGGTCAAAGGCCATGGGCATTCGTGCTACCTTTGAGCTTGTGGCCATGGCCTTGAGTGCGACGTTCAAGCTCTAATAGTTAACACCGGTGTGGTGGAAGATAGAGGGATGGGGAGAAAAATGGGGTTTGGGGTGGGGTGGGGGGTTATTTATCTCTTTTTCTTTGGGTCTAAGGGTTTGTTTGTCTTTTCAACTTGGGTCTTTCTCTAAAAATGCAAATTGTGCATTGTAAAAAGTGGGGATGGTTTTTCCAAGGTTCTCTATATTTTTTCCTCCATTTTTTTTGGGTGAAAAATAGGGCATAATACCTTACTTATATGTTATTTGATATAATAATTTTCTTTTGCACGTTAAACTTGCTTCTACATATTTCAGATAATCTATAAGGTTGATGTTATATGATGTGTAGCTTTATCACAATCCCGCCTCTAGAGCTAAGCTCCTAGCGTAATGTTAGAATGTCATTCCGCGCAGATAGGACTAGTAAAAGTAGTCATGAAAATGCAAGTTTGACCATGAATTTAACTATCTTAGGAGACACTCTAGCACAAGTGAACCTTCATAAAAGTTAGATAGAAATCGATGTCCTAACCAAATTGCGGATGAGCCATGAACCTATGACTTTGATGAACATGCAGTCGTTCACGCTATATTGTCAAGCGAGAGGAGTTTTATGTCTCGAACGGTTTGCGAATGAATCGAGTGATATATAGAGACGAAAATTTTCATTCGGAAATGAAAGCAAATGTGCTACTGCAGAAATAACAAAGGTGAGAAGAGACAGTTGTGTTTTTCTAGTATTGTTTGTTATCGTTAGTAGTATGATCACCTAACCAAATAAAGATGAGCTAGCAACTACGTAAAAACCACCTTTTCGAAAAAGGGAAGGATCACGGCATGCATTGTCTTCAAGGAAATTAAAACAAGACCTTATTCAGTTGTGAAGGTGAAAACTTGCATTGACCCGGCAGATCCACATTGAGGCCAATGCTCATCAACGACAATAACAAATGACGGGAAAAAAACCCAATCCTGCCATTACCTAGAAATGCAGAACGGGAGAACCTAAATTGTTGGGCCACTGGACAATTTTCAAAAACCATCCTGCGCAAAATAGTAGCATGTGATGAACAAGCTCCGACATGTGGTGATAACTAGTTCCACATAGTGAAACCATCCCTGTCGCCATTGGGGGTTGATGAACAGAACAATTGGAATTACTAGTAACACCATCGTGTATGACACTCCGAAGCTAATGTAGAATGTCTCTCCGTCTATGAAACCATCTTCTTTAGCTTTCGTGCATGATTTTGTTGCTGAGCAATTAATGTTAGTGGTTGTCAAATAGTCATTACTCAATGGCAGTCCACACAGAAGATGGTTTCTGTAATAACTGCTTTCAATAAATGACCCAAACTGATTTTTGTTTGGTATGGCTCCTGACAAGTTGTTGTAAGACACATTGAAGACTTCCAGGGAAATCAACTAAGTAAGCTCTTTAGGGATAGAATCAATCAAGTTGTTGTAGGAAAGGTCAATGCTCTCTATCTTTGTGAGGTTCAACAATGACATCGGTATATGTCCTGTAAGCTTGTTGTGCGACAGATTTAGCATAAGCATGTCCTGTGAGATTGCAATCTCTGATGGGATCCCCCCGCTGAAATGGTTGTAAGAAAAATCTAGTCCTATCATGTTAAGTAGTGTGTAGCCTTTATAAGCATCAAACCTTCTTTTTGTTGTGAACCCAACAATATGTGGAACTTCCCATTTTCCGTCTACTAGATCTTTATTGTGGTACAACTGGGTATAATCGAACTAGGTATGGCTTCTTATTCTCCTCACATAAGACCAAGGTGACCATACTTGACCTCCATATCTGATACGCAATGTTGAATCTACCTTATCGGCATATCCTCCAGAGGAGAAATTCATGGGTCCCAAGCAACTAGGTAATGGACCAAACAGATTGTTTTCAGAAAGATCGATCATACTTAAGCTTTTCAATCTGCACAATTGCTTGGGAAATGTTCCATAGAAGCTATTACCTCTCGGTAAAAGAATGCTTAATTGAGAGAGGTTACCTAGCCATTCGGGTATGCTTCCGAAGAACTCATTTTCACTCAAATCCAAGGTCACCAAATTGGAGCTGTTAGGGAGCAGATGCATGATTGAACCATTCAATTTGTTCCCATTCAGATGGATATGACTCAACCAGGGTGTTGTGAAAGATAATGCTAATGAACAAGAGAGATTGTTGTCAGACAAAGCCAAACACTCGAGCTTAGGAAGATTAAAGAGTTCTTGAGGGATGAGGCCATTTAACTGATTGTTGGACAAGTCAAGGAGCGCAAGTGATGACATGTTTGCAATCACTCTGGGAAGCTTACAATGAAAAAGTTGTTGCTAACGTCCAATTGGACAGATTTACGAGTGATGAAAGAAAAGAGAGATCTCCAGTGAACTTGTTGTGCTCTAACAGTAGCCATAACGAATTTAGGTTCATGGTGTCGTCGGAAAACACGATTTCTCCTTGCAAGTTGTTATATGCTACATTGAGGTCATGCAATGATGAGTTGCTATCTAGTAACTGGATAGGTAGTCCCCCGGAGAAATTGTTGTGGGAAAGGTCTAAGGAATATAGGGATTTTATACTACCCAGTTTAGATGGAATATTCCCTTCCAATTTGTTGGCTGATAGATTAAGGTCAGACAGATTTGGGACATTTAAACAAAATTCGGTCGTGAGCTCTCCTCTTATGCCGTTGTTGGACATGTCCATCACCGAAAGATTACGAAGGGTCATTAGTGGAACCTCAAGTGTCACAAATAAGTTATTTGCCATAAAAAGGTTTTCCAACTTAGTGTTGTTTTCCAACAACCAAGCTGGAAAGGGACCCGGAATGCCATTTGAGGAGAGATCAATGGTTCTCAAGTCATATTGATGATTGAGAAAGCCAAGAGAAGTCACTTTGAATCCTTTCGATAGACTATTTGACATACTAAAAACTGTCAATTGGAACCTTGGGATCGAAGACGCAACTTTGGAATCAGTTGTTAGGTTGTTGTCATCAAGCAAGAGGACCTTAAGTCTTGAATAGTTTGCAAGTGGGCCGAGCGATGAGGGGATGTCAAAATAATTACCCGAAATGGAAAGCAATTCGAGTGAGGTAAGACTAGTGAAGGGAGATGAGGCGACATTATCTGTGAATTCATTGTCTTCAAGAAATAGAATCCGGATAGATGTCATGTTTCGCCAACATGTAGGAAGCCCGCCAGTTATTCTGTTAATGCTAAGATCCAGCACTTCTAGTTTTACGAGGTTACACAAGCCTGTTATTGATATCACAAGTCAATTCAATTACAATGGTAGATATCGAAACATATAACAAGGACATACACATACATGAAGGATTCATTTTATGTCCAAGTTTTACACTGAGGGATCGGGACTTACTCTGATATGAAAGTTTGCCATTAAGACCGGTGTTGTATAAGGACAACAATCTAAGAGATGTCAAAGGACTAAGGCTAGAAAGGATTCCCATGGTGGTGTTCAACGAAGAATAATCCAAGACGAGCTATTCCAACATACTGAAGTTATGGAAATCTTCCTAGAAAACAAAAGATCATTGAACATCAGATTTCCTTACACAGACATAATCAAAAAATGGCATAGAAATATAATGAGTGAATGGAACCTCTTTTATAAAAACTTAGGCTCCGTTTGTTTTGCAGAAAATATAACATTTCCAAAAAACGTTTTCCAAGAACTCATATTTTAGGAAAATGACAATACTTTCCGATATTCGGTGAAAATGAACTAGAAAATATTTTCCATCGTTTGGTATGGAAAATCTGATTTGATTTTCATCCGTTTACTTCTTTCAATAATATTTTATTTTTATTCTAAAAAACGAATTTTTAATTTTTTTTTTTTCTTTTTCTTTTTCTTTTTCATTTTTCCTTCTTGTTCGGTTGATCACCAGCCACGGTGACGGCAAGATTGCCCGAGGCAAATGAGCTCGAGCCTTGTTAGATTGGCAAAGCCTCGGCCTTTGGCAAGCTTGTACTTTGCCTGTGGTCGTCGCCGCGCGAGTCATCATAGTCGGCGACCGAATGAGGAAGAAGGAAAAATAATAAGAAGAAAGAAAGAAAGAAAGAAATTAAATATTTGATTTTTTTAAAATGAAAACAACAAAAAAAATAATTAAAAAGAGTGCATGGAGGAAAATAGGTCTAGGTGAAAGAAAGAGAATGGAAAATGATTTCCTCATTTTCCCCACTTTTGAAAATGTCTTTTCCATTGTAGGAAAATATTTCCTTCACTTATTTATTTTGCGTAACCTAAATGCTGGAAAATCTAGAAAACATTTTCTTGAAAATTGTTTTCCGCAAAACAAACGGAGCGTTATTATGAGCATACATTTACTAATGGGTTTGACTAACCTTGAGTAGTAATCGTTCCTTCTATTGTATATATTGGAGAGAAAGGATCTTGAGGGACGACAGTACCCCTAATGCTCGCATGACGGTCCCCACATCCTTCAAGTGGACACCATCCAAGTAGAGGTTCTCTAAGTGGCTCAAGTTTTTGATACCTACCAGTAAAATTCCAAGAAAATAATTTGCTTGGCAATAAAGTTGTGAAAGCACCCATGCGGATGCTTCGCGACAGGAATCTTTTGAATTAGGCAACATTTCTATATGGAAAGAGAAGGGGGTCCTAATTTATGACTTCTATATTCTCAATATGACGCACATGTAAAGCTATGAGAGATACTGCATGAAAACTGAAACAATACCTTCAGCAGTAGCTGCTGCATTGACTGCATTACAACTTATGTCTAGCTCCTTTAAATGATTGAAACAACCTAATTTATCCATGAACCTTGCTAACTCAAGTCAAGGATGGTGATTTTGTCCGGAATTATGAATAGAGAATAAGTTGGAGAAACTATCATTCACATTTAAAGTCCCATTCAAATGTTGTTTTGGAGAATAGACACATGAGAGTTGGAATTGTACCGCGAACAGGTCGAATAGAATTATCCGGAGAAAATAATGAAAACACCCACGCGGATGTTTGGGAATAGGAATCTTTTGAATCTGCAACATTTCTATATGGAAAGAGAAGGGATGACTTCTATATTCTTAATATGAAGCACATGTAAAGGTATTAAAGAGCATGCATGAATCGTAGTCTAGTTAGTTTAATTTATGAATAGAAATGAGGATTCTACATGAAAACTGAAACAATACCTTCAACAGTAGCCGCTACATCGACTGGATTATCACTTATGTCCAGCTCCTTTAAATTACTGAAACCACCTAATTTATCCACAAACATTGCTAACTCAAGTCAAGGATGGTGATTTTGTATGGAATTATGAATAGAGAATAACCTAAAGAAACTATCATTCACATGTGAAGCCCAATTCAAATGTTGTTTTGAAGCATAGACACTTGAGAGTCGGAATTGTACCATGAATGGGTAAAATAGAATTATCTAGAGTAAATAATGAAAGCACCCGCACATATGCCTTGGGATAGGAATCTTTTGAATTAGTAACATTTCTATATGGAAAGAGAAGGGGGTTGCAATATATGACTTCTTTAGTCTTAATATGAAGCACACGTATAGGTATTAAAGAGCATGCCTACATGACTCACAAGCTAGTTAGCTCCATTAAATTGCTAAAACCACCTAATTTATCCATAAACAATGTTAACTCATGTCAAGGATGGCGACTTTGTACTGAACCATTCACATGTAAAGTTCCACTCAAATTACTGTATTTGAGGAACAGATGTTGGAGAGATCGAATTGTACCAATAATGGATAGAATAGAATGATCCAAAACGTTATTGCTCAAGTCAAGCACCTCTAGTTTGCTCAGCCTTGAAGATAACAGGTTTGGTTCTGCAAACAAACAATAAAAAGTAGTAAAAGCCGCAAAAATCTATTCAAGGACACGTGCAAATAGATATTGCCATTTCAAGGGGAAATATGTCGTAGACTCGTGAATAAATGATGACGTGGACATAATCATCTATAATGCAGGAAGTGAGTAAGAACCCGGACATGGTTAACTTATGAGTTCATTAGATAATGAGTATCTCTTGTTTTGTAGGAAATGGACGAACGGCGAATTTATACCTTCTGGTGCAATCCACCCTCCTAAATAGTTGGAGGACAAGTCGAGGCTCTTGAGTTCTTCAAATGGAAGAAGTAGAGAAGCGCTTAGGTACAAAGTTTTGGATTCGAAAAAGACATATCTCGAATTGAAGAGCTTTAGCTGAGTGATTTGTCCTGTGGTGGGGTTGCACTCAACAGCTTCCCAGTTGCAACAGTTGAAATATGATCCCCCCGTATCCCCCCTATATGTCAGGTTGAATGTGGCATTGAGCGCTAAGAGGGCAACCCTTTCTTGCTCCCGACACCCACGAGAGCCACATAAACATGCGATACCCCAAACCACCACAAACACCCACAGTGCTTCCTTTTTCATGACTACAGATTCGAGTGACCAAACTTTATATGGATCGCACTCTTGAGTCAACATCTTTTTTGCAAGTTAGAGCAATTTTATAGGAGTTCAGCGGCGCTTGTGCTTGAGTGTGAAACTTGTGGTCATGGCCAAAGTCTTGGTCATAATTTTTCCACGCGGTTAGTCTAGCCTAGCCTAGTCAACCGTTGTCATTTATATGACTAATTCAATCTCTATCCAAAGTAAAGCACAAGCCTTGTGATTTACTTGGAACTTTCGGCAAAAAGTGATCTTGACTAGAGGCATCTCAAAAGTAGACATGTTGTAAAAGTAACGCGAAAATTGACAAGATCTTGCTATTAAAACATCGCATAAACATAGAAGAAATAGACGGGGAACAACAAAGATACCAAATATTTATGTGATTCGATCCGAATATTGGTACCTACCCCATGGGAGAGCCGGCGATAAATAATTCACTATAATCATAGAATTGGAGTTATAACCACTTACATGCTCGGATATTCCCCAAACCTAGATTAAGACCAAACTCAAAAATGTTTACAAATAAACAAATTAATTAGATGTATAGCTCACGGTGCAAATCATTGCGTGTTTAAGCCTCTAGCAAAACCCTTTGGACAGCTAATTCAAGAGCGTTCGTACGTTCTTTCTTTTGTTCTTTGTGCGGTGGCTCAATTTCGAAAGGAACCCCTATTTGGCTTCTTTGGTAAAGGAAACCCAAGAAAGCAAAACCTTGCTTTTAATTTATGTTATTTTCTCTAACCACTTCCTGAACACACGCGCTTTCTTTTGTACAACCAATAAGAAAATCCCAAGTAGACGATTAAAGTCCACGGAAAATTTGACCGCAAGAGTTCATTGTATTTGCTACTGGGGCCCTTGGCAGATGTCAACAAAAAAAATTTCTCCCTCAATGTTTAACGAGTTGGAGTCTACACGCCCAAACCTCCCAAATTGAACTTATATCTTTTTCTTACCCAACATCCGAGCAATATCCTCTCAAATCTTTTACATTGAAGGTCTAGATGTAATCGTGAATACATCCAACCAAATAATAGAAAGTCTCCAATATATACGCCATTCATGGAAAGATTTTTTAGATTTCTTTCCTATCCAATTTGGGTTCATCGAGTTAGGTTCACTTAGAAAATGCCCTCCATTAATGCGAGATCAATGCATATGAGCCATTAGATCTTGTGCATCTCACATTGTCTCATAAAATTCATCGGTGAAAATGCATTAGGCTCACATAGTCGTAGCCCTTCGGGATTGGTGTAATTGATTGACGCGCTTAGCGATTTCTAGCTCGAGAATTCGGGAATCACTCATTGATCCCACTATTTTCATGCAAACTGGCCTTCTGCACAAATCAACTTTTTGTATTTAATCGGTCTGCAGGACTCGCGGGGCATTTTGAAAAACTTTCGGTTAAGCCAGTCTTCACGGTCCGAGCCATCAAGTATAAAACAAAAGGTGTTAGTGCGAGATTTCTGCCCATTCCAAAAACAATTGTTCGGAGCGTGTACAGGTCAAATGTGGTGAACTCGTGCGTGTCTACCTGATGCAAGCCAAGGGTAGGCTTTCTCAAACAATAGGATCGGGAGAGTGACTCACACACAGGAAAACGGGACGAACAGGAATTTCAACACTGCGCGAGCTCAGGAGAACAGTCATATCTTTGTCGATACAGATTGGATCGACTTGATTTCAAAGCCAAATGAACAAAGGCTTATGGATCTACAATTTCTCTGTTTTAGGTTTTCTGAAATAAGCACTGTAGGACGGTCGAATTTGAATTGGAAATAACGAACAGAATAGGAAAAGATAGAAACTCCGTTGGTTGCTCTTCTAGGCCTCCAAGGAAGTTGTGGGGGGCACCGATTCTTCTAGATCGATGACTGCAACTCTTCAAGGATGCAGATTTCGAAAGCTCCGACTCTTCAAGGACGGAGTGAAAACTCTTCTAGGTTTTCAAGTATGAACTCTACAAGGTTCACGATACTTGCTTCAAAGCAAAGTTTTTCATTTATCAAACGCCGTCTGTCTTCTACAAGGAATTGGATGGCTTATATTGTTAACGAAATAAAAACAAAGCGTTGAAACTAGAAAAATAGTAAATAGCAATAAAAGCGTCTTCATGGCTCCCAAGGTGTCTTTCAAACTTCCGGAATGGACTCAAGTTATCGATACGACTTCTCGGTTTCGTCGAGCTTGAATGCGAGCCGATCTTCTTGGTCGAGAGAGCTGGTAATCAATGCGGGCTGCATCACTACCCGGGCCCCACGCCCCCCGCGACAGCGACAAGCGTGTGTTTTCTTTCGAGTATCCGCTGGTCTTTGGAAAGAAAAGGAAAGAAAAGGAAGAGGGGGGAGGAGCTGCCCGGGCGACACCGGGCTCTCCTCCCATTGGCTACTTTCTTGACTCGCTTGCGAACGCCAGGTGGGGCCCCCTCCCCACCCCTTATTTGGGTGGTGGGGCCCCCACGATTGGAAAAAGGGAAAGTCTCGCAAGTGCGAGGGAGGGGGAGAAGGGGTAGGGTTGCTATGAGTTTGACGCATGTACAGTCGCGCATGGGGGCCCCACCCGGGTGGGGTGGGGGGCCCGCCTCTCCAGCAAAAAGTCCAAATCCCTTATTTATTGCGCGACTTTTGTAGAGAGGGGAGGACCATGGTGGAGGAGGTGCGATGAGATGGAAACTGGGGTTTCGATTTGGATTTTAGCAATTTTCAAATTCTAGAAAAGCAGCTCACTCTCCTTAGTTTCTTTATCAATTTTAATGAAGAAAGTTCATTTCGGACGTCTCCCAAAAGACGCCCTTTTACGTCTTTTAAATAAATGACGCGAAGCTATTTTTTAATCCAATTTTTCAAAAAAAAAAAATTAAGGGAAATTGAAAAGCACATTAGGCTAGGCGTGCAATTTTGATATTTTTGCCACGTATTAAATATTTTATAGTACTTCCTTTATCTCCTAAAGAGTACTTAAAGTGCAGATAAAGCGACCTTCTTTGCAAGACCCGTGCCTTCCGGGGCAGACGACTTTGGATTTTACACCATCATTTGTCAAGAGAAGAATCACACCTTCATCGCCAGTTGATGGCATGTCTAGACTCTTTTCCCCTACGATAATGTTGCTGTAAAATAAAGGCGCGTTTGGTAACGATTCTGTTCCCAAGAACAGATTCTGATCAGAAATGATTCTTTTTTATTCTGTTCCTGGGAACAATTTCTAAATATTTTAAGCCGTTTGGTAACTGTCCAAAATTTCTGATTCTGGAATAGAATTGCATTTGGTACCGTGCTCATTAGTTATGTTCCAAATCAATTTCTTTGGGTTATTTATCTCTTTTTTCTTTGGGTCTAAGGGTTTGTTTGTCTTTTCAACTTGGGTCTTTCTCTGAAAATGCAAATTGTACATTATAAAAAGTGGGGATGGTTTTTCCAAGGTTCTCTGTATTTTTCCCTCTTTTTTTTTTTGTGAAAAAAGGGCATAATACCTTACTTATATGTTATCTAATATAATAATTATCTTTTGCATGTTAAACTTGCTTCTACATATTTCAGATAATCTATAAGGTCGATGTTATATGATGTGTGTAGTTTTATCACAATCCCTCATCTAGAGCTAAGCTCCTAGAATAATGTTAGAATGTCATTCCGCTAGATAGGACTAGCAAATTTAGTCATGAAAATGCAATTTTGACCATGAATTTAACTATCTCATGAGACACTCCAACACAAGTGAATCTTCATAAAAGTTAGACGGAAATCGATGGCCTAACCAAATTGTGGATCATCCATGAACCTATGACTCTTAAGAACATGTAGTTGTTCATGTTATATTGTCAAGCAAGAGGAGATTTATGTCTCGAATGGTTTGCGAATGGACCGAGTGATATACGGAGACGCAAATTTTCATTCAGAAATGAAAGCAAATGTGCTACCGCAGAAATAACAAAGGTTAGGAGACGGCTGTGTTTTTCTAATGTTGTTTGCTATCATTAGTAGTATGATCACCCAACTAAATAGAGATGAGCTAGCAACTACATAAAAACCACCTTTCCGAAAGAGCGAAGGATCACACCATGTATTGTCTTCAAGGAAATTAGAACAAAACCTTATTCAGTTGTGAAGGTGAAAACTTACGTTGATGTGGTAGATCCACATTGAGGGCAATGCTAATCAATGACAATAACAAATGACAGGAAAAAAACCCGATCCTGCCATTACTTGAAAATGCAGAACTAGGGAACCCAAATTGTTTGGCCACTGGACAATTTTCGAAAACCATCTTGCACAAAATAGTAGCATGTTATGAACAAGCTCCAACATGTGGTGATAACTAGTTCCACATAGTGAAACCATCCCTGCCGCCATTGGGGGTTGATGAATAGAACAATCGGAATTACTAGTAAAACCATCGTGTATGACACTCCGAAGCTGATATAGAATGTCTCTCCGTCTATGAAACCATCTTCTTCAGCTTTCTCGCATGATTTTGTTGCTGAGCAATTAACGTCAATGGTTGTCGAACAGTCATTACTCAATGGCAGTCCACACAGAAAATGGTTTCCGTAGTAACTACTTTCATCGAATGACCCAAACTGATTTTTGTTTGGTATGGCTCTTGACAAGTTGTTGTAAGACACATTGAAGACTTCCAAGGAATACAACTGAGTAAGCTCTTCAGGGATAGAACCAATCAAGTTGTTGTAGGAAAGGTCAATGCTCTCTATCTTTGTGAGATTTGACAATGACATCGGTATATGCCCTGTAAGCTTGTTGTGCGACAGATTCATTACAATCATGTCCTGTGAGATTGCAATCTCCGGTGGGATCTCCCCGCTGAATTGGTTGCAAGAAAAATCTAGTCCTACCATGTTAAGGAGTGTGTAGCCTTTATAAGCATCAAACCTTCTTTTTGTTGTAAACCCAACAATATGTAGAAGTTGCCAAAATTCTTCTCCCTGATATTTATCGTGGTGGAACATATACTGGCTTCTAATTGGCCTCACATAAGACCAACGTGAAAGTTCTTGACCTCCAACTCCTAATAACTCAAGCGGTGTTGAAGTGACCTTATTGTCATATCCTCTAGAGGAGAAATTCATGGGTCCCAAGCAACTAGGTAATGGACCAAACAGATTGTTTTCAGAAAGATCGATCATACTTAAGCTTTTCAATCTGCACAATTGCTTGGGAAATGTTCCATAGAAGCTATTACCTCTCAGTAAAAGAATGCTTAATTGAGAGAGGTTACCTAGCCATTCGGGTATGCTTCCGAAGAACTCATTTTCACTCAAATCCAAGGTCACCAAATTGGAGCTGTTAGGGAGCAGATGCATGATTGAACCATTCAATTTGTTCCCATTCAGATGGATATGACTCAACCAGGGTGCTGTGAAAGATAATGCTAATGAACAAGAGAGATTGTTGTCAGACAAAGCCAAATACTCGAGCTTAGGAAGATTAAAGAGTTCTTGAGGGATGAGGCCATTTAACTGATTTTTGGACAAGTCAAGGAACAAAAGCAATGACATATTTGCAATCGATTTGGGAAGCTTGCCAATAAAAAAGTTGTTGTTCACGTCCAACATGGCCAATTTTATGAATGATGAAAGGAAAGAGAGATCTCCAGTGAACATGTTGTACTCCAACCATAGTGTTTGCAAATTTAGGTTCATGGTGTCATCGGAAAACATGATTTCTCCTTGCAAGTTGTTATATGCTACGTTGAGGTTTCGAAATGATGAGCTGTTATCTAGTAACTGGATAGGTAGTCCCCCGGAGAAATTGTTGTGGGAAAGATCTAAGGAATATAGGGATTTTATACTACCCAGTTCAGATGGAATATTCCCTTCCAATCTGTTGGCTGATAGATTAAGGTCATATAGATTTGGGACATTTAAACAAAATTCGGTAGTGAGCTCTCCTCTCATGCCGTTGTTGGACATGTCCATCACCGAAAGATTACGAAGGGTCATTAGTGGAACCTCAAGTGTCGCAAATAAGTTATTTGCCATAAAAAGGTTTTCCAACTTAGTGTTGTTTTCCAACAACCAAGCTGGAAAGGGACCTGGAATGTCATTTGAGGAGAGATCAATGGTTCTCAGATCGTATTGATGATTGAGAAAGCCAAGAGACGTCATTTTGAATCCTTTTGATAGACTATTTGACATACTAAAAGATTTCAATTGGAGCCTCGGGACCGAAGACGCAACTTTGGAATCAATTGTTAGTTTATTGTCATCAAGCAAGAGGACCTTAAGTCTTGAATAGTTTGCAAGTGCGCCGAGTGATGAGGGGATATCAAAAGAATTACCCGAAATGGAAAGCAATTCGAGTGAGGTAAGACTAGCGAGGGGAGATGAGGCGACACTATCTGTGAATTCATTGTCTTCAAGAAATAGAACCCGAATAGATGTCATGTTTTGCCAGCATGTAGGAAGCCCGCCAGTAATTCCGTTAATGCTAAGATCTAGCTCTTCTAGGTTTACGAGGTTACACAAGCCTGTTATTGATATCACAAGTCAATTCAATTACAATGGTAGATATCGGAACATATAACAAGGACATACACATACATGAAGGATTTATTTTATGTCTAAGTTTTACTTTGAGAGATCAAGACTTACTCTGATCTGGTAGTTTGCCATTAAGACTGGTGTCGTATGAGGAAAAAAATCTAAGAGATGTCAAAGGACCAAGGCTGGAAAGGATTTCCATGGTGGTGTTCAACGAAGAATAATCCAAGATGAGCTGTTCCAACTTACTGAAGTTATGGAAATCTTCTCAAAAAACGAAAAATTATTGAACATTAGATTTCCTTACATAGACATAATCAAAAAATGGCATAGAAATATCATGAGTGAATGGAACTTTTTTAATAAAAACTTAGACTCTGTTTGTTTCGCGGAAAATATGACGTTTCTAGGAAATGTTTTCCAAGAAGTCATTTTTTAGGAAAATGACAATATTTTTCGATATTATGCTAAAATCTGAAAATGAACTAGAAAATATTTTCCACCGTTTGGTATGGAATATCTGATTTGATTTTCATCCGTGTACTGCTTTCAATAATATTTTATTTTTATTCTAAAAAAGAATTTTTAATTATTTTTCTTTTTCTTTTTCCTTCTCGTCCGACGATCACCGCCCACGAGATGACATCAAGATTGCCCAAGGCAGACAAGCTCAAGCCTTGTCAGATTGGCAAAGCCTCAGCCTTTGGCAAGCTTGTCCCTCATTTGTGGTCGGTCGTCGACCGTCGTCATAGGCGGCGATCCAATGAGGAAGAAGGAAAAAGAAAAAATGATTTTTTAAAATGAAAAATAAAAAATAATTAAAAAGAGTGCATGGAGGAAAATAGGTTTAGGTGAAAGAAAGAGAATGGAAAATGATTTCCTCATTTTCCCCACTTTTAAAAATGCCTTTTCCATTGTAGGAAAATATTTTCCTTCACTTATTTATTTTTCGTAACCTAAATGCTGGAAAATCCGAAAAACATTTTCTTGAAAATTGTTTTCCGCAAAATGAACGGAGAGTTATTATGAGTATACATTTACTAATGAGTTTGACTTACCTTGAGTAGTAATCGTTCCTTCTATTGTATTATCCTGGAGAGAAAGGATCTTGAGGGATGATAGTGCCCCTAATGCTCGCACGATGGTCCCCACATCCTTCAAGTGGACACCATCCAGGTAGAGGTTCTCTAAGTGGCTCAAGTTTTTGATGCCTACCGGTTAAATTCCAAGAAAATAACTTGCTTGGCAATAAAGTTGTGAAAGCACCCATGCGAATGCTTTGCAATAGGAATCTTTTGAATCAGGCAACATTTCTATATGGAAAGAGAAGGGGGTCCCAATTTATCACCTCTATATTCTCAATATGACGCACATGTAAAGCTATGAGAGATACTGCATGAAAACTGAAACAATACCTTCAGCAGTAGTCGCTGCATTAACTGCATTACAACTTATATCTAGCTCCTTTAAATTATTGAAACAACCTAATTTATCCATGAACCTTGCTAACTCAAGTCAAGGATGGTGATTTTTTCTGGAATTATGAATAGAGAATAAGTTGGAGAAACTATCATTCACATTTAAAGTCCCATTCAAATGTTGTTTTGGAGAAAAGACACACGAGAGTCGAAATTGTACCGCAAACAAGTAGAATAGAATTATCTAGAGAAAATAATGAAAACACCCACGCGGATGTCTGGGAATAGGAATCTTTTAAATCAGCAACATTTCTATATGGAAAGAGAAGAGTGACTTCTATATTCTTAATATGAAGCACATGTAAAGGTATTAAAGAGCATGCATGAATCGTAGTCAAGTTAGTTTAATTTATGAATACAAACGAGGATTCTACATGTAAACTGCAACAATACCTTCAGCAATAACTGCTACATCGCCTGGATTATCACTTATGTCCAGCTTCTTTAAATTACTGAAACCACCTAATTTATCCACAAACATTGTTAACTCAAGTCAAGGATGGTGATTTTGTATGGAATTATGAACATAGAATAAGCTGGAGAAACTATCCGTCACATGTGAAGTCCCATTCAAATGTTGTTTTGAAGCATAGACACATGAGAGTCGGAATTGTACCGTGAATAAGTAAAATAGAATTATCTAGAGTAAATAATGAAAGCACCCACACATTTGCCTTGGGATAGGAATCTTTTGAATCAGTAACAATTCTGTATAGAAAGAGAAGGGGGTTGCAATATATGACTTCTTTAGTCTTAATATGAAGCACACGTATAGGTATTAAAGAGCATGCCTACATGACTCACAAGCTAGTTAGTTTAATTTACGAATAAAAATGAGGGTCCTACATGAAAACTGAAACAGTACCTTCAGCAATAGCCACTGCATCAATTGCGTTATCGCTTATGTCCAGCTGCATTAAATTGCTTAAACCACCTAGTTTATCCATAAATAGTGTTAACTCATGTCAAAAATGGCAACTTTGTACTAAATTATAAGCAGAGAATAAGTCGGAGAAATTTACCATTCACATGTAAAGTCCCACTCAAATTATTGCTTTGGAGGAACAAACGTCGGAGAGATGGAATTGTACCAAAAATGGATAGAACAGAATGATCCAGAAAGTTATAGCTCAAGTCAAGCACCTCTAGTTTGCTTAGCCTTGAAGATAGCAGGTTTGGTTCTACAAACAAACAATAAAAAGCAGTAAAAGCCGTAGAAATCTATTCAAGGACACGTGCAAATAGAGATTGCCATTTCAAGGGGAAATATGTCGTAGACTCGTGAATAAATGATGACATGGACATAATCATCTATGATGCAGGTAGTGAGTAAGAACTTGGACGTGATTAACTTAAGAGTTCATTAGATAGTGAGTATCTCCTTTTTATAGGAAATGGATGAACGGCGAATTTATACCTTCTGGTGCAATCCACCCTCCTAAATAGTTGTCGGACAAGTAAAGCCTCTTGAGTTCCTCGAAGGGAAGAAGTAGAGAAGCATTTAGGTACCGAGTTTTGGAGCCAAAACGGGAGTCGAAACGGGAGATGAAACGGTCATATCTCAAATCGGAGAGCCTTAGCAAAGTGATTCGTCCTGTGGTGGGGTTGCACTCAACACCTTCCCAGCTGCAACAGTTGAAATATGATCCCCCGGCATCCACCAATAATTGCAGGTCCAATTTGGCATTGAGCGCTAAGAGGGCAACCCTTTCTTGCTCCCGACATCCACGAGAGCCACATAAATGTGAAATACCCCAAACCACAACAAGCACCCATAGTGCTTCCTTTTTCATGACTGCAGATTCTAGTGACCAAAACTTTATATGTATCGCACTCTGGAGTTAACATCATTTTTGCAAGTTAGAGCAATTTTATAGGAGTTTAACGGCGCCTATGCTTGAGTGTAGAACTTGTGGTCATGGCCAAAGTCTTGGTCATCTTTAGTGATGAATGTAGCTCAGCCACTTTTGGTGACAAGGTTAATTAGCGTGCGGGGCAGGGAATCTACGTTACGCAATGGCTAGATTTCATTGGTGGAGAATTTTCCGAAAGTCTCTATTGGCATAATTTTTCCACGCGGTTAGTCTAGCCTAGCCTAGTCAACCGTTGTCATTTATATGACTAATTCAATCTCTATCCAAAGTAAAGCACAAGCCTTGTGATTTACTTGGAACTTTTGGCAAAAAGTGATCTTGACTAGAGGCATCTCAGAAGTAGACATGTTGTAAAAGTAATGGGAAAATTGACAAGATCTTGCTATTAAAACAATGCAAAAACATTGAAGAAATAGACGGGGAACAACAAAGATACCAAATATTTATGTGATTTGGTCCGAATATCGGTACCTACCCCATGAGAGAGCTAGTGATAAATAATTCGCTGTAATCAGAGAATTGGAGTTATAATCGCTTACATGGTTGGGTATTTCCCACACCTAGACTAAGACCAAACTCAAAAGTGTTTACAAATAAACAAATTAATTAGATGTATAGCTCACGGTGCAAATCACTGCATGTTTAAGCCTTTAGCAAAACCCTTTGGATAACTAATTCAAGAGCGTCCGTACGTTCTTTCTTTTGTTCTTTGTGTGGTGGCTCAATTTCAAAAGGAACCCCCTATTTGGCTTCTCCAGAAAGGAAACCCAAGAAAGCAAAACCTTGCTTTTAATTTATTTTATTTTCTCTAACCACTTCCTAAACCCACGCGCTTTCTTTTGTACAACCAATAAGAAAATCCCAAGTTGGCAATTAAAGTCCACGGAAAATTTGACCGCAAGAGTTCATTGTATTTGCTACTGGGGCCCTTGGCAGCTGTCAACAAAAAAATTTCTCCATCAATGCTTAACGAGCCGGAGTCTACACGCCCAAACCTCCCAAATTGAACTTGTATCTTTTTCTTACCCAACGTCCAAGCAATATCCTCTCAAATCTTTTACATTGAAGGTCTAGATGTAATCATGAATACATCCAACCAAATAAAAGAAACTCTCCAATATATACGCCATTCACAGAGAGATTTTTTGGATTTCTTTCTTATCCAATTAGGTTAGATCACATAACGGCTCAAAATCAAGACATACTTTAGGAGTTCAGCGATGCCTGTGCTTGAGTATAGAACTTGTGGTCATGGCCAAAGTCTTGGTCATCTTTAGTGATGAATGTAGCTCAGCCACTTTTGGTGACAAGGTTAATTAACGTGCGGGGCAGGGAATCTACGTTACGCAATGGCTAGATTTCATTGGTGGAGAATTTTCCGAAAGTCTCTATTGGCATAATTTTTCCACGCGGTTAGTCTAGCCTAGCCTAGTCAACCGTTGTCATTTATATGACTAATTCAATCTCTATCCAAAGTAAAGCACAAGCCTTGTGATTTACTTGGAACTTTTGGCAAAAAGTGATCTTGACTAGAGGCATCTCGAAGTAGACATGTTGTAAAAGTAATGGGAAAATTGACAATATCTTGCTATTAAAACAATGCAAAAACATTGAAGAAATAGACGGGGAACAACAAAGATACCAAATATTTATGTGATTTGGTCCGAATATCGGTACCTACCCCATGAGAGAGCTGGTGATAAATAATTCGCTGTAATCGAGAGAATTGGAGTTATAATCGCTTACATGGTTGGGTATTTCCCACACCTAGACTAAGACCAAACTCAAAAGTGTTTACAAATAAACAAATTAATTAGATGTATAGCTCACGGTGCAAATCACTGCATGTTTAAGCCTTTAGCAAAACCCTTTGGATAACTAATTCAAGAGCGTCCGTACGTTCTTTCTTTTGTTCTTTGTGTGGTGGCTCAATTTCAAAAGGAACCCCCTATTTGGCTTCTCCAGTAAAGGAAACCCAAGAAAGCAAAACCTTGCTTTTAATTTATTTTATTTTCTCTAACCACTTCCTAAACCCACGCGCTTTCTTTTGTACAACCAATAAGAAAATCCCAAGTTGGCAATTAAAGTCCACGGAAAATTTGACCGCAAGAGTTCATTGTATTTGCTACTGGGCCCTTGGCAGCTGTCAACAAAAAAATTTCTCCATCAATGCTTAACGAGCCGGAGTCTACACGCCCAAACCTCCCAAATTGAACTTGTATCTTTTTCTTACCCAACGTCCAAGCAATATCCTCTCAAATCTTTTACATTGAAGGTCTAGATGTAATCATGAACACATCCAACCAAATAAAAGAAACTCTCCAATATATACGCCATTCACAGAGAGAATTTTTGGATTTCCTTCTTATCCAATTAGGTTAGATCACATAACGGCTCAAAATCAAGACATACTTTAGGAGTTCAGCGATGCCTGTGCTTGAGTATAGAACTTGTGGTCATGGCCAAAGTCTTGGTCATCTTTAGTGATGAATGTAGCTCAGCCACTTTTGGTGACAAGGTTAATTAGCGTGCCGGGCAGGGAATCTACGTTATGCAATGGCCAGATTTCATTGGTGGAGAATTTTCTAAAAGTCTCTGTTGGCATAATTTTTCCATGCGGTTAGTCTAGCCTAGCCTAGTCAACCGTTGTCATTTATATGACTAATTCAATCTCTATCCAAAGTAAAGCACAAGCCTTGTGATTTACTTGGAACTTTTGGCAAAAAGTGATCTTGACTAGAAGCATCTCAAAAGTAGACATGTTGTAAAAGTAATGCGAAAATCGACAAGATCTTGCTATTAAAACAATGCAAAAACATTGAAGAAATAGACGGGGAACGACAAAGATACCAAATATTTATGTGATTCGATCCGAATATCGGTACCTACCCTATGAGAGAGCCGGCGATAAATAATTCACTGTAATCAGAGAATTGTAGTTATAATCACTTACACGGTCGAGTATTTCCCACACCTAGACTAAGACCAAACTCAAAAGTGTTTACAAATAAATTAATTAATTAGATGTAAAGCTCACGGTGCAAATCAGTGCGTGTTTAAGCCTATAGTAAAACCCTTTGGACAGCTAATTCAAGAGCGTCCGTACGTTCCTTCTTTTGTTCTTTGTGTGGTGGCTCAATTTCAAAAGGAACCCCCTATTTGGCTTCTTTAGTAAAGGAAACCCAAGAAAGCAAAAGCTTGCTTTTAATTTATTTTCTTTTCTCTAACCACTTCCCGAACCCACGCGCTTTCTTTTGTACAACCAATAAGAAAATCCTAAGTTGGCAATTAAAGTCCACGGAAAATTTGACTATAAGAGTTCATTGTATTTGCTACTGGGGCCCTTGGCAGCTATCAACAAAAAATTTCTACATCAATGTTTAACGAGCCAGAGTCTACACGCCCAAACCTCCCAAATTGAACTTGTATCTTTTTCTTACCCAACGTCCAAGCAATATCCTCTCAAAACTTTTACATTGAAGGTCCAAATGTAATCGTGAATACATCCAACCAAATAAAAGAAACTCTCCAATATATAAGCCATTCACAGAAAGATTTTTTGGATTTCTTTCTTATCCAATTAGGTTAGATCACATAACGGCTCAAAATCAAGACATACTTTAGTAATTATCTACCTTGCCTCAACGTTTGCAACTAAGTCATAATGTTCATCATCCATGCCAATTCTCCCAATGCCCTGATGGATAGATGACAATTGCACTCAAATAAAGCTGAAGTTTTGCCAAACATACATACTTGGTCATCATGTCTAATGAATTTCTAGTCATTTATGTACCTTGTGTCCGTATTTGAAACCTCGAGATTTTCACGACAATCGAGAGTCGCCAATGTATCGAAGATGCATAATGTGGCTCGAAAATAATCGACCACAGGTCAATTGCACTAGAAATTTCTAAAAGCTACCTAGTAGGTTAGGTTATACTAAAATTGTGCTAGATTGAAATTAACTGCGAAATTGAACCCGATTTCAGAAATTGAAAGTTCTGTCATGTCACGATTCATTTTAGGAACATCGATTCATCTTTCGAAGATTTTTCTGCAAACTGAGATTTTTGGCAAAAGTTCAAAGTAGGGCCGTTTTGGACCGGGAAAATTAGAGGGCCGTTTTTAGTCGCATTTTTGGGATTCAAGTTAGTTTAATTGACGAGGAAAAATCCTAAGAGGGACAATGGCATCTTGGCTGAATTTATAGGGACAGAATTGAGTTCAATTGGAGGAGAATTGAAGGGGAATTGAGTCAAATTGGATGGCCAATTGTCCAAATTCGTAGGCCAAGGGGGAGATAAGCTTTTGGACCCATTGGGAAGCTTGTTTGGGAAGCTTGAAGGTTGCAAAGGGCTGAGGATGACAGCCAAGGGGTGGTAGGGCCAAACTCAAGTGTTTTTAGATATTTGGTGGCCCCCTCCATTTCCAGTAGCTTCTTCTTCTTCATTTGCTCTGCCTTTCTCCATTGTTGTAGCTTTTTGAGTGTAGAAAACTAGAGAAGGCCAGCCAACACTCCCCCACTTCACCGTCGACCGCCTCCTGAGTCGTCATAATCGCCGCATGCCAACCGCGAGCCCGCGCCAGCTCGTCTATCGTCCGCGACCGTCCCTTGGTCCAGCATCATCGTCCGCACCCAGGCCATCGAACTGAGCTTGCCTAGCAGTCGTTCATCGCCATCCAACCGCCGTCTGCCACCGCCAAGCACCGCTTAACCCTGCTGCAGCCCACCGTCACTGCTTGGCCTATTTTGGCCCCAACCAGCCGCTCGAGCTGCCCCTCGGCCCAAGGAGTAGAAACAGAACTCTTAGCCTAGCTGAGAGCTTCGAGAGGCCTTTTTGGGCTTGTCTGAACCCCGCTTGGTGTCACCGCAAGCTTGTTTATCGCTTGCCTCCCCGTCGCTGTCGCCGTGGACTCACCGAATCGCAAAACTGATGAGTTTACTTGCTAAACTCTACTTAGGGAGTTAATTATGCTTAAGGAGTGATTATTTTAGGTTAATTAGGGATTATGTGGTTAGTTAGATTAGATTAGCAATTTAATTATTCAATTGTGTATGTTAGGTGGTCAGATTAGATTATTTAAGGACCAGATATAATGTACTATTTATCTAGGTAGGTTCGGAAATTTTCTAGGCCTGTTTAGGTGGTTAGATTAGTGTTTCCGGCCTAAGTTGATATTTTTGGTAATTAATTTGCATGATTTAATTAATTTTGGTATTATTTAATTATTTAATATTTTTCGAAAATTATACCGAGATAACCGGTGACTGGAATTTCGTGTTGATTGCAATGGTGTGCTTAGTTCATGCAATTGAGTGTTAAATTGTGCAAATTGAGTGGTGATTATAATTTTGAGTATTTAATTCAAAATTTGGAGATTTTGGTAATTATTTAGAAATTACCGGGTGTTGGGTTTCAACATTGAAAATGGTTTTAAAGACTATATCAAATAATAGGATTTTAAAAAGGAAGGGTATCAATTTTTCTGGTGCAAATTGACCGTGTACCCACACATGATTATTTTTACCGTGTGTTTTTAATATGAAGAAAATGCGCCAAGTGCATTATTTTAATTGGGACATTTGAGTGCAAAGCATAATGTCTTGGCTGAAAATTGAATGGGTGCATGAATAGTTATGAGAATCCGTCCCAAGTTGTTAAGTTGGGCGTTGCCCCTATATGGGATGCCCTATCAATAGATGCCGGTCGCAGTAGAGGCTGGACCGATGTTCATTTATGGAATGCCGTCAACGTAGTGACGTTGCGGTGCTCGATGGGTCGAGATGACGCCTGGCTACACCAAAAGACCGCCGAACTTCGAGTAGGTCGTGCCTGTGATTAATAATTGGAACGCATGCTGAGTGAAATTGACGCGTCGAATTATGGGACAAAATTGTGTGGCACGGAATGGGACGTGTCATAATGATTTGACCCTATAATCGGGACCCCTTGTGTTTATTGAGATGAAAGTGTCGGCGTTCCAATTGTTTGAGTATGAATACTGTTTATGTCTGTATATAAACTGTGCTGACATGCAAGAAGGATCTGAGACGAGGTAAGTCTCTGTGATTGTGTGGCTGTGTGGTTAGGACGCCCTAGGCGTATTTCCTTCCTAGTCGAAGTTTAGGGGGTGAACTTACTGAGACATTGTCTCACCTCGTCGTAGGCTCAATCTTTTCAGGTCCTTAGATGGCAGTTCCTCCGGAACGTTTTAGACAGTCGCGGGCTATTACAGAGTGGGGGATAGATGTTTGGATCCCTGGTAGTCATTGGGTTTATGAGTTGATCGTGACCACTGTTTGGGTTGATGAGGGCCTACTTGAAAGGGTACCTCATCAATTTAGGGCGTGGTTCTGCCACGGACTCAATGGATACCGGGTGGGTTCCCTCCAGGGTTTTGAGATCCCCGCTATGGTTGTCGATGCCACCTTTGGCGAGGGTGCAACTGACCCTCTTGATGGAGCTATGGAGGACCCGGTGCCCCCGGAGCCTATGGAGTCTGAAGGATCGGTGAACGTGTCCGACTAGTGGTCATAGGACAGTTCCTTTTTGAAAGCCAATCTTTTGTAGACCTTTGGTTATAAACTTAGCTTGTTTATAAAGGTGTTTGGTTTGATGTGATTCTCTTACTTTCCTATCCCATGTTGCTTACTGTTAGGGGATTTATTTATTCACTTCCGCATGTGCAATAAAATGAATGGGTCGGCGACGCGTCCTGTGACATCGCAAATTTTATTGACCACCAAGGGATGGGCACACGCTTGAGGTTCGGGGCGTGACAAGTTGCTTTATATAAGTTTGTTGTGTTTGGGAGGCTGAAGATGTCCTTGGGGACAATCCTCGCTTTACATTTTGAAGATAAGTGCATCATGATGCAAAGTCATAGGAAAAATTCGAGTTCCCACGGTAGCAAATTACACTTTTAATTTGGTTTGCTCTCCAATTTGCATTAGCCTTGCAGACTAGATGTGCAGCGGAAGATTTAGTGTGGAAGAGAGATTGTTTCGAGAAGATGAACGAGGGATTGTATTTTTTGTTGGCAATTTGGTTGCAATTTAGCTACCTACTTTGGCAATTTGGCTTACTCTCCATGTCAGCAGATTGCGTGACTTTTGAGGTCAAAGGCCACGGGCATTGGTGCCGCCTTTGAGCTTGTGGCCATGGCCTTGAGTGCAACATTCAAGCTCTAACAGTTAACATCGGTGTGGTGGAAGATAGAGGGATGGGGGAGAAAAATGTGGTGGGAGTGGGGGGTTGTTTCTCTCTTTTTCTTTGGGTTTAAGGGTTTGTTTGTCTTTTTAATTGGGGTCTTTCTCTCAAAATGCATATTGTGCATTCTCAAAAGTGGGGATGGTTTTTCCAAGGTTCTCTATATTTTTTCCTCCTTTTTTTTGTGGAAAAAAGGGCATGATACCTTACTTATACGTTATTTGATATAATAATTCTCTTTTACACGTTAAACTTGCTTCTACATATTTTAGGTAATCTATAAGGTCGATGTTATATGATGTAGCTTTATCACAATCCCTCCTATGGAGCTAAGCTCCTAGCATAACGTTAAATTGTCATTCCGCGTAGATAGGACTAGCAAAAGTAGTCATGAAAATGCAAGTTTGACCGTGAATTTAACTATCCCATGAGACACTCCAGAATAAATGAACCTTCATTAAAGTTAGAAATTGATGTCCTAACCAAATTATGGATGAGCCATTAACCTATGACTCTGATGAACATGTAGTCCTTCATGTTATATTTGTTGGATGAAATCCCTTAAGGTATTTTGAAGTTGACAAAACAGGTTTATAAGTCTAGTCTGAAGACTTACAGACTCTCTTGACAAAGTCTGAAGAACAAAGTCCAAGATCAAAGTCCTAAGATTAAAGTCTGAAGCTAGCAAGACTCAAGACTCAAGACTTATATTTCAAAGTCTACTCACATGGACAGCCTTCCGACGACGTTTATTCTAATCTTATACGATCTTTATTCTAACGACTAATGGATATCTTTCTACTGGATTCAGCACTAAACAATCTTAGTTTTATATGGAATGTGTTAGATTCTTTGACGACTTCGCAACTTATATTTGGAAGGATCTACTTATGGAAACCGAGATCCTGATTGTATGGGCGAGCAGGATTGATGGGCTATCAACACTTACCTTAAAGAGCTCGAGATCTCTCTAATTGATTCTGTCCAACGGGTTGATTGGAAGAACTTCTTTGGAAGGTGCCAACGGTATTGAAGGCATGAAGAAGTATATAAGAGAGATGCTCTAGTTGTTGAAGGGTGCGGATAGAAGAATTCCAAAGTCTGAAATCTCCTTTACTACTTTGCGATATCATTCTTTGAGCGTTACATGTAATCAAAAGAGAGATCATATTGTAGACCTTGAGGAAGTGTAGTAGAGTAATCTACACCGTGGACTCAAGAGCGTGAGATTGTAATCACTCTTATTGATTCTTAGTGAAATCCAGCCAGAAGGGCTGTCCGTGCGGGAGAGTGGACGTAGGCTTGATCTAAGCCGAACCACTATAAATCTGAGTCTTGATTCTCTATCCCTAATCCTTTATATTGTTAATTGCTTTCATTTGCTGCAATCGTTGTTTTTAAATTATTCATATCTCATTTGATTTGAATTGTTAAAATTGCGATAAACACCTATTCACCCCCCTCTAGGTGCTAATACTAGTTTTAACAATTGGTATCAGAGCTTGTGTACTTGTTTATAAGAAGTGTCTTTACTTCTAAGTAAAAGATCTATGGCTAGTATGCTGCCTACAGGGTTGGTTGAAGGACAAAGCAATACTAGACCTCCATACTTTGATGGAAAGGATTACAAAGATATGGAAAAATAAGATGAAGGCATTCCTAAGATCGAAAGATCCTTTGGAATGGGAAGTGGTTGATAAAGGAATCATTCATGTTGCTGAATCAGACTCAGAGAGAGGAAAAGAACCTGTTGTTCCTACTCTTTTGACTCAAGAAGAAATTACCAAGAGACAAACTCTCGACGCCAAAGCTATTTACTCTTTATATTGTGCTTTATCCCCTACTGAATATAATAGAATATCTTCTTGTGATACAGCAAAAGAAGTATGGGACAAGCTTCACATTACCTATGAAGGAACTGATCGTGTGAAAGAAACAAGGATTAACATTCTCTTGGGACAATATGAAGTCTTTAAGATGAGATCAGGAGAATCAATTACGACATGTTTAGTCGCTTTACTGAAATTGTGAATGGTCTTGAATATCAGGGACATCCAATCTCAGGACATATGAAGGTCAACAAACTCCTTCGTGGACTCTCAAAAGACTGGAATCACATAAAAACCTCAATAAGAGAGACACAGAGGATTGCTCCACTTTCTGTAGATGAATTGGTTGGAACTCTTCAATCCTATGAAGTAGAACAGAACAACGAAGAGGAAGACTCAAAAGGTAAGAAATTTATTGCCTTAAAGTCTAATGACTATTCCGATGTTACGATTCTCAAGAAGATCTAAATGATGAAGAACTCGCACTTATGATAAAGAGATTCAAAAGCTGAACAGAAAAGGAAGGAAATTCAATTGGAAGAAACAAAATTCTCAAAGGTTTCAAAACAGGTCAACGAGGGAAGATGATACGAATAAAGAAGTGACTTGCTTTGAATGCAAGAAAAAGGGACACATCGAGACCTAACTGTCCTCTCGTTAAAGAAGAGAAAAGGGAAGTTTGAGAAAAACAGAAGGCACTCAAGGCGAGACTTGGAGTGATACGAATGTGAAGATAGTGACAATGATTATGCCAATATTTGTTTAATGGCACAATCGGACTCATACTCGAGACCTTGATTCGGACTCGGACAAATGAACTCGAGGTAAGTAACTTGAAAATTCCTGTTAAAGTTTCTAAATACATTGATGAACTTTGTCTTAGTCTCGAAAACCTCTCTTAAGAGGATCTCCGAATTGAAAAGGGAAAATTCTACATTAAAACATCAGGATAAACTTATGAAAGAAAAGGTTGAAAAACTGGAAAAGATTTTGCTGTTGTGAAAGAAAACTCGACAAGTATTTCAAATGAAAATAATCTTTTGAAAAATGATATCACTAACATATCAAAGAAATTTTCAAATGGTTCTGAAAAGCCGGATAAGATTCTTTCGATACAAAGACCATATTTTGACAAGTTAGGTCTTGGTATGACTTCCGAAACTATTCCACCGATTGATTTTCCAAAGGTAAAAGAAAGAATTAAACAAAGACCAGCTATAACTGTTTACAAAAATCATTTTCAGAAAGTCTTTATAAAACCTGTTGGTAGAAATGCTCCGAGATGTTCCAAGTGTAAAAGCTTAGAACACTTCGAGAAAGAATGTCCTTTAGTTTGGAGACCTCGTTAAAAAGAGTCTGGCTAAGACTCTATTGTACTAACACTTCGGACCCAAGATGGTATGGGTACCAAAAAGAGCTTGAATTCTTGTTAATTGCAGGTTACTATCAAAAAGAAGATAAAATGGTATCTTGATAGTGGCTGCTCAAGACATATGACAGAGACTCAAACCGCTTCATAAAACTTATCCAGATAGACCGAGGAAAAGTTTCCTTTGGTGGTAACAATAGAGGGAAGATTACTGGTCGAGGAACAGTGAAGATTGGGAGTTTGTCTATCAATAATGTTTCATTAGTTGAATGATTAAATTACAACTTGCTTAGCATAAGTCAGTTGTGTGATTCTGGTTTCAAGATCAACTTTCAGAAGAAACGTGCTCGGAATCGCAAAGACCTTACTCGCCTCTTTTACCGGTCGAAGACATGGAAATATCTATCTTCCGGATGTGAATCAAGAAAGATCACAATGCTTAATATCGGTACAAGATGAAGCAAATCTATGGCACAAAAAGCTAGGCCATATCAACATGAAGCGAGATCAACAAGATCTCTACAAAGAAACTTGTTCGAGGATTGCCTACTTTGAATTATTCAAAGTCTCGATCTATGTACACCATGCGTACCGGGTAAACAGGTTAGAAATTCTTACAATCAATAAATAGAGTTTCCACTAATCATGTATTGCAGCTTTTTGCACATGGATTTGTTTGGACCTACCGAACGAAAAGCATTGGTGGTAAAAGGTTCTGTCTGGTAATAGTGGATGATTATTCACGATTTACTTGGGTCTACTTTCTTACAAGTAAGTCAGAGACTTTCTCTCTTTTTTCAAAATTTGCTAAAAAGGTGCAGAATGAGAAAGGTCACACTATTACAAGCATTCGTACGACCATGGAGGTGAGTTTGAAAATCAAGACTTTGCTAACTTGTGTGATGAATTTGGTTTTCAACATAAATTTTCTTCTCCATATACACCATAACAGAATGGGGTTGTGGAAAGGAAGAATAGATCTTTACAAGAAATGGCAAGAACACTTTTAATTGGAAATCAAGTTTCTTCAAGGTTTTGGGCGTGTCGTTTCAACCGCTTGCTATATTATAAATAGAGTGTTTTTAAGACCAATTCTTGAGAAAACTCCTTATGAAATTTTTAAAGGGAAGAAACCAATAGTTTCTTATTTTCAAATATTTGGATGCAAATGTTTTATTCTAAAGAATGCAAATGATCGTGTTGGTAAGTTTGAAGAAAAATCGACGAAGGATTCTTTCTTGGATACTCTACAACAAGCAAAGCCTTTAGAGTGTTCAACAAAAAGACTCGGACGGTGGAAGAATCAATGAATGTCAAATTTCAAGACTCTCCACAAGTTCGGTAGATACGGCATCAAGACTCGTAATCTGCTCCGTACACCGCTAAAGCTAACTCCACCGCGCTTGCTAATTCAAAATCAGTACAACAAGCTACCGATGAAGAATCTACTCAAGAAGAAGATCAACAATCTATCGGGGATCGAACAGAATCGGAAGCACAAGTCCAAATCATCCCGAAGAACTCATTATTGGAAACATTAATGAGGGAATTCGAACAAGATCCAAAAGACGAGAGGAGTCTAGTGCTGTTGCTCTTATTTCCGAAATAGAACCCAAAAATATCGAAGAAGCTTTAGCTGATGAAAGCTGGATTGAAGCAATGCAAGAAGAGCTCGGACAATTCAAGTATTAATGACGTATGGGAATTAACTCCCAAACCAAAAGGTAAATCGCTTATTGGAGCTAAATGGGTTTTCAGGAACAAAGTTGATGAAAAGGCAAAGTAACGAGAAACAAAGCAAGACTCGTAGCTAAAGGATACACACAAGAAGAAGGGATAGACTACGATGAGACTTACGCTCCAAAGAGTAGCAAGGTTAGAAGCAATCGATTATTACTTACTTTTGCTTGCTATAAGAATTTCAGGTTGTTTCAAATGGATGTCAAAAGTGCATTCCTGAATGGATTTATTCAAGAAGAAGTCTACATAGAACAATCTCCTGGTTTTGAAGATTCAAAGAAACCGGACTACGTATTCTAGACCAAGAAAGCTTTATATGGACTGAAACAAGCTCCTCGAGCTTGGTATGAAAGGCTAAGTAATTTCTTAATTCATAGTGGCTTTTCTAAAGGAAAGGTTGACACTACGTTATTCATTAAAAAGGAAGGTAAAAGCTTTCTACTTGTTCAGATTTATGTTGATGACATCATATTTGGATCATCTAACGAGACTTTGTGCAAGAAATTTTCTAAGTCTATGCAGGGATGAATTCGAGATGAGCATGATGGGTGAACTATCCTTTTTCCTTGGTCTTCAAGTCAAACAACTAAAGGAGGGAATATTCATTCATCAAGAGAAATATGCAAAAGAACTTGTTAAAAAGTTCGGTCTGGAAAATTGCAAAAAGATCGACATACCAATGTCAAGTTCCTTGAAGATAGACAAAGATGAAGCAGGGAAGAAAATTGACCAGAAATTATACAGGGAGTATCATTGGCTCACTTCTTTATCTTACGCATCCAAACCTCGACATATTATTTAGTGTTTGCATATGTGCTAGGTTTCAATCGACCCTAGAGAATCTCACTTAAGCGCTGTTAAACGTATTATTAAATATGTTGCTACTACGTTAAGATCGGTCTTTGGTATCCCAAAGAATGAGACTTTACACTTCTTGGCTATTCGACGCAGATCTTGCAGGTTGTAGAGTTGAAAGAAAAAGCACTTCGTGTACTTGTCAATTGCTTGGAAACAGGGTGGTATCCTGGTTTTCGAGGAAACAAAGTACTCGTGGCTCTTTCAACAATGCAGCTGAGGCGGCGGAATACGTTGCTCTTGGAAGTTGCTGTTCTCAAATATTGTGGATAAAACAACAACTGCAAGACTTTGGCATTGAAGACTCTTGCACGTAAATTAGATGTGACAACACCGGTGCAATCAATCTTACAAAGAATCCCATTCTACATTCAAGAGCAAAACATATTGAGATTCGACATCACTTTATAAGAGATCATGTTCAGAACAAAGAAGTCTTGATACGATTCATAGACTCAAAGAATGAACTGCGACATCTTCACAAAGCCTCTTGAGAAAAGCTTGTTTGAGTCTATTCGCTCAAGACTCAATATATTATCTCTTGAAGAATGTTGAAGTTCGACTCGGTAACTAAAGTCCGACAGAGCATCAGACTCAAAGGTTAAAAGACTGAGAATACGAATCGACACGACTGTAAGTTTCCTTACTTAATCTGTCTTATTGATAAGGTAAGATTATCTGTCTATTTTAAGTCGGTTATTATTTTCAAAAGAAGTGGTTATCGTTTTATTAAGGCAGTTATTTTTCAAAAGGAAAATTCAAGATTTCCAAAATATACGACGCTTGGTTATTCCCGCACCTGTTATCTTTTATACATCTCTTCTCCTTCGTTTTCACTTTACTCGAAACCCTAGATCAAAAGCTTTTCACCGCTCCGGATTTTTCTCTCCAAAACTTCTTTGTTTCAAAGTTCTCAACTTTCTTGCGACACAAGTGAGAAAGTCTCTCCAAAGAAAAGCACAATGTCTTATCGTAGGAAGTCTTCCGGAATAGCAAACAGGGGGACCACAAGGCTCGTGAGGGGCCTACGCATTTTGATCTCACTGAGGAAAGCGACATTCCTACTGAGCAATCTCAACAGCGGTCATCCCCAACTAGACCTCAAGATGAAACGATTTATGAAGACATCGAACCAGTAAGAACTCTAAAGCCTGCCTTCGTTTATAAGCTCTACTCTGCGTTAAAGGAAGGTTCTGCTATGACTTTTGTGGATGAGTTTCTGAAAGAGAAGGGTTATAGAAACGAGACGCACTTTCTTCCGTTATGGAAAGGTCTGGAATTGTGCCCGAGGGAACGGCCGCAAGAGCATTTGCAAATTTCCCGAGTGACCCTAGGTTTAGTAGTATGAATCGGCTGAGGGAAAGGATGATGATGAAAAGATGTTCATGCACTTTAAACCATGGATGGGTGTGGCTGCGAGCCTAAGAGGGAAGAAGGATGAATTGTTCCGCTCAGACGGACACAGGAAGAGATATGAAAAATTGCTGAAGCGTGGGGTGATGAACCCACGAACCGTGGATTTCGATTTTCTGGACTTGTTGAGTATAAATCATGCGAGAGAAATTCGAAAAGCTCCAACTTTATCGCTTCGTACGATCGTGACACAAAGACATTCTGAATTGACCGCCTATTTCTACTCCAATATCAGCTTCATTGATGCAAACAGCTTTACCTTCAAAGTGTGAGAGATAAGGAGTATGTCATTGACTTGTGACATTTTGGCGATGTGCTTGGTGTGGAAAGAGGGGCTTTCCAACCAATCGGTGTGTCTCGTGAGTCATGCTACGCTTGAACTAGCAAAGGACAGAATTGCGAGAAGGAAGACTATCTTATTCCGAATGAATGCAACAAATACTTTGCTGCATAAAATTGTAATCAACTGTCTAAGACCCAAATCGACATCTAAGACAGATGTTTTCAATTTCTCAAGCGAAGTTGATGTTTGCCATCAAGATAGGTGTGAACTTCTCTTTGCCACATACCATTATCTTTCACATGTATAGATGCATGGTTAAGGACAAAGGAAAGCTTCCTTATGCTTTGCTCTCATTACTCGTCTCTTCAAACATCTCAACATTCAACCTCCTCATATTCTAACAAAGAAGACTATTGATAAAATGGTCATCGGGCTGAGGATGATTACCAAGATGCGTCTAAAAGAGCTTAGCAAGAAGCTGGAGCAATTCAAGGAAAAGACTCTTATAAAACTCGGACCCGGACTCATCGGCAAAAAGGAAAGGGAAAGAACCCGTGGCTGGTTCTACCAAGAAGCGAAGGGCTGTCATCCCGGAAGATGAAGATGATGAGGATGCAATTCCTATCTCTGTTCTTATTTCTCAAATTGCGGCATCTACTCCAACTGTTCCAGAACATCAAGTTGCAGAGAAAGAGGAAGAGAAAGAGAAAGAGAAAGAGGAAAAGAAAGAGGAAGAGAAAGAGAAGAAAGAGGAAGAGAAGACAGAGGAAGAAAGAAAGGAAGAAAGAGAGGAAGAGGAAGAAGGAAAAGAAGAACAAGCAGATGAACCTGAAAGAACAGATTCTCCAGCAGAAAAGGAGGATTTACAACACCTTGTCTCTGAGGAAACGCCTCAGAAAGATGAATTCTTTTCTCCACCAGAAGACATGGAGACAGGGGGAGATAAAGAAAGCGAACACACACCTCTTCGGCTGACTTTTAGAGAAGAGGATGCTCAAACAGGTGTTAGTCGATCACCTCCTGATGCTGAGGATATTCATGCTGCACGCTTTCCCCGAAGGAGAGGCATCATCTCCACACACCGAACCGCCCGCTGAAATTCATACGGCTTGACTCCACCCTCGACCGAGCCGAAACAAGCACTCGGGCGACAACTCGGAATTTTCAAAAGCTGCTTGAGATCATCTTGGAACTTAAAGGTCAAATTTATGCCATGAGATATGAATTTCAGACCTTGCAGAATGAAAATCATGCAATGTTCATCACTTTGCATGATCGATTAAAGATGTTCACTGGCGTCGATTCGGGATACCGCAAAGGGCGCTACTCTTACCCAAGTACAGGAAGATTTGAGGAAGTTGGAAGACACCGTAAAGTCTATGGGAGACTTTCAACTTGTTCGCATTCCTCGAGCTCCTTGATTTTTTATGCTGACAAAAAGGGGGAGAAGACTTTGCAGATTTTTGTTCGTTTTACCAAACCAAATCCTATATCTTTTTATCTTTTGATTGCTTGACTTTGACTTGACTTGAGTTTTTAAACGCATGTAGTTTTTTGGAATATGTGCTCTCTATGGCAATACTTCAAGTTTTATAAATTAGATAGTACTTTGTCTGTTTATGACTAATGAAGTTTCGTGAATGCGAGATCTCGTGTACGGGGAAAGTCTCGTGTACGGGATAACTTCTACTATCTTATCTTTTATATGCTTGCTTAAAAGTTGTATTGCGGGGCAATTATATTCAAATGCAGGAAAGTTTTGTCACCATCAAAAAGGGGAGATTGTTGGATGAAATCCCTTAAGGTATTTTGAAGTTGACAAAACAGGTTTATAAGTCTAGTCTGAAGACTTACAGACTCTCTTGACAAAGTCTGAAGAACAAAGTCTGAAGAACAAAGTCTGAAGATCAAAGTCTGAAGATTAAAGTCTGAAGCTAGCAAGACTCAAGACTCAAGACTTATATTTCAAAGTCTACTCACATGGACAGTTTCCGGGACGACGTTTATTCCGATCTTATACGATCTTTATTCTAACGACTAATGGATATCTTTCTACTGGATTTAGCACTAAACAATCTAAGTTTTATATGGAATATGTTAGATTCTTTAACGACTTCGCAACTTATATTTGGAATGATCTACTTATGGAAACCGAGATCCTGATTGTATGGGCGAGCAGAATTGATGGGCTATCAACACTTACCTTAAAGAGCTCGAGATCTCTAATTGATTCTGTCCAACGGGTTGATTGGAAGAACTTCTTTGGAAGGTGCCAACGGTATTGAAGGCATGAAGAAGTATATAAGAGAGATGCTCTAGTTGTTGAAGGGTGCGGATAGAAGAATTCCAAAGTCTGAAATCTCCTTTACTACTTTACGATATCATTCTTTGAGCGTTACATGTAATCAAAAGAGAGATCATATTGTAGACCTTGAGGAAGTGTAGTAGAGTAATCTACACTGTGGACTCAAGAGCGTGAGATTGTAATCACTCTTATTGATTCTTAGTGAAATCCAGCCCGAAGGGTCTGTCCGTGCGGGAGAGTGGACGTAGGCTTGATCTAAGCCGAACCACTATAAATGGAGTCTTGATTCTCTATCCCTAATCCTTTATATTGTTAATTGCTTTCATTTGCTGCAATCGTTGTTTTTAAATTATTCATATCTCATTTGATTTGAATTGTTAAAATTGCGATAAACACCTATTCACCCCCCTCTAAGTGCTAATACTAGTTCTAACAATATTGTCAAGCAAGAGGAGTTTTATGTCTCAAATGATTTCCAAATGGACCGAGTGATATACAGAGATGAAAAATTTCATTCGGAAATGAAAGCAAATGTGCTATGGCAAAAATAACAAAGGTGAGAAGAGACAACTGTGTTTTTCTAGTATTGTTTATTATCACTAGTAGCATGATCACCTAACCAAATAGAGATGAGCTAGCAACTACATAAAAACCACCTTCTCGAAAGAGCGAAGGATCACGCCATGTATTGTCTTCAAGGAAATTAGAACAAGACCTTATTCCATTGTGAAGGTGAAAACTTACATTAACGTAATGCTGATCAATGACAATAACAAATAATAGGAAAAAAAAACCCAATCCTGCCATTACCTGGAAATGCAAAACAAGAGAACCTAAATTGTTCGGCCACTGGACAATTTTCGAAATCCATCCTGCACAAAATAGCAGCATCTAATGAACAAGCTCTGACACGTGGTGATAACCAGTTCCACATAATGAAACCATCCCTGCCGCCATTGGGGGTTGATGAACAAAACAATCGGAATTACTAGTAAAACCGTCGTGTATGACACTCCGAAGCTGATAGAGAATGTCTCTCCATCTATGAAACCATCTTCTTTAGCTTTCTTGCATGATTTTGTTGCTAAGCAATTAACGTTGATGGTTGTCAAATAGTCATTACTCAACGGCAGTCCACACAGAAGATGGTTTCCGTAGTAACTGCTTTCATCGAATAACCCAAACTGATTTTTGTTTGGTATGGCTCCTGACAAGTCATTGTAAGACACATTGAAAACTCCCAAAAAATTCAACCAAGTGAGCTCTTCAGGGATAGAACCAATCAAGTTGTTGTAGGAAAGGTCAATGCTCTCTATCTTTGTGAGGTTCGACAATGACCATCGGTATATGCCATGTAAGCTTGTTGAGCGACAAATTCAACACAAGCATGTCCTGTGAGAATGCAATCTCTGGTGGGATCTCCCCGCTGAAATTGTTGCAAGAAAAATCTAGTCATATCATGTTAAGGAGTGTGTAGCCTTTATAAGCATCAAACCTTCTTTTTGTTGTGAACCCAACAATATGTGGAGCTTCCATTACTTCATCTACCGGAATTCTATCGTCGTAGAACCAACTCTGGCTTCTAATTGTCCTCACATAAGAAATAGGTGACAATTCTTCATATCCAGCTCTGAGACTTAGTGTTGAAGTTACCTTATTGGCATATTCTCTAGAGGAGAAATTCATGGGTCCTAGGCAACTAGGTAATGGACCAAACAGATTGTTTTTAGAAAGATCGATCATACTTAAGCTTTTCAATCTACACAATTGCTTGGGAAATGTTCCATAGAAGCTATTGCCTCTCAATGAAAGAATGCTCAACTGAGAGAGGTTACCTAGCCAATAGGGTGTGCTTCCGAAGAACTCATTTTCACTCAAATCAAGGTCACCAAATTGGAGCTGTTAGGGAGCACATGAACAATTGAACCATTCAATTTGTTCCCATTTAGATGGATGTGACTCAACCTGGGTGCTATGAAAGATGATGGTAATGAACCAAAGAGATTGTTGAGACGAAGCCAAATACTCGAGCTTAGGAAGATTAATGAGTTCTTGAGGGATGAGGCCATTTAACTAATTTTTAGACAAGTCAAGGAGCGCAAGCCAAGACATGTTTGCAATCAATTTGGGAAGCTTACCAATGAAAATGTTGTTGCTAACATCCAATAGGAGAAGATTTACGAGTGATGAAAGAAAAGAGAGATCTCCCTTGAACATGTTGTTCTCTAACTATAGGCATGCCAAATTTAGGTTCATGGTGTCGTCGGAAAACATGATTTCTCCTTGCAAGTTGTTATATGTTACGTTGAGGCTATACAATGATGAGTTGCTATCTAGTAACTGGATAGGTAGTCCCCCGGAGAAATTGTTGTGAGAAAGGTCTAAGAATGATAGGGATTTTATACTACCCAGTTCAAATGGAATATTCCCTTCCAATCTGTTGGCTGATAGATTAAGGTAGTACATATTTGGGACATTTAAACAAAATTCATTCGTGAGCTCTCCTCTCATGCCGTTGTTGGACATGTCCATCCACAAATGATTACGATGGGTCATCAGTGGAACCTCAAGTGTCGCAAATTAGTTATTTGCCATAAGAAGATTTTCCAACTTAGTGTTGTTTTCCAACAACCAAGCTGGAAAGGGACCCGGAATGTCATTCGAGGAGAGATCAATGGTTCTCATGTCATATTGATGATTGAGAAAGACAAGAGAAGTCACTTTGAATCCTTTCGATAGACTATTTGACATACTAAAATCCTTCAATTGGAACCTCGGGATCAAAGACGCAACTTTGGAATCAATTTGTTGTCATCAAGCAAGAGGATCTTAAGTCTTGAATAGTTTGCAAGTGGGCCGAGTGATGAGGGGATATCAAAATAATTACCCAAAATGGAAAGCAATTTGAGTGAGGTAAGACTAGCGAGGGGAGATGAGGTGACGTTATCTGTCAATTCATTGTCTTCAAGAAATAGAACCCGAATAGATGTCATGGTTTGCCAGCATGTAGGAAGCTCGTCAGTAATTCCGTTACTGCTAAGATCCAGCTCTTCTAGTTTTACGAGGTTACACAAGCCTGTTATTGATATCACAAGTCAATTCAATTACAATGGTAGATATCGAAACGTATAACAAGGACATACACGCACATGAAGGATTCATTTTATGTCCAAGTTTTACATTAAGAGATCATGACTTACTTTGATCTGATAGTTTGCCATTAAGACCGGTGATGTATGAGGACAACAATCTAAGAGATGTCAAAGGACCAAGGCTAGAAAGGATTTCCATGGTGGTGTTCAACGAAGAATGATCCAAGATGAGCTGTTCCAACTTACTAAAGTTATGGAAATCTTCCCATAAAACAAAAGATTATTGAACATCAGATTTTCTTACACAGACATAATCAAGAAATGGCATAGAAACATCATGAGTGAATGGAACCTCTTTTATAAAAACTTAGGCTCTGTTTGTTTCGCGGAAAATATGACATTTCTGGAAAACGTTTTCCAAGAACTTATATTTTAGGAAAATGATAATATCTTCCGATATTCGGTAAGATTTGAAAATGAACTAGAAAAATATTTTCCATCATTTGGTATGGAAAATCTGATTTGATTTTCATCCGTGTACTCCTTTCAATAATATTTTATTTTATTCTAAAAAAAAAAATTAATTATTTTTTCTTTTTCTTTTTTCCTTCTTGTCCGGTTGATCACCAGCCACAGGTGACGTCAAGATCGCTCAAGGCAGACGAGCTTGAGCCTTGTTAGATTGGCGAAGCCTTGGCCTTTGGCGAGCTTGTCCTTCGCCTATGGTCAGTCGCCGGCAATCGTCATAGTCGGCGACTGAATGAGGAAGAAGGAAAAATAATAAGGAAGAAAGAAAGAAAGAAAGAAATTAAATATTTGATTTTTTAAAAATTAAAACAAGAAAAAAATAATTAGAAAGAGTGCATGGAGGAAAATAGGTTTAGGTGAAAGAAGGAGAATGGAAAATGATTTCCTCATTTTCCCCACTTTTGAAAATGCCTTTTCCACTGTAGGAAAATATTTTCCTTCACTTATTTATTTTCCGTAACCTAAATGCTAGAAAATCTAGAAAACATTTTCTTGAAAATTGTTTTCCACAAAATGAACGGAGCATTATTATGAGCATACATTCACTAATGGGTTTGACTAACCTTGAGTAGTAATCGTTCCTTTTATTGTATTATACCGGAGAGAAAGGATCTTGAGGGATGACAATGCCCCTAATGCTCACACGATAGTCCCCACATCCTTCAAGTGGACACTCTCCAGGTAGAGGTTCTCTAAGTGGCTCAAGTTTTTGATGCCTACCAGTAAAATTCCAAGAAAATAACTTACTTGGCAATAAAGTTGTGAAAGCACCCATGCGGATGCTTCGCGACGGGAATCTTTTGAATCAGGCAAAATTTCTATATGGAAAGAGAATGGGGTCCCAATTTATGACTTCATATTCTCAATATGACGCACATGTAAAGCTATGAGAGATATTGCATGAAAACTGAAACAATACCTTCAGTAGTAGCTGCTGCATTAACTGCATTATAACTTATGTCTACCTCCTTTAAATTATTGAAACAACCTGATTTATCCATGAACCTTGCTAACTCAAGTCAAGGATGGCAATTTCGTCCTAAATTATGAACAGGGAATAAGTTGGAGAAACTATCATTCACATTTGAAGTCCCATTCAAATGTTGTTTTGAAGCGTAGACACTTGAGAGTCGGAATTGTACCGTGAACGGGTAAAATAGAATTATCTAGAGTAAATAATGAAAGCACCCATGCGGATGTCTGGGAATAGGTATCTTTCGAATCAGCAACATTTCTATATGGAAAGAGAAGGGATGACTTCTATATTCTTAATATGAAGCACATGTAAAGGTATTAAAGAGCATGCATGAATCGTAGTCTAGTTAGTTTAATTTATGAATACAAACGAGGATTCTACATGAAAACTAAAACAATACCTTCAGCAGTAGCCGCTACATCGACTGCATTATCACTTATGTCCAGCTCCTTTAAATTGCCGAAACCACCTAATTTATCCACAAACATTGCTAACTCAAGTCAAGGATGGTGATTTTGTATGGAATTATGAATAAAGGATAAGCTGGAGAAACTATCATTCACATGTGAAGTCCCATTCAAATGTTGTTTGGAAGCATAGACACCTGAGAGTCGGAATTGTACTGTGAACAGGTAAAATAGAATTATCTAGAGTAAATAATGAAAACACCCACACATATGCCTTGGGATAGGAATCTTTTGAATCAGTAACATTTCTATATGGAAAGAGAAGGGGGTTGCAATATATGACTTCTTTAGTCTTAATATGAAGCACACGTATAGGTATTAAAGAGCATGCCTACATGACTCACAAGCTAGTTAGTTTAATTTACAAATAAAAATGAGGTTCCTACATGAAAACTAAAACAGTACCTTCAACAATAGCCACTGCATCAACTGCGTTATCACTTATGTCCAGCTCCATTAAATTGCTAAAACCACCTAATTTATCCATAAACAATGTTGACTCATGTCAAGGATGGCAACTTTGTACTGAATTATAGGCAAAGAATAAATCAGAGAAATTTACCATTCACATGTAAAGTCCCACTCAAATTACTGTATTTGAGGGACAGATGCTGGATAGATGGAATTGTACCAAGAATGGATAGAACAGAATGATCCAGAAAGTTATAGCTCAAGTCAAGCACCTCTAGTTTGCTCAACCTTGAAGATTGCAGGTTTGGTTCTACAAACAAACAATAAAAAGCAGTAAAAGCCGCAGAAATCTATTCAAGGACACGTGCAAATAGATATTGCCATTTCAAGGGGAAATATGTTGTAGACTCGTGAATAAATGATGACGTGGACATAATCGTCTATGATGCAAGAAGTGAGCAAGAACTTAGATAATGAGTATCTCTTTTTTATAAGAAATGGATGAACGGCGAATTTATACCTTTTGGTGCAATCCACCCTCCTAAATAGTTGTCTTGCAAGTCAAGGCTCTTGAGTTCTTCAAAGGGAAGAAGTAGAGAAGCATTTAGGTACCAAGTTTTAGAGCCAAAATGGTTATGTCTCAAATTGGAGAGCATCAGCTGAGTGACCCGTCCTGTGGTGGGGTTGCACTTAACACGTGCCGAGCTGCAACAGTTGAAATATGATCCCCCAGCATCCACCCAATATCTCAGGTCCAATGTGGCATTGAGCGCTAAAAGGGCAACCCTTTCTTGCTCCCAACACCCACGAGAGCCACATAAACATGCGATACCCCAAACCACCACAAACACCCACAGTGCTTCCTTTTCCATGACTGCAGATTCGAGTGACCAAACTTTATATGGATCGCACTCTGAAGTTAACATCTTTTTTGCAAGTTAGAGCAATTTTATAGGAGTTCAATGGTGCCTGTGCTTGAGTGTGAAACTTGTGGTCATGGCCAAAGTTTTGGTCATCTTTAGCGATGAATGTAGCTCAGCCACTTTTGGTGACAAGGTTAATTAGTGTGCCGGGCACGAAATGTACGTTACGCAATGGCCAGATTTCATTGGTGGAGAATTTTCCGAAAGTCTCTATTGGCATAATTTTTCCACGCGGTTAGTCTAGCCTAGCCTAGTCAACCGTTGTCATTTATATGACTAATTCAATCTCTTTCCAAAGTAAAGCACAAGCCTTGTGATTTACTTGGAACCTTCGGCAAAAAGAGATCTTGACTATACGCACCTCAAAAGTAGACATGTTGTAAAAGTAACGTGAAAATTGACAAGATCTTGCTATTAAAACAACGCAAAAACATTGAAGAATTAGACGGGGAACAACAAAGATACTAAATATTTACGTGATTTGGTCCAGATATTGGTACCTACCCCATGGGAGAGCCGGCGATAAATAATTCATTGTAATCAGAGAATTGGAGTTATAATCGCTTACACGCTCGAGTATTTCCCACACTTAGATTAAGACCAAACTCAAAAGTGTTTACAAATAAACAAATTAATTAGATGTAAAGCTCACGGTGCAAATCACTATGTGTTTAAGCCTATAGCAAAATCCTTTGGATAGCTAATTCAAGAGCGTCCGTACGTTCTTTCTTTCGTTCTTTGAGCGGTGGCTCAATTTCAAAAGGAACCCCCTATTTGGCTTCTTTAGTAAAGGAAACCCAAGAAAGCAAAAGCTTGCTTTTAATTTATTTTCTTTTCTCTAACCACTTCCTGAACCCACGCGCTTTCTTTTGTACAACCAATAAGAAAATCCCAAGTAGGCAATTAAAGTCCACGGAAAATTTGACCGTAAAAGTTCATTGTATTTACTACTGGGGCCCTTGGCAACTGTCAACAAAAAAAATTTCTCCATCAATGTTTAACGAGCTAGAGTCTACATGCCCAAACCTCCCAAATTACACTGGTATCTTTTTCTTATCCAACGTCCAAGCAATATCCTCTCAAATCTTTTACATTGAAGGTCTAGATGCAATCATGAATACATCCAACCAAATAAAAGAAACTCTCCAATATATATGCCATTCATAGAAAGATTTTTTGGATTTCTTTCTTATCCAATTAGGTTAGATCACATAACGGCTCAAAATCTAGACATACTTTAGCAACTATCTACCTTGCCTCGACGTTTGTAACTAAGTCATAATGTTCATCATCCATGCTAGTTCTCCCAATGCCCTAATGAATAGATGACAATTGCACTCAAGTAAAGCTGAAGTTTCGTCAAACGAACATGCTTGGTCATCATGTCTAAAGAGTTCTCTACCTTCACTTGATGTTTGTAATGTATTTCTATGTAAACGGGTTAATTGAGTGGATTTGCCCTCTCAAGTTGGTGGGATCCCAATCTTTCTTTGACTAAGTATTGGGGCACTCAACATTAATTAAATAAATGAGGTAAGAGAATGACCACTAAATTAGGAAGTCGGATTGCACATAAATTCGCCTTCCTAGATGTTCATTCCTTCTTGAAGGAGATCCCATAGCGATATAATTGCATTGGATGACTTTACTGGTAGCTTTGTGCTCAAGTTTGTCGGTTTTCGACGCATCCGAATTTACATTCAATCCTACAAAGGAAACCAAGCAAACCAAAACACACTCTTATGCTCACAAAAAACACCCTTCTCACACACATACTGTCACGCCCCAATCCTTGGGCACGCGCCCATCCCTCACCTGGTCGATTAAATAGCGACGTCCCAGGACGCATCGCCGACCCTTTCATTTTAATACGCATGTGGAAGCATATAAAATCCCCAGACAATAAAACAATGGGATAGGAAAGTAGAACTAAAAATCTCGAACCTGAAAAACCAACACACTTATATACATTGCAAACCATAGTGCAAATATATACAAGGTAAACTACCAAGCCAAGTCCTAATCAAACAAGCTCAGAAAATAAAGTTTGAAGACAGGGGTGGAGCTTTCATAGACTACGGGTCTTCATCCTCCTCTTCATCATCCTCCTCACTCCAACTGGAATCTTTAGTAGACTTCACCGGACTTCCGAGATCTTCAAAATTCAGGTCTGCCGCATCTACGACCGAGCCTTGAGGAAGATCTGCGGGGTCCTTTCCAAAAGCAGTCTCCAGAACACACAGAGGTATCTCAGACTCCGGTAAGGGACCCTCTCTCTGGCCATCCTGAGCCTAGCGGTAACAAGATTTGTATTGGTGGGGCACCTTATGGGTGAGACCCGCATCAACCCAGACTATAGCCCTCACCAGCTCATAGGTCCAGCCCCTAGGGCTCCCATGAAATGGAAAGTAAGAGGTATGCTCTGTGATCTTCTTAGGCAGACCCAAAAATTAAGGAGTGACCATCTATGGGCCTGAAATGGTTATACAATAACCAGTGAGACAATGTCTCATCGAGTTCTACCCCACTAAGACCCAATTAGGAAGCTAATACGTCCTAAGGGCTACTTAAGCACAACACGGGTCGGAGGAGTTACCTTGGCCTCAGTTCCACCCTGTAAGTCAGTATATATCAAATATATACAAACCACATCAATTCACCCAATCAAATCGAACTATCGATCAATCAACTCAATCGATTACGTGTTACCACGACCTTTCCCTGGTCGGTACATTCAATGCTATCTATAAAGTCCTATCAATTTAGGACTGCTCACCCAAAGCTGAAAGTAGATAGTATAGCTCGCCCAAAGTTGATACTATAGTATACTGTATATATATGATCGCCCAAAGCTGATAATATGTGCTCACCCAAAGCTGATAATATGGTATACTATATATATATATATATATATATATATATATATATGCTTGCCCAAAGCCGATAATATTGCTCGCTCAAAACTGATATAATAGGGCCCCCAGGCCAATATAGTATACCATCCACTAGACAACTAATTTATTATTTTTATCATACTCGACAAAAATAGCCGTGTATGAGTACACGATCGGCCTTAGCCAAAATACAGTATTTTCACCCTTGAAAATTTCACCATTTATATGGTCCACCAAAATATTTTTGGCGTTGTAAACCAACGCTCGGTTATTTTCCAATCAATTATCAAGATTGATTAATTTAGGAATAACATCCTAAAAACACAATTAAATCAATTCAGCATAAATTAGAGTTCAAATAATTAAACAGACTGCACTACAATGATCAACATAAAATTCCAGTCGTCGGCTATCCCAACCTAATTTCCGCAAAATAAATAAATAATTAAATAATTACGGAAAATATTAAATAAATGCAATAAATCCAACTTAGACCCGTTATAGCCTAATTGGAAGCCGAGACGAGCTCGGAAAATTCCCGAGACTCATTCAATAAATACTAGAACATGTCTACTCGCTAATTACTACAACTAACCACCTAACATGCATCGGTAAATCACTAATTTAATTACTCTAATCTAATCTATCCAACTAATCACACTTAATTAAATCTAATAAACCCCTACGCATCATTAGTCTACTAAGCGAGGATTAGTGAGTTAAACTCACTTATTCGATGAACGGTTTGGATCAAATCGACGGGAACGTCGCGGGAGTCACTTCTCTCCAAAGCGGGCTTAGGTTTTGAGGCTCGGAACCACCTCAAAACGGGCCAAACAGTCACTGCGATACCCACAACTTTGGGTTCTAACCTTGGCTGGAAAAGAGGGAAAACAAGCTCGGTTTAGGCGGGAAAGGACCAAGGAGGGTGGAAAGGGCCAAATCGGGCCTTGTCAGGGACTCGCGGAGGTTGAACGGAGGCGGGACAGCTCTGGCACGGGCTGAGGAAGCTGCTGGGATGGCGTGAGGGCGAGAGGGAGACGGAGACATGGTTGCACGATGCAGGGGACGCATAGCCAGCAACGGCGGGCGCGCGAGGCAGTGGACGGCGACACCGTGCGGAGTGCAGTGGCGCGGCTGCTTCCAGCGGCTTCCTGGCTTCTGCTGGACGTTGAACAATAGCTGTAGGAGGAGGGGATGAGCGGACGCAACTTGAGGGAGAGAGATAGGGAAGAGATGAGGTTGGAGGGGTCACTTTGGCTTGTTTTTCCAGAAGCTTGTCTCCCTTTGACTCATCCACAACCACAAGCCATCTTCCTTGGCTCTCATTCAGCCACACATGCCCATCCTACAACCTTGAAGTGGTCCAAAACCAATGGCCTAGGGGGGCATACGAATTTGTTAAGTTTCTCATTCAATTGGATTCTTATTCTCACTTGATTCAATCCAAATTGGCCTCAATAAATTCAATCAACCCAACATCGGTCATCTCGGCATTTTTCCTCACCCATACAATCCACTTAATTCTCAAATTTGTGATAAAAAATGATCCTTGTCTTTTTTTGAACAAAAACGATCCTATGCCGACTTTTTCCCAAAAAGTCTTGGGTTTCATAAAAATCTTCTGAGACTGAGTCGATGCTCCTAGAATTTATTGCAACATGACAAAATCTTCAACTTCTGAAATCGGACTCAAATTCGCGGTTAATTTCACTCTAGCGCATTTTTAACGTGACCTAGGTTACCGTGTAGTTTTCAGAAATTTTTAGTGCAAATGACCTGTGGTTGATTTTCTTCAAGCCACAATAAACCCACTCGACACATTGGCGACTCTCGGTTGTCGTGAAAATTTTGAGGATTCAAATACGGACACGGGGTACCAAAACAATAAGAAAATCAATCTAGCGCCGGCCAACAAGAATTGTCCAATTTAGTGGTGTTACCCACGATTAGCCACACATCTCAATCGAATCGACCTATCTCCGATCTCAAATCGATTTTATAATGTGCCGTAATGGCGTCTAAAGATGAGCACGGTTAAAGAGCCGATTCCTTGTCGAATTCTCAAGTCTATCGCATTAAAATTCCTTAATGGCTTCCCTGAATAGTCTAGTTATCTCGAGAGTGATCAGCTCTGAGAACAACCCTATAGGTGCATCGATGAAATGCACAATTTATTCAATAGAAAACGGGGTTAAAAATCTGGGATGTCACATGTACAACCGAGACAACTGGATTTTTTCAGTTTTCGTTGAAGCCCTCATTTTTATTGAGACATTCTGAAAATTCAGTTCTGTTTTCAATCGAATGAGTTGGACCTTTCATCAACGTGACTATAGTGATTTTCTCTGAGATGGCCACTCACGAAATAACTAGCCTATCAGGTGAAGCCGTTAAGGAATATAAACGCGATAGACTTGAGAATTTGACCAGGAATCGACTACTCGACTGTGCTAGTCTGCAAGGGTCATTATGGCACAGTTAAAAATCAATCAAAGATCAGAGATAGGTCGGTTCGACTGAAATGTGGGCTAAACGTGGGTGATTCCACTAATTTGTAAAATTCTGGTCGATCGGCCTTAAACTGATTTTTCTATCGTTTTGGCGCCTTGTGTCCGTATTTGAAACATTGAGGTTTTCACAACAATCGAGAGTCACCAATGTATCAAAGAGGTACATGTGGCTTGAAGAAAATCAACCACGAGTTAATTGTATCACAAATTCCTAAAAGCTACACGGTAGGTTAGGTCCCACTAAAATCGCGTCAGATTGAAATTAACCGCAAATTTGAATCCAATTTCAGAAATTGAAAATTCTGTCATGTCACGAGTTATTTTAGAAACGTCTACTCATCTTTCAAGGAATTTTTGGTGAGTTCGAGATTTTTTTGAAAAATCAATTCGGACGATTCGGAAAACGAACAGAAATTCGGTTGGCCAAATTGAAGGGATTTTTGGCCTCCTGTGTGAACTACTTGGTGAAAGGAAGTTATGTGGGCTTTTTCTTCGACAAAATTGGACGTCAATCGGAAAGATTTGTTACGAAATCGGATTCCGGGGAAAAGAGAAATACATTCGGAATTGAGGGAAATTCGTAGGTTTGAGGGGCTGTTGCATTTTGATCCTTATTTGGACTTCAATTGGGACAAGTTGGTGTGAAAATTGGCCTTGGGTGACCAATTGATTTTGTTAGTTGAAGATAAGGTTGAACAAACTCTTGTTTAATTTATTTTGTGGACTTCAAACCCCCCTCCATCCGTGGCTTCCCTCACGTACGCCTCCCTCTCTATTTCTCTCTCCCTCACGCGTCTTACCCTCACCTGACAACCCTCTGCTTAAGTCTTCAATTCCCTTTTCTTCTTTGACCGGTCCCTTCTTATCCATCCACATCCCTCTCTCTCTCTCTCTCTCTCTTTTTCAATTTCACACGTTTCTTGCCCTCTTGGCCGACATATTTCTCTCTCCTCCCTCACTTCTTCTCTTCCCCCGACCCCTTCGGTCTTCTGCATTTCTTTCAGTTCTTCCTTCGAAGACTCCAGCCATCCGAAGATCACCGCTTCAGCTGCCAGGAATCAAGCAGAACCGAAGCAACCCCCACGATCTCTCTTCACGTTGCCACACGGCCGTATCTCCCCCACCAAAGTCAACCCCTCTTCATGTGCCAGCTCCTTTCTTTCTCCTTGTTTGACCACAACCACTCAACCACCAACTCTTCATCCCCACTGCCACATGTCCTCGTATCCTCCACGCTCGGTCAATTTCCCCAGCGTCTTCGCCCAGCCAACTCTGCTGCTCCACTTCTACTTTCACGAGCGTCCTCAACCGAAGCTGCTGCTCTACTGAAGCAACTGCCAGCAGCTTCTCCGTTTCGTCTCCTCCAGCGTCCGCGACTCAACCCGTAGTAGCACATCACTCAACCGAAGCAGCTCCCCATTCCAACGAGCCCATCAGCCCACAGCTCAGCCCAGTCCCGAGCCGAGCCTAACCGCAAACCGGCGAAGCTAGCTCAGTCCAAAACCCGAACCGAAGCCGCAAGACCAGCTCAACCATGAGCTTTGTGGGCCCAATTTTGGCCTCGGTTTGGTCCCCATTGGTGCCATCGCTTTGGAATTTATCGGCTGCTGTCACGTTGCCATTGTCGTGGTCCAGTCGAATCGTTAATCCGGTGAGTTTAACTCACTAATCCTTACTTTGTAAGTTAATGAAGGTTAAGGATTGTTTAGTTTTGGCTAAGCTAGGATTATGTGGTTAGTTAGAACGGATTAATGATTTAATCGTTCGTTAATGCATGTTAGGTGGTTAGAATCGCACAATTAGCAAGTGGATAGGCCGTAGTATTTATTTAGATAGGTTCAGAAATTTTCCGAACCCGTCTCGGCATTTAATTAGGCTTTTCCGGCCTAAGTGTGCATTTTTGCTATTTATTGGTATTCAATAATTAATTTACGTAATTAATTAATTAATTATTTTCCGAAAATTAGATCGGGATAGCCGGTGACCAAAATTTCATGCTGATTCTAATGGTGCGGTTTGTTTATTTATCTAGCTGTTAATTTGTGCAAATTGAGTGTGATTTGTAATTTTGGGTATTTTCCCAAAATTTATTAATTTCAGTAATTAATTAGAAAATCACCGGGCGTCGGTTTACAACGCCAAAAATGTTTTCAGACATTGTATAAATAGTGGGATTTTATAAAGTAAAGATATTATATTTTTAATAGAGGCCGATCGTGTACCCATATATGATTATTTTATCGAGTATGATAAAAGTGGTGAAATAATTGGTTAGGTAGAATGGTATATTATATCAGCCAGAGGGTTCGATATATCAGAGTGAGCAGTATACCCTAAGTATCGCACAGCTTCGGTGAGCAATTAAGTATCGCATAGCTTCGGTGAGCAATTAAGTACCGCATAGCTTTGGTGAGCATTAGTCGTATACTATATCAGCTTAAGGTGAACAATATACGTTGTTGTCAGCTTCTGGCGAGCATTTCTATCTAGCTTCAGCTTATGGCGAGCAGATCTTGTTATGATCGAACTGGATAGATAGTATTGAATGAGTGGACCGAGAGATGGTCCGGAGGACATGGAATCGACTAGTTCGATTGATCGATGATTCGATTGACTTGATGATTTGATTGATTAATGTGATTTGTGAGTATTTGAATTATACTAACTTGTAGGAAGGAACTGAGGCAAAAGTGAGTCATCTGACCTATGCTTGTACTTAGGCAGCCCTTTGAGCGTATTTTCTTCCTAGTCGGGGCTTAGGGGTTGAACTTGCTGAGACGTCGTCTCACCCCGTTGTGGGATAACATTTTCAGGTCCTTAGATGGTGGTTGAGGAGGACTCGAAGCTCCGGAGTTTGATGAGGAAGAGACCGAAGAATCGGCGAACGTGTCTAACTAGTGGGTCATAAGACAGTTCCCATTTTGTTGAGCCAATCTTTTGTAATCGGCCTAATATTGTGTATAAACCTGAAGTGTTTATAAAAGGCTTGTTTTGTTTGTGATTTATTGTCCTGCTTTCATATCCCATCTTGTTGTTGTCTGGGGATTAATTATTTGCTTCCGCATGCGCATTAAAATGACATGGGTCGGTGACGCGTCTTGGGACGTCGCAATTTAATTGACCAATGAGGGATGTGCGTGTGCTTGGAGGATCGGGGCATGACATTTATTGAAGGAAAGCGCGAGCAAAACCGAGAGAAATGGACCTCGCCGATGGGCCGGAGATGGGGTCTTGACAAGACGTTGAGTAATGCCAGTTCGACAAGACGCCGCCTTCGACGGAGAGGCTTGCTTTGATCGATGTCAAGAAGCTGCCCCTGCCGTCGGTGCCGCTGTCGGTGCCGCCATCGCCACCGCTATTTCTCCTCGAATTTGATCTCCTCTTGTCTCCAAACATGTCCAAGCTCGCAAATCAACTTTGATTGAATTTTTTGACCTAATTGATCGATTGATCGAGATCGATTTGGGGGCGATGACGAGCGAAAGGGATCATCTCCTCCCGTGTGTGGTTTCCTTGCCTTAAGGGAAGTGGTCACATCTGGACCGTTGGCGATTCGCCGTGGGATGCAAGGGGACTCGTGGACAGCTATGATGCGGCGGCGGGAGCTTAGGGATATCATATTCCGCTACGCGAATAGCTGCAGCAGGGGCTCTTTGTCTTTGGGAATATGCGAAAATTGATGCCATCGGCCCATCAGCCTGGTCTTTTGGGATTGTCGTGGATAACTGGTCTAGTTGGGCGGAATTCGACCTTGATTGGTTTTGCAATTTTATAGGGATCCTCTTAAACATTTTGGCTTAGGCTACTTGTGATGTATTTATATGTTAATGGGATTAACTAAATTGATTTGCCCTCTCAAGTCATGGGACCCCAAATTTTCTTTAACAAAGTCTCTGGATAGACATTAATTAAAGAAGATGAGACGAGAGAATGACCATTGAGTTTTTGCATTTCCAGTATGATTTATTCGTCGATACATGAAAGATAGAAACGGTTTCTTTATTACTGGAATGAAGTTGGATTGCACGCAAACTAGCTTTCCTAGATGCTCATTTCTTTTTATCGGAGATACCACATTGATATAATTGGACAATAACTTCACTGGTTGCCCTCTTAAAACGTGGAGATGTTGTCTGCCCAGTGTACTGTTTCGACAAAAGGCTACATCCTAAGTTGCGCTTTCTTGAATGGTTTTCTTTCTTACCATGTTCATGATCTCTTCTATCCTTCGTGGGAAACCAGAAAACTGAAACGACAGTTGGTCCAGGGCAGGTGTGGACGTGGAATTCTGCGTCCAACGACCCCTTTTTGTCCATGACTTTGCGTTCTCGAATTGAGAGTGGCATGTTGTGACATTGATGGAAGATGATGGTGATGACTTGTGGTTGATCCCCATTTCCTAAATTAGAGGGTGCTAATTGTAGAATTTCTGAATTTAGATGAAATTGGAGGACGAGGCGATCAAAGTGGAAACTTAAATTCGCACTTTATAGTTGTCTCCTCCATGAGAGTTTGTAAGTTTCGAGCATATCTAGTATGTGTTAATGAGTCCACTAAAGGCATTACCTAATTTGATGTTCCATAAAGAAAGTCATGGTTGATTTCACATTGAGAATTGATAGCCTGGCTTAGTCCGATGAATAAAAAAAAAAGGATTAATACTTTGAAAAACCCCAAATTAGTACACCTATCACAATTTTATCTCAAACTAATTTTTTAACCATGAAAACCCCTAAATTGGTACATTTGTGATAAATTACCCCAAGTGATCACAAAAAACTCCAAACCGATACATTTGTGACAAATTTACCCTAAATTAATTTATTCGATCACCACCAATCCCAAACTAGTACATTTATGACAAATATATCATTTGTTAAATTGTACAAAAAACCACAAAAATGGTACAACTGTGACAAACATATATTAAATCCTACTGTCATGCGTCGTTCAACTAAGTAATTTGACCATAAAATTTAACAAAAACTAATAAAGGATAAATTTGTCACAAATATACCAGTTTGTGGTAAGTTTGTCGAAGGTATACCAGTTTGGGATTCTTGGTGATCAAAAGATTAGTTTATAGTAAATTGGTCACAAGTGTATCAGTTTGGGGTTTTTCAGGATATTAACCCTAAAGAAAAATTACATGAAGTATGACATCATGGTGATAAAATATGAAATAATAGGGGGACCAGATAGATATTTCAGATTCAGTCTTTTTACCAATCACTTTCTTCTTGATGTAATGGCTATGCATTCCACAAAATTGAAAATGGACTGAGTCCGCGTGTGAACTGGGATCTCAAAAGCATATCTCCTCGGACCCTTGATTAGAGGCATCACTAGCAACAAAATTCCATGACTTGTTAAACGGGTCATTGACTTGACTTGCATTTTAAGGGACAACGACCTCACGTCTGTGCCTGAGCCCAATTTATACGGCGGTCACTCATCGACCAAAATAGTATTGACGTTATAATGAATTCAAACGGTCATTTTCGGTAGAAACCGCGTGAGATCTACGTAGGACCAATCTTTTTTATCATTTCAAATTCATTTAGATACATGTACTGGATTCATGTAAAGATGCCTCCGTCAACCCAAATACAACTTTTTGTCCTATGTTTATTCATGTTGAGACATTTCGCTCAAGCAGCAAGCTAGCCTCTCTTCTTCATTCATGTTGAGACATTTCGCTCAAGCAGCAAGCTAGCCTCTCTTCTTCTATTTTTATTCTATAATTCTACTGCTTTCAAGTTTCTTGGATAAATAAATGGAAACATAAATAAATAGATAAATAAATATATCCAACCTCCTCTATGCTCCGGTTGGTTGATTCAAACGAACATCAAATTTGATAAATTAATAAGATACAAGTACGCACCTGTCATAGCTTTGAATTTGGGTTACATATGCAATTTATAGTCGATAAAGTTTAAAATTAATACTTTCTCTATGCATAGCTTATCCACTTGGGATTTGAGTATTGGTAGATCAGCATGGAACCGGCCGAAGTCCAATATTCCAACTCGAAAAATACAGATGGTGGCTTGACCTCGAGAAGAGATATTGATAATTTAATGAGATATTTTCCGCTTCTTTGGCAATGGAAATTGGAAAGCATGAGCTGCAATCTGCCTCCAGTCTGTAGACCGATTCAAGGGGCAAAGGCGTTGACCTCTTTGGATGAGCAGGGAAAACGAGAGAATAATGAGATTGACAGAACATACGTGAAAAGGAGGAAATTCAGAAGTTGGTGTTCAATCATGCTCAATGTGACAAATTGCAGCAAGATTCAGGCTGCTGAACATATAAAGTTTAGATGAAAACAAAATCTGGTGAAATTCCCTTTAGGTCATCCAAGTTAGGGAACGACTGAGGCATTGTTATTCAAGAAAAGCATGAAATCTTAGATTCGATTGATTTCTACTTGACACTAGATCTGATGTGGTTCATGCCTCAATAAGAGATTTCCCTTTTTGACCCCGACTTGTCCATCTCAACCCTTCTAGACACAATTAATTCTTTATATGAACATCCGAAAAATTTTCTTAATCATGTATGGATTTGAGTAATAATCTCTTTAATCATGGTCCACACCACTAAACTGCTAGGATAGGTAAGTATGAAATTATTCATACTTAAAAGAATTTGGTCTTTCATGCAGTCGAATGCAACACCGAAAACAAAAGATGGTTCATGTTAAACGAATTTAAACTTAAAATGGAGTTTGAATAATTGCATTATTTCCCCTCTACTTTAAAATTTATAATAATGTAATATTTATACAAAGTAAAACACCTCAATAGGCAATAAAAATAAATGAAGAGGATGTGAAGGCAAGAATCATGGGTCTCCAGGTTGCATGAATAATGCTAGATAATTGAAGCCTATTATTCAGCTTCGCATCTTGTGCATCAATTTGACCAGATACTTTTACCCATATGTGTAGCCTGATGTAAACACCATTTACCATATGCCATTCAAGATTTATGATTGATAAGGAATGAAGTCCCTCTGCTTGAGATTATTTGAGATCCACCTAACTGTCATAAATTCTAACCAAATTGGCAGTTGGGTATCAATTCCAATTTGGGTTCATCGAGTTAGGTTTACTTGGAAAATGCCCTCCATTAATGTGAGATCAATGCATATGAGCCATTAGATCTTGTGCATATCACATTGTCTCATAAAATTCACCGGTGAAAATGCACTAGGCTCACATAACCGTAGCCCTTCGGGATTGGCGTAATTGATTGGAGCGTTTAGCGATTTCTAGCTTGAGAATTCGGGAATCACCCGTTGATCCCACTATTTTTGTGCAAACTGGCCTTCTGCACAAATCAACTTTTTGTATTTAATCGGTCTATAGGACTTGCGGGGCATTTCGAAAAACTTTCAGTTAACCCAGTCTTCACGCTCCAACCATCAACTATAAAACAAAAGGCATTAGTGTGAGATTTCTGCCCACTCCAAAAACAATTGTACAGAGCGTGTACGGGTCAAATGTGGTGGCCTCATGCGTGTCTACCCCTTGCTCTTACATTTGAGGAATGACGGGCAGACATACTGTAGCTGTCATGGTCGATGAGTCTTTCCAAATTAAATATTTTATAGTACTTCCTTTATCTCCTGAAGAGTACTTAAAGTGCAGAAAAAGCGGCCACCTTTGCAAGACCCGTGCCTTTCGGGGCAGACGACTTTGTATTTTACATCATCATCTGTCAAGAGAAGAATGACACTTTCATCGCCAGTGGATGGCATGTCTGGACTCTTCTTCCCTACAACAATGTTGCCGTAAAATAAGCGGCCGACCCTCGGAGGATTCTGATTGACCAACTGTCAGATTAACTAACAAATCTCAACTGATGGATGATGATGATACATGAAATTTGTACCTTAGAAATTTCTATAGCAGTACAATTTTACAACTATAGGACGAATGTCAAGTTGCCAACCTGCATAAGATTGTATTTTTGACTCATTTGGACCAACTCGATTAAATGGGACATAGACTCAATAGCTACCGTCACCAGCCGACATTTCATAATCGGATCTCACAAGTTCTACGCACCTTTCCGCGTGTAGCACTGGGATTTTGTTTGACCAATCTCGATGTCAAGAGAAAAATCTACTCAGACATCGCATGATTGAATTGATACGTGTATGTAAGCTAGCTAAGAATCTAAGATGCCTTCAATTGAGCACCCTCTCTACTTGACAATTACTAGTTGTGATGCTGAAACAGCACTCATATGACAGCGTCAAGTGCTATCACTCGCAGTATCCACACGTCGAACGGAAGGATCAATTTACATCGAACTAGACCATATTGACTTCTTTTGTGATGATCTATAACTGCATCTCAAGTAAGACCAATTCACAATTGCAAAACTTTCATGCTAAATAACGGTAAAGGTGCAAATCGTACACATTTGCTTCATTAACGTAACACAAGACTCAGTATTTCCACAAATTACTGCTTTGACAAATTACCACATTGACGCTTCCCACGGAGATTGTAAAACAAGGCGAGGTTGTCCATATTGCTAATGCATCTTTCCAACAGGATACATTTTGAAAAGGTTATACCTAGGCGTTGATTTGAAAAGGTTATAGCTAGGCATCGATCAGCCTTCTTGGCTATACAATAAAGTAATCTCCTGACCACTTAAACAGAAAGAAATCCTCCAATAACTTATAACAAAGGGTGCATGAGCCAATGTCACTAGCTTCTATGTTGACATTACATAATACTGGTGTTACAACTTCCATTGAAGTTAAGACAGAATTAGAATAATTGTCACTAGGATATTCACATCCATAATCTTGACTGCAAAGTAGAATAACTTACTAAGCAGCTGCTTGCTGAGGTTGGGGACCGATATATCCTAACCAGTGGCACCCAATCCTCGAGATCTCGGGAGCCTGACAGCAGCCAAGGGGTTGACTATGCCCTGAGAATCCTTTCCCAAACCCATACCTTCAACAAATCCCATCTTTGCCATCACTCTGGATCCAAACCCTTTGGTATGTCTTTCAAAAGCTCCGATACTTTGAGGCGTTCTTCTCACGGATGCTCCTCTGCCACTTTGCTTCGACTTAGTGCTTTCAGATTCTGACTCCCTATTCCTTTCCGGTTCTTCACCGGACACCGGGAAGCTCATCCCTAGTCCAAGAGATTTAGGACGCTTAATCACTTTGATGGGCTCCGCGAGACCCGTGCCTCCCTTCCCCAACCCTTGGCCTTCTATGAGACCCAAAGCCCCTAGTGTGTACCTCAAACGCACCAAAGCTCTCAGAAGTGACCAGACGCACGTGCTCCTCACCATTTTCACTGGCCCCGGCTAGATTCACGGGGCTGATCTCTGTTGTTTCAGATGGCATTACGCCACTTGACACGAAAGACGCGGGTTTACTGGCCAATGAAACCTTTCCACTGGAACGGTTGACTGAGTTTTTTAATGACTTGCTTCTGCTAGATTTTTTAGCTTCTTGAGGTCTTACCTGATTTCACCTCCGCTGGTCATCTTCGTATGTGGGACATCAATTACCGAGAAATCAGCATCATCATCAACAGGTCCGATGAGCTGTCATTAGCAACACAACAATTGATTGTAGGATTTCCAGATATGCAAATAGACAACTGACCGCACTTTGTGAAACACAGAAAAAGGAAGATTTAACAATCCTGAATAAAAACACAGCACTGATATGCGTAAAGTTTCCACTAATCAGATTTAATACCTTTTCCAGTATAAGTTTATCAGTTGAAGATGGCACGCATGTCTGCGGTGTTCGCACAACCGTTACAAATCTGGAAAAATAAGATGATAATTAGAACGTCAAAAGCTTAAAGCCTAGAAAGGGCGAAGGTAGGGGAAACATAAGGCCCATTAACCTTTTCTTGCCCAATCCTTGGGAGCTACTTTGCAACCGATAAATTCTTGCCAGTCGTTGAACCTTATCACAAAAAGAAAAGTTGTTATCATTAAAAAGAGTTCTGACTTACAGGAGCAGACACAATCTACTACTGGAGCAAAAATCAGTTCCATGGAACATAAGCATAGAAACCCTTAAGAAGTGAACATGAAGACCTGTCCAAACCACAATCAAGTTTATTGAAGACAAAGATTCAATGAAATCTGAGAATCGGAAAATTGGCAAACCAGAACGTGCACCTCTGCAGCTGAATAAAATTAGAGAAAACTGGATAGGTGATTCACATGAGCAAGGCCAAAAAGAAAAGCTATACCTAAAGTTGGACATGATTGCTGAATGAATATGCAATTATGCAAATCATCTTTAGCAACACTAAACCTTGGGAAGGCACATATCAGTACTTGCATTAGTTTGACAGGAGTAAGAACACTTAGGTTGATGTGTAACATGATACAAAAGATACAGAGATAAACCAATGAGTGTAGAGCAAAGTCACAACTTTTCGATGCAAAATAAGAGATCAAGGATAAGCAGATCTACCAGAATTTCAATTAGGATTATCAGAAAAATAAAACTTTCAATCTAACAAATACTGAATATGGTCATCATGGCACAGAATAAAAGATACTTATAGCAGCAGTCTTATTTATGATTGATATACCCTAACACAGATCTCTTTTGCATGTGCTTGGATGTTCTGCATAAGTAAAACTAAGCATGTTATTATCTGCATCATTACACGTCAATTTTGCAGGGATAAGATAAGCATGTTAAGGTACTTGACCATAATACATAGTAACATCACAATTAACCACAAAATCTCGAATTTTTTCAGGTGTGAGCAATTGGTACTTTTAACAATTGATTAGGACAAAGAAAGACCATTCTCATTCTTATAGGGTCTTTCTATGAATGAGGCAGTACATCATCATGCAAAAGTGAGCATTAGCAGGAATGGTGAAGGATTGGCGAGTAGTCGCACCCTTTAGTAACTAGAGAGAGAGAGATAGATGATAAAACATACCTGGGAACAATCCCGAGAATGCATAGGTTTAAATAGAATGTATGTCAACTCCATTGCGAACAATCTGCTCGAGCTTCTAAAAAAATGAAACCAAGAAGAGCATTGAGATTTGGTCCTAATAATCAATTCTAAATAACACACAAAGGATAATATGCCCATCCCTATTTAAACAACATAGGAGCAGGAAGGCCAGATTGACTGTGACATTAAAAACTCAAGCATTATAGGAAGAACAGGGACACAGGTTGAAGAACGTCACGCCTAACAAAGTTGACTTCTAATGATGCCATAGAACTTCATGCCAGCAAGATAATTTATACTACCGTGAAAAAGATTTTTTTTACTCACTATAACCCCAGAAAGACCCCAAAACGTACAAAAACAAAAAAACGAAACAAAAGGATCCTCTCAGAAGAACATGTACCCTCTCATTCATCCGTTACCATCTCATATTTATGAAACAACGTCTACAACTTCCATGCTTAAAAATCTGATAACAAAATAACAATTCAATGCACGAAGCATAAGAAAATTAAGAAAAGACATCATAAGATCCATGAAGCAGAAGTAACAGAGTTAATTTTGGCTCAAACAAACAAGGAAAAATGAGAGGCACGTCCAAAAGATAATTATGCAATTGCTTGTTAATTGTACATCAAATCACAAGGACAATTTATAATTAAGGAGAAGAAGGAACAATGCCTTTGCAACTTCCAGATACTTCCACCCTTACCTTATTTATACTCTCAAGGTCAACGCCCCTACGAATCATTCTGTCCCGACGTTTAGCAGCAATCAATTCTTTGCGATGTTTCTTCTTTTCACCTGTGCATCAATTGCATTTGAATTTTACCAAAAGAGCAAAAAACTAAAGAAACATTATCCTATGAAGAGCCTTCAGACAATCTAAATTGTTCTTCATTCCCCAAGTAAGAGACAATAATTGCTCATTTTTTCCCAAGACACAGAAGGGGAGCTCCATAAATTGATAAGTAAACAGTAAACTTCTGAAAGAGAGGTCCTCGTGTGCCTCGAATGTGTTTCATTCTCAGGATATCAAAAACATAGAGACCCCTCCAATCGTGTCATCCAAACACACCGATGTCCTTAATTACTAGTTCATGGATCAAAATAAAAGGCCAAGATTCATTATTAATTGATTGATATTTCGATTTACTTTCCAATCCCAATTTATACCACTAAACTAGTTTTCCATTGAGCATGACTTTCTCATTCCCCTGCGGGACAGGACGGGACAGGGCAGCGCGGGGAGGGAGAGAGAGTTAAGTTAGTTAGATTAATGCATATACAAAGTTTACCAGGAAATCTTCTCGATCTTGTACTCTTCTGAGACTCCAATGACTGAGATTGAGGCACTCTTGTAGCACGAGTCTTCTTGGCTGAAAGAGTCCTCACATCCTTTTCCAAGATAAAATCATCCACAGCTGATGACCAATTATCTCTCACATTCCCAAGACCTTGATGTTTTGATTGATGGTTCCTCTGCATATCCTACTCCATGGAAGCATCCTGGAGAGCAATTCCACCCAAGTTTTTCATCGTTTCATCCAAATCACTACTAGAAGAATCGTCTGAATCATCTGACGAAGAAGAAACCTGCTGTAACAAATTTTTAGCATCTAAAAGAGAATCGCTCCCACCGATTCCTTCCAAATAATCTTGAGCAATTTCATCATCAACATCTGAACCACTATCAGACATGTCCTCAGAGTCATCACTTTCAAAAGAATCTGTCGCTCCATCCTGCTCAGCCGACTCCGACTCTGAGTCTTCCTCATCACCATATGCCGCAACATCATCCTCACCATCTTCCTCATCGGATATATCTTCTGTATATATTTTCAATCCCTCAATTGATACAAACCCAGAATTTTTCTCCGCGGATGTATCGTTTGACAAAAGCTGAGCCCCCTTTTCAGCTGCTCCAGAGTCAAAGCTCTCACGATAATCCATTTCCTGCTCAGACGATGACATGCCACTCTGTGACTCTTCTTGATTTTCCATTTTCCCTGATGATGCTTCGATTCCCATTGGAGCTGCATCGTATTCATTACAATAACCCAATCCTCTGTGTGAGCTATCACCGAGAACAAAATCTGAATGATACTCATAACTGATATTTGCTTGATCCACTGACGATGGCCCTTCATCTACATAAGCAACAATTTGGCTGTCCTTCGAACCACACAGAATGAAAGGCTGAGAAAATCCATTTTATTCTCTCCATTTGTATCTCCGAACGTCAATACTGGATGCAAACCATCCTGTTAAAGAATATAACTAACCCAGATCAACACAAGTGAGAGACTGAGATCAGCTAATCCACAAGAAGTCTTCTCAAATCAAGAAAGCTACAACGACGAAAAACCATAATCTAAGCCTCACGATATTAACTAAGAACAACTCCTAAAATAACTTTCTATTACGTTCAAGGCTTCAGCTTGATTGAGTCTCCGTTTAAAAAACTGAACGGGTACAAAATCCAAGAGACAGTAATAACTAATTTCAATGGCTCATGAACTTTTCACACCCAGAAGGGCAACTATCAGCATAAGATTCCAAACGAAAGCCGACAACCTTCAAATTATTGCAAGCTGAACATGGATCCTAAAAACCAAATAGACTTTACCTGACGGTCGAGAGATGGATACTGGTATCCGATGGCATTCGATCTCGAACTTCACGGCAAGCTTTTAGAACCGGAACCCCTACCTCGCCCGGAGCTTCCGGCTTTCGACGCATCCGAATTTTGATTCGAGTTCTCACGGCAGCAAATTACACTTTTAATTTGGTTTGCTCTCCAATTTGCATTAGCCACGCAGACTAGATGTGCAGCGGAAGATTCAGTGTGGAAGAGAGATTGTTTCGAGAAGGTGAACGAGGGATTGTAATTTTTGTTGGCAATTTGGTTGCAATTTAGCTACCTACTTTGGCAATTTGGCTTACTCTCCATGTCAGCAGATCGCGTGACTTTTGAGGTGAAAGTCCACGAGCATTCGTGCTGCCCTTGAGCTTGTGGCCATGGCCTTGAGTGCAACGTTCAAGTTCTAACAGTTGACATCGGTGTGGTGGAAGATAGAGGGATGGGGGAGAAAAATGTGGTGGGGTGGGGGGTTGTTTCTCTTTTTCTTTTTTCTTTTTTTTTGGTTTAAGGGTTTGTTTGTCTTTTCAACTGGGGTCTTTCTCTCAAAATGCATATTGTGCATTCTCAAAAGTGGGGATGGTTTTTCCAATGTTCTCTAAATTTTTTCCTTTTTTTTTTTTTTTGTGAAAACAAGGGCATGATACCTTACTTATACGTTATCTGATGTAACAATTCTCTTTTGCACGTTAAACTTGCTTCTACATATTTCAAGTAATCTATAAGGTCGATGTTATATGATATGTAGCTTTATCACAATCTCTCCTCTGGAGCTAAGCTCCTAGCATAATGTTAGAATGTCATTCCGCGCAGATAGGATAGCAAAAGTAGTCATGAAAATGCAAGTTTGATTGTGAATTTAACTATCCCATGAGACACTCCAGCATAAGTGAACCTTCATTAATGTTAGAAATCGATGTCCTAACCAAATTGCGGATGAGCCATTAACCTATGACTCTGACGAACATGTAGTCCTTCATGTTATATTGTCAAGCAAGAGGAGTTTTATGTCTCAAATGATTTCCAAATGGACCGAGTGATATACAAAGATGAAAATTTTCATTCGGAAATGAAAGCAAATGTGCTATGGCAAAAATAACAAAGGTGAGAAGAGACGGATGTGTTTTTCTAGTATCGTTTATTATCACTAGTAGTATGATCACCTAACCAAATAGAGATGAGCTAGCAACTACATAAAAACCACCTTCTCGAAAGAGCGAAGGATCACACCATGTATTGTCTTCAAGGAAACTAGACCAAGACCTTATTCAATTGTGAAGGTGAAAACTTACATTAACGTAATGCTAATCAATGACAATAACAAATAATAGGAAAAAAAACCCAATCCTGCCATTACTCGAAAATGCAAAATGAGAGAACCTAAATTGTTTAGCCACTAGACAATTTTCAAAAACCATCCTGCACGAAATAGTAGCATGTGATGAACAAGCTCTTACATGTGGTGATAACCAGTTCCACATAATGAAACCATCCCTGCCGCCATTGGGGGTTGATGAACAGAACAACCGGAATTACCACTAAAACCGTCATGTATGACACTCCGAAGCTGATATAAAATGTCTCTCCGTCTATGAAACCATCTTCTTTAGCTTTCCTGCATGATTTTGTTGCCGAGCAATTAACGTTAATGGTTGTTAAACAGTCATTACTCAACGGCAGTCCACACAGAAGATGGTTTCCGTAGTAACTACTTTCATCGAATGACCCAAACTGATTTTTGTTTGGTATGGCTCCTGACAAGTTGTTGCAAGACACATTGAAGACTCCCAGAAAATTCAACTAAGTAAGCTCTTCAGGGATAGAACCAATTAAGTTGTTGTAGGAAAGGTCAATGCTCTCTATCTTTGTGAGGTTCGACAATGACATCGGTATGTGTCCTGTAAGCTTGTTGTGCAACAGATTCAGCACAAGCATGTCTTGTGAGATTGCAATCTCTGGTGGGATCTCCCCACTAAAATGGTTGCAAGAAAAATCTAGTCCTACCATGTTAAGGAGTGCGTAGCCTTTATAAGCATCAAACCTTCTTTTTGTTGTGAACCCAACAATATGTAGAACTTGCCATTCTTGTTCTACCAGTGATTTATAGTGGTAGAACTTGGTCTGGCTTCTAATTGACCTCACATAAGACCAAGGTGACAATTCTTCAACTCCAGCTCCGAAAAACCCAAGCGGTAGTGAAGTTACCCTATTGGCATATCCTCCAGAGGAGAAATTCATGGGTCCCAAGCAACTAGGTAATGGACCAAACATATTGTTTTCAGAAAGATCGATCATACTTAAGCTTTTCAATTTGCACAATTGCTTGGGAAATGTTCCATAGAAGCTATTACCTCTCAGTGAAAGAATGCTTAATTGAGAGAGGGTACCCAACCAATAGGGTATGCTTCCAAAGAACTCATTTTCACTCAAATCCAAGGTCACCAAATTGGAGCCATTAGAGATCACATGCATGACTGAACCATTCAATTTGTTCCCATTCAAATGGATGTGACTCAACGCGGGTGCTATGAAAGATGATGCTAATAAACCAGAGATTGTTGTCAAACAAAGCCAAATACTCGAGCTGACTAAGATTAAAGAGTTCTTGAGGGATGAGGCCATTTAACTGATTTTGGGACAAGTCAAGGAACACAAGCAATGATGTGTTCGCAATCAATCTGGGAAGCTTGCCAATGAAAAAGTTGTTGCTACCGTCCAATAACAACAAATTTAAGAGTGATGAAAGAAAAGAGAGATCTCCAGTGAACATGTTGTGCTCTAACTGTAGACATAGGAAATTTAGGTTCATGGTGTCATTGGAAAACACAATTTCTCCTTCCAAGTTGCTATATGCTACGTTGAGGTTATGCAATGATGAGCTGTTATCTAGTAACTGGATAGGTAGTCCCTTGGAGAAATTGTTGTGAGAAAGGTCCAAGAAAAATAGGGATTTTATACTAGCCAATTCATATGGAATATTCCCTTCCAATCTGTTGGTAGATTAAGGTGGTACAGATTTGGGACATTTAAACAAAATTCGGTCGTGAGCTCTCCTCTCATGCCGTTGTTGGATATGTCCATCATCAAAAGATTACAAAGGGTCATCAGTGGAACCTCAAGTGTCGCAAATAAGTTATTTGCCATAAAAAGCTTTTCCAACTTAGTGTTGTTTTCCAACAACCAAGCTGGAAAAGGACCTAGAATGTCATTTGAGGAGAGATCAATGGTTCTCAGGTCATATTGATGATTGAGAAAGCCAAGAGAAGTCACTTTGAAGCCTTTCGATAGACTATTTGACATACTAAAAACCTTCAATTGGAGCCTTGGGATCGAAGACGCAACTTTGGAATCAATTGTTAGTTTATTGTCATCAAGCAAGAGGACCTTAAGTCTTGAATAGTTTGCAAGTGGGCCTAGTGACGAGGGGATATCAAAATAATTACCCGAAATGGAAAGCAATTCGAGTGAGGCAAGACTAGTGAGGGGAGATGAGGCGACATTATCTGTGAATTCATTGTCTTCAAGAAATAGAACCCGAATAGATGTCATGTTTCGCCAGCACGTAGGAAGCCCGCCAGTAATTCTGTTGATGCTAAGATCCAACTCTTCTAGTTTTATGAGGTTACACAAGCCTGTTATTGATATCACAAGTCAATTCAATTACAGTGGTAGATATTGGAACACATAACAAGGACATACACGTACATGAAGGATTCATTTTATGTCCAAGTTTTACTCCGAGAGATTAGTACTTACTCTGATATGATAGTTTGCCATTAAGACCGGTGTTGTATAAGGACAACAATCTAAGAGATGTCAAAGGACCAAGGCTGGAAAGGATTCCCATGGTGGTGTTCAACGAAGAATAATCCAAGATGAGCCGTTCCAACTTACTGAAGTTATGGAAATCTTCTCAGAAAACAAAAGATTATTGAACATTAGATTTCCTTACACAAACATAATCAAGAAATGGCATAGAAATATCATGAGTGAATGGAACTTTTTAAATAAAAACTTAGGCTCTGTTTGTTTCGTGGAAAATATGACATTTCGGAAAATGTTTTGTAAGAAGTCATTTTTAAGGAAAATGACAATATTTTCCGATGTTCGGCTGAAATTTGAAAATAAACTAGAAAATATTTTTAACCATTTGGTATGGTAAATATGATTTGATTTTCATTCATGTACTCCTTTCAATAATATTTTCTTTTTTATTTTAAAATTTTGAATTTTAATTTTTTTTTTTTTTTTTTTTTTTTTTTCCTTCTTGTTTGGCTAATCACCGGCCACAAGTGATGTCAAGATTGCCCGAGGCAAACGAGCTCAAGCCTTGTCGATTGGCGAAGCCTTGGCCTTTGGTGAGCTTGTCCCTCGTCTGTGGTTGGTCGCTGGCCATCGTCATAGCCGGCGATCAAATGAAGAAGAAGGAAAAAGAATAAGAAGGAAAAAAGAAAGAAAGAAAGAAAGAAATTAAATATTTGATTTTTTTAAATGAAGAAAGAAAAAATAATTAAAAAGAGTGCATGGAGGAAAATAGGATTAGGTGAAAGAAAGAGAATGGAAAATGATTTCCTCATTTTCCCCACTTTTGAAAATGCCTTTTCCATTGTAGGAAAATATTTTCCTTCACTTATTTATTTTGCGTAACCTAAACGCTGGAAAATTTGGAAAACATTTTCTTGGAAATTGTTTTCCACAAAACAAACGGAGCATTATTATGAGTATACATTTACTAATAGGTTTGACTAACCTTGAGCAGTAATCATTCCCTCTATTGTATTATATTGGAGAGAAAGGATCCTAAGGGATGATAGTGCCCCTAATGCTCGCACGACGGTCCCCACATCCTTCAAGTGGACATCATCCAGGTAGAGGTTCTCTAAGTGGCTCAAGTTTTTGATGCCTACCAATAAAATTCTAAGTAAATAACTTGCTTGGCAATAAAGTTGTGAAAGCACCCACGCAGATGCTTGGACAGGAATCTTTTGAATCAGGCAACATTTTTATATGGAAAGAGAAAGGGGTCCCAATTTATGACTTCTATATTCTCAATATGACGCACATGTAAAGATATGAGAGACACTACATGAAAACTGAAACAGTACCTTCAGCAGTGGCCACAACATTGATTGCATTATAACTTATGTCTAGCTCTTTAAATTATTGAAACAACCTAATTTATCGACAAACCTTGCTAACTCAAGTCAAGGATGGTGATTTTGTCCAGAATTATGAACAGAGAATAAGTTGGCGAAACTATCATCCACATTTAAAGTCCCATTCAAATGTTGTTTTGGAGAATAGACACATGAGAGTCGGAATTGTACCGTGAATGGGTAGAATAGAATTATCTAGAGAAAATAATGAAAACACCCACATGGGTGTCTGGGTATAGAAACCTTTTGAATCAGCAACATTTCTATATGGAAAGAGAAGGGATGACTTATATATTCTTAATATGAAGCACATATAAAGGTATTAAAGAGCATGCATGAATTGTAGTCTAGTTAGTTTAATTTATGAATACAAACGAGGATTCTACATGAAAAATGAAACAATACCTTTAGCGATAGCTGCTACATCGATTGGATTATCACTCATGTCCAGCTCCTTTAAATTACTGAAACCACCTAATTTATCCACAAACATTGCTAACTCAAGTCAAGGATTGTGATTTTGTACGGAATTATGAACAGAGAATAAGCTAGCGAAACTATCATTCACATGTAAAGTCCCATTCAAAAGTTGTTTTGGAGAATAGACACCTGAGAGTTGGAATTGTACCACAAACGGGTAAAATAGAATTATCCAGAGTAAACAATGATAGCACCCACGCAGACGCCTTGGGATAGAAATTTTTTGAATCGGTAACATTTCCATATGGAAAGAGAAGGGGGTTGCAATATATGACTTCTTTATTCTTAATATGAAGCACATGTATGGGTATTAAAGAGAATGTCTGCATGACTCGCAGGATATTTAGTTTAATTTATGAATAAAAATGAGGTTCTTGCATGAAAACTAAAGTAGTACCTTCAACAATAACCATTGCATCAACTGCATTATGTCTTATGTCAAGCTCCATCAAATTACTAAAATCACCTAATTTTTCCACAAACAGCATTAACTCAAGTCAAGGATGGCAATTTTGTATTGAATTATGAGCAGAGAATAAGTCGGAGAAATTTACCATTCATGTGTAAAGTCCAACTCAAATTATTGTCATGGAGGAACACATGCCGAAGAGATGGAATTGTACTGAGAACGGATATAATAGAATGACCTAGAGAGTTATTACTCACGTCAAGCACCTCTAGTTTGCTCAATCTTGAAGATAGTAGGTTTGGTTCTGCAAACAAACAACGAAAAGCAGTAAAACCCATCAAAATCTTTTCGAGTACATTCGCAAGCAAGTATTGCCATTTTGAGGGAAATATATCCTAGACTCGTGGATAAATGATGACGTGAACGTAACCATCTATAATGCAGGAAGGAGTAAAACCCTAGACATGATTAATTTTTGAGTTCATTAGATAATGAGTATCTCTTGTTTTATAGGAAATGGACGAATGGCCAATTTATACCTTCCGGTGCAATCCACCCTCCTAAATAGTTGTCAGACAAGGAAAGGCTCTTGAGTTCTTCAAAGGGAAGAAGTAGAGAAGCATTTAGGTACCAAGTTTTGGAGCCAAAACGGTAATATCTCGAATGGGAGAGCATTAGTTGAGTGACTCGCCCTGTGATGGGGTTGCACTCAACACCTTCCCAGCTGCAACAGTTGAAATATGATCCCCCAGCATCCACCCTATATTTCAGGTCCAATGTGGCATTGAGCGCTAAGAGTGCAACCCTTTCTTGCTCCCGACACCCACGAGAGCCACATAAACGTGCGATACCCAAAACCACCACAAGCACCCATAGTGCTTTCTTTTTCATGACTGCAAATTCGACTAACCAAACTTTATATGTATCACACTCTAGAGTTAACTTCCTTTTTGCAAGTTAGAGCAATTTTATAGGAGTTCAGCGATGCCTGTGCTTGATTGTAGAACTTGTGGTCATGGCCAAAGTCTTGGTCATCTTTAGTATGAATGTAGCTCAGTTCCTTTTGTTGACAAGGTTAATTAGCATGCAAGGCGGGGAATGTACCTTACCCAAGGGCCAGATTTCATTGTTGAGGAATTTTCCGAAAGTCTCTATTGGCATAACTTTTTCCACACGTTAATTCTAATCTAAGTCTAGTCAACTGTTATCATTCATGTGACTAATTCAATCTCTATCCAATGAAGAACATAGGTATTGTGATTTACTTGGTTTCCGATAGGAACTTAAGATCGTATTGAACAGTTAGACTGCAAATAAATGATGGTGGCATGAAAATTAGTAGATGTTAAAGTATTATTCACAATGAAATGGTCTCTTGCTCAGGAAACTAACATAGGATGTAGATATAGTGACGATTCACTAAAGTGCTTTTCTCATTGTTCAGCTCGACTAACTTAGAATGCTTATATTTTCAAGATACTGAAAATTACTAATCTGCAGGATTACACATTTCACAGAAGAGGAAAATCATAATCGATTGCCTTTGGTTTCTCAAAATGCATTTAATTTAACTTGACCAGTGTCCAGTTAACATTATTCAAATTGCTTCAAATGCAAGGGTGACAGTGGATTATTCCTATGAGTCCATATGTATAAGCGAACTCACCAAAACGTTCAGAATTTGGATGGTTCTAAACATGGAAGATCTGTTAATTTACTTCGCATTGGAGCTTTCAGCAGTGAAGTGACATTAACTAGAGGCATTTTAGAAGTAGACATGTTAGTAAAATTAACTCGAAAACTATTAAATCAACGCAAAAACATTGAAGAAATAAATGGGGAACAATAAGTATACCAAATATTTACATGATTCAATCTTAGTATTAGTACCTATTTTATAAGAAGAGCTAGTAATAAATAATTCACTATAATCAAAAATCAAATTAAAATTACATATACGCTTGAGTGTTTCTCACATCTAGATTAAGACTAAACTCAAAAGAATTTATAAATAAACAACTTAATTAGATGTAAAGATCATAGTGCAAATAATTGTGTGTTTAAGCTCATAGCAAAACCCTTCGCACAGCTAATTCAAGAGTGTCCGTACGTTCTTTCTTTTGTTCTACGTGCGGTGGCTCAATTTCTAAAGGAACCCACTATTTGGCTTCTCCAGGAAAGGAAACCCACAAAAGCAAAACCTTGCTTTTAATTTATTTTCTTTTCTCTAACCCCATGCTTGACCCCACACGCTTTCTTTTGTACAACCAAAAAAACAATTCAAACGAGGCAATTAAAGTCCACAGAAAATTTGACCATGAGAGTTCATCATAATCACTTCTGGGCCCTTGCAGCTATCCACAGAAAATTTCTTCGTCCATGTTTAATGTGCCAATCTATGCACGTCCCAACCTTCGAATCGAAATTGTATCTTTTTCTTGCCCAAAGTCAAAGTAATACCATCTCAAATCTTTTACATCCCAAGTTCTGGATGTAATTGGTATATATATATCCAACCCAATAAAAAAAAAAAACTCTCCAATATATATGCCATTCATAGAAAGACTCTTTGGATTTTTTTCTTATTCAATCAGGTTAAATTGCATAACAGCTCAAAATTGAGACATACTTTATCAATTCTCTACCTTGCCTTGATGTTTGTAATTAAGTCCACTATTTATCTTCCATGATTTGCACCAAGGAGCTACCAGAAGCCAACAACAGTGTCGCCTAAGGGGTCATGTGTCCCCGGTGACGGCTGCCTTGGGGTCACACGACCCATGGCATCGCCCAAGGCCTCATCTAAGGTCGCGTGACCCAGGCTACGCCGCCAAATCCAGTTGTTGGCGGTTAAACTCCATGACCAGATCTGGCCGTTGATGATTGTCCTTAATTTAGACTAAAAAAAGACTATTTGCAAATGGAAGTTTTACCAAATGGTTTTAAGCCATAGTTATTTTTCAATGTTAAAATTTGTCAAACATCATAGCATTTTTTAAAACCATTTAGGGCCTGTTTGGTTCAGCTTTGGGAAATGCCCTTAGGAGAATGCAAATATCCTTGAGATAAAGAGATTTTCCGAGATGCTACACCGTTTGGTAATTTGTAGTCTCAAATGGCATTGAAATGCAACTTTAGCATAAATACCGTTTGGCAAATTTTACATTACAAATGGGCTTTTGCTTTTATTTTATTTTAAAAAAAAAATTGAAAATCAAAGCCGGGCCGCTAACCGCCAGCCAACTCCGGCGGCCGATCTAGCTATTCGGCCACCCGAGGTCGCAACCTCGGGCCACGCCATCGCCGCCTGGGGGCGCGACCTCAGGTGCTGGAGGCGCAAAGGCCGATTTGGCCTTCCGGCGGCTAGATCTAGCCTCTACACCGCCAGATCTGGCGGCCTGAGGTCGCGTGGATCCAGGCGGCGCGACCTCAGGCGATGCCGTCGCCGCCTGGAGGCGCGACCTCAGGCGCCTGAGCCAAATCTGGCGGCCTAAGGTCGCGCGGAACCAGGCTATGCCGCTTGGGTCCTCGCAACCTCAAGCGGCGTCGCCCGGTTCGCGCGCACCCGGCGACACCGCCCGAGGTCCACGCAACTCAGGCAACACCGCCCGGGTCGCGGGGAAGCGCGACCCTCAGCGGCGGCGGTGGCGGCCGCCGAGAAGCCCGATGGACGAGGAAGAAGAAGACGTCGGGAAGAAGAAGACAACGCCGGGAAGAAGAAGACGCCGTGAAGAAGGAAGGCGAAGGTGGAAGATAAATGAACAGTGATTTTTGCATTTCCCAAATGCCGAATGCTCAATGCCGCCCCTCCCCAGCTTTCAACATTCAGCCTTCGGAATGCTCATATTTGGGCAAAGGGGCTTTCAAAAATTTTGCCAAACACCCAAAATTTCCCTCAAGGGGCCCAAAGCCCCTTGGGAATGCCCAACCAAACACCCCCTTAATCCAAAGGTATTTGCATTTTCCCAAAACCATTTCCTCAAAGCCAAACCAAACAAGGCTCTACTTTGGGCTTTCAACCTTTCCAATGCTGACATTTGGCCAATGGACTTCCGAAAATGCTTGCCAAATGCCTAATATTTTTCCCAATGGGCTTTAGGAGCTCAAAATCCCTTGGGAAAATTGAACCAAACGGGGCCATATGTCCTTCTTGTCCCTGTAAGCTGGTGCCCATCCATTTCGCTCTCAGGATTTGCTTTGAGCTTTTGGCATTTTGGAAATGCAAGTCTACTTCTACTATTCACCCGTTAACTCTTTTTTTGTTTGACCGCTCATCTTCCCTAGTAGCTATCGGAGGCCGGCCAACTGCCAGTGGCTAGATCCGGCAATCGGACAACCTCGCCTAGGTTTGACCGCCACGTATGACCGACGGTGGTTGGTTGGCGGTGGAGCTTCATCGAATTTGATTTTAATTTTATTAAATTAATAAAAGCCATTTGCAAATGTAAGGTTTATCAAACGGTATTTACGCCAAAGTCACTTTTCAATGCACTTTAAAGTTACAATTTGCCAAATACTAAAGCATTTCGAAAAACTTCTTTACCCCAAATGTATTAACATTTTTTCAAAGTTATTTTTTCAAAGCTAAACCAAAGGCGCCATATGTTTCCTTTTGTCAGATTATTGCATATGAGTTGCATTTATTGTGCATTGATTGGATTCGCTGCCGTCGAGATCCTACGTGCTGCTAATGGTCCCTATTTTGTAATTTTCTGATGCTTTTGTTATTATCTTTTTCTGGTGTATGTTTTGTCGTTAATGGCTTGAGCTCGTACGCATGCTATGGAATTTAAATTTTGGTTTTTGATGGCTTTTGAGCTATAGCACATTGACCATACGAAGGATAAGATCCTCAGAAAATGTACAAGTAAAAGCCTCCATCTTTGCCAATTTCAGTGGGCATGATTAGGGACAACAATATTTGGACAAAAATATTTTGATAAACATGTATATGGGGATGAAATAATAATTTAAAAGAACATAATCACGATAGTTAATTCAAATCTTAAGTAATAGACTGTGAACTCAACATGCTTTGTTTTAAATATCCAGAAAAAGAAAATTAAGTAATTTGAGCCAATCCAGTTCGTTTGTATCCTTATGTGGAATCAGAAATCACCTAGAATCGGTCGGTTTGGTCTGGTTTTCGGGTTGGACAAGGACCAATGCATACCCCTACTTCAGGATGCACCACAAAAGAATAGAATTTAAAAAGTTTCTTTGGAAGGCTGTCATGGCAATTAGGGTGTGTGATTTTGACTTGAGAATGAAAGAGTTAAAGGTAGTCGATTAAAAAGTTTATGATTGATTCTCCCACATGCCTCCGGTGTAATGGAGCATATTCTACTTTAAGACAAGCTCAAAATGTGACATTTCTTTGAACAACTAGTGCGAAAGCTTTAGGATATTATAATATTGCAATAGACACAGACTCATTTACTATCTTCAGGGCATTGTAAGCAAACAGGCTGTAATCATCTTACGAATTGATAAGATGTAATGATATAAGGCACCTTATAATATGAAGCTAGAGGAAAAATCATAAAAAAAATTTGATTTAAGGGATAAACCTAAACAATCAGCAAATCATCATTATTCTCATAATAGAAATTATTGAGATACTCATGGATCTCCGGAAATGCACCGGTAAATATCTCCATCAGACTAAAATTCTTAATGCATATACTTGCTACTCCAAATAAGATTTGAAGAAAACTCTTTTCTACTATAAAAGGCCAATTGTTAGGAGTGTTTATCAAGTTCCTTCGCCAAGAAGGGAGAAGGTCAGTCGAATCACTGGGCCAAGAACGCGAGTGAAGATCAAAGAGAATCGCGAAATTAGAGAATCGAGGCCTTCGATTACACGTAAGCGTCTGGCTGTCGCAATGCCGCTCTGGAGGTGGACCTTGCTCGAGCATCGTCGTTTTCTTTGGAAAGAAATGAAGAATGGGAAAGAAAGGAAATCTGGGAAAAGCTCTACGAATAGAAATGCTCCGCGAACAGGGGAGAAAGAAGGAAGAAGCAATTTGGGTTTTTTTATTTTTAGGGTTTGTAATTTCTCACCCATTTTTTTTGGACATCCTATTCCGATTGTTAGTAATATCACATGCTTGCCAGTCAAATTTAGGCTCTTATTTGAAACCATTTTAGCTCATTTATGCCATTATTTGAAAAAAATTTCACTCTAACTCTTTTTTGGAAAAATAATCCCATTTTAGGCCCTTATTGGGAATTCTACATTTATTATAATACAGTGTTTCACAAGTTTTCTTTCATTATTTGAATTTGTTAAAGGGAAATTGGCCATCGGAGAACATTTTTGTAGCTCCCCCTATCATTCATGTCTATTCTATTCAAACGAGGCGTTCACTAACTCTTGCAACAAATGCTTTAATACCGATGATTTTGCAAAATACCAAATCGCATTATGTCTTCTTCTAGCAACTGAAGGAAATATGTCTTTTACTAACCCCATCATCGTACAAACAATCTAAATTTTCTTGGCATTGCACCATAACATATTTCAATGTGCCATAATTATTGATGACATCTGTGTTTTTTTTTTTTTTATGACCGAGAAACCGCTGGAAACTCCCTTTCACTTATGTTATTCGAGGTCACACCGCAATTCAATGCCCGGTGACACCGTCGGACGTCATCGTAAGCCACTATTTAGACGTAAAACTTCGGAGGGCTAGTCCAATAAACCACCTCTGGAACCCCACTTAAGTCGCGAGCATCCTTTGATGACATCTGTGTTTGTACCCCATCAATCATAATTTAGATAAAAGAATTTAAAAGTTCTCCAACGTGAGTTTATATACATCACACGGGACAAAACTCCTCGGGAATGTACCCAAAAAGTGCTAGCACATGGCGAGTGAATTGATTGTCATTGTTGTCATCTACCAATTTGAAAAGTGTTAAAATGGACAACCCTAAAATTGAAACCCTAATCCCCTCAAGAAATGGGAATCAACTCGCAATACCAGACATATTCCTTATCGAACCAAACACGGGGGACGCTCCGATGATATGGCTTTTACTTGCGAAACCTCCTATGAAGATCTCGTTTGTAACTCCACTTCTCTCTCTCCTAATTACTAATTATATATTCTTAAATTCTCCGAAACAGAAGCTACCAGGAGACCCCACAAATAATGCGCTCAAGGTCTATGACCACCCCACAAGATACGGCCTCTCCAACGTTTTCTCCGCATAACAAGCTTTGACGACTAAAACGCGAATTTGTCCCGGTCTTCTTGGACTATATATGAATAGCATGACCATTTATTGAAAGGTGCCACCGATGCCCGTAAAGGGCTTCAAGAACACATCTCAAGTGGTGGCCTTGGTGGTGCACTTCTCTTTAAGGAGGTGCTAAGGAAAAAAAAAACACACACACACAAAGATCGATCAGATGGCAGCGACCGGCGGTTCGGAGGGTTTGTTCCGCCCCTTCTACGAGGGGTGTCTCTCTGGGTGCGACGGCGGGATCGGGAGGAGGCCGTACCACCGCAACTGTGGCTGCGAGCTCCACAAGGAGGGCCGGAACTGCTCCCATGCAAACCTGAAGAGCATGAGCCTGTCGTATCCGATTCGAAAGTCGTGGAGCGAGGGCAACTTGGCGTTGATGGCCTCCATGCACTCATCTCCCTCTTCCTCACCGGCGACGGCTCCGTGGAGTCGGCTCAGCTCTTGCAATCATGCGGACGAAGAAAATAGTGTTTCCTGTAAGTTATAAGGTCTTGAATTTGTAAAACTTGTTGACGCCTAAATTTCGTCTCCTTAAATTAGGTTTTTATTAATTATCTTTTTTTCCTTTTATTCGGATAAATAAATAAATAAATAAAAAAGGACAAAAGAAAACAAAAGAAAAAGAAAGCAAAAGAGAGCAGCAGCCCCCCCCCTCTCCGCATGGGCCCCCGCGGCCCATCTTCCTCCGGCCCGGCCCACTTCGGGTCGTCTTCCTCCTCCACCGCCTCGCAGCGCACGCGCGAAGGGCGCACCTCCAGGAGAGCAAAGCGAGCAGCGAGACGCACGTGGAGCAGGGAGGAGCAGGCGGCGACGGGACGTGACCGGAGGAGGCGCAGAGGGCGGATGGGACGGCGGTCTAACCGGCGGGTCGACCTTCGCCGACCGCCCCCCCCCCCTCGCCTATAAATAGAGGGGGGCCACCGTCGACGAAGAGGGGAGGCGGACCACAGAGAAACGGACCAGCAGAGAGAGAGAGAGAGGCGGCGAGCGATCTTGGCTGCGCATCTTCGGGTTCCCCCCCTCGAGAGACTTCGGAACGGGGGCCGAAGACGAGCAAAGCCTGGATCCGCGAGTAGCCGAGGTCGAGAGGGAGGAGGGGTCTCAAGATCCGTGAGGAGAGCCTCGTCGCTGCTACTTGCCTCGACCGCAGCCGTCGTGCCAACACCGCGAACAGGTAATAGCCGTGCGGTTCCGTCCTCCGCCGTTGCCTTCATCGTCGCCATCGCCGTCGCGCCGTCGCGCGACGCTCGGATCCCGCCCTCCGCGCGCAAATTCGCAAACCCTAGGGTTTGCGATTTTCCGGTCGCGAGGCGGATCCGATCCCAAGGTTCGGGTAGGGTTCGCCATTTGGGGGCGGCGGAAGTCGGATCGCGACCGGATCCGGGTCGGGTAGGGTTCCGAGGGAGCCGGGTCGCGAGTCGGAGCCGGGTCGGGTAGGGTTTCGCCGAGGAGAGTGGGTCATCGGGTCGGGGGACCGGGCGGGCGTATGACCCGGTTCCTCTAGGTTTCGCCGTTTCCCCCAAAACGGCGCCGTTTTAAAACAAAAAAAAAGAAAGAAAAGAAAAGAGTAAAAAAAAAATCCGAGCCGGGCCCGCGTTTTTTAATAAAGTGCGATCGGCCCCCTTTTTATTTTCCAAAAAATATATTTTATTTTCCAAAAATATTAAAAACATATTTTAATTTCGAAAAATATTAAAAATATATTTTAATTTCTAAAAAAAAATTTCAAAAAATCAAAAAATTCTGTATTTTCCAAAAAATACCAAAAATCCAAAAAAATCCCTTTTATGTCCAAAAAATAGAAAATGACCCCAAAAATATGTTTTTCCCAAAAATGCGTGGAAAATCCCTAAAACATCCAAAAACCTCGGGGTTTAAACAAGGTTAGGTACCGAAAGGGCATTAGTGATTAACTAGTGTAATCAAGTCCCCGATCCTAATTTCTCTAGTTGCGCAGGGGCGAATATTTCTCCCAATATTCCGCATGGGATTCTAATCAACCCACCCCAAATTGATTAGTGGCGACTCCGTTTTAAAAATTAACTTACAGGTTAAAAACTTTGACCATTAAAGTCGTGAATTGGTGGACTTGGGAGAGTTCGGGCTTAATTAATCTAGCCGAGCCATTAGCCTCCTTAGGCGCTCGCCCGATCGGGCGCCGAAAAAAGGGTCGCGACAGCTTGGCGACTCCGCTGGGATTACGAGGACTTAGGCCTTTTTTATCTTGTTTAATTCCTTTACTTGACTTAGGTTTTTCTTTATGCAGTCAATAGCTTAGAAAATTATTTTAACTTTGCTTAAAGTAGATTGTCTTGTGATTATGAATTGTGGTGCATGCTTTACTTGTTTCAGCACTACACATGGCACACACAACCCGGCCGCCGGACTCCGGCCGCCATAGGATATTTAGGATGGTGTCAAGAAAGATACGACCTCGAACGCGAGACTGCGATGTAGAGGTTGCCTTTCTTTTCCCCGAATTTCTCTAGCCGAGATTAGAAGGGTATGCTGCTAACGCGAGACTGCGATGGGCGGATATCCTTTTAATTTCAACAAACCTTCTCAGTTAGAAATCGAGCCGCACATCTCATGTGCATGTCTTTGTGCTTGCCATTTTCTTTAAAAGCAAAGTAATTTATTTTCTTTTACTTAGTCTTTTTATTGGCTCATGGCATAGGGTCAGGTCTTGTAACTCCATTTCTCATATGTGATGGGAAGAGTCGATATCCAGTTCATTCCGGCTCCCAAGAAAGAGCTCCTCGATGGTGGAATCGGTTAGATCAGCTCGGCCAGGAGTATGTCAAATCAATCATCGGTCATCTCCTTCCGTTGCTCCAAATCAATATCCACTCCGGAGTCATGCAAGCACTACCACATTTCTGGTGCCCTGAAGCATCCACCTTCATGTTCGGCAAATTTGAACTGACTCCGACGTTGGAGGAATACAGTCTCGCCATAGGAATGCCCCTGGAAAAGGAGCTCGCCAAGCCACTGATCCGCATTGACCCAGTGATTAGTTTATCACGGTTTTTAAAAAATAATTCGGTAAAAGAAATAGTTAAAGCCAACAACAATGCATTTCCGCTATCATCTTTAACCGAATGTTTTGAAAAACAATCAATGAACCAAAAAAGCAAGATCTTCCTCTTAGCGTTCTTTGGATTTATTATCTTCCCTATAGGAAAAATGCCATAAACCCTTTAATGGCGGGGTGATAAGTCAAGTCGCTTTTGGAGCAGGATATGTGAACATGGTTTTAGCTGAAACATTTTTATCCCTTAATCGTTTTAAGGAAAACAAAGAAAAATCATGAGGGCCGCCCGGAAATTTTACAAATGTGGTTCTTTTCCCATGTCAAAGGATTTGGGCACCTCATGCAAATATTTGAAATCAACAAATTCAAGCACCCCCTTCAAAAATTTCAAAGCTTGGAAAAATACTCTCCCAGCGAGGAATATTCTCGATGGATTGATCTATTAAAAAACCCTGTCCCCGAGACATTCCTATGGCGAGCTAAATGGTTCATTACAGGAGAGGCACGTTTTGCGCTTGATTATTACGACCCCATCCCACTGCTAGGCCTCTCCGGGGCTACCTCATATTATCCACATAGGGTGGCTCGTCGACAGGGTCCTCCAGAAATTCCGCCGCCACTCAAGCCGGGATTGTTCCGAATCCTTTTCACCCACACCAGTTATAACTACTCGAGGAGATCCATATAATCCAGGATGCATGGAGTAGATGTCACACAGAAAAGATCGTTGTACCTAGAAGACTGAAAGGGCAAGAAAAAGCTCATCACGCATCCACGTTCTACATCATCAACCACATAATTCCCGAAGAATTGCAACCAGTAATCCCCGATGTAGCTAATAAACTTACTCTTCGAAGACGAATTGAATCGCTTGAAAGAAGTTTGAAGACAAGCGGAAACACATATCAAAGCCAGCACGAAAGAGCAAGCGGATTCACAAGACTGGAGCTTCCCATCACATATGAAAATTGGCAGTTCGGTTTTTTGATGTGAATATGTCTAAATGTGAATAGTTAGGGTCGTTCTATCTTTTATGCCTTGTTTAAGAGCCCTTTCGGCATTGTATATATTCCCTTGTTAATAAATAAAAATGACTCGACCCTCGCCATGGGCCAATGTTCCGTTTGTTTCCTTCACTTATGATCTTTCTATTTTGCGCAAACATAGGTAATTACGACGTAACTGCATTCAAAAGCTAGAATGGCTGAAGAAAACGTACCAAGCCGTATCGAGATCATGGAAAGTGAAATGAAGCAGGTTTTCAATGTGCTCCGGCAACTCTCAAAACAGATAGATTCCATTCGGGCGAGACTAGCTCCCGCCCCGCCTCAATCGAATCTTGTTGCCGCAATCATCCATTCGAGGTGATCAAGGAAGAGATACCGACGATAACATGCCTGAATTAGAGGATGATCCGCACCAAACCGTGATTGAGAAAGCTAAGTCGCGGCTTGTCTAAAATCGAGCATGACAAACGCCTCGAAAAGCTTGAGGAAAGACTGAAGCAATTGCAAGGCCTCCAGGATCCTACTTTGACAGATCTCTCCATTTACTCCAAAGTCAAAATGCCAGGAAAGTTCAAAATACCCGAGTTTGAAAAGTACGATGGCACGACTTGTCCAAGAGCTCATTTGCAAATGTACTTGGTTCGAATGACCCAAACGTTAATAATGCGCCATTGATGATTCATTTGTTCCACAAGTCTAATAGGCCCTGCCCTGAGATGGTATATCACGAAAAATATAAACCTTCTCGAAGCATGGAGTGAAGTAAGTGAGGCATTTCTCAAGCAATACAAGTTTATAATGGACATTACCCCTTCTCGTGAGGATCTAGAGCGCACGGAAAAGAAAAAGCATGAATCTTTCAAGGAATATGCCATTAGATGGAGGAATCGCCGCCCAAATTAGTCCCGAACCAACGATTTCGAATTAAGAAAATGTTCATCAAAACCCTCCCCTATGAATACCGCAATCGAATGGTAACTACGATCGCCGAATCATTCAATCAACTCATCCCGGTGGGAGAACAAATTGAGATAGGGTTAAGGGATGGCTGGTTCATTGAGCCCGCACCCATCGGCGAAGACTCAACGTGAAAAAGACAAAGAGCCCCCGGTTGATGTTAATGCAACCTACACCGTAAACACCGAGTCACCTCCCGACCGTTCGGACAAACACAGGACAACGACACCGCCAATCGTCAACCTCCTCAACGCTACAACAATAGGAGGCGAGTTCACTCCGCTTCCCGGATCTCCATCACAAGTTCTCGCGATCCTCCGAAACAAGAACCTCCTCTCAACCGAGCCGAAGCGACCCAATGCTGAAAGCTTCTCCAGCTATGACCCGTCCAAAAATGCGATTATCACATGGGAGAAATAGGCCACTCAACGACGAATGTTTCACCCTTAAGCATCGGATCCGAACTTGCTGGACACTAAGGCATTCTCGTTCCAAACTACAAAACCGAATGTCCAAAGCAATCCGCTCCCCGATCACGCCAGCAAGGTAAATGCAATATTCAGTTCAGAGGACGGTCAAATCAGAAATGCCAAAGTACCTACTGTTGACATCTATCGAGGGCTGATAGAAGCTGGGTATTATTCAAGCAATGAGATACCACCCCTTGCAGTAATGGAGAAAAGGGTATTAAGAATGATAGAGGCCGGAGTAGTCATATACGCCACCACACTTTGGTATAGTTTCTACCATATCACAAGTCCTCATCAACGGGAGGAAGAATTTGCCGCGCTAAATACGGAAAAGGAGAAGAAGGATTCCACCTCACCCGAGAACGTCTTTGAGAGGAATGAAGCTTTTGTTCAAGCATCGGCAGCGAAACTATAATCATCGAGATTCCCCAACCTTACAAACACGAATACAACAATGCAAAGTACCATGGTCTTATGACCTTGAGGTTGGTTTAGTCACAAGATCCGGCGAACCTATGCACAAGCAAGCACTCGGTCCCGCTAAGCCCGTCACGACGAAGAAGCCAAGGAGTTTTTGGCCGTAGTTAAGGCCGTGAATATAATGTGGTGGAACAGTTAAGAAAATCACCAGCACAAATCTCTCTGCTGGAATTGCTTCGACATCCGTCAAGCACCGAAATCCCTCATGAAAGTACTAAGTGAGGTACATGTCCTGAAACAATTGAGCATGACAAACTCGAGGAATTTGTCGGTACTATCCTTTTAAAAGATCAAATGGCATTCTCGATGAAGAAATTCTGAAGAGGGTAGAGGACACACCAAGGGCCTCTACATATCGAGTCAAGTGCAACGCATCTCACGTCGCTCGAGTGCTGATTGACAATGGATCTGCTCTTAACATATGTCCACTAGCGACACTCTGTCGCCTTAAAATAGAGAGATCATGGATCCAGGTACCTAGGACTTCCGTTCGAGCATTCGATGGAACGAAGAAGGAAACAGTGGGAGAGATTGAACTCGACGTTCAAATAGGCCCAACTATATTCAAAATTCTGTTCCGAGGTGATGGATATCCCCCTTTGCGTTCAATTTCCTCTTAGGACGCCCATGGATCCACATTGCGGGAGCAAGACCAAGCCTCCACCAAAGTGTGAAGTTCGTGGTCGGAGGAAAACTAATCACGGTCCGAGGAGAAGAGGATCACCGCATCTACCACGAGACGGCCATCCCTTATGTTGAACCTAGTGAGAAAAGCGAAGCCAGCTATCAATCGTTCGAGCTCGTGTCTACTATACACGAAACTCGAGGGACTTTGCCCCTCATCCCCGAAGTATCAAGTGCTGCAATCATGGTAGGAAAAATCATGGTTGGACATGGTTTCATTCCAGGACAAGGGCTTGGTAGGAGAGGCCAGGGCATCCGTCAGCCTATTAAAACCCTGAGGAGACCATATACTATCGGTTTAGGATTTTCTCCGGATAGAAAAGCAAAGAAAAAAGTCGGCCTTGTATATCCCGTCTCGAGGAAACTTTCCCAGGCCCAGCCCGATGATGCATGAGGAAGAAGAAGTGAATACTTCAAAGTGGTTCAACTCTGGAAGCGCAAAATTGCCCATAATCCAGGAGGGCACAGTTCAGCCCATACTTACAAAGGAAGAAGGACCAAACGGCGTGACCACCATGTTTGGAGACCTTTTCATATGTGCCATTGATGAGGAACAATTAGAAGAAACAGGTGATAACTTCTCGTTTACCCAGCTTCAACGTCAAGTCAATGAGCTACACGAGACGGTACACCACTTGACAGAGTTTCGCCCAAATTGCCCGTACATTCCTCTCTCGCCACAACGAGGAGTTGGCAGCCAAGGTAAATGAAGAAGACCTTATTGACACGAGCTGGCAAGGGACTCGGCTACCTCGGTCCTCAAGAAGCACGCGGCCATATTCGCCTCTTCCTAAATCGATGGCCATTATTTTTCCCATTCTCCTAGAGCAAGAGATGATCACTAGGGAATTGAGTCGTCCTACTCCCGAGTACTTCCTTGGTTATGATCCGTTCAAGCAATGTGATTATCATTCGGGGGAATTAGGACACTCGCTAGATGACTGCACCATCCTGAGAGACAAGGTTCAGGATCTTTTGGACGCTGGGGTATTTACGTTTCGCTCCCCATGGCTGTGTTTTGGCGAAGATCGCCTCCTCGTAGTACCCAGCACCCGTATCATGTTCCCTGAGCATGTTAAGGAAGCACGTAGAGGAGAGGTGATCATGGACACTCTGGGCCAACCAAGTGGTAAATTTGACTACTATGTCAACTATTCAGTTCCCCAAAGTTTCTATGATCATCATCACCGCATCGTCCCTGATGGGTGGGAAGGCATGGATGATTTGAAGTCCGCAAAGCCGCGAGCACAGGGAGACGAAACCGGTGATTGGTATGAAGACTTCTTCGTGGGCGCTATCAATGAAGGACCGTCAGGGGAAATGGGTGCAGACCCGCTCGAGTAGAATCCTTTTATTTTCCTCTGCATACTCCCCTACGCGGGAGGTTGTACATATCTTTTTAAAAGTCTGGCTTGCTTTTGTTTTCAACCTCGGTTCCATCTAGGGAACCCTTTTTTTGAAACCACTCTGTAAATCCATCTACTAATAAATAAAGTTGAAAACCTTTTGAGGGCATGAGGGGATACACCAAACCGGCCCGTTGATGATAGCCAGCTGCAAAATGAAAGAAGAAATCTGAGGCCCGGGTTTCCTCATGCTTCCTCATCTTAAAAAACAACTCATCCCCATTTTCAAAAGAAAGAAGCATACATACTGTTAAACTTATTTGTCCCATTAACCTGTCTACTTTATGATACAGGAATAATCTAGCAGCAGGCGAGGGTATGGGAACGGTCCAAACCAACACCATAAGTAACCATTCTGATAACTCAGATGAAGATTTTGATGATTCCGACGAAGTTCAACGGAATTGGGAGCGACATGAAGAAGCCAGGCCCCCTACTACTGAAGACACCGTCGTTGTCAATTTAGGCAGCACGGGAGATCCAAGAGAGATAAAGATTGGCGCAAGCCTTCCCAAAGAAGAAGCCGCAAGCTTAATCGCCCTCCTAAAGAGATATCAAGATGTATTCGCATGGTCATATGCCGATATGCCGGGCCTCGATCCAATGATTGTGGAACATAGCTTGCCAACTAACCCTGATGTAGCCCCCAAGAAGCAACGGCTAAGGAGAACTAAACCAGAGTTATCAAAAAAGATTGAAGAAGAAGTGATGAAGCTCCTGGAAGTAGGCTTCCTCGAAGTCTCGCAATACCCTAGTTGGGTAGCGAACATTGTACCAGTAAAGAAGAAAGACGGTCGAATCCGAGTTTGTGTTGACTACCGCGATTTGAACAAAGCAAGCCCAAAAGATGATTTCCCGTTACCTCATATAGACGTTCTTGTGGATAGTACAGCTGGATTTAAGCTTTTCTCTTTCATGGATGGATTCTCAGGATACAACCAAATAAAGATGAAGGAAGAAGACAAGGAAAAAACGGCATTCATTACTCCATGGGGGACTTTTCATTATAAGGTTATGCCTTTCGGCCTGAAAAATGCTGGAGCAACTTACCAACGTGCCATGGTCACCCTTTTCCATGACATGATGCACAAAGAAATTGAAGTATATGTCGACGACATGATCGCCAAAACCAAACATGGAGAAGACCATGTGAAGACCCTGGAGAAATTATTCGACCGACTCCGCCAGTTCAAGTTGCGCTTGAACCCAGCAAAATGTGTGTTCGGGGCAACTTCTGGCAAATTACTTGGATTCATTGTGAGCTGTGAAGGGATAGAAGTAGACCCGTCAAAAACTAAGGCAATATTTGAGATGCCTCATCCCTCGACTGTAAAGGAAGTCCGGAGCCTCTTGGGAAGATTAAATTATATTGCGCGGTTCATTTCCCAACTTTCGAAACTGCAAAACCCTTCTTTAAACTTCTTAGGAAGGGTGCACAAATTAAATGGGATGATGATTGCCAACTGGCATTCGAAAATCTAAAGCGTGCTGATGAAGCCCCGATTCTGGTACCTCCGGTCCCGGGCACCCTTTAACCCTCTACCTTACCATCAACAAGTGAATCCTTAGGCGAAATGCTCGCACAAGAAGGACCTCATGACGGGAAGGAGCGAGCCATCTACTATTTAAGTAAAAAGTTCACCATGTCGGAACAAAACTACTCCAAATCGAAAAAACATGCGCTGCATTGGTATGGGTGTTGCACGAGACTCCGGCAATATACCTTGCACTACCAAACGTTCCTCGTAATCGAGAGTGACCCGATCAAGTATTTGCTCGGTCGCTCGGCCTTGGTAGGAAAATTGGCCAAATGGCAAATCCCGATCTCGAATTCGACATCCAAGTTATGTCGCGAAAATCGGTTAAAGGTCGAGTGATTGCGGATATGTTAGCAGATTGCCCTAAGGAGGTACACGAGGATAATACACCGGGCACGACCGGATTTCAACAATAGAAGAAGACGCTTGGACTATGTTTTTCGATGGAGCTGTAAATTTGTCGGAGTTACGCACTTTGGGGCGGTTTTGATATCCCCTAATGGGCAACATTATCCCGTGGCTGCAAAATTGATTTTTCCATGCACCAACAATATAGCCGAATATGAAGCATGCATCCTCGGCTTACAAGCAGCTATTGAAATGGAAGTGACAAAACTAAAAGTATTCGGTGACTCCGCCTTAATCATCCTCCAAACTGTGGGTGAATGGAAGACGAGAGATACCAAACTTGTGCCTTATCACAACTACTTGGAAAAATTGGTGGGAGAATTTCAAGACATCTCGTTTGAATACCTTCCTAGAATTCATAATCGTTCGATGCACTAGCAACGTTGTCATCTATGTTACAAGTAACGAAAGGGTTAGAAGTAGAACCTTTGAAGATCGAAGTTCGACAAGACAGCCCTTTGCATGGCTATAACCGAAGAACCCGACGGAAAACCCTGGTATTACGATATCATGAAATACGTCCGAAGCAAGAATTCCCGAAGAAAGCACTCACTCGATCGAAAATACCTAATGAAAATGGCCTCAAGGTTCTTCGTCGGTGAAAATCTATACAAAAGATCATATGATTCAGTCCTACTAAGGTGTGTTGATGCAAATCAAGCCACACGGATAATGCAGGAAATACATGAGGGAGTATGTGGCCCTCACATGAATGGACGCATGTTGGCCAAGAAAATAATGAGATTAGGTTATTATTGGCTCCCTTTGGAAGGCGATTGCGCACGACATGTGCGAAGCTGTCATCGTTGCCAGATCCACGGGAACAAGATAAATGTCCCTCCAACCGAACTACATCAATTATCGGAACCGTGGCCATTTTCAATGTGGGGCATTGATGTAATTGGCCCAATCAATCCGAAGGCATCAAATGGGCATCGGTTTATTTTAGTTGCAATTGATTACTTCTCAAAATGGATCGAGGCCACATCCTATGCAAGCGTAATCTGCGCGGAACGTTATGAAGTTCATCGGACGTGACATAATCGCCCGATATGGCGTGCCGAAGCCATCATCACCGACAATGGGTCAAACCTGAACAACAAGTTGATTGATCAATTATTCTCTCGAGTTCAAAATCCAACATCCGAACTCGTCCCCTTATCGTCCACAAATGAATGGAGCCGTGGAAGCCGCCAACAAGAACATCAAGAGAATCCTAGCCAAGACAGCTGAAAACTATCGCGACTGGCATGAAAGGTTACCTTTCGCACTAACAGCATATCGAACTTCGATTCGAACTTCCACTGGGCAACCCCTTTTCCCTGGTTTATGGCATGGAAGCGGTTTTGCCCATAGAAGTAGAAATCCCATCCCTACGAATTTTATCCCGGTAGGGTTGTCTGAGGAAGAGTGGACGCAACAAAGGCTCGAGCAACTGAATATGATCGATGAAAAACGACTAAAAGCCCTCTGTCATGGTCAGTGTTATCAACAGAAGGTAGCCCGATCGTTCAATCAGAAGGTGCGACCTAGGAACTTCGAGGTAAATGAACTAGTCTTGAGGAAGACACTGCCGATCTTCCCGGAGCCCGGTGGCAAGTTTGCCCCAAATTACAAGGGTCCTTATGTGATAAAGAAGATACTCCCCGGAGGAGCCTTGATCCTGACTGAAATGGATGGGCGGGAATTCTCCAAACCGGTTAATTCTGATGCTGTAAAAAGTACTACCCTTGAAAGATGTTCATTGCCTGGCATTGCCAAGCATTTCTCTATCGAAATGAAATTGCCTCTGTGCCTTTTGTGAGTGATGTATTTGCACCATCATAAAAATGTGTTTGGTAGATTCAGCAAAGAGGAATGAAGGGTAATCACTCGCATTTAAGGGAGTGTTGAGAATCAGGCAGCAAACTTGATGGGATGATCGATGCTACCCAAGCAAGCGCATAGGAGTGACCTACGTCAGACTCACCTAACTTGGTGTAAAAGACGTGTCGTTCAAGAACCAGTCCGATTAAATAAAAGAAGCCATCTATCCCAAATGATAACCTTGGGGCCGGAAACCTCACTTCTTGTTCCCCGACGCATGTTCTCTCGGGAAATAGTTAACAAAAGCTAGAGGTTTTGATTGTCCATCTCGAGATTCCATAGAAGGTTGAAATACATGATTTATCCACATGTTGCTATAATCGACAACCAGCAATCGTGGCATACGTAGCCGCAAATAAAAAATGCCGATCAAAAGAAGCATGGAACCGTAAAGAGACCGTCATCAACATCCAAATATTCTTGGAGGCCAGCACATACAAATGATGGGGAAAAACTAATTTAATATCGTTCCCTAGCGCTCGCTCTCTGAACTCATTTTCTTTGCCATATTGACAGGAGGCGTTGGGATTCCAGAACCAAGCTTAATGGTTAAACAGTGGCAAATCCAGTGATCCAGATCAATTTACATAACCCAAGACAAAAGCAAGGATGCCCATTCAGCGTCCCAACCCTTAGCTGATCATTCGTGTATTATCTCTCTGTGAAGATAATCCGTCGGCACCCCTTTGTGAATAACTCTTTTGATGTTCAAAATTCAACACATTTGTAGATACAATTTCATCAAGTAAACACCCCTAAAATTGACAATAGGGTCTCTTGAGTAGAAAATCATTCATTTGTTTTGAGAATACAAACTCTCTCATACTTCAAAAAATGCTGCATGTCTATTCAAAATGGATTTATGCATGATGATTTTGTCTGTCTAAATCACTAATTCTATTAAGGATTACTAGAATAGACAGCTAAGTGAAGAATGCAAGATTAGTTGAGCATGCTGGATGAGGCACGTCAGAATGATGACAGGCAAGCCATATCCTACACACGAGTCCCCCATCTATACACTTGTGAGATGAGTGCAGAAAATTCCATGACCGCGGGGTAAAGAGTTCTCTCGCAATGGTACGATAACCAAAATAGTGAGAGGCATTTCATTGCTCACCCCCTATTGAGCCCCCATACACTTTGGTGAAGCTTCTCTCATCAAGAATCACCCCACATTGGAGCATGTCAAAGACAAGGCAAATCAGTATCACAAGGTGAGAAGAGGGATAGAAATTCTCTTGCTTGCACTTGCATCAATCTTCGAGTGTCTTTATTGCATATGAACACTCACATTAATTTAAGTGCCTTAGAATGACGAAGAGCAATGCATTTGTATACATTGTACAACCCAAGTGAGTCTGCAGTTTTACCCTCACATTGAGACAAAGCAGAAGTTATTGCCATAGCCTAGAGCGTTGGCCGAAGATGAAGACTCAAAGTCTAAATAATGGTGCTTCGATTGAACTCGCCTAGATCAGTTCCTCAAGCAACAAAAATGAAAAACGGGGCATAAAAAAGCAAAGTGTACCTGGTAAAAGCAAGGTCAATGCCCATAAATGAGGAACTGGAATAAAAGCGGGGCATAAAAAAGCGGTGTGCCAGTAAAAGCAAGGCCAATGCCCCCCAGTCAAAAAAATGCAGCCAAGAAAAAGTTGTGGTTGTAAAATCTCCATTTGATAATAGGAAGAAAGACTAGTGACGAATGCTAAGACAGTCACCAACTCTCACCCTTCTACATGTGAGTCGAGTCTACGTTATATTCCCATTGTAAAAAGTCTCTTCAGACTAGGGGCACTTCAATTAATGTAAGATTTCATATGTGCATAAACATCGCTCGAAGAAGTACGAGCAAGATTACTCTATCTCTTTTCGCAGGGTTCCTGACTTGTAAACCCGGAGAGAATCATGCAACATTTTCATCCATCAACTTCAACCTTGATGGTCCCCTTTGATGAGCTGCTAAACAAGTCTTCATCACAATTTCAAAAAGACCTCTCACATTGGTAAAGTCGTACCACTTGCGAGATTACTCGGACCCCTGCTGACATGATGACAGTGAGAAGTGTGATCCTTATAAATCCTACATCAATGGTCAGGATAAAACAGCATTCCCATGAGAGCGAGTGAAAAGTCCTTTCAAATTGAAAGTCCCTCATCTGGCATGCTCAAGATATCTACATTCTAAACGAGGGTTGTCTTTCAAAATCTTCCCCAGTGGAATTCGGATGATACAAAATCGACAAAGTTGTCATGCATAAATCGCATTTGAATTTATGAATTTATAGCATATACAATCATTGTGTACATGTCTGCATATTGTGTAAATAGCAAACATACTCTCGGTGATCGAGAATATTGCCGGGTAAGCATATCCCCCCCATCTGCCTTAGAGTACCTACCACTTTGTCTAGGTACTCTCTTCTTGTCACTCGACCTGTTCGAGTCATCCCCGAGTTTAGGTGCTTACGCGGTCTAAGTATCCTCTTGCTTTTGAGTACCCACCATTTGCCGGGTACTCCCTCTTATCGACGCTCGACATGCACGAGTTGTCCCAGTATATTAATATTTGCAACTTTGTCTAGATATCCCCCTGCTTTTGAGTGCCTGCCATTACTCAGGTACTCCCTCTGTTGACACTCGACCTGTTCAAGTTGTCCTTAAAGTTTGGATACTCTTGACTGTCCAAGTATCCTCTTGTCTTTGAGTACCGACCACCGTTCGGATACTCCCTTTCCGTGACACTCGACTTGTCCGAGTTGTCCTCCAAATTGTATCTTTGAATACTAGCAGCTACTCAAGTATTCCACCACATTGTGCGCCTGCAATCACCCAGGTATGCTTTCTTACACTCGGACCAGTGGAGTGGTCCCTGATTATATCATTAAATATGTGTGTTCATCCAAATATTTCTCTACTTTGTACACCTGTGTGCCTGCCGCCATCAAGGTAAGCCTTGTGTTACATTCAAATTCCCTAATTGCCAGGAGGTGGGAGACCTTCACGAATATGTGAGGTACGTCCTCGATATTCCCAATTTCCAGAAGGTAAGAGACCTTCACAAATATGCGAGGTACGTCCTCGATATTCCCAATTTCCAGAAGGTAAGAGACCTTCACGAATATCTCGGGTACGTCCTCGATATTCCCAACTACCGGGAGGTGAGAGACCTTCACGAATATCCCGGTATGTCCTCGATATTCCCTAATTGCCAGGAGGTGGGAGACCTTCATGAATATGCAAGGTACGTCCTTGATATTCCCAATTTCCGGAAGGTGAGAGACCTTCGCGAATATGCGAGGTACCCCCTCGATATTCCCCATTTTCAGAAGGTAAGAAACCTTCACGAATATCCCAGGTACGTCCTCGATATTCCCTAATTGCCAGGAGGTGGGAGACCTTCACGAATATGCGAGGTACGTCCTCGATATTCCCAATTTCCAGAAGGTAAGAGACCTTCACGAATATGCGAGGTACGTCCTCGATATTCCCAATTTCCAGAAGGTAAGAGACCTTCACGAATATCTCAGGTACGTCCTCGATATTCCCAACTACCAGGAGGTGAGAGACGTTCACGAATATCCCAGGTATGTCCTCGATATTCCCTAATTGCCATGAGGTGAGAGACCTTCACGAATATCCCAGGTATGCCCTCGATATTCCCTAATTGCCAGGAGGTGAGAGACCTTCACGAATATGCGGGGCATGCCCTCGATATTCTCAATTACCAGGAGGTGAGAGACCTTCACGAATATGCGGGGCATGCCCTCGATATTCTCAATTACCAGGAGGTGAGAGACCTTCACGAATATCCCAGGTACGCCCTCGATATTCCCTAATTGCCAGGAGGTGAGAGACCTTCATGAATATGCGAGGTACGCCCTCGATATTCCCAACTACCAGGAGGTGAGAGACCTTCACGAATATCTCAGGTGCGTCCTCGATATTCCCATTACCAAAAGGTGAGAGACCTTCACGAATATGCGAGGTACGTCCTTGATATTCCCAATTACCAGAAGGTGAGAGACCTTCGCGAATATGCGAGGTACGTCCTCGATATTCCCCATAACTAGGAGGTGAGAGACCTTCACAATTACCAGAAGGTGAGAGACCTCCACGAATATGCGAGACCCATCCTCGATATTCTATTTGCCAGGTATTTTTTAGAAATTCGTACTTGTGATCATCCAAGTATCTCTTCAACGCCTGCGAACGTTCAAGTATCCTTCAAAGTTTGTACTTGTTAACATCCAAGTATTCTTTTGACACTTCCAATCAATTAGGTATTTTCCAGTATCTAGTACTTGTGATCATACAGGTACCCCTTCGATATCTCGCAAACATTCGAACATCCTCTAAGAGTTTGTATCACCCAAGTCCCCTTCAACGCCCGCAAAGGCCTATCCTCCCGTTTGTACTTGTGATCATCCAAGTACCCCTTCAACGCCCGCAAAGGCCCAAATATCCTCCGAGGTTTGTACTTGTGAATATCCGGTACTCTTTCAATGCCCGTGAATGTCCGGGTATCTTCAACAAATTGATGCCCTGAGAAAGGTCGGTGCATCCCCCGAGAAAGGTCGGGTTCCAACAGGTGTCCTCGACAAAGATCAGGCACCTCACAGATTGATGCCCTGAGAAAGGTCGGTGCATCCCCGAGAAAGGTCGGGTTCCCACAGTGTCTTTGACGAAGTCGACACCCCAACAAAATCAATGCCCCGAGAAAGGTCGGCGCATCTCCCGAGAAAGGTCGGGTACCAACTAGTGTCTTTGATAAGAGGTCGACATCCCCACAAAATCGATGCCCCGAGAAAGGTCGGCGCATCCCCGAGAAAGGTCGGGTTCCAACAGTGTCTTTGACTAAGATCGGACACTCCACAAAATGATGCCCCGAGAAGGGTCGGCGCATCTCCCGAGAAAGGTCGGGTACCAACCGGTGTCCTTGATACAAATCGGGCACCCACAAATGAGACGCCCGAGAAAGGTCGGTGCATCTCCCGTCAAGGCGACCGAAGAAAGGTTCGAGTCCTAGACAAATCATTGATTGTTTTAACGGGCGACCGAAGAATGGTTCGGGTCCCGGAGGAGCAATTTCCCGTCAAGGCGACCGAAGAAAGGTTCGAGTCCTAGACAAATCATTGATTGTTTTAACGAGACGACCGAAGAATGGTTCGAGTCCTGGAGAAGCAATTTCTCGTCACGGCGACCGAAGAACGATTCGGGTCCGAGACAAACCCCTAATTACTCTAACAGGCGACCGAAGAATGGTTCGGGTCCTGGAGGAGCAATTTCCCGTCAAGGCGACCGAAGAAAGGTTCGAGTCCTAGACAAATCATTGATTGTTTTAACAGGCGACCGAAGAATGGTTCGAGTCCTGAGAAACAGGTTTATCGTCGGGCGACCAAAGAATGGTTCGGGTCCTAGAGAAGTAACCCTCTCATATCACCAAGTAAGATGACACCTTGATACTTGCCAAAACTCGGGGTTCACACCCTATCTCACTCACTCTCGGTAAGTAATTCCAGGTATCTTCTTATCTGTCTTAGTATATGTAAAGTTATATTACTCTTTTTCCGCATGGAATAATAGGTCCTAAATAAAATATGCTACGCATGCATGGATAAAATTTAGGCATCAGTTTGTCTTTGAATGTAACCTCTGCGAACTCACCTTCAAAGAGGGGCAGCTGTTGACGCCTAAATTTCGTCTCCTTAAATTAGGTTTTTATTAATTATCTTTTTTTTCCTTTTATTCGGATAAATAAATAAATAAAAAAAAAGGACAAAAGAAAACAAAAGAAAAAGAAAGCAAAAGAGAGCAGCAGCCCCCCCCTCTCCGCATGGGCCCCCGCGGCCCATCTTCCTCCGGCCCGGCCCACTTCGGGTCGTCTTCCTCCTCCAATCGCCTGCAGCGCACGCGCGAAGGGCGCACCTCCGGAGAGCGAGGCGAGCAGCGAGAGACGCACGTGGAGCGAGGAGGAGCAAAGGCGGCGACGGGGCGTGACCGGAGGAGGCGCGAGAGGGCGGATGGGACGGCGGTCTAACCGGCGGGTCGACCTTCGCCGACCGGCCCCCCCCCTCGCCTATAAATAGAGGGGGCCACCGTCGACGAAGAGGGGAGGCGGACCACGAGAAACGGACCAGCGAGAGAGAGAGAGAGAGGCGGCGAGCGATCTTGGCTGCGGATCTTCGGGTTCCCCCTCGAGAGACTTCGGAACGGGGGCCGAAGACGAGCAAAGCCTGGATCCGCGAGTAGCCAGAGGTCGAGAGGGAGGAGGGGTCTCAAGATCCGTGAGGAGAGCCTCGTCGCTGCTACTTGCCTCGACCGCATCATCGCCGCCGTGCCAACACCGCGAACGAGGTAATAGCCGTGCGGTTCCGTCCTCCGCCGTTGCCTTCATCGTCGCCATCGCCATAGTCGCCGTCGCGTCCGCCTCGGATCCCGCCCTCCGCGCCGCAAATTCGCAAACCCTAGGGTTTGCGATTTTCCCGGGTCGCGAGGCGGATCCGGATCCCAAGGTTCGGGTAGGGTTCGCCATTTGGGGGCGGCGGAGTCGGATCGCGACCCGGATCCGGGTCGGGTAGGGTTCCGAGGGAGCCGGTCGCGAGTCGGAGCCGGGTCGGGTAGGGTTTCGCCGAGGAGAGTGGGTCATCGGGTCGGGGGACCGGGCGGGCGTATGACCCGGTTCCTCTAAGGTTTCGCCGTTTCCCCCAAAACGGCGCCGTTTTAAAACAAAAAAAAAGAAAGAAAAGAAAAGAGTAAAAAAAATCCGAGCCGGGCCGCGTTGCGGCCCGAAAAATCAAAATGCGAAAAATCGGCCCCCTTTTTATTTTCCAAAAAAAAACAGAAAATATATTTTATTTTCCAAAAAGATTAAAAACATATTTTAATTTCGAAAAAATATTAAAAAATATATTTTAATTTCTAAAAAAAAAAAAATTCAAAAATCAAAAAATTTGTATTTTCCAAAAAATACCAAAAATCCAAAAAATCCCTTTTATGTCCAAAAATAGAAAATGACCCCAAAAAATGTTTTTCCCAAAAATGCGTGGAAAATCCCTAAAACATCCAAAAAACCTCGGGGTTTAAACAAGGTTAGGTACCGAAAGGGCATTAGTAATTAACTAGTGTAATCAAGTCCCCCGATCCTAATTTCTCTCTGGTTGCGCAGGCGAATATTTCTCCCAATATTCCGCATGGGATTCTAATCAACCCACCCCAAATTGATTAGTGGCGACTCCGTTTTAAAAATTAACTTACAGGTTAAAAACTTTGACCATTAAAGTCGTGAATTGGTGGACTTGGGAGAGTCCGGGCTTAATTAAACTAGCCGAGCCATTAGCCTCCTTAGGCGCTCGCCCCGATCGGGCGCCGAAAAAAAGAGGTCGCGACAAAACTTTTCCGTTTGGTTTGTCTGAATAAGTCCGTGGTATTGGGTCGAGACATGCGTGGGAAAAGACTCTTAAAAAATAACTTGATTGAAAGGGTGTGAGATGTGAGTGATGTGTGCGATGCCATTTTTTTGGTCCAAGGCTCCTGTAGATCATGTTCATGCAGTCCTTTATCGGCTAGATTGCCTGGAGAAAATGGCCGTCTTGTGTACTAAACTTTTTTTCTGGTTAATTTACATGTGGTGTGCTGGATGAACTGGTGTATAGAAAATTGATCATTTGTTTTGAGTTACGTGATGGGCCAAATACATTTGTATCTTCTTCCTGCTATTGAGTTGATTTATTAACGTTAGCATTTATATCAGAAATTCTTTCCTAACCTAATGAATGTCCTCGCTATTTCAAAATTAGGGTTCATCTTTCTTTTGTAGCTAGGGAAAAAGTCTCGGAAAATCAAGTTCACATCTCATCGATAAATGCCACTAGGATTTCATTCATCTTTGTACTTTCATGTGGAAAACCTAGGTACCAATTGTTTGGTCCATCTTATTACCACGTGAAGAAGCAAACAGCTTAGCGCGCCACTTGACTTTTTACATATAAACTCCCACAAGCTCTTAATCCTCTTTCAATATGTGTGTGCACACGCACGCGCGCTCTAGCGATAAAACGGGTAATCAATTATTTTCATCGTTACATTCGAATACATCAACTCAAGAAGGTGGGCTGAGTGTTGAAACGATTAGTACCTTGAACCTCAAGAAACATGAGCTCTCGGATCCAGTTTCTATCTGAAGCAACCTCTCTTAGAAGATGGATCGCAAGGAATTAAGTTAGATGGCCTATTTTTAACCAAATCGGGTAGACTTAATCAGGTGCGCCAAGCTGGCCCGGGATATTATCTCATAGCTATAACATAAAAGAAGTCAATATAAATACTTGTGGGAGTATCCCTTTTATGCTTATTCTACAAAAATACTCAACCGACTTGAAGACTAGTCATGGCGTTGCTTGCAATCAAGCACATATGAACAGCCGTGTGTTAGAAAAATGGAAAGATTAATTAGATATTTGTAGCACTCTTGCTTTACATAATACGGGGTTTTTCCTAACTTTCGATTAAAAAAAATAAAAAAAAAAAGCAGGCTTGCTTGCAAGATAAGCCTCCATAGATCTTTCCAATGAGAAATAGCAGAATATTTTTTCCTTAGAAGCAAGAAAACCCTTAGTCCATGAATATCTTTTCAGTATATGCAAACTAATCACTTAACTATGATCATCCAAGAACCCATTTATTCGAGCAAGACATAGAGTATAAACTTGGGTGGTGAAAAATTAGGCAAGACGTGGTACGTAAAGTGTTTTGGCCTCCAAGAGATTATGCTTGATTTGTACCTTGAGCAAAACAATTTTAAGCTTGATCAGCTTCTAATATTATGAATCTAAGGTGATTTATGAATGTTCAGTTGCATCTTGCTAGATCCGAAGTATCATTATATTGCTAAAAACTCAAAATTCATTAATAAAATACGTGGGTTGATACGATAGACTCTGACATTAATAAGACGCGACGCGTGTAATATCTCTTTTCCTCTTAAGTCTCAAGTGCCTTGGAATTTCGCTTTCGTCTCTCTTGTCAGCAACTCCTTCAAGGTTGACCGATGAAATTAAGTCGTAGGGTAGGCGACCTGTGACTAATGTCTTGTAAGCAATACATAACAAGCCGGCAAGATCATTAATAGATTTTCATTAAGAAGATTCACGAGCTATGTCACCATATAACAAAGCAAATTTAAAAGAGGTTTCCACCTCAAAGTTTGCTCAATAAAACTTCATGAGAAGTCCCGGGTGAATTTACAATGGCGTAAACTAATCGAGGGGCAAAAACATTATTTATATTTAAACGGAACCTTTAACACTTCAAATCACGATTTAATGAGCTAAATCTTTCTAGTTGTCCCAAAAAAAAAAAAAATGAATTCATTGTCCAAATTTTAAATATATATCCAGAAACTTGCTTTCCTCATCATATTTAATCCTATGTATTATTTTAACAGAGAAAGTGTGTGCTCTTTTACATTCAACCGCTTTTGTCCCTTGTCAACAACAAGGGAAGGACAACTGCCGACAGATTGGCAAGGTCGACAAAATCGAGCACAAGAAATGCAAGGCATATTGGGACATGGTGAACATAGCCAGGATTGAATTGAATGATTTTAATAGTAAATCACCCCGTCATTTACCTAAGCTTCTAGATGGACTGATAAAATCCAATTATTCGAAAAATAAAGAATTCATAAATTCCTTGCCCTGCTACAAATTGTATTTACAGACAGAACGCTTGCGCTGGATGAGTGTTAAAGTGTTATTTAAACATGCAAGTAATATAGTTAGAAAGATCAACTGTCTTGAGGTGTAAAGAGCCCCTACCATCATCAAAATATGATAATCTAATATTCATATATCTTAAAATATATAATTAGGAAGGCAAATAAGAACATAGAGAGATTTAAACTCAAGAGCATCTTATTTTGATACCGTACAAAATTTTGTAAGACCATAAAAGCAATTGTTCTAATAATTCAAGTTGTTAAATATTTAAGCAGTCTAACATATTGGACTCAACAAAACCCTATTATGATGGAGAGATGATTTCAAGCTCCGATGGAGAAATTTTGGTATCGAAAATTTATACTGCGCTCCAAAAGATCGTAATCCAGCTGTTTTCCACTAATGATAGGTAAGAAAGATAGGGATCGTATCTTTTTAGGATGAATTGAAGATGCCGATTTATCTTATGAATGGGCGACACTTTACATATGAATTTCCAGGGTCTACTCTCTCTCTCTCTCTCTCTCTCTCTTCCCTCCCTTACTTGAAAAGAATCGACCCCCAATTTGAGGTTGCTTCCTCATACTCGAGTTATAAGACATGTTTGGTGGTTTCATCGATTCAAGGTCTATTTCTCTTTGATGCATACTACTCTTCTTCGAGTTTCTTTTTCCTTTCCTTTTCTACGTCGAAATTGTTAACTTCCCACCCCCAAGTATCTGTTAATTTGAACTCTCGAATGATTTAGAAGACAACCAACCCTTCAACCGAAGATTAAGTCCTCGCTGACCCGGCAAAAATAACCCGGACGCGAGGTGTTGAAGTCTAGCAGTTCCAAAGTCCAAAAGTCTTGTTAAATGAGTAAAACGGGGCATTTATCAGGAGAGGGTTCTAAAAAATTGGTTTATGGGTGTTTGCCAGGGAAAGTTTCTTCGACAAAATCTTTCACCAAAGATGATAGAGCTTTGGTTTTATCATTTATAATGGGTCTTGTGTCGCTCTAGAAAGGAAACAACGGATCTAGACTACGACAAAAGTAAAGTACGAGGAAATGGGAGAAATGTAAAGTGCGATTGAATGTAAAAAGTACGGTAGAATGAAAGATAACAATTGAAAAACAAACTGATTGATTATTGATCTGGCAAAGCCCAATAAGCTAGTTTGGGCGCCAACAATAGGATTATCCCATATGGTAATACTAGCGTAAGGAATGAACAGAAGATGGGCAGCCATGTATCAGGGGGACATCGGCCAATAGTTGGTTGTCGAGTGTCAAGAGGACACGGGCTGACACGAGACCCAGTAAAAACGGTCAATTTGTAGGCCGACCATCCTTGACAAGTTTCGTTTCAAGTCTATTAACTCAAAACTCTTTAAAACATCTCAGACGAACAAAAATAACATAGGACGATATCACCTATCCCAAGTCATTCTTGCATTGAGCAATGCTATGAGTGAACCTATAACAAATTCCCAATAATGACATTTGTTAATAAATTTGGGAAATTAATATAAACAAATAACATACATATTCCATAACTATGAAAGGATAAATTACACATCAAATAGAGTTTTCAAACTTCCATTTGTTTTTTATCATGAATAGTTGCGCATATTAATTTTGCAGTTACTTAAAAATTATCCTAGGTTTGCAAGCAATTTATTAATTTTCCATTTTTTTGCATGTTAAAATTATAGTGTAAACATTCGCATACTTCACCGACCCAAAAATATAAAATAAAATTCGCATACTTCAAATATAACTCATTTTTCGAAATAAAAAGGGTCAACCCAATTTAAATAGGTCAAAAATGTGTTGATCACATTTTCGTGGGTATTTATTTTGTTAGATGTAACTAAGCATGCTAGATGGAAGTAAAAATTTCAAAACAGAAAAAGAGATTTTAAAAAATCTAAATATCTTTCCTTAGGACATCAGGAATAATTTTATCGTCGATCATGGTTAGAAAAAAACAGGTAATATTAGGAATTCGTCTGACGCATGCTCTGATTGAAGGAAGTTTCGTGAAAACCCCAAACTACGTAAGTTGCTACAGCCAAACTTTAGCAAATAAAAATTCAGGCTGGCGGACAAAACATAGGGTCAACGGAAGAAACGAGAGGCCGCACGTAACAATATTAATTAAGATCCAAGTTGCCCTATATAGACAGCATCGTCGATGTACCACTAAAACAAGAAAGATCAGTTAGAAAGATTCAGCTTAACGAACTCTCTCTCTCGAAAACGCGAAAGGATTTCTTAGTTGAATGACTGACTTGTCTAGACAGCAAATGACCAAAACCCTAATTCCAAACCTCTAAGTTAAAGCCAAGAAACTTTTGTCTCGCTCTCTCTCCCCCTAGGAAGCTTCACATTCAAGACTACCCGAGAGAGAGAGAGAGAGAGTTCCTCATGAAAACACGTTTTAGTTATCACATTTTGCACGAACACGTCCCGAAAATCGCATCGTTTTCTCCGCATGAAAACACGTTATAGTTATCAAATTTTGCACAAACACGTCTCGAAAATCGCATCGTTTTCTCCAATTCATCCAAACGAGAGGATAAACTCTCTAAAGAGAACCCTACACTTCACGTTCCTATGACTTGTCTTACTACCCCATAAAGCCCGCACAATTTTCCAACCCAACACTGAACACCTAATCAACCATACGCTGTAAATTCACCAGCACAAGCACACCCTCGACTACTTACCTGGACACACCAAGGAGGGAGGGAGGGAGAGGGAGAGGGAGGGAGGGGGAGAGAGAGAGAGAGAGAGGGGATGGCCACCGTAGCAGCTTCCATGGTGTTGCTCCGGTGTGTCATCTATGGCAGCTTGTCGCTGAACGACGTGGAGGTCGAGCGCCGCCCGTACCACCGGTACTGTGGTTGTGCCCTACACAAGGTCAAAGACGGCAGCAGTTGCCCCGACACTTGCCCGAACAACCACAAGGTGTATTTCCCAAGGAAGGAGTTGTCCTCGGATTGCTTGTTGTCCCTCTCGTCTTCCCATACCTCTGCTCGATCTTCTCTTCTCTCGGTCGATAGCATGTCTTCTTTCACAAGGGCAGAGGATACAACAGGACAGGCCTCTGCAGATAGGTGACGGATATCAATATGCTTGGTCGTGGTGATTGAGATTACTTTTCACTCAACATATGACCATCACTCCTGTATCCTTTTGAAAAAATGCCAGAGATACTAAAATTAGTTTAAAAGGCAAAATGGCAAATTCTTGCTGGATATTTAAGTGTGAACTGCATGTTTATATGTCTAAATAAGTTTGTTGTATTACTTAATAAACCGATTCTGTAAACCCGTTTTAGCATTTCTAAGCATTATTAGTTTGTGTTCTACCCTGTGGAAAACCTGTTGTTTGTACCTTTTCTCTAGTTGCTTCAATTCTGAGGAAGCAAAAGAAGAGGTATCTAGGTAAAACCCTACGTCTCCCGACTTAAGTGACGCGTTATCAACCATGGTCGTTTTCACTAGGAATAGGCAAATCCGTGATCATTTGCTCACTGTCTCAAGTTAAAGTGTTGTGAAGTGTGTAACTTCATATATTTATTTTGCACATGTTAGAATATGTATTCAAATTCTACGAACAGGCTGTGTATGGACAACGACATATCATTTCCAGCGGCAAGAAATGTAAATATTTTGATACTTGTGCATGCTTACTTGTTCAAAGGTTACTCGTTCCTATTTTCTACATAGCTTGTGTGCATAACCGGAGAGGTGTAGAGAGAGAGAGAGAGAGAGAGAGATGGCTATGCCGCTGACGAAATTAGCCGGAGGCTGTGAGGGGGTGGCCAACGGCAACAGAAGCCTGTCATCGATGGAGAGAAAGAGCCCGAGGGCAGCAATGCTCGCTGCGTCACCGATGAAGGTAGTCGGAGGTCAGGTGGTGGTGGCTGGAGGCAACAGATGATGGTGATTGCCCGCAATGAAGGTTGATAGACTAACTTAGGTAAGAGTTTGGCTTTAGGGTTTGTGGGCAATTTGAGGGGTTAATGTATTTCTGACCTATCTTTAAGAGAGGGTATTCTAATAAGTTGTGAGTATTAATATTTAAGATGCAAATACTCCAATAAATATAGATGACTAAAAGAGCAATAAAAGGTTCTGGGTAGTGCCTACTAATTATTCTCCATCGAGTTTGCTATCGTCCAAATCGCATTATTATTTGTATGTCTCCGAGTACTGTAACATAAGCTGGCCTGGCTAATTGTTATCAATAGCAACCAAGTGATCGAAAGGATAGCATCAAAGTAGAAATCGCTCCATGGAGATTGGAATTGATGTTTCTTAGACATTAATTTCAACAGTTTCACTAGGTTAGAGGTAGAGGTGGCAAAATGAGTTATCAACCTATTTCGACACAAATCGTTTGCTTGTTCTCGCCGGTGATTGTATCATGCCTTTGTTCCATTTGATGCAAATTGTCTTCGTTGGTCTAACTGTTAGACGTGAGTGCTTTCTTAAAGTTGCTTTTTCTAGGCATAAGGTATCAGATAAGGGTTTATCAAAGGAGGAATTGAAAATAAAAAGTAAAATCGATAGTTTCTAAGGATAGTCGACACCACAGAAATTGCTGAATCGAATAAGGGTCTATCAAATGAAGACACTTGTTTCATTTGATTGAATGCCATTAATCAACTCAAGAAGTAAATATTTTATAAAGATTTACACCTGATTTGTGTCTCAAAAAGCGTACTCATGAGTTTGAATATCAGTAAAGGCATTTCTTTCGAGACAATCCTGTAGGCCTCCTTTTAGTTATTAACCAATTATGACAAGAATTGGAAACCGAGTCGATGGAGAACTTGATATTCCTCAATAATATATACCGTCAGCATCTGTCTTTGCATTATCATACTTATAGTGGATTATTAATACCTATAGTACTAGTAATTTAAAAGGCTGTATACATTGTATGATCGAATTTATCATGCCATTGCTATATTCCGTTCTCTTCGAGCCATATAATAAATTTGATCAACTAGTAAACTTTCTTTATTCCCAAGAAAAACAAAACCTTTATCCTTTCAAATCACTTTTCAAATATGCGGTCTTGATGCATTTTTTCACACACATACAAAATACAATAGTTGTTCAAGGAAAAAAAAACGAATGACCTTTTAAAAGTCCATTTTTTTTCATTCCATTGGAGTGACTCCAAAAACTCATTTCATTCCTTCATTTCCTTTTAAATTAAGATTAAATGAAAAAGTGTTTTTTTTTTTTTTTTTTTTTTGCTAAAAAATGAAAAATAGTGTTGATGACACAAAAAGAAATGTTCAAGTCCGACATTTAACTCGGGCAGGAAGAGACCGAGTAAGACAACGTTGAGGTAATATTTGCCAAGTCCTTTTGGTCGGCAACTATAGGCAATCAACAAAGGCAATAAGAAATTGCTGATAAGTGATATAAGAGAAAATGGCGAACTATTGAGCCATGAGTATTGTTGAATGAGATTTGGTTTAGCCAACAAGCTAAAGTGAAGATCAATGAGTCGAGGACAAGATAAGGGTTTGAATCATGAAGCCAGCAATCTTAGGTACAACCAGAACGACCCATTCAATTGTGAAGCTAGCATGATCATCAGATTTTGAAGCCAAAAATCTTGAAAGCTCTAAGTAATAATGGCCGAGAAATATGGACTGTCGTAATTTTTAGGAAAAGGAATTGCAAGTTGCAAAAGTATCATTGTGGGTTGAGTGATGATGACATGATGTTCTAGTAATGGGTCTTTTGATAATCATTTGTAAATAAATGTTGCTAAATTATAGGAGTGACATAGGTTATTATTTTCTTCTTTTTTCTTTTCTTTTTTTCTAATTGTCGTTAACCATTGATCATAGCTATAAGTATTAGGATTGTAATTTGAGCAAGGGACTGCCAATCAACACCATTTATTTTAATTTTATCTTCCTTTTATCTTTACATTTCACATGACACGATTGACCAATTGACCATGATTATCTCTAATTTTCGTACTTTAAATTTCTCATCAATTAGCATTTCTTGTCTAGAAATGATCAAAAGACCTCTCATATCTTATGTTAATCAGGTTCATCAATCCATTCTTTGAAAGGTGCTTTGAAAACATGTGCCTATGCAAAAGAAAATATACATTTAATTTTGGATCACCAAACATGGTGAATATTAAAGGCGGTGATTTATCAATCAATGTGGCTATAAAAAAAATAATTACGAAAGACTGCACAAAGGAAGAAGAATTAGGGAACATCAATCAAAATCACAAGCAAATAATCGGAGGTGGTGAAATCGATGGATGGACAATTATTGTAATATATGCATATTTTCAATCATCATTTTCTTTACTGTATTAATTCCTTATGAATCCCCTTTTTTTCCCCATGAGGTTGATGAGAGAAATAGTAGTTCATCTTGACTTTTCCTTTGGTCAAACAGTTCACTTGTAACTGTAAAAATCGGTAGCATTGCGTTGGACTATCCTTCATCACCCAATTAGATATTCGAGGGCCCCACTTCGAGCAAACTACCAAATCCGTCTATCCTCCTTCTTCCTTCCTCCATCCAACCAAAAATGAAAACAATGTCCGACTCCATCACCCCATCACCTCCATGATCAAATCCTTCCCCACCGCCCCTCCCCTCCCCCTCCCCCACCCGCCCCTCCACCTCACCCGCCGCTCCTTCCTCTTCTCCACCGCCACCGCCACCTCCGCCACCTCCCTCGTCCTCCCGGCCGCCTCCCTTCCGGTGCCGCAGCCGCCGCCCGACACCACCATCACCGACCGCGTGTTCATGGACTTCGCCATCTGCCCCAACTACTTCCGCCCCGACCGCGCCATCTCCGACGACCTCTCCACCCTCTGCGCCGATTTCGTCCCCCTCGGCCGCCTCGTCCTCGGCCTCTACGGCCACCTCGTCCCCCTCACCGTCGCCAACTTCAAGTCCATGTGCACCGCCCCCGGCAGCTCCTACCGCAACACCCTCGTCAACAGGATCTTCCCCGGCCAGTACTTGCTCGCCGGCCGCCAGGGCCGGCGGGACAAGGGCGAGGTGCGGCCGCCGCTGTCGGAGCTGGCCCGCAACATCGAGACGGTGGACTCGCGGGCCTTCCTCCTGCGCCACTCGAGGGCCGGCGTGGTCTCGCTGTCCTTGTCGGAGAACGACGATGACGAGCAGATCAAGATGGACCCCGAGTACAGGAACGTGGAGTTCTTGATCACCACGGGGCCTGGTCCGTGTCCCCAGTTGGATAGCAAGAACATTGTGTTCGGGACGGTGCTTGAAGGTAAGTTCCATGTGATGATCGGTCTGTGAATTGGATTGCTTTTTCCTTGATTGTTCATGTTTGGAACAGCAATTTTGAGTTTCGATTTTGCGGCGCGTGATTGGAATGCAATCTGTACGAATTGCTGAAACTGCTACTTGAATGTAGAATTTGCATTTAACAGAACAATATCGCTGCCAGATTGGCCATTTTCAGCTCATTCTTGATCTGACATGACATGGGTAGATCACAATCTTTATGCTGACCGCGGCATTCGCATTATCAAGCGTTGGGTCATGTTGCTGCGATTGATGCTGTCTAGTTTGACCAAGTAGAAGTCCCTCTCTTCTGTCATTTGCATTGCATACCGCTAGGTAGCTTAACTATACACACTACACTGTCGGTGAAGACCCAAGAGTTTTAAGATGGACTTGCTTTGTGGATCATCTAAGCAAGTGCCCATGCATGTCATCTCTCTTCCAATCCTCATTACTGAAAGTTCATGACTTTGGATAAATCTTCCTCTAGCATACCAGTATAGGCTAATCAGAGTGGCACTCCTACAAACAATCGAATTCAATAGGGCACGAGTTTCCAAATGGAACTTGTTCAAGAGTAGAGTTGCTACTCCTTTCCAAGACATAACTTGTGCTTTTAGAGAATTTGAACTCTGAAAATTGCAGCGATACAGCCATTTAATTCTCAGGCAATTTTTTTGTGGGAGCTTTTGTCTTCTCTATGACATTTGCAGTTCTTTAACTGCAAAATGTGGACGGTCTGGATTGTATGGATTATCAAATTGAGCAATTACTTCAGAAGAAAAAGGTCTTCGTGGTTCAAAGTAGCATTTTTAATCCTTGAAGACATTTGGCTGGGATTACTTTGAAGGCATTTTGACTCCTTCCTCGCATTTTACATGCTTACTGTTATATGACAGAACACTTAGTATGTTCCTCTGTGTGTTATCATTGTCTCATGTTGTTCACATCTTGGTTACGTTTGAATTGCAGGCTTGGATGTCATAACAGCAATTGCCTCCATTCCTACGTACAAACCCTCTGAGAATATCCGCCAATTCAATGACTTGGCAGAGTTTTTTGGGGACGAAAGAGCGCAAAATGCCCGCGCAATGTGGAATAAGCCTCTCAAACTGTCTACATCAGTGATTGTGGAGAGATCAAAGTGTCGAAGCCTACCCTGACTCCTAGTTTACCTTAATTCTATCAGCAAATTGAATCAGGTTATGTTCGTTGTACATCCCATACGCTGTTGGACTCGATGTTAAATTTTTCCAAAATTTTGTACTCGGATATGCAGCAAGGGAAGTGATTGCTACAGGTAGTATCAATCAGTAGGGAGCTTCAGTTTCACTGTATTTGATCAGCATATGCTGGGAGCCACCAGAGCACCAGTTCTGTAGCCGGTCACCGTGTTTCAACCAGCCAAACGTGTAAGCAAGCATCAAACTATGAAACTTGATTTCATCAGATAGATTCTTATAAATTGCTCCAAAAAGATGTCAATTGATTCATTAATTGGGTCGATACCCTTCCTCCAAAGAATTAAATCTTTCGAGAGTACGTGGTCTATGGTTGAAGGAGAGAGGTGAGGCAAGGGCCGATAGAGAGGTCCGACGAAGATGTTGGTCGCTCAAATCAATTTTGCTTAAGAAAATGTAGCTCATGACCCTCCAATTTTAATTCCAACAATGCTCCTATACAGATTGTAATTGGTTTTAGTTCGTGAAAAAGATTGCACAAGTACGTAGCTAAAAGTTCATGAACTGAAGCAGCATCCATGTTGCTATCAAACTTAAAAGAGAAAAATTCTGTCCTCTCTTTGAACTATGTTCTTTTTATTTGCGACGTGCAACTCCACCTTCGGTGAAGGCCCGGGAACCATGAAAGACTGACGATCCGGCGATGCCATCGATCATCATACACAATCACATTCGACTACATCAAGGATTGCTCCTCTTGTCGGAGACAATATTGAGGCAAAGCTTCTTAAGGGGAACTGGTCATCGATTGTGTAAGTCGTCCCGTCATACCTGAAATCAGCCAATGAGCTCCTCCAGCGGCTGTGCCTCCTGATGCGCGACATGAGATAATGCTTGCACTTGTCCTTGTATTCAGGAACTTCGAGCGCACACAATGGCTTCAGCTGCAAAGCATAAGTTGGTGACACCGAGGCGGATGGTGGCCTTAAGTTTGTGATATGCCAGCGTTTCGTTCGAGGAGAAGCGTTCCCGGTGGCGGCAGTGGTGGTGGAGGACGCAAGAGATGAGGCAGAGAGAGAGTGTCTGAGCTTTCGGGAGAGAGAGAGAGAGAGAGAGAGAGAATCTGTAGGTTCCATTTCTGTCGACAGTGTTCAAAGGGTAAGTCAATGATGAAGAAGGTGAGAGAGTTCGGAGCAGAAAATGAGAAAATATGATGCCGAGCATCCTTCTTTTTCGCAGAATTTGGGAGACTCAAATCTGACTTTTCCATGGACTCTTTCTCCCTCAACCTGCGATTGATAGCTTTTAATTCATACACAAAATTTAAAATTGGCCAAAATGTTATCATATAAAAATTTGCTGAAATTTGCTGACTAGCCGTTCTCTCCGCAAAATTAGCCCTTGCCACACGGCAAAAAACGTTGCGGAACACATTATTATCTTCTAAAAATAATGTCAAAAGGAAACGACATCATTTTGATGATCAATACTTCACGTCGGTAGGACAGTCGGTGTATATTGAATCTCCACGTCAGAATTTCCTAATTGAAATTAGTCAATGGGTTATACTGAAAAATCATCAAGTAATTGAAGACTACATCAAGCAAATTGAAAAATTTAGAATTAAATTCGCGGACTCACAATAAGCTTTGGACTTTTTAGATAATATTCTCCATCCATTTTGATTACCAAAAAATATTTACGTGATGCATACTTGAACTAAGGTAGAAATAGTAGTCTTCCTTAAGTGAACAGGGTGTAAATTCTAATTATGCTAATTATCCAATGCGACAGTGTAATAAATTTGTTACGCTGACGGTGGACCTAATAATTATCCAATATTAAGTTACTTGTTTTTACCCTCCTAGAAATGCATAACATAGAGAGAGAACGGATTCCAATCCAACTTCTACAAAATAAAACGACATCGTAGATTTGTTCTGGAAGGCAACTGACCAAAGATCGATGAATTTGATCAAGCGATGCTAAAGTTGGAGGGAGGTACCGCGTTGTTAAAGCATTTTATTACAGATGGCCATTTTCACTTTTTCCCAAGTTTGCTTACAATCAGACATATAGATCTATCTACATCATCTCATCTGCTACTCATCGATAGCCCCTTTCCTCTCATTCATCTAGATTTCTTCAATGCAAACGCCTCTCTCCTCAGTCGCCAACTAAATCACACCATAATTTCTCGTGCCAGCGGCAACTTATCAATCACCATTCAGGCCTCATAGCATTTCATTTTCCTTGAATCTAAACTATTTGGGAAACAGATTGCACCATATTGCTTTCTTTTGCTATAGGAATAGACATTCATTATAACCCATGTACGCATTGTCCCATCCTCACCCTACAGAACATAACAGTAATGTAATTTATCCCATGGATGTGGCACTTAAACATGGAGTACCAAGGGCTTTCTCCCTGCTGATGAATGCAGAGAAGTGGAAATGAATTGCTGAACTTCATAATCATGGAATACTAGAGATTCTAGTTCTACTTGCACAGATCACAGATCATTCATTTCTGTTAAAGAGAAGTAAACCATGGTCGCCCAAGAAAAATGATTTTAAGCTGGCCCTACTACACTCCGGGACTGTCCAACCACCATCCTAACATTCAGTAACAGAAAATGCCCAGCCATAAGCTCGATCAACAAGAGAGATAGCTCATGAATACAAAATCTCTCTTACTTTAAGATAAAATCCCAACCCAAATGTATTTCGAACACAAGGATTTACTCTTGCTTGCAACCAAGACACATCATCTCTACATCGAGATCTGGTGACCGTCTGGAGTCTGGACAGTTGTTTACCTCCGAACAGGTGGAACAGCACCTCTACCCGGAGGTGCTCCTCTTCCAGCAGCTTGAGCCTGCAATATGATTGGGATCACTCATATGCCCAAATGCCATAAGTATATTTGAGATTGCAAGTAGAGGAGAGGACACAGAACCCAATACACTAACCATCTGCAGTACTTCCCTCATGCAGTGAAACTTTTAGACAGATCATTAAGCATATGCATTCCATTCAAGACATCACAGCAGTATATGACATCACTCAACAACTTACACAGCAAATAACCGCATCTACTTGTATTGTCACTATCCTTCCAATCCAAAGGCCCCCCAAGAAGAAGAAGAAGAAGACTGGAGGTACAAAGAAGTCTAGCACTTACTCTAGCTCGCATCGCGACAGCTCTTCCCCTGCCAACTCCCAGTGCTGAGCTTTTACCCTTCAAGAATTAAGAGGCAATTTGTAAGGAAGTAGGAAACATCTATATTTGACTGAATCTGCTACTTAATCAACTAAGGTAGTACCTTGATCCTGGACTCCAGGCGCTTGAACATTGGAGCATTCTTCAGCATGTCTGGTATTACCATGAACCTATGAAAATCATGACATTGATATACAGGATGTCAGCATCTATGAAATACATTTCGAGCAACCTTAAGCTTAGAATTTGGATGAAGTAAGCAATTACCTGACTTTACTCCCCCTAATAAATACATGCTCAAGCTGTGAGACTTTTCCATCCTGTAGGAGAACAAGGAAGAAAGGCTTATAAACATCTTGAAAAGATAATGATTTTGCAGGAATACTCAGGTGATGGACAAACATGTATATCACCATCCCACACATCAAGAATTTAGTTAAGAATTAAAAAGAGGGACAGCCCTAAAAGAAACTGAAAATACCAGACCAATGCCTAACTGCCTGCGTGTTTTTTTTTTTTGGGGTGGGGGGTGGGTGGGGTGTTCATGAGGTAGTAGAAAGTCTCTGCAAGGCCTAAGGGTGTGATGCCATAAGACATATTTCAAGGCTTCAATAGCTATAGTATACTCAGTATCTAGAGAAGTAATTATCTCCAGCCTTTATCTGTTCAAAAAGATCAAACAACACACCTCAGTTATAAACAGTGCCTTTTAATTCAATCGATGGGGAAGCAACAGCTGATCATGCCAAAAGTACTTCATAAGGCTGACTGCTAAATTTTCTATAATAACCAAGGTACTACAGCCGCTTGGCATGGGTTTGAAAGGCCAAAGCCTTCAGTACTCATTATCATCCCGATTATTTCGTACTAGTGCTTGCTAAATCCTATTACCAATGGACCAACTATATCAAAAATATAAAGTACTTTGTGAGCATGAATAACCATTAAGTCAAGATTCAAAAAAAGCCAACTAGGACCCATCGGAACTCCATTCAAAACAGTTATCGGAAAATAATACCTAATCAAACTGTTTTTCACCAACTCCGCATAGAAAGTACGTCGCAATCAAATTACGCATCAAATACAGAACAGAGAACTGGATAAGTTCATTCCTGGAGCAGAATTATCCAGTCTTGGGAGTTTCATATGGAAAATGTGGGCATCCATGAGAAGGACTATTCCTCCTAGGATTATGTCTGTGTAAGTTCCCTTTCCAGTCAAACTTGTGATTTCTATGTTAAATGAGAAGGTTATATTATGGCTCAAAACTATTACCCATTTCTGTCTCTGTAAGTATCAGAAAGTAGATTTAAAATAGTTTTAACCTAAACTTTTGCCCTTAAAATCCATGAGAGACCAACTCTGTCATTAATGGTTTGTATGATTTGTAATACTACAAAATAAAAAGGAGGTAAGGGCAGCAAAAACTAGATAGGAAAGAAAGGCTATCACGGCCTAACCAAGAGAGACATTCTAGCTCCCCGCGCGGTCTCATCTACGACCCTACTCCTGACTTTTCGTGGATTAGCTAGCTGCCCGACCTTACTTAGTGAAAGTGTCTCCGACTCAACCAAGAAAGGGCCCGTATCAATAATTCTGATTTTACATATGGACAATTCGTCAAATTCAGTAGAATTTTCAGATTCCTGCTAGTTCTTATACTGGAGCTCCCCCTTTCATTACTATTTCTACTTTCACCATAAATGTAACTAGAAATGTAACTGCAAGTACACTAAGATGGTCATATTGCAGCAGGTACTTTAGGCATATTATTTTCATATTTTTGAACAATTTGCAAATCCAAATTCAGATATTTTCATCTGATGAGTCTTAAATAGGTTGAGCGTTCAGACATTATTCTTTTATAATCAAGCAGTCGAATCACTCTTTTCTAAACATCTGAGAGTACTGCCTACAGAAATTTTTTGTTGCCATGATTTTGCCACTCATAGCATTGTTGATACACAGGCATGTAAAGTGAGAAAAGATCAGCAAACCGCGAAACACAATACAAGGCTCTCTCCTCGACAGGATCATTCTCCCTATCGAAACATCAGGGCCTTCTCAAAAAGGAACAGTGTAATAAAGAAAGATGATTTTGGACTCCCAATCATGAGAGTTCAGACCAGGGCATGCATCGGAAAGGAAACACGAATGGAACTCCTCGGGTTTTTAGATAACGCCTTGCAAATACTTCCATCCAATGCGAGGACCATCATCACCCTCATTCGCCAAACCTAAGATCATCCCGTCAAAAGAGGTAGCTTTGCAAAAAGAATACAGAATGCGCGCGCATCGAATGGTCGACTCGACCAGGTCAAGCTCTTTTTTCCGCTACCCACCATAGCCTCTTGCCCAATCTACAAACCCAGTTCTCTCTTTTCCCCAAACAATGGCAACATCGTAATTTTAGCAAAACGAGCACCTCGACTGATCTAGCGATGCACTCGCGACCCACCGAGAGAACCAAACTACAGCAAAGAGATTATCCATCGAGAAAGAGGGGAGAGGGAGGGGGAGTAACCTTGGCGGTGTAAGTGATGCTCTCAAGCTGGCAATTCCAGTTGTCCTCACACTCGAGCATGCTCCCCCGGTAGAGCTCGCCGCTCTTGAGCTCGACGGTGACGATGTGGCCCGAGGCCTCGTGGAGCAGCTTCACCGGTATCCCCAGGCTCCTGCTCATCGCTGCAGCTTCGGCTCCCGCACCTCGCTTAAAACCCTAACGGGCTGACACCACGACGACGACGACGAGGAAGGAGGAGGAGGAGGAAGAAGCAGCAGCAGCTCGTGACTGAACCCTAAAGCTTCGTGTCGAGCGACTATAATTTTTATTTGGGTAATTTGAATCGGAGGGAATTCGTTGGACGGGTCGGGGCCCGGGCCCAAGCCCAATCCCGATCACGGGCTTTGGCGGGCTTAAATAGTCTAAAATATTCACAGAATGAGTAGAGAAAGAAATTGGAAGGTACGGGAGAAGTCTTGTTCGAGATATGATACTCAAGATAAAAACACTTGAATTTTTATTAATTTGATATATATAAATATATAAATTTAACACGTCGAATGTCTGTTTTAGACAAAATTTTGTGGCATTTCATCAAATTAATAATAAATACACATATCATCTCTTATATATTGATACATTGCAAATACTTCTTCTTTTTACATTTTATGGTTTATTAGAGTACGAATAAACGTTTAGTTTTGATATCTTCTTGCAATATTTTCTCGTTGAAACATAATTAAAAAAGAAGCAAGCTATTAAAATTTTAAATTAAATACTAGATATACTTTTGCTAAAATTTTGGACAATTTTATGATTAAAAAATATCAAAATTTCAAATAATTTTACTTTTTTTTCTTTCATCTTTTATTTCTTTTGCTTTCTTTGCCAATCGCTTGAGCCTCGATTGTGGTCACAATTTGGTGAGCTTAAGCCTTGCCGACCTGCACCTGTGGCTAGTCACTAAGCATTGCTGAGGCTTAATGACTTACGAAGGGAATAAGGAAAAAAAGAAAAAAAGAAAAATAAATGAAATGAATAATATAAAAATATTTTTTAAAAAAAAACATCTGGCCTCGATGGACCCAAGCACAAGTGTCAAGGACCTAGGCTCGGCCTCAATGTTACTAAACATGGCCTAGATGGACTTGGGTGTGAGGACTCAACTTGCTACTAATGGCTCAAGAATAAGTGTTAGGGTTTCTGTGCCCAAGTGCAAAGTTGTTGGTCTAAGTATTGAAATTTAGTCATATTTTGGAAAATTTGTTTTCAATTTTTGAAAGAGGAAATTATTTTCCTAAATTTAAACTTTGGTTAAAAAATATTTTCCATTAACTCATTTTCCTTAATAAACCAAACATCAAAAAATGAGGAAAACACCACAAAGCAAACAGAGCCTTAAGATGTGAGTTTTGGTAAAATCTCTTGAAGTGTCCAAGTTTCATGTCCAAATTTAGTCAAAGAATAGAGTTCAAATGAAATTATTTTTCTTTTTTTGGTGGGAAAAGGTAGGATAGGCTTTCTCCTATCCGAATAAAATAAAAAAGAAGAAAAAGTCTAAATTTTCTTTTAAAGGAGAAGACTCGAGAGAAAGAGACGTGAATTATGGCAGGGTTGATGAATTGAGTGGCGGTCCTAAATCTCAAGCATCATTTGAGCAAAGACGACATTAAATCAATTTCAAAAGATTCGGAGATTAAATTAAACCCAGACAAAATTCAAAAACTATATTAAACACCGAGACTAGATTAGGAAATTAATATTGAGGTCCAACTTCAATAATTAATGAATCCATTAATTACAATTTTTTTTGCTTAATATGGTTTTCCATCGTAATCTAACACGAACTCGTAATGAAAATTGTCGAGACCTAATCTTGCTCTCACTAAAATATATATTTTAATTACCAAAAACTACAGGCAGAGACGTTTCGCATAACGGCTACGTTACATAGGACGAGACGACATGAGGTGTAACGGGTCGATCCGGAACGAGTGATTTCCTCAAAACAAATGTCACGCAAAACGGAAGGTTCGTCACAACGCGACCTTAAACATGCGACGGACATATAAAATACTTTCGTAAACGTAACGAGAAAGAGAGAGAGAGAGAGATAGGGTAGGTCACGTGGCCGGACGTAGGAAGGGGCACACCGGTCGCGGCGGTGGTGGACCGGCGACTGTCGGAAGGTGCGTCGGTAGTTTCTTGCGACCTGCTGCGAACCTTCCCCTCTCTCTCTCTCTCTCTCCCCCGTCGTTATAACCATCACGGAGCACCATCCGAAGGGAAAATGATTGAATCTTCCTGTCGGCCACTTGCACCAAATATTTTCTTGACCCTTCACACAGAGAGACCCTCCCTGTGCCTTGATCGCTCCTCGTGTCCTTCCCCCATCTACTCTGTTGAAAAGGATCCTTCCCTCCAGTCCTGTTCCTCCCCTGTTCTTTCTCAGATCCGGGGAATTGAATTCCCCCTGAAAGCAGATGAAACCCGTGTGAATCTGCCCTGTTTTGGGGACGCGTGTGATTCTTTCTTTTTCCCCCGCCCGGTGCTTTCTTGTCCTCTTTCTTGATTTTCTTGGGAGCAGAGCCTGAAAAGGTGAGAGTGGTCGGGTAGGTGGTAGGTGGGAAATGGCTGGCATGCTTCCTGGAGTTGAATTTGCCCGGAAGAGGAGGCTCCACCAGGGCGGAGGGGCTTGGTCGGATCCGCCGCCCACGGCGGCTTATGGCTCCGTCAGGCGGTGTTCACTGCCTCTGTATTCAAGAAGCCACGAGCCTCATCATCACGGCTCAAGCTCCTATTTTGTAAGGACCCTTTTGAGAGCGTTCTGTTTTTTCTCCTCTCCTGCCCTCGTGTTTTCTTCCGCGACTCTGATTCATTGGGCGGTTTTGTGGGAATTCAGCAGAGGAGCATGATGAACCGAGGCTGCGAGGATGAGAAGCTTGGTGGAGCGGCGAGAGAGGCCAAGGAGAGGCTCGATGAGAAGCTCAGGACACAGAGGATAAAATCAGAGTGCAGCAGGTGAGAAATGTGGATTATCTCCATACTATGTATGTCCTGCAAATGTGCTTTCTTCGAGATTTAGCGGACTGAAAAAACCGCAATCGGTTTGGATCTTTTGTGAGTTTCTTGACGGAAAATAATTAAGAGAACTTCAGGTTTTGGACAGATGCACCTTGGCAAAATATATGTTTTCTAGTAATTTTCAAGGTTCCATGTTCCAACTTGCTGGTTATATGTTTTGGGAACTGAACTTCAATGAATGAATTATCTTGAATTATTGGAAGAGCTGCAGACAAGAATCCATTTCTGGGCAGCTCATAGATGTTCCCTTCAATTATCCCCCTTCAGTTTCTAATCCTATGGTCGTTGTTTCTAGCATGAACTAACATTGATGTGGACATGGGGGTTTGCCAGATCAAATGCAGATGGGAGAAGAACTAGAGAACAAGAAGGGGATACTCAGTTGAGAAGAGAGGTGGTCTCCAGGAATGGCCTGAAGAAGGGTGGGTCAAAGAGGTTCAGCTGGGGCAAGCTGAGCTGGAAGGCCACGGACCAGGAGGAGTGCGTCGTTTGCCTGGACTTGTTCCGGGCCGGCGAGACCCTGATACACCTACCGTGCACTCACCGGTTCCACTCCAGGTGCTTGGTCCCATGGCTCGAGAGCCACTCTCACTGCCCTTGTTGCAGAATGGCGGTTTCTTCATGACCCCCTTGAGTAAGACCCAAGATACGATACATGTGTTCTTAGTTTGCTGGATAGGATTGCTGCATGTACTTAGAAAGCATGCTGAATCTATTTACCGAATGGTATGGCATGTAATCATGGGTGAACTTATGATGGATTTGTCCGCAGAGCGGAACAAAGCTGAGATGATGTAAACGATGCTTGTTGATATTTCACAAAAGTAGAATAGAGACTTGAGACTGACACCTGCATATCATGTTGTACATCTCAGTTTTGTTGCCAAACAAGGATAATAAGAGCTGCCTCCAGCCGCCACTCGGCATCACCATCGTATTGCCACTTTCTGTTATATGGGAGGGTGGCAATGCTAAAGGGGATGGTGGCAGGTTGGCGATAAAGGTGAAATGGATTAGTTAGCTTATACCAATCTGTTGGATTAAGTTTGTCACATCGCAATAATCAATGATGGAGATCATGGAGCTCTGATTATGTGGACAATAATCAGAGCTCTGATTATGTGGACAATAAGAAGTGTCTAGCCAACATGGTATTGCGCTGCGAAACAAAAATGCGCGTATCCTGGCACTCGAAGTTTACAACTGCGCAAAAAGCGTCGGGGAATCATTGTATTTTCATGAATACTAGTATTTGAGTTTGTAGCGAGAAGAAATCTCCTACCATAAAAGCTTACTTAATGCATAAGACATTGTTCGTGACGACTGATTCATTTCCCATGAAAGGATTCTATCTTCCCTTCAAAATGTTTTCTACGCATCTGCCCAGTCAACACAATTCCAGAAACAAAAGTAAGACATCATTCCTCGGCGGATCAACAAATACGACATCTTTTCCGGAGATGCAGCGATCATCTGCAATGTAATGCTCCAATGAAAATGTCTATTTCACCATCTTATCTCAAAGGCACAGAAGGGCGTGCAATTGTCAATTGCATAAATTCGTGTGGTCACTCGTTTCCGGTGCCTTCTGCATGATAACGAGTTCTTCATGTATTGTCCCTCTTGCTGAGGAAGATGCCTGCAATAATGGGTATATGTACAATATGCTGCAATAACAAGGGATGGATTCTAGCAGATGATGACTTTTCCATCAGCAAAGAACAAGAGACTCTGATTCTCCCATGTATCACTGTATGTCCCCACGCTGCTTGGCCCACTTCTTGCTTCGCACAACGTTTTGTTCCTGCAGAAGAAAAAATATTTCCTCATCTTTGTTGCCCTCTCGGTAAAGGAATCAAGAAAAGTCAAGAAGAGAGTGGATTTGCGGTATTTTTAATGCATACTGCTGACTCGACAGACCTCGTACAAAGCAGTCGTTTCTCTGGACTGTGCTATATACACGTTCGAAAAAGTTTAAGCACGTCGATCCACTGGCTTTAGGGAAAAGTATTAAAAAAATCATAAACTTATTATATTCATATTGATCGAGTCCTAAGTAGTAGAACATACATATAAATGAGTTGTGTTAGAGAAAGCCCACATTGAAGAATTGATGTGGTGTAAAATAGTATTTGGCTTAAATTTTTAAGTGAATGTGGGTCTAATTAAATGTAATAACGGGCTTGGAGTTGGGTTTCCTCGTAGTGATCCCCCCAAGTGAAGGTAAATATACAATAGATGACGTAGTCCAACTACAAATCAAAACAAATCCAAAACAAAATAAGCTCCATATAAGAAGATAAATCATCAAAATAAGTTGCTTATTCAAAGGACATTTGTGACTTCTCTAAATCAAAATCCACAACTAATCACAAAATTTGTTTTAAAAATGAGCACATGCCAAAATTTCCATATGTTATTGTGGTTTTGCTTTTCAACATCCCCACCAATATAGTCATTTAAAGTAAAAGGTTGAGCACACACAAATTCGATACCTGTGAGAACGAAATTTTTAAGAAGCTCTTTTGATCTCTTTTGAAATTAGACTTGTACATCAACAAAACCTCGAAATCATGCATACAAAAAACCATAAATCTATACTAGATTGGGATAAAATGGGGGAGAGAAAATTCTAAATCCATTATATATAAATAAACAGGAGGAAAGCAAGAAAAAGAAGATAGAAACCCAAGTTAGCCAAAGAAAAAGGAAAAAAGGGAGGGGAGAGAGATCTAGCTCAAACCCTTCTCTTCATGGAGGTTAGGAAAAAAAATTGTGAATACAAAGTGAATCTGAAACCTTTTAATGATTTACTTAGGTAATTTATTTGACTAATTTTAGCTGAAAATCCTTGACATGAACATTGATTGTCCTCCATGACACAACTGGCAGTGACATGGACAAAATTTACAATTTCTTTTAATTTTTCTGAATTTTTTATATTTTCATAATTTTCTTCTTCTTTTTTTCCTATTATGGCTAGCCACTAAACCCTCGCTTAAATCATTGTCGCTTGCTGCAACGGGTGGCAAGCCCTCGCCAAATCTAACGAGGACAACCCTCACCCAAGCGAGGGCTTGACCCTATAGCTTGAGCAAGGGTTATCCTTGCTGATTTAGCAAAGGGTTGACCTCCATGGCCAAGCAAGGGCAGTAGCCCTCGCTAGTGACTGGCAAGGGCTCGCAGGCCTTCGCCTAGTGGTTCGCAAGGATCATTGGCTATCCTCATCAACCAAAATGGAAAAATAAATTAGAAGAATTTAAAAAAAAAAAAAAAATTATAGTCTGTCGAAGTCAGCATTAGTCATGTCACGTAGGATGATCGAACGTCCATCTCAATAATTTACAGCTAAAATTGACCGAATAGATTACATTGATGAATTGTCGAAAGATTTAAAAAAATTTAGGCTAAAGTGGCACGAATGTATTATTTTTTTTTCCTTTTTGGTTCTTTTCTCCTCCATTAACAGCAGCCCCACGTAATTGTTCTCCCTCGAAGAAGATGAGTTTTGGCTTCATTTTCCCCATATTTGATTGCTAAGGTCAAATCGAATGATGTAGCCAAGCCTATCACGCTCGGTAACGTTTTGTCATTAATCACCGCTCGTCGCAATCCAATCAAATATCTCGATACACACGGTATTTTGATGGATCCATCGACGACTCACGGGTATCGGTGTTGAATTTGAAAGGAACCGTTCTCCGCTCGATAATAGCTAAAGGCAAACTCCTGTAGGATGGCGACTGATCATATAAACGAAATCCCAGTCCAAAAGTCTGTGGTAAGCACTACGTATGGATGTCAAGTGAGTCTTCGAATGATTAGTCTAACCTAATCGATGCGTTAACCCAAGGGAATGATTATACATGGGAAATAGTTGCACCTGTAATCATGTCTAGCCCCAGCCCAATTAAAAAAGAGTTCGATTCAATGAGTGTGGATGGTTTCCTAAAGGAGAGGACAACGTAGAACTAAGCTTTATCGCGAGATAAGATGTCGCCTTGGACGGGTCTTTCCGATATCATGATAAAGCCCCAAGAAACGAAATCGCAACAATAGCAAAGCACTTCCCATGATGGTGCTTTTCTTGGAGATACAGCGATCGTCTGCAATGTAATGCTCCAATGAAAATGTCTATCAACATCTTATCTCGAAGGTACAGGAGCGTGCGATTGTCGATGGCATTGATTCGTGTGGTCACTCGTGTCCGGTGCCTTCCGCACGACAATTGAGTGTTTCATGAATTGACCCTCTTGCTGAGGAAGATGCCTGCGATGATGGGGTATATATCATGTCCGATGTGCTGCAATGAAAAGGCTAGTTTCTAGCAGATGATGGCTTTTCCATCAGCACAGAGGAAAAGACTCTTGATTCTCCCATGTATCACTGAATGTCTCCACGCTGCTTGAGCCGCCTCCTTGCCTCGTACAACGTTTTGTTCCCCCAGAAGAAAAGGATTCCCTAATCTTTTATTGCCCTCTCAGTGAGGAATCAAGAAAAGAATGGAATGAATTTGTGGTATTGTTAATGTATCATGCTGACTTGACAGGCCCCGCCAAAAGCAATCGCTTTTCTGGACTATGCTTATCGGGTTCATATTCAACATCGAATACGCGTTTCAAAAAGTTTAAGTACCAATTTTTAGTTTTTTTTTGTCAAAGAAATATTTCATTCACTTTCACGAATATACACTAGATAACGCAATTCAACTGTAGACCAAGACAAATTCAAAATAAAACAAACCCCAAATAAGAAGATATATTATCATAATAAGTTGCACACTCGAAGGGCATATATGTGACTTCTCAAAATCAAAGTTGATGGTCGATTACTGAATTTATTATTAGTAAATGAGCGCACACTGAAATTTCCTTATTTTACTACCACTTTGCTTTTTAGTGTCCTCAACAATATGGTCATTCAAAGTAACAAGGTTGAATGTGCACAAATCTATACCCGTGAGAGCGAAATTTTTAAGAAACTCTTTTGATCTCCTTCCAACAAAACCTTGAAATCAGGCACACAAAAAACCCTAAATTGAGAATAGATTGAGATAAAATGGGCAAGAGAAACTTCTAGATCTAGACTAGATAAAAAATAGAAAAAAAGCTCCTCAAAACGGGAGGAAAGCAAGAAAAAGAAGATGGAGAACCAAATCGGCCAAAAAAAAGTAGGTGGGGCGGGGGGGCAAGCTCAAACCATCCCCTCACCATGGATTGAAGAAGAAAGTGAATCTTAAACCTTTTTTTTGTCATTTTTTCAACTAATTTTATTTTAAATTTTTTAATAATTTTTATTTTTAAATTTTTCATGTTTTTATCTTTGGTTTTTTCATTGTGGCTGGCCACTAAACCCTCACCTAGATCATTGTTTGTTATTACAAGTGCTAGCAAGCCCTCACCAAATTTGATAAGGGCAAGCCTCACCCAAGTGAGGGCTCGACCCTATGGTTTGAGTGAGAGCCACCCTTGTCGGATTTGGCAAAAGGTCTCCATGGCCAAGCGAAGCAAGGGCTGTAGGGGGAGGGTTATTGGCGACCCTTGTTGGCCACAATGAAAAAAAAAATTTAAAAATTAAAATTTATTAAAATCGGTACCAGTTGTGCCACGTAAAATGGCAGACGTCCATCTCAACAAATTATGACCAAGATTTGTCGGATGGACTCCATTGGCAAATTGTCAAAGGATCTAGAAGTTTAAGATTAAATTAACACAGGTGTAATTAATTTAGATTTTTTTTTTTTTTTGGTTCTTTTCTCCTCCATTAACAGCAGGCTCCTGCAATCGTTCTCACTCGAAGAAGATGAGTACTGGCTTCATTTTTTTTTTCCCATATTCGATTACAAAGGTCAAATTGAATGATGTAGCCAGCCTATCGCGCTTGGTGACGTTTTTACATCTATTGCCTAAGGGTTCGCATCCGTCCCCCTCCACTCCACAGTACTCGATAACCACCGCTTCTCGCAATCCAATCAAACATCTCTATTATACAGTATTTTGATGGATCCATCGACGACTCTACCAGCATCCGCCGTTGAATTTGAAAGGAACCGTCCTCTGCTCAACTCCTGTAGGATTGCAATTGATTTGTCTAACCCACTTGATCATGTCTAGCCTTAGCCCAATTGAAAAGAACGCGATGTAACGAGTGTGAATGGTTTCCTTTTCCTCTATTACACTAGCTCATTAGAGGACGTTATCGGATTACTAAAGCTGCTCGCTAGGTGCCGGGTCAGTTTCGGCCCCCTTATCTTCTAGACCTAAAGGGGAGGACAACCTAGAGTTAGGCTTTATCGCAAGATAAGATCTTGCTTTAGATGGCTCATTCCGATGACATGAGAAAGCCCCAAGAAAAGAAAATCGTAACAAAAGCGAAGCGCTGAGCAGGATGATTAGAACGCCCTGGTCCTGTCCTAAACGGTTAAACCCACGTCACTTCCCATGATGGTGCTTTTCTTCGTGCGATTCCCAATTATTGGAGAGAAGCTGGTTTTGAGCACTACGATCTTGAATCAAATCTCCTTCATCTCGTCCTCTTATAATCGTAATCTTTGGTTTGAAATCAAACTAAGGTTTCCACCTTCCACTCTCCACCGTTCCTCACGTGTCGCCAACCAGCGATCACTTCAGACGGCGAAATCGCGCTTTGTTTTTTATGTTTCCTCATCCTCATCGCCATCTTTTTCCATCACTATGCGTGGATGGCACCAAGGGAAACTGTCGTCTTGTCAAATTATTTGCACCATCGCCATACATCACCACCTTTCACTAAAGCTAGAGTACAAGAGCTATATTATTTGGCTTTCTTTAGCTGTCATGTTCCACCATGACAATGCCAGGGCCATCGACGACACCATGGCACTAACTCCAACATGATTGCACTCGACGCATCTACCGGTCAAAATCCGAACCTAACACAGACACGAGCACGTCTAACTTGAGATTGATGCAACTGTACTTGATGGTCTGATCCATTTTAACCAAAAGATGATTCGTCTTAGCATTTGGGTAAAACACCGAATGACACGGCTACGACAAACACAAACTGAAGCGTCCTCTATGTAACACTCGAGCACTGCTGCTTGTACACAACATCTAACCACTAGCCATCGTATGAAGGTCGAATCTTGGTATATACTCAAAAACTCGAAAAACTGCATGCACAACTGCGTTTTGTCATCCCGTGTAAAATCCACTAACAGCGCAATCACTTCTCGTAATCCGTAACCCTGAAATACCATTTAACTTAAACATCAAAACCATGTTTACCAAACCAACCAAAAAAGAACATTCTTGACCAACAATCCCACCCTCCCTACGCTGGTGAGACTGGATTCGGGATAAAATACTCGTGGTCAGACCCAATGTCCTAAGCAGCAAGGGCATTGCCTTGTAAACCTGACTTAACAGTTTAAAAATCTTCTGTCTGCACCAAAGAAAATGTTACTGCTTCCTTTTTCTTTTATTTTTAACATGAAAGTGACTTAATCAATTCACAGTAGTTTTCAGGCCAAAAGGGGAAAGAAAATCTGTAGTCCAAATAGAACTATCCAGAAAAAAGGAATAAGCTCCTCTCAAGCTCAAGCTTCTTACTTGGAATGCTATCAGCATGCACAGTATAACCCTCAATTTTTTTGTGAGATATCAAGAACTTGCTTCAAGTTAGCATATCCATGCATCGAGTGCCATAGTCTACTAACATTCATTCATATGCCAACTTTACATACGACGCCCCACCAAAATGACATTTCCACTCATGATGGATTCGTTTCAACAGACTGTTAATTGTTGTTAGGGTCAGATGATGTTTGAGTTACATGAGCTCAGAGTAACAATATAACTACTAGATTAACAACAACTACAGAATGGCTTCGGCATCGGCAAAACTGCATCCCAACGAAACCATGGTACTTGCATGCTTTAATCTTTCCATCTATTTGCTAAATATAGATTTCTGATATATATTTAAAAGTGAGATATAGACGATTTTATTAGCTGTGATGGGGATCACTATTTACATTCATCTGTATGTTACAAAGACCATTACAGGGAGGATATTTCAGCATTGGAAGTAGGACACTCGTTGAAACCTTCACGTACATCACCTCGACACAGTGGGCATATTCTGGAGAGAACCGAGGGAAAAAAATAAAAGACAATCAGATGAAGTGAAAATCGCAACAGAGGTATTGTTGATGGAACAACAATTCTCCATTTCATCTAAGAAAAATAATCCAGAGAGAATAGATAAAGGGGAGAACTCTGAAAAAAATAATGGTGGCACAATACCCCTGTATCTCTTTTAGCCATTTATCAACGCATGCCACATGATACTCATGGTGGCACGGAAGAACCCTGATCTTGTCTTCTTCCTCATACTCAGCCAAGCATATATAGCACCTATCAGCATACAGAATTCAGTTAATAGCATTCCACACCTAGTATATTCAAAAGTAGGGGTTGGATCCGGTGAATTTGTATTCCAGCTAATATTTGCATCCTCTATTTAATTTCATGAACCCTTAGTGCCTAAATGCTGTTATGACCAGGGAAGCAATGTCTCTCACAAGGGTCTTGTAAATTATTGCCCATGGAACATTTGTTAACCATACTCAATAAGGAGATATTTTGATTTCTAATACACTGACTACACAAAACATAAGATAGACATCATTAAATTGGAAATAGCGAACTTTTCTTAATTTGATACTTAAAGAGCGCACAAGACACCCACTAACAAAATCTCTTAAAAATATCGATTATATTTGACCACAACAAATCGATCTCTCTCTCTCTCTCTCTCTCTCTCTCTCTCTCTCTCTCTCTCTCTCCCACTTTTCCTCCCTTGCTCGCCTTTTATGTGTAGAATTTTGTGAAACCACTGCCAACTGTTTTAAAAACTTAAGCCGTTAGGCAAAGGCACTATTTAATATTCAATTATTCTAACATTCTTTCTCACACTTAGTTTGATCTTTTTGCTTAGTACTAAGCGAAGATATATTTCATTGGGGAGGCAAATGAGGCCTGAAATAATTTAAACTCAAGATCTCCAGTTCTGATATCATGTGAGATTTTGCGGGACCACTATCAACTAATCTAAAAGCTTAAATTATTAAGCAAAGGCGTGGTTTAATATTTAATTGTTCTAACACTGTGAAAAGCTTTTTTTGTGATTAATCTTCCCTCTCACAAATATTGATTACATTAGACCACACCAGCTCTCTCTCTCTCTCTCTCTCTCTCTCTCTCTCTAAAAGCTTTTTTTGGGATTAATCTTCCCTCTCACAAATATTGATTACATTAGACCACAGCAGCTCCCTCCCTCCCTCCCTCTCTCTATTACACATGTTAAAAGATTCCCCATAGGGTGAAAACCCCGAGTGCAATTCACTCCACAAATAGGCCACACTAACTCATCTCGCCATTAACTTGACTGTTTTTGTCACATTGATTAGCTAATTAATCCAGGCCATGCATGATCAGCATGAGAGTGCACATATCAATATAAGCAGTCAAACATGCGAAACATATAGCAGATTTAGTTGACAGTAACATACTGTTCACCATTCCCTCCTTCCTCAGCTTTGGTGGTTCTTTTGTAATTTTTGAGTGGAAAAGAGTCAACAACTGATTCCGGGGCTGGTGGTGAGGCCACTGACAAGGAAAGGGGTACTGGTTGGCGATGAATTTCATCCAATACCTGTAAGATACCAAACTAGAATCAAAGCTTAAAACATTTACAAAGAATACCCAGCTGCAGAAAACATCGACCAATACTAGAGTCACCAATCATACCATTGTGCAACAATAAGCAAAAAATGTTAATTCACACCTCTAAAAAAGAAGGCATGACATTGTGACTACAATGTACACAGTTGGAACAGAATAATCACATCCAAATCCAAAAAGTAGAAGAGCAAAATGGAAACGGATACTTTTATTCAGCAAACTAGGCAGAACTATTGTTACCGAAGCCACATTGTAAAGTAATTTCGGTGCTGTAATTAAACCATTCAGTGTGAAGAAACCACCAACATAAACAAGTGCTGCCCAATGAAGAGAAAATCAAGCACATCAAGCTGTATATGCAGGTGCTTTTCTAAGTGATCAATGGATGCATGTATCACAACTTTCAACATTTTGCATCATAAGGCCTTCTGAATAAGTGATTTAACTGAACTGGTGCTATTGAAAGAGACTAATAAGCAGTTTAAAGAACAATTACAGGTAGGATAAGACATAGCTATCAGACAAACGCGACCATGTGGAATTATAATGCAAATGAGAGGATATCACCGGGTTGAATACTAGCGAGTGTTACATCTTTGCTTGATCTGCAATCAGTTTCTATGATCAATCTTCTGTTAGTATTTGTTGTAGTCTGTAGACCTTCCTATTGCGAAGCGTTAGGATAAAATCCCAAAACCACATTTTCCCCATGAAACATAGTGTAAAATGCTAAACGAGCAGTAATAAAATATTAAACCACATGTTTCCCATGAAACTTAGTGTAAAATGCTAAACAAGCAGTAAATTTAGTAGATAATAGAGCACATAGAAGTGAAATAAAGGAAAGCTGATTTGACATAGAACCTCAAATAAAGCTTCTGCGAGCATGACTATGCGTGATATGCTTGAATGAGTACTGGACTCAGACACAGAAAATGAATCACACGAGCATGATCCATCAGGATGGAGCCCTGAAGGGCAGAAAGCCGTTCGCCCACTATTCTCGCTGAGACCATAACGAAGTCTGTCCCAGATCTGCAAATAGTTGACAAAAAGATGAGGACACCGCAAAAGTGCAAATATTAAACTTAACGAGCAGTAAAAAAATCAGCAGAGTTACCAAGGAAAGCTTGTACAGATGGACGTATGAAAGGTAAATAATGCTCATCTACTAGTAGCTCAATCCTACTTACGTTACACAATTCTCAAGGTTATTGAAAAGAATGAACAAAAGCATGACACAACACTCACAAAAATGTAAATCACTTACCTCAGATCTCGGGCGACGACGTCGATGATGTGACCTGTGAATTCTACCCCCAAGATATCGCGAATCACCCTCAAAGAAATGATCATATCTTTCATGAAATCCAAGATAATCAGGATCATCTCGTGAGAATGCAGTATTAGAAGAATCACTGCGCCCTACAGAACTGTCTCTTGAAAAAACATCCCAAAATAATCTTCTGCTACTCCTACTGGTGTCCCAAACACCTGTATCATTCCTACTGTCAGACAATACATTGGAGGATATATTCACAATACCAACATGAATTATGCCTTCATTTTCTTGGCCTTGTTCTCCAGCAGACAGAAGGAATTCGAAGGCTGAAGGTGTCATTTGCAAATGAGACTCATCTCCTCGCGAGTTGAAAGCCCAGGGAAAATCAGAAGTGGGCGACACAGAGTCATGAGTATGGGCATCTGCAAGTTCACTCGCCTGATTCTCAGTAGCTTCAGTGTGGTCATGCTCATCTTGGATTCTTTCATGAGATGACCCTCTAGCATGTGTAACCTCTGGGAGGATCTCTGATACACCGTTGCTCACTGGATTATTAGTATCACCGACTACATCCTTGTTAGATGATACACTTGCAGAGACCATGTCTGAAGATTGTTGTTCTATAAATGAAGTACTAGAGGCAGTACTAGTTTTGTCGCTACTAAAATCGTCAGTGCTAGATCCACTTACCCGACAAAAAGGAACAATTTCCTTGCTTTCAAACAAGCAATTATCCTCACTTTTTGGTCCAACACCTATTCCCTCTACTTCATCCAAAGTTTCCTCACTTGTGGACACGGCTCTGGTTCCAGTAGCAGAGAGCAGTGGCTGTATTTCTCCAACAGAGACTGTGTGCTCTTCATTGGGTTCCTGAAACTTAGTAACACTGGAATCACAAAGTTCTGCAGAATTAACCAAACATTCATTTGGGTAATCTTCCATCTACAAGAAAAGAGCGTGTAAATCAGTTGCTCTCAAGATTCTATCAAGGCATCAACACAAACTTGAGAACCCATATGCAGCATAACAAAGTTCCGCGACCATTATAAAACATACTACCAAACATCCTCACTTGTAAAGTTAAGAAAAGCTTCTAATCATGAATGCCACTCTAGATCTTCTGCTTGGTGACTTACACATTTACAAGCATTCCCTGACATAATATGGGTTGAGCTGGCTGCAACTTGAAATCTGAGTCATGACATGACACTAATGTAGACTCCAGCAGACATCTAACTAAACAATAGGTTCTCGTATCTCTTACATGAACGACACCCAACACCATAGTAAAGCGCCCCAACTCAGCACACCAAACCAGTGCACACCCTCCAGAGTCCAAACCAATGCTTAACACAACCACCAAAATAAGAACAAGGAAAACTCACATGAGCATCACATGTGGCTGTTTGGGCCTGTTAAGTTATCCCATTTTGCTCAGTATGAGGTTGAAACAGAAATTATGGAAGATGCTACTGTCGTGAGCACTAAACAGCTGGAGCTTTAATGTAGGAACCCTTGCCCAATAATTACATTCAATGTAAGCTTTATCATACTTGAGTTGATTAACCCCATGTGAGGTTCTTGTTTGACTTAATTCTCTTAGTGTCTGCTCCATGCACATGTTTATCTCCACCGTTGAACAGGATAGCAAAGGCAAAGGAGTATAAATGAGTTCCACTTGACTTATTATTTGTAGCTCGAAGAGAACGACTTACACTACTCATGTGGCCTAACAGTTCAGACATTTAGGTGCATCCTTTTGACACCGTCAACAAACAATTCCGGCATGCTCACTTCAAAAAGGTAGACTCAACGACGAGCTTAGCAAAGCTCGAACCCATGCATATGGAACATCAGCTTCCTTTTTCCCTCTTCACAAGAGACGCAAAAAGGCTCCTTTAGGCTAATCTCGATGCTCAAATCTGCATCTACACCTCAATCTTTACCCGCAAGGCCGCGCAACTAACACGGTACTATTCATCCCAAAATCGACAGAGGGAAACCATACGCGGTTAACCTAATTTCTCATAAAAGCAAAAGAAACCGCGTAAATCAAACCCCAACGATTCGTCGACGATCTCCTCAACCCTAGCGATCCCGGAACCGCGCGATCCGGAACCGAAAGACGGGAATCGATCGTCGCGGAGAAGAAGAACGACGGAAAACCAGGCGGCGGCGACCAGCACCGGCAAACAGGAAAAAGAAAGGGGAAGGGCGTCGGACGGAGGCCGATCGCGATTTACCTCCGCGGGAGCGCGGGACGGGGAGCAGCCGCAGACGAAGGACGAGAACTTGCTCCGCCTCGCGCGGCGGCTGGCCGCCGCCGGCGGCGACGGCGGCGGCGGAGGAGGCGAGGGGGCGGGCCTCGCCCGACTGCTGCTCGCACCCATTTTCGCCTTGCACAGAGAGAGAGAGAGAGAGAGAGAGAGAGAGAAGGAGAGAGGGAGAGAGGACCGTGTTGACTTGGGAAATGATTTTTGTGTATAAACTAATGCTCGTCGTGGGGAGACTCGGTTTTCATTTCGTCCCGTCAACCTGAAGGAAATAATTATTATTAATAATAACCGTTGAATACAAATAAAAAAAAGAGAAATATATATATACATACATACATGTATATAAAAAGAGCTAATTCCTTATAATACTCTAAACTCTAGGCTAGATCCCAAATCTGTTTCGAATTTTTTATATCAAAAAACCCTCAAACTTTAAATTTAGTCTCAAATCCACCTTGAACTTTTTTTTGTCTCAAAAGATACCTTAAACTTTAAATCTAGTCTCAATTCTATCAAATAAAAAAAAAACCCCAAACTCCAAACTTATTTGTATTCAACAATTATTATTATTAATAATTTTTTTCTTCAGGTTGATGGGAAGAAATAAAAACCGAGTCTCCCCACGACGCACATTAGTTTATAGACAAAATCATTTCCCACGATGTGCGTTGTGGGGAGACTCGGTTTTCATTTCTTCTTGTCAACTTGAAGGAAAAAATTAATAATAATAATAATAATCGTTGAATACAGATAAAAAAAAGAACATATATATATAAGGTTTTAATTCCTTAAAATACTCTAAACTTTAGGCCGGATCCCAAATCTGTTTTGAACTTTTTATATAAAAAAACCCTCAAAGTTTGAGTTTAGTCCCAAACCCACCTTGAACTTTTTTTTGTCTCAAAAGATATTTTAAACTTTAAATCTAGTCTCAATTCTGTCAAATAAAAAAAAAAAAAAAAAAACCCCCAAAATCTTTTTAGGATCAATCTTAAATCTATCCAATTTCTTTTTTGTTGAAAAGAAAATCATCAAGTTTTACTTTAGTCCTCAATCTACCCCTGTTAGCCCTCTATCCAAAAGTCGCGGTTAGTGGTCTCTAATTTTTATATCCTAAAATAGTTTTATTTTGAGGATAATTTTTCATGTCGCCTTGTCAATGTGTATTTATTATCGATGTGGAAATGTTACTTTAACTTGGGATTGGACCATGAGGTAGATTTGATAATAGATTGGAAGTTGATGATTTTTCTAGACAAAATAAAATCTAGGATATATTTGGTACCGTACCTAAAGTTTAATGTTTTATTTTTTTAGATAAAAAAAAAAAAGTTTGAGGTAAAATTGAGAATGAACTTAAAATTTGGAGTTTTCTAGGGAATCGGGCCATATAAATAATTAAAGTGTTGTCTCGAAAATTGTTTCGATTTCCTATCTAGACGTGCTTTTGGCTCTTATCAAATCTCATAGAACGTCAAAATTATAGGTCGACGGGTAGACGTGACCGAGACGCGTTATGAGGGAGTACTGTTGTGTCCGGCTCGCACCAGGGACACCGTGCTTTTGTTGAAATTCTTCGTAATATTTCTTCCGCCATTCCTTAGGAATGGCAAAAAGTCTCGACCTTTATTTATTCTTTGCTTGCCAATCGCCTATTCATGGCTCCCTCCTTCTCTATGTGTCACGAGTCTTAAAATTCAAGATATATTCGACGCGGTTCCTTAAGAACTTACATTTTCGGAATAAACGGTTGCCCACTCGGTAAGTCAGAATGGAAAACCAAATGTTAGTATTTATCTTGTGGGGATAACACGTATCGCCCCGCAAAATGAAAAAAATAATAATATTAGGTAAGATCATCGTAAAAGCCTTATGATAACGACAATGCGGAATATACAAACATCTTTTACTGGAAACGAAACCCTTTGGAGGAAGCAAGACGAAAAACCCTGAAGGATACCATGATTAAGAACGACGGAGACTGATCAGCAATCTGAAAGATCCCTCCAGGCTAAACTAAACAGAGTCCTTAGAATCTAAAGATGGTTTCCCTCAGAACTTATGAGAGATAGTCGCATCAGTTGTTGTTTCGCACTACGAGTGTGTGTAGAAAAATGAAATCGGAATCGGTGAAGAAAGCTCAACTACCGGTCATACCAGCTTCAGGGAAAGTCTAGAGGCAGTTGCTTATAGTAAACACGGATAATATATAAGAGATTACTAAAGATTTGAGTCATAGAATTGTTCTACTTTATCTAGACTAAGACCGATTTAACCTATTTCATGAAAAAAAAAAAAGTGACGGATTAACCAACCAACAAAACGACTTATTATAAATAACATCTTCTTGTTGCATTGAAACATATAAATGTTGACTAATCTGGCTAACATTGAATTAGGTAAAATGAAATGGTTGAATGATTGAAAAATGAGATTATTCAAGAATTGACATTGAATGCTAAGATTACACATTGTATTTCTAGAAGTAAGCAAGAGGGGAGCTAGGAAATCAGTTTTTCAATGCATTAATGCCTGCAAGAACCTTCTAAATAAGCAAAACCCTATCAATCATTAGCTGCAAAAAATGGCTGAATGGCAGTACTCAAGATTTTCTATAAAGAGTATCAGTAACCATGGATCGATGTGCATCCTCACATCCATAACTTGTTTGGGTCTTTTTCCCTCAAGAAAATGGTAAGATTCATTAATGTTTACAAACCTTACAAACCTTCGATCATATGCATCTGTCGGTGGTCGTTACAATCTTTCACTTTACAAACCTTTGATCGTATTGATTTGAACGATATCAAAAACATACGTTTTCCTTTTAGGAACATAAGCGTAAGCTCCCCTACAGCAATATTTGCAAATTTTGATTATATTCTAAGTTGTGTATTTTCATACTTGATTTGTGAGAAAAAAATGTGCAGAAATGCGGTATTTTGACAATTGCTTATGTAGTTCTAACATTCTTGATGTTTTTGAGATAGGGACGATCACTTCTACCACTAAACACTAGTCGGATGCTATAAGAATCTTGTACGTGTCATGTCATCTTTCTTTTGGTGACAACTAAAGGAAAAATTGAAAGAAAAATTAAAGCGAAAGAAAATCAGGAAATGGAAAAGAGAAAAGAAGAAGAAGAAGAAGAAGAAGCTAGCAGCAATTATTTAGATGCTGAAAGAGCTGTAGATATTTAATATATTGCGAAAATAAAAAGTGTCTATTAAATAGATATCGGAAAAAAAAATCGATTTGAGGATAAAGAGGAAAGAAGAAAGGATGGACCGCTAATTCTTGAAGGGTTTGAAAATATAAATGAAAAGGTGACACCAGAAAAACTCAAAATAGTGGTGACAAATGGTCGACATTTTCCTACCGAAATAATTTGTATCGGAGCTGCAGACTTATTTCTGAAGAGGTCGTCTCGAGAAGAGCCAAAATTACTCCCCAAAAAAAAAATCCCCGTTCAACACGGTCGGCTTAAAATTAAATTTTTAGACTTTGTAAGATTCGAACTTTTGACCGGCGAAATGAAATCCACCGAACTGCTCAACCGAGGGTCGGCCAGTCGATAAAAGGACGGGGACAAGGGACGCGACACGACGAAGACATATGCAACGTGCTCAAACGACGACTTGGGATGCACTTCCAATGAGTTTTCCTGTCTTATACCTAGGGACAAGCATAGCCACATAAACAGAACATGGAAGGGAGGATAAAGATACCAATTTGAAACTAAATGTATGATATCAAAAGAGATTTCTAGCTGATCGATGAATTATTGCACGGTCCAGCCTTTATATATATATATATATTTTTATGTACTTCTTAATTTCCATATCTTGGTATCGAAGCATTTTGTTGGGACAAGAGAAAGCATCTCTACCAATAATTGATGTCCCATTCTCTACACTAGTCTACTGCCTGGGCACACCCAGAATACAAAAACCAACCACAAGAGGGAGATCACACGATCCTCATCGCCCCCATCCCGGTCCTCCTGGTCCGCCGCCCCCGCACGTGCCGCCTCCAGGGCCTCTCCACCACGGACTGGGGTCCCTGTACGTGCCGCCGCCGCCGCCGGGTCCGCTGCCGCACCAGCTGCCCCATCACCTTCTGGGGCCGCCTCAGCCTTACCACCACCACCACCACCACCCTTAGACTTATATCGGCTGGAAGCTTGTGCTCTAATTTATGCTCAACTCTATGTCCTGCGAGTCCGCTTAGTCGTGCCGACTAAGGTGGAATCTCACTTTGGCAATTGCTTCTGTGTGCACTCCAAATAAATAATAATGAACTCCCCGATAAGTCCTGTGTTCAATCTTTGCCCCTTCTTGATTTCGAAAGACGTAACTGTGATGACAATCTTCGTGCTTACTCAACTGGGAAGGGAGACGAAAAAGACACCCAAGTTTTTCCAAATTCTGAGCATTTCGGTAGCCCTTTCGATTATAATGAACGGGTTATTGAGCTGATCGAGACCCAACACTGAACTGCACTTCAGGAAGCTCGATTGCACGTTCATGTCCTGGTGAAGGTGATTATTTTTAAGCCCTCGATTACCATCGGGATATGTCGGAATCAGACACCAATTAGTCCAATACTATAAGACGGTCAACATTAAAGAAGTAAAATGATTCTGCACACAGAACGGCGGAGGAACTGTAAACCAGCTGCAAGAAGAACAGGAGAGTTTAGTTAAGCGAAGAGCCTCGTCTGGATTTTTATGTTTAGATTTTGTCTGCCAACTTAACACATCTGCAAACAGCATAATGAAAGACACCGAGGTAACTGCAAAGAAAGAGAAGAAAATGATAGCATGGAAAGAAATTGATATTCACTGACAGTGAGGAGAGTGTGTTGGCTAAGCTGTACAGATGGTACAAGCATTTTCTTCTCCATCAGATGAAATTAAGTATTTGCCTCTAACTCGAGATTGAAAGCAACACTGCCAAAAATTAACGAGAGAGGGGCAACAAATGCAACGTGAAATTTTCTTGAACTATTTCCACGGTCAGTCATGTACAATATAGCTTCCACCTTTCTGGATATTGGATTCAACAAACCCTTTTGACGATCATGTCATCTCCTCCCCTAGAAAAAGTAACACGGAAAAATGTAACACGATCTTGTACCTTGGAACCATCGTAAAAGTCCATCAATCTCTTGATTATGAACCCATTTCAAGCACAGAACTGCAAGACCGTGCACAAAGTAATCTGTTGAACCATGAGCTCCCCCAAACAGTCTTGAGCGTTTATCCAGGACAGTAATATCATCAGCACCATGAACAGGTTTTGTAAGTATGAATATCCATCTAAACCTAAGTTAAGGTGTAACAGTTTACTGTAGGACTATTCTGCCGCATGGATCCCAAAAGCAGCACTTAGATCTTGACGGTGTTACTATCTTGTTCCAGTTGGATATCCGATCTGAAAAATCCCTAAAAGATTTGTCAGCGCTATGGTTCTTCCTAATGCTTCTATCTCTGCTTGTGTATATTTACTTTCACTGATGATTCTTGATCACACACCCATTGGAAATACAATGCCAGAAATTTGCTGGACCACTTGGATGGTTCCCACAGAAAATACGGTACCAGATATATGAAACAAGTATTCGTATCAAGGATGCCTTGAAGAATTGTCATGCACTTGTGTAGGTCTCAAGTGCGATTGATCCTGCAGTTCAGATGAATGGAACATCAATAAATGAGAAAACAATTTAAAGTAGTCTTTACAATGTATTTTACAAAGTAAACATCCTCTACCGGCGAACTGCGATTAAAAGCCGACGGAGTTCGGAAATCAACTTGTCCCTGTATAAATTAAAGCCTGATCAAAGGAAATTCCACAACCCTAAAATTTTATATCTCTTGATGACCATATATCTTTGCAATGTTACTCCAGTAACAGTATCATACCAGCACGTGCATGGCCGGTTGGGTCCCGAAAAATCCATCATGGCTGGGTGCCAGTGAGCTCAGCTGCCCCTACAGGTACGGCAACTGAAAACAATAAGAACATAGTCTGCCTATCCCAAAGATAATTTTGTTTCTGCATGAAAGAAAAATAAAGGGATGGGTGCCAATTCAGCACAACTTACCAGCCCCTGAATGCTTGGTTGACCAACATAATACGCATCATGTGGTGGCTCCATTAAGTTTAATTGTACCTGAAAATTCACACCTCTGAAGAATCACTAAATCTGCCAAAATAAATCAGTCTTAACTTTCTTCAAATGCATAAAAGGTATCCCATGTTACCAGTCCCTGCACATTCTGTTGGGCGCCATAATACCCATTTAGAGTGATCCCATCTGTGTTTAAGTTTTCCTGCAATTAGGAGAGGATTGAATTATGATCTATAGTGGTACATGCAGGAAAAGGTAAAATGTATTTCAAACCACGGCAGAAGTCCTATCTAACTTTCTCCAAGAAATAGAAAAAGCCAAAGACAAACCATTTCATGCAAGCTTTCTGGCGCCTCAGCAAGTAGAACATCCGACTCTTCTTGCACCTGCAAGAGTGAGGGGTTTTCATCAGTAATAATCAGTGGAATCCTGATGTCAAGCACTGCCCAACAGCCGCCAGCCTATTACCTTTCTCTTCTTATTTGTGTTTCTCTTTTTACTCGTTTTATTAACGGTGACTCCCTGATTCTCTGACTCCGTTTCGCGAAGACCACAAATGCTAGTGCTGCATTCTGCCATGCTGTTATTAGAATTGTTCACATCTACACAATTCTTCAGAGACTCCACAAGTGCACGAAAAGCAATGGCATAAGCCTCTTCAGATATTGATCCCTCTTCACTCAATTCAATAGCTCGTCGGCACAAGTAATTATAACGTTGCACCCTTGTCTGCATCTTTTTGGTTCCTTCATCTGGTGAGTGCCTACTCTTTGCGTCTTTTGTCCACCTCTTCATGATATATCGAGATGGGATGCTGGGAAAACCACTGATCTGAAGAACAACCATTGCATGTCTACAAAGAAATCCATGATACTCGAACAGATGACAGAAGCAAGAGACCTCTGACTCCACTTCATTCCACGTTACCATGAAGTATTCCTTTTTCTCAAAATCCTCAACCCTGTAAATTACAGTCCCTCCATGTTCACTCTCCTTTCTGGGATGGCATGCAACTACACCTAAAACTTCAATTTGAAATTTCCTAAAAATTGCATGAGTGTAGACTGTTGACAGTTGCTTTTCCCATGGTGAAGGTGATTTGAGAGCAGGCTGCTTGTGCCATGTATCAAAATCAGCTATCGCCTCCTCTTCACACCTATTGTGGAGAATAACACCATACTGTCTCAGAAATTCCTTAACAGTTATTTTCTTGTGAATATATCTGTCAAAGAAGGAGTTCATGCTATCCACACGTTGAGCTGTAGACATTCCAGCAAGAAAACTCTCCCCCAACAAAGCAGGAACCCACTTCTTCCGTTCCATATAGAGCATCTGAACCCATTCGTCTTCTTGCAGTTCAAATCTTGTCACCATTTTCCACCATCTCATATCAAACTGTTCATCCGTCCACGATTTAAAGATACATTTGTGGAATTTTGACAGAAAATTCTCATGATTGTTTATCACATGAGAAAGATTTTCATGGACCTTTTCCAATATATGCCAAAGAAGGTAGCAATGACGGGTTTGTGGTAAGACCTCTTCAATGGCTTCCTTCAGGCATTTGTCTTGATAAGAAAGTATCACAGAAGGAGAGTTTCCACCCATTGCCCGAAGCCATGTCTTCAGTAGCCAAAGAAACGTTGATCTAGTTTTATCTGCAATCAATGCACACCCAAGCAGCATAGTCTGAGAATGATGGTTTACCCCAACAAATGGCACAAACGGAAACTTATCGTTGCTTTTGACATACGATGTATCAAGAGATACAACATCATTGAAGCTGGCATAATCATTCCGACTTTTAGCATCAACCCAGAACAAGTTTCTCAGACGCTGTTCCTCATTCAAATCGATTGCATAGAAAAAGCTCGGATTCTCTTTCTGAATGTGTTTAAAGTACTCAAGCATGATTTGACCATCCCCTTCATCTAATGTCAAGCTACGCCCTTTATCAGGTTGATGGTCATTTTTGTCGTGAAGAGCACAAGCATGCGGATGCCCAGCAGACTGCCTAGACATCTCAACATACATCTTTCTCGTTCGTTCACTAACAGCATGTAAGATGTCGATGTTATTTTTCTCAGCCAATTTTATGTTTCGATGAATTCGAAAATGATAAGCCAGTGCTGGTAAAAGTTCATGGTTATGATCTTTGACAAATTCATGTATAATCCACTTCCCATCTGTCCTTCTCTTTACATGCATGCTGGCCTTGCAGTCAGTCTTTTTCACGCTGGGCCGTCGACTACTACCACTTTCCGACTCTGGTGTGACCCCATATCTAGAACATGCAAATTTGGCGTCTATAAATTCTTTCGACTTCTTTGAACGTCGACTGTTCTTTATTGAGGTGGTAAATCCCATAGACTTGGCATATTCCTGGTAAAATGAATAAGCTGCTTCATGCGAGTCAAACTCTATACCATTACGTGGTTCAAAATCAATATCACCTTCAAACCCTGTAACAGCCGTTTCAGAGGGAGTAAAGTCGCTACCTCTATTCTGCACTTCATCCGTGCCACTGACCATATTCTCCCCTGCACCACTTTGCACACCATCTCTTGTATCCATTGTATATTAAGTGGCAGCACTTCATCCCAGTCAAAAGAAAATTTCCAACAGACTATCATGAAGACAACTTGCCATTTGCAAATATTCCTAAAGGATGGCACCTGAAAAAATGCATACAAGAAGCCATCAGAACTGGAGCACTCAAATATAACATAACCTCAGAAGGGTCTTAAACATCATGCAAAATACAAAACTATAAAGGGCCTCCTTTTCTTTTGTAAAAACAAATTTGACCGACATAGCAACAAGGAGGTGCCAGTCCAAATACAAAATTCATTTACAGACAAAGATTTCATTATCTCTAGCATGTCCTCCACATAAATTCCCCTTTTCATGAAGATATCCACATGAGGTCTTGTGCTAGAAACATGAATTTTCCATTGAATAACCAGCAATTCCATTTACCGACAGATATTTTCCCCCGATTCCATGCCTTTGCATTTCTCCCTCCAGACTTTACATAACAAAGATAGAAGGACCATGCACAGAAGTTTCTTTTTTCTGCACAAAAACAAGAACCTTCCAGCCTGCACTTCATTCTCCAATGACAAACAACTTATTTCCCACGACAAAGAGAAATTATCATAATGTTTTAGAAACTCTGCTGCCCAAGAGAATGAAAACCAACTTTTCCAATAAACTTCATCAGCCCGAGGTTAAAAAGGCTGATTGAAAATAGAGCAGCTAATCAGCTAAAGGCATTATCACAAGCTTGCATCTACACATAGCAGTTCCCACGGAGAACTCTTCAGGAGTAGTGTCTGGTATGAGGGCTGCAACTACAAAATGCATGTAGGGAAAAATCGGCGAAAAAGGACTTCCTCTACAGTAACCCCTACTAAAACTTCATAGTGCTCATCCCAAACTAAAATTCCTGTCGATACAAGCGAAGATCAAAGCTTTCCTCTATCCCTAACTACAAAGGCATGAATTAGGAAAGCCAAACCCTTCATCAACCGATATCTCCGCCTAAATCCACTCCGAGTCCCAATTAAACACGGCAAAGGGCCCTGCCCCTGAGGGGGAGGGGGGTTGTTCAGGGATCATAATCCCGTCCTTACTCGCCCAATCCCCCGCCTCGCGCCCCCCCGCGGGGCCAACGACATTGCCTCGCGGCTCCTTGCCGCCGCATCACAAACCAAGCGTCTTCCTTCTCGCTATGCTGAACTAGACGAAATCAGCGGATCAAATGATAACGAAAGAGCAGATATCTACAGCGAAGCTCCGGGGATTACAGAAGCCGCACAGCTCGCAAATGCACGAGATTTGCCTCAATCGCCGGAAAAATTTCGACAGAAAATCGAAACCCCAACGCTAGAGAGGCGAACACAGGGCCGGCGCTTTCCGCCGGAGTTGAGAGCAAATCGCCGGCGCCGGGTGGAACGGGGAGGGGGCGAGAGAGAGAGAGAGAGAGAGAGAGAGAGAGAGAGGACCTCCGGCCTGGCGGCGAGACGCCGGGAATCGAGCTTCGGGCTCCCGCCGGCGAGCTTGAAGACCACCGCGCGAGCTGGAGGAGAGAGAAAAACTGAGCCTGATAGAAGAGGGGAGTAGGGTTCTGAATTTCGAAAAAAAACTAGAAAGTGGGTGTCATGTGATATTTTCAAGACATTGGGGGGTAAATTCGTAAAAATCGATGGATTGCTAGTGAGTCCTTCCCCTAGACCATCCTAGTGTCACCTTGTCGTTAGCATAGGTGCAATAATTTCTCTTTTTATATATAACAAGGCCTTGAATTACCAAAAATTATCTATGCATATAATAAAATGAAGTTGATGTAGCACAAGGAATTTTTCGGACCTGTCGAAGCTTGAATGGGCAAATAGGATTTTCACAATCGCCCAAAAAAACCGATGGGACTATGACCTGATCATCTCGATCAAGGAACATACCTCATAATTTTTTTCTTTGGTTCGAAATCATGCTTATCAATTACAGTGATAAGAGGTCTGTAATTAGATCAAAGAAGTGATTAATTGGAAGCTTTTGGTGTGAGTAGATGAGCAAGTAGACCTATTTGAGTTGCCAAGTTTCACTTTTGGCGACATTTGAAAAGACGTAGAGAAGAGAATTATCGCATATGTGATGGTTTGATAAACTTATAAAAGTAAGTTTCGAAAAAGTAATAATTTCTAAGTGTTGATAATTCAAAGTTTTGAAATATGACAATTACTGATAGGTTTTACTGTGTATTTAGGAAGATTTTTCATTACCGTCAATTATGTTTCTATTAAACGAATTAAACAAGCCCTCCTTCTTTATCAAATTTATTCGATTTTTACTCAAATTTAATAATTTAAGTCAATACTAAGGTTTTCTTTTTTTTGTAAAATCAATACTGAGTCAGTAAACAACATTTCCTTACAAAAGAATCCCTACGATTTCCCAATATTACGGAAATACCTAAAACCCTTTCCTCCTTTTGTACCCTCACTTCACTGCCTCTTCCCTCTTCCCTCTCTCTTTCTCTCTCTCTCCGACGGTCTCGTTCTCCCGCATCTCGCCGCCTCCTCCGCCGCCGCCGACCTACTCCGCCGCCGCCGCCGGGCCTAGCTCGCCGACTTGCCGTCGGAACCGAGGTGAGCAATGGACGATAGCTTGTACGACGAGTTCGGGAACTACATCGGACCCGAAATCGAATCCGACCTAGAGTCCGGGGGCGAGGAGGACGAAGATGAGGACCTCCCGGACAAGCGCAGCGAGGAGCCCGCCGAATCCGACGGCGAGGACGCGGCCGCCGGCGCCGGCGGGAACGGGTGGATCACCGCCTCCACCGACGTCGACATGGAGAATCAGGTCGTCCTCGCCGAGGACAAGAAGTATTACCCCACCGCCGAGGAAGTCTACGGCGAAGACGTCGAGACGCTGGTCATGGACGAGGACGAGCAGCCCCTCGAGCAGCCGATAGTCAAGCCCGTCCGGAACATCAAGTTCGAGGTCGGCGTGAAGGATTCTTCCACTTACGTGTCGACGCAGTTCCTCATCGGCCTCATGTCGAACCCGGCTTTGGTCCGGAACGTCGCGCTCGTGGGACACGTGCATCACGGGAAGACGGTGTTCATGGACATGTTGGTCGAGCAGACGCACCACAACTCCACATTTGATGTCAACAATGAGAAGCACATGAGGTATACGGATACGAGGATTGATGAGCAGGAGAGGAGGATCTCGATTAAGGCCATTCCGATGTCCCTCGTGCTGGAGGATAGTAATTCGAAATCGTACCTCTGCAACATCATGGACACGCCTGGGCATGTCAATTTCTCTGATGAAATGACGGCTGCTCTTAGGCTCGCCGATGGAGCTGTGCTGATTGTGGATGCTGCTGAAGGGGTTTTGGTAAAAACTCTGTCCTTTCTTTTTGTTGCAGCCTCTCTAGACTGGAATCAAGCATGTATCTTGTATATGGAATCATAGTTAGCATTGCTTCTCACCAAACTTTTGCATGAAGTAGGTTTTGGAGTTCTCCTAGGGGGTTCTTATTGATGGTTATTGTGCCCAGTTTCCTGATTTTCTTGGATGATAGGTTTAGTGGATATCATTTTGTCCTAAATGACCATTGCATTAAAGTGATGCAAATTTACATCGATGGGTGTTGGTGGAGTATGTTAGATCTTTACCATGTCGGATATCTAGTCATGTCTGTATGATATAGTCAAGATCTCCCCCCCAAAAAACAACAAAAACTCCCAAGAAAAATCTGACAAACAGGTTTGACATTTTCTCATTGACAGGTAAATACAGAACGGGCCATCCGGCATGCTATCCAAGACCGCCTTCCCATAGTTGTTGTGATTAACAAAGTAAGTGTATTGCAGCTAAAAGGTATCTTGTGATAATTTGACCAGTGCTATTATTCATGGAACTTTTTTGTTTCAGGTTGACAGACTGATAACAGAGCTTAAGTTGCCACCAAAGGATGCTTATCACAAGCTGAGGCATACCATTGAAATAATTAACAACCACATTTCTGCAGCCTCTTCGATTGCTGGAGGTGTCCAGGTAATAGATCCGGTGGCTGGAAATGTTTGTTTTGCAAGTGCTACAGCAGGATGGTCCTTCACTTTGCAGTCATTTGCTAAACTATATGTCAAACTCCACGGTATCCCCTTTGATGCCGATAAATTTGCTTCCCGTCTTTGGGGAGATTACTACTATCATCCAGATGCCAGGGTGTTTAGGAAAAAAGCTCCAGTTAGTGGAGGGGAGAGGTCGTTTGTCCAATTTGTGCTTGAGCCCCTGTACAAGATATACAGTCAAGTAATTGGGGAGCATAAGAAAAGTGTGGAGGCAACTCTTGCAGAACTAGGGGTCACTCTCAGCAATGCCGCTTACAAGTTGAATGTGAGACCTTTGCTTCGGCTAGCTTGCAGTTCAGTTTTTGGTTCAGCGTCAGGTTTTACAGATATGCTGGTTCGACATATTCCATCAGCCAAAGATGCCGCCAGCAAGAAGGTTGAACATGTTTACACTGGGCCTGAAGATTCAATGATCTACAAGGCTATGGAAAAATGTGATCCCTCTGGCCCGCTAATGGTAAATGTCACTAAGTTATATCCAAAGTCTGATTGCAGTGTGTTTGATGCATTTGGTAGAGTCTATAGTGGTGAGATTCAGACAGGTCAGACCTTACGTGTTCTTGGAGAAGGCTATTCCCCGGATGATGAAGAGGATATGACAGTGAAAGAAGTAACAAAATTATGGATCTATCAAGCTCGATATCGGATACCCATAGCCAAGGCCCCACCTGGTTCATGGGTCTTAATTGAAGGAGTTGATGCTTCAATCATGAAAACTGCCACCCTTTGTAACGTTGACTATGATGAGGATGTCTACATATTCCGGCCTCTTCAGTTCAATACACTTCCTGTTGTTAAAACAGCTACTGAGCCTCTAAATCCTAGTGAGCTTCCAAAAATGGTGGAGGGTCTCAGGAAGATAAGCAAGAGCTATCCTCTGGCCATTACGAAAGTTGAGGAGTCTGGGGAGCACACTATTTTAGGTACTGGAGAATTGTATCTGGATTCAATTATGAAGGATCTGAGAGAGCTTTACTCGGAGGTGGAAGTCAAGGTGCCATTTTTTTCAAGCTTCTCTATGTTTCAGCTTCGGTTGAACGATATTTCATCTTGTCCCTCTTTCGCTTTTTCTTTGGATGCACACTTATTTTCATGTTCTTATTGGTGCAGGTGGCTGACCCTGTTGTTTCATTCTCCGAAACAGTGGTTGAGTCTTCATCTATGAGATGCTTTGCTGAGACACCTAACAAAAAGAATAAGATAACAATGGTGACTTTGCTTTTTGATTCTGTTTTTGTTCCAAGTGCTGTTGGATCATTCCTACTCATATAAATAAGTTAGATCAGGATTGTTTAGATGCTTCCTTCTGGTTCAGGTTGCAGAGCCTTTGGAAAAAGGACTCGCTGAAGATATTGAAAATGGAGTTGTCAGCATTGACTGGAAAAAGAAGGAACTTGGGGAATTCTTTCAGAAAAAATATGACTGGGATCTGCTTGCTGCACGGTCCATATGGGCGTTTGGGCCTGATAAGCAGGTGAACTAGCAGCTGATCATGTTAACATGGGAAAGTTTAGATGACAAATGTTTAATTATTTTATCCATAATCATGACGATGTCTGGAATTTCCAATTTAAGAATTATGAGTGAACATATTCCACTTCATATATTGTTTCCAGATACATGGATGCCGGATAATGTGATAATGGCCATTTCTTGCAGGGACCCAATATTTTGTTGGATGACACATTATCCAGTGAAGTGGATAAGAGCTTGCTGAATTCTGTCAAAGATTCTATTGTTCAGGGGTATTGTGCTTCTATCCGCCCATCTCTGTCTCTGTCTCCCCCCTCCCCCTCCATGGGTGAGTGCATCTGTGGGTGGGGGTGCTTTTCTCTATTTGGAGTTGTCTGCTATACTCATTTATGGTGATTCTGGACAGATTTCAATGGGGTGCTCGGGAAGGGCCTTTGTGTGATGAACCCATCAGAAATGTGAAGTTCAAAATTGTTGATGCGCGCATAGCACCTGAACCATTACATCGCGGATCAGGGCAGATCATTCCTACTGCTCGACGTGTGGCTTATTCATCATTTCTCATGGCAACTCCTCGTCTCATGGAGCCAGTATATTATGTGGAGGTTAGCACTTGCCATTAGGTTTATTTCTCCAAGAAGACTGATTGACTGCTATGTTTTGCATCCAATAACATATACCTGGGAATATCATCCCTTTTTGTTGCCTCATCAGCTTCTTTCGTTCATGATGAACAAGAAAGCCTCCTCAATGCAGAACTTAGCTATGTTGGTCACTTTAGCATGAAAGTGCCTTTCGGCATCGCAGAACTTTTTTGGTTCGAAGTGATTTCATTTGATTTTGAAGTTGATATGACCGTAAGAATTAGTTATGATTGCTTTATGTGGACAATCAATGATTCTTGAGTAAAATTACAATGGAGGATTTGCATAATTTGTCCCCCTTTTTATGGTGATCTTAGATGCTATATGATGCATTTGATGAGAATTAAATTAAAGGTAGTATGAGGGCAGATGGTGGAGTTGGGATACAGGGGCTTTGTCTTTTGCCTTTTGCTGTGGTTGAACTATGGCCTTCACCTTGCCATGGAGCTTCCTATGTTTGTGCACATGATTGCAGAGCGAATTGAATTTAGATCCTCAAGTATTGAGTGTAAAGTTGGACTCTTTCATTTCTTGCTTGTAACTTCATCAAATTCGAGGATTATCAGGATTTTCCAAAGTTACGTCTCCAATTGGTAATTGTGATTATCAAATGGAGGGTAATTAATGCCTGATTCTTTATCTTTGTCATGTGTATTATCTCTCCACATTATTAGATAGGTTGGGTGATACCTAACTACAGTCACTCGTTTCCAGATACAAACACCAATAGACTGTGTCTCTGCAATCTACACGGTGTTATCTCGAAGGCGTGGACATGTGACAGCTGATGTCCCCCAGCCAGGGACCCCAAGTTACACTGTTAAGGTTTGGATCTTGGCTTGCTTTGTATTTGCATGTATGCTTTCATGACTTGTTAAATGATCTGCAAAGATAACTCCCACGACTGGCTAAGATGATACCTAGAAGCTGGAAATATTTTTATCAACTTGGTAACGGGCTGACAGCTCCATTGCTAGCTAACAAATTGGAAGATTGTGTTCTAATGAGGTATGGTTGCATTCAATAGATGAGAGTGACAATTTTGCAGGGAGTTAGATTTCGGAGATAATCTGCTAGACTGTTGCATAAGATACTGACCTAGATAACTACCATATAATAAGAGGATATCCGTGAATGGTCAATTAAAGGGTTAGCTTTAATGTGTACCTATATACCAATTGAATGCAATCTCTTGTTGGTTTCAGGCATTTTTACCCGTGATAGAGTCATTTGGTTTTGAGACAGACTTGAGATATCATACTCAAGGACAAGCATTTTGCCTATCGGTCTTTGACCACTGGGCTATAGTTCCTGGTGATCCTCTTGACAAGAGCATAGTCCTGCGGCCTCTGGAGCCTGCCCCAATTCAGCACCTTGCGCGAGAATTCATGGTGAAGACCAGGCGTAGAAAGGTAAAGACTGTGTCTGTCAAATCTAGTTTCTTTGACACACTAGAGGATTTAGAGAATCACAGGTTAAGATCGTGTTCTGAACTGATTTCTTTGTAAGAGGCAATAAAGCTTTCAGGAGGATTGTGTCTTTTCGTTCTATCAGATTAGGATGGAGTCTTGAGATCACTTCTGCATGATTCTCGACCCCATTCTGGCAAAGAAACAGTTAGAAAGGGCATTGCCAGTAGGATTAAGGGAAAGGAAAATATAATTTGAGCGAGATACATGCGCCAATAGAATGGAACATCCTCCTTCATTGTACCTGCAAGTTGCACTATGAAAGTCTTCATCCTTCATCAGTTAGACATGCAACATGTTCCTTTATTTGCATTAAATGTTCTGGCAATGTGATGGAATGATGCTGGAAAGCAATTGTTTGCAAGCTTTTGCTCTTTGCTTCTCATCTGTTTCGACGAATAGTAACAGAAGTACCTTGTGCCTTGTTTAATACAGGGTATGAGTGAGGATGTCAGTATCAACAAATTCTTTGACGAGGCAATGATGGTGGAATTAGCTCAGCATGCAGCTGATCATCAATATCAGATGATTTGATTCAAGGATTTCATCACTGCCACAGAAGATGGAGGCCATATGAGCATTTTGCCTCTAAAGTCTCCTGGGGCTTCGCATTGGCAATCTCTTGGCACTTGCCTATGTAATTATGTGACGTTGCACTCGTGTTAGCTGAGCTTTTGCTAGAAAAGATTTCTGTATAATTGCTTCTGTAGGGCAACCGTAAGGAAGGTTTTTTTCCTTTTTTCCTTCAGTACCATCCTCTTCTAACATAGCTTAAACATCTGTGGCACAATGTAGTTGCCTTAGCACTGTTGTATCAGTTTTTTTCATTGATTTAAGTCGAGAGTGGACCGCCGGAATTCTTCTTGGTTATGTACGTTTTTTCAGTGTGTCGTGATGAGAAGCTTCGGTATATTCTTTCTGTAGTCACCTTCCGATGCAATCATAAGGGAAGGAGGTTTATTTCCGAGTTTGGTCTCCTTTCCTTTTCGTCCGATGACTTTGAGGGAAAGGCAAAGGCATCATAAGGCATGTTTGCCTATTTTAGTTTGTCTTCTTTTTGGGTAATGTGTTCGTATGTATACGCGTAGCTACCTACTAGCACGTATGTGCAGCTGCAAGTCAAGCATTCATGTACGAGGTCTTCTTCGGATCACATAAAAGACCGTGGATGTCCAAAAAGCCCTCACCCAAAAGTCAACGTAGGTATTGTGCGGGGGAAAAGAATCGTACGTAAGTAAAATCCTCATGAAGTTTTTATCCATTTGCTCTTTCAATATCAATTGTTTAAGTAACAAAGTCGAAAATTCTCAATTGTAACAGAGGAATAAGTGAATCAAACGATTCTCCAGAAGCCGAAGACACTCAAATCCTTTCTTCTTCCTCCGTTTTTTTTTTTCGTTCTGCTGTGAATTTCATTTCATCATTTGAATTTTATACAATTTTCTTGTTTCAATTGAAGTGATTCATATTTTTATAAATTATGCATATTAGGTTTATTCACACCTTTTGTATTTTGAATGGTTGGTTAATGGATCATGTAGTATAAAGTAAAATTGTGCTTTTATTTAAAGAGATAACGAGATAATTCCAAGTTTAATTCAAATGATCAAGTTATCTTATTATGGACTGATAGTTTTCATGAGAAAAAAATAACCGAGTTGAGGCTTTGAGAGAAATGAAATGGCACCAAATATAAAATTAATTTTTTTTTGAAAAATATTGTTGATTACTTATCGAAAGTAATCTCAATAGGATTAAGAAGCTGTCGAAATCATGACGTAAATGTACATAAATAAATAAATTGATGGAATTTAAAATTCAAATACATTGAACATTGGAGATGCATCCATGTTTAAATTCCAATGCTCGATTGGTAAAAGAGAAATCCTGAAATCAGCAGTTGACAAATTGAAGAAGCTCTGAATTCTCCTCTCCCTGTTTCTCTCTCTCTTTTCGAGTATTTGGTAGGAACTCCTCGACTTTTCGTGGACTCGAAACTTTGTACCTGAAATACCAGAAACCGAGAGGGGAGAAACTGCAGAAGCCTCGTCCTCCCTCTTCTGCTGCCAGAACTCGGGTTGCTTTTCCATTCCTCCTCCTATCGATTATCCGATGCTGAATTGCTCTTGCCAGCTCTAGATCGTCCTGTCCTAATCTCCTTCATACGTGCTCGACGGATCGACGGTATCAATTCCGAACTTTGACCCGCAGAGATTACTTCCTGAGCTCTTCATTTTCCTCGACTTTCTTGGGTTCCCCTTCTTTCGAACGATTCGCCCTGCAAAACTCGGGACCCTGATGCCGGGTTCTTGATTCGGCGACTTCAAGACCCGGACTTGATGGGAAAGTCTCGGTTTTTTGGGGGATCAAGAATCTTGGGTAGAGCTTGAATCCGTCCATTGACCGTGGAAAATGCAGCCTAGTTCCCGAACCCTAGCACCCATCTTAGTTCTTTTCCCAACCCTTAAACCCCCTCACAGAACCCTACTTTTCCACCAAATCTGTGTCTTGATCCTCACGTTCTTGGCCTACGCCTCATTCCATGCCTCCAGGAAGCCCCAGAGCATCGTCAAGAGCGTGCTTGGGCCCAATGTTCAATCCAATTTGACCGAATCCCGATCTAGTTTGACCCAGGTTTCGTTAGATTCTAATGAGACGGATTCCGGGTGGGAACCGTTCGATGGTCCTCAGGGCACCCATCGGCTTGGCGAGCTCGATCTCGCGTTCCTTGCATCTTATGCTGTTGGCATGTACTTCGCGGGTCACATTGGCGATCGAATGGATTTGAGGTTGTTTCTTGTGTTTGGAATGATGGGTAGTGGTTTGTTGACTATTGTTTTTGGTCTAGGCTATTGGTTTGATGTGCATTTGTTAGGGTATTTTGTGGGGGTGCAGATTGCTTGTGGGTTGTTTCAGTCTATTGGATGGCCCTGTGTGGTGGCAGTTGTGGGGAACTGGTTTGGAAAAGCTAAGAGAGGGTTGATTATGGGCGTATGGAATTCACATACATCTATAGGTAACATTATTGGATCGGTGGTGGCATCTGGGATGTTGGAGTATGGTTGGGGTTGGTCTTTTGTATTGCCTGGGATTTTGGTTATTTTGATTGGTGTCTTGATTTTTCTATCTCTAGCGGTGGCACCTGAGGATCTTGGATTTGAGTCACCAGGTAAGGAGTTTGAGATGAATGTGGGAGCGGCAGATATTGAAACTTCAGAGAAACTGGAATCTGAAGAGGCAGGTTTGCTTCACACGAATAATGTGAAGGATGTCAAGTCTTCAGATGCCATAGGCTTCTTGGAGGCGTGGAGATTGCCTGGTGTGGCACCATTTGCATTCTGCCTCTTCTTCTCCAAGCTTGTTGCTTATACGTTTCTGTATTGGTTGCCCTTCTATATAAGGCACACAGGTAGTTCTAAAGATTTTTTAAGAATGACAATTTGCATAGTTTTGCATTGATTCCCCATGCCTAGTTCATGAGTCATTCAATCACGTGCATGCATTGTTTTATGTGGACATGCATCATCCCATGCTAAACTGAACAGCCTCTTTGGACTGGCTTTGTGGGGATTGTGCTTCAAAACCTGTGTTTTGGAACTTTGCCTTTGGATTGTTTTTCATGTAAGAGTGTGATTTTGTGTGTATGAGTTCATGTACTTTAAAAACCGTGGCCTGGGCCTGTAACTTTCATGGTTTTTGAAGAATGGCTAAGGCGTTGTACTGATGTGAATTTCTGCTTTAATTGGTGCACTTGACTTGATAGTTGCTCATTGTGAAATTTGATGGAAATTCAGCTGTTGCTGGCGTGCATCTGTCACACAAAACTGCGGGCATACTTTCAACAATATTTGACATCGGAGGAGTTCTGGGTGGAATTCTAGCGGGATTTGTTTCTGATAAAATTGAAGCTCGAGCTGTTACTTCAATTGGATTCTTGTTCCTATCAATGCCCGCCCTTGTTTTATACCGGGCATATGGAAGCATATCTATGTTGGCTAATGTCAGCTTGATGTTTGTTTCCGGAATGCTTGTTAATGGGCCATACTCATTGATTACGACGGCTGTTGCTGCTGATCTTGGTACACAGAGCACGGTTAGAGGAAATTCCCGGGCATTAGCGACTGTCACTGCAATTATCGATGGTACAGGTTCTGTGGGAGCAGCTCTTGGTCCACTTTTGGCAGGATATATTTCTACTAGAGGATGGAACAGTGTATTTTTTATGCTTATTATTTCTATTATGTTTGCGGCAGTGTTCTTGATACGCGTTGCTAGAACTGAAATTAAAGAGAAGTTGAGTGAGAGGAAATGGTTTGCATACGGCATAGTGGCTCAATAGCTTGTGGTTTTCTTTGGTCGTATACATTTTGTATAAATGGAGAATCCCCGGATGGTCATACTTTTTGTGTTCCTCTTTTTTCATTTTGTAATTTTGTGCCTTGTATTTTCTACCGACTTTCAGGCTAATTTTATCGGTGTTACATCTCAGTTTGTCCCTTTAAAGTTCCCTTTTGGTAACGGAGAAGAAAAACACCTAGCCGGAAAACACCTAGCCAAATCGTCCCCATAACTCAGTCATAGAAATAGTGAGTCTTACTTGGAGCGAGACGGATAAGATCGTCATTTCGAATTGGGCTTTACTGTCGCAAAGTTGTTCAAACTCGAGAAGCAACAAAACACTCTCCTCCTCCTCCTCCTCTCGACTGTAAGAAGCCTATACCCCTCCCTTCCTTCCTTAATCGTCGAATGAGGATTCTTTTAATGTCCATTGCACGGACCTCGCATGGATGCAGAATTGGAGAATGGGAGAATGGGAATTCGTTTTACCTTTACTTCAGAAGAGAGAGAGTATGAGACCAATCATGTGTCGAAAACAATATTTACCTTTTTTTTTGGTGTCAGTCGCTTGTTTATGTATATGTATATATATATATAACAATGACAGTTTTGATTGCTTTATTTTAAATCATAAATTCCAATTTCTTACTTGATTCCTTTGAGTGAGATTGGATATTTAAAATTAAAATTTTTCTCAGTTTCTTGGCATCAAAATAATGATCAAGTGAGGCTTTTAGGGATGATGCTTTTGAGGGCAAAAAAGGAAGATGTTAAATGTATATGCATTTGTTAGAAAAGAATTGTCAGAGAAAAAATTCCCCTAAAAAACCTGTACCCAAAATGTTACTTTAGCTCCACGTCTTCTCCCTCGCTCTCACACTCCCCCTGCACACTCGGCTCTTCGATAGCATGATCGACGGTTCCTACCGGACCCGCTTCTCCCACCCATCTGCCGATGGCTCCTAATACTCCTCTGCCGCTGCCTTCATCGGAGTTGGCTACATGCCCTTCTCCTAGGTCCGGCATTAGAATTGAGGGTCGAACGGCCCCTAGTACTCCTCTGTCGCCGCCTTCGTCAGAGCTGGCTACATGCCCTCCTCCTAAGCCTGGCATTGGAATTGAGGTTGAAGAATTGAGGTCAAAGCAAACCATTTTTTGTCGGATATAGAATCTGCATGATATGAGCTGTGTCATTACGCAATAATTCATTTTTTCCATTTTTCTTCTTGTTCTTATCATCTGAATCCGGGCGAATGTCTTTGGTAAGTTCAAGGGGAAGTTAGAAAATAATTCTTATTTTACTCGTGATTAACGTTGTGCATGTCTTGATGCTACAAGCACGGATAGGATTGTTTTATCAAAAGAAAGAAAATAAAAATTTAAGGGTGTTTATGTTGATAAATATATTGCAATAATAATTACCAGATCCATTTCTCCATAATATAAGGCTTTTGAGGAAAAAAATTAACATAGTGCCGAGGCACATTTTAAGAGTTTGAATCTTAACACTTCTTGCTATTTATTTTTTACCCATTTTTCTTTTTAGTGTTCATCATTCTAGTTGTTTAATATGTTACATTCATATTGTGTGTTTCACTTGTGAGGCTCGATCTATGAGATTCTTGAGAGATATGCCAAATATAGGATTGTAAAACTATTTCTTGGAAAACAATTTGTCTATTAGTTGACAATGAAAAAGAAGAAGGCTTTTGAATTCCCGTCTCTACGATTAGATGCCATGATCGGCTGATAACGCGATCATTCCGAGGTCGTGAGAGGAATTGCGTCCCTCCTTGCCCCCTTCGTTGGAAGATACATGTGTCAAGATTGGGGATTTGGAGCCTCCGGGCCTATCTTGACTTAGAGAAGAAATGCATCAAATCGTTCTCGTAACTCGGTCGCAATAGCAGTGAGTCTAATTTGGAGTGCACACACAAACTATGACAAGAGGGATAAAATTGTCATTTTGAAGTTGGTTTTACTGTCGCAGAGTTGTTGTTCACTCGCCAGAAGTAACGAAACATCATCCTCCTCCTCCTCCTCCTCCTCCTCCTCCTCTTGACTGTAAGAAGCATGTACCCGTCCCTTCCTTCCATAGCCGTTGGATGAGGATTCTTTTAATGTCCATTGCACGAATCTTGCGCGGATCTTGCACATTAAGCTTTTGAAGAAAATGCAGCACTATAAAATAGGAATTCGTTTTACCTTTACTTTAGAACACAGAAAGAGAGAGCATGAAACCAATCATGTGTCATAAACAAAATTTACTTCTTTTTTTTTTTGTGTCATCGCTTGTGTATGTATACATACAAATATAACAATGATAGTTTTGATTATCTTATTCTAAATCATAAATTCCAATTTCTTACTTGATTCTTTTGAGTGAAATAGGATATTTAAAATTAAAATTTTTCTCGGCCTCTTAGCATAAAAACAATGACCGAGTGAGGCTTTTAAGGACGATGCTTTTGAGAGCAAAACAGGGAAGATGGTCAATGTATGTGCATTTGTCAGAGAAAAAATTCCCTTAAAAAATGTGTACCCAAAATATTACTTTAGCTCCTAGAGGGAGCTTTAAGTAAATATGATTCAGCATAGATTTATTTGGATTTTAATTGTGGCAATTTTAGTATCTTTTGAACTGGCTATTATAGAGTAAAAGTAGCTGAACCCAGAGAGAGGTAGTAGGGGTTATTGTCAAGAAATGTAGGGTGTCTCATTGGGGTACCCCTAATAATAACCCCTACTCTTTAGATTAAATATTAAAGAGTGATTATTAAGTGCCAAAATAAAAAAGGAAGGTCCATCTTATACTGGCGTCTCCATCGTCTTAAAACTTAACTCTAAACTTCATTTGTTAGAAGGGGAGTGGTCTAGTTGGTATACAGACTATCTACTATTATAGATCGACATCTTGTTGCCAAACTCAGACGCCTTACGACTCTCAACAACAGCCCCTACTACCTCCCTTGAAGTTCTGCTGCTTTTACTGTATAGAAAAATCGGTTCAATGGATATTTGAATTGTCACAATCAAAATCCAAATAAATCTATGCTTGAATCATGTTTACTTAAGCTAATCCAATGAACTAACAAATAAATTATTCGTAGCAGATCAAACAACAAACAACTAGAATGATGAACACTTGCCTCGTAGTGACATAGTTCGTATCGTGCGTTTTCCATATCGGTTAAAAAATGGTTGGCTTTGACCTCAATCCTTCGACCAACAGTTCCAGAGCCGAGCCTAGGAGAGGGCATGTGGTCAATTGAATTAGCTGCATGTAGTCCATACTTGAAATGATGGACTTTTGTCTATGTTGAACTATAGAAGTAAGATTTTGCTATCAAATAAATCAATATGGATTATAGATATAAAAGGTCGTACCTTAACAAATTCTTAATGGCATTGACAAATCTTCATACCCTAAGAGTTTTTCCAAATACTCAGTAACAAAGATTTCCTCACAGAGAGCTCTAGCTGACATGTCTACAGTTAAAAAAAATCTGCATCATTACCATTCAAACAGATATGCAATATTTGTTAATGTATAAAAGTAAGGAATAACTTGCTGGACAAGCTAATTACCTATAATGAATGAGAGCCCACGCTATTTAAGTCTTTAGAGACGTGGCAACCTCTCCAAAGTCTTCGGGAAATCATCCTTTAAATCATCTGTGAAAAATAACCCTCCAACAGTAGGATACCTATGGTTTTTAATTTAGCAAATTAAGGATAAAGAAATCAAAAGTACTGGTGTGCACAAGTTACCCTTAAACAAAATATTGCATAAAAGTTGAAGGCGAAATTATTTTTCAAGTGAAGAGGCCCTAAAGTCCATATCAATACCCATATTAATTATGGTAGGCAATTCGATTGTCTACCCGTTGCAGAGGATGAAAATTGTACTGACCAACCTACTTTATAATCACTGTTAACATTCTCTTCTTCCTAGAAGATAGATGCCTCAAGATTAAAAATTAAAGAGTGATTATTAAGTGCCAAAACAATAAAGAAGGCTCACCTTATACCGATGTCTTCGTGGTCTTGAAACTTAACTCTAAACTTTCTTTGTTGGAAGGGGTGTGGCTTAACGGTGTACAGATCATCTCTACCGTCGTAGATCAACATCTTGTTACCCAACTCAAATGCCTTATGTCTCTCGACATTAGCCTCTATTACCTCACTCGAGGTTTTGCTACTTTTGCTCTTTAGAGTAATCGGTTCAATAGATACCTAAATTGCCAAAATCAAAATCCAAATAAATCTATGCTTAAATCATATTTACTTAAAGCTAATCAAATGAACTAACAGATAAATTATTCATAGTAGATCAAATAACAAATAACTAGAATGATGAACACTTGCCTCGTAGTGACCCAACTCGTATCATGCATTTTCAATATAGGTCAAAAAATGGTTGGCTTTGACCTTGATCCTTTGACCAACAGTTCTAGACCGAGCCTAGGAGGGGGCATGTGGTATACTGAATTAGCTGCACGTAGTCCATACTTGAAATGACGGACTTTTGCCTATGTTGAACTATAGAAGTAAGATTTTGCTATCAACTAAATCAATATGGATTACATCTGTAGATATAAAATGTTGTACCTTAACAAATTCTTAACGGCATTGAAAAATCTTCATACCTTAAGAGTTTTTCCAAATACTCAAAGATTTCCGCACAGAGAGCTCTAGCTGACATGTCTAGCTAAAAAAAATCTACATCAATACCATTCAAACAGATATGCAATATTTGCTAATGTACCAAAGCAAAGAATAACTTGCTAGACAAGCTAATTACCTATAGTGAATGAGAGTCCACGCTATTTAAGTCTTAGAGACGAGTAGCATCCTCTCCAAAGTCTTAGGGAAATCATCCCCTAAATCATCTGTGAAAAATAACCCTCCAACACTAGGAGGTTTTTAATTCAGCAAGTTAAGGATAAAAAAACCAAAAGTATTGGTGCGCACAGGTTACCCTTAAACAAAATATTGCATAAAAGTTGAAGGCGAAATTGTTTTTCAAGTGAAGAGGCCCTAAAGTTCATATCAATAACCCATATTAATTATGGCGAGCAATCCGATTGTCTACCCCGTTGCAGGGGATGAAAATTGTACTGACCAACTTACTTTATAATCCGATTGTCTACCCCGTTGCAGGGATGCCTCTAGATTAAAAATTAAAGAGTGATTATTAAGTGCAACAACAACAAAGAATGCTCACCTTATATCGATGTCTTCGTGGTCTTGAAATTTAACTCTAAATTTCCTATGTTGGAAGGGGAGTGGCCTAACTGTGTACAGACTATCTCTACCGTCGTAGATCAACATCTTGTTATCCAACTCAAATGTCTTACGTCTCTAGACATTAGCCTTTATTACCTCCCTCGGGGTTTTGCTACTTTTACTTTTTAGAGAAATCGGTTCAATAGATACGTAAATTGCCACAATCAAAATCCAAATAAATCTATGTTTGAATCATATTTATTTAAAGCTAATCCAATGAACTAACAGATAAATTGTTCATAGCATATCAAACAAAAAACAACCCGAATGATGAACACTTGCCTCGTAGTGACATAGCTCGTATAATGCATTTTCAACATAGGTCCAAAAAGGGTTGGCTTTGACCTCGATCCTTTGACCAACGGTTCTAGAACCGAGCTAGGAGAGGGCATATGGTCAATTGAATTAGTTACATGTAGTCCATACTTGAAATGACGGACTTTTGCGTATGTTGAACTATAGAAGTAAGATTTTGCTATAAACTAAATCAATATGGATTACATATGTAGATATAAAAGGTCGTACCTTAACAAATTCTTAACGGTATTGACAAATCTTCATACCCTAAGAGTTTTTCCAAATATTCAGTAACAAAGATTTTCTCACAGAGAGCTCTAGCTGACACGTTTACAACTAAAAAAAATCTTCATCAATACCACTCAAACAGATATGCAATATTTGCTAATGTACAAAAGTAAAGAATAACTTACTAGACAAGCTAATTACCTACTGTGAACGAGAGCCCACGCTGTTTAATTCTTAGAGACTAGTGGCATCCTCTCCAAAGTCTTAGGGAAATCATCCCCTAAATCATCTGTGAAAAATAACGCTCCAACACTAAGATACCGTCTTTAATTCAGCAAGTTAAGGATAAAGAAATAAAAAATATTGGTGCGCACAGGTTACCCTTAAACAAAATATTGCATAAAAGTTGAAGGTGGAATTATTTTTCAAGTGAAGGGGCCCTAAAGTCCATATCAATAACCCATATTAATTATGGCGGGCAATTCGATTGTCTACCCCATTGCAAATGATGAAAATTGTACTGACCAACCTAATTTATAATCACCGTGAACATTCTCTCCTTCCTGCAAGATAAATACCTCTAAATTAAAAATTAAAGAGTGATTATTAAGTGCAAAAACAATAAAGAATGCTCACCTTATATCGATGTCTTCGTGGTCTTGAAAGTTAACTCTAAATTTCCTATGTTGGAAGGGGAGTGGCCTAACTGTGTACAGACTATCTCTACCGTCGTAGATCAACATCTTGTTATCCAACTCAAATGTCTTATGTCTCTAGACATTAGCCTTTATTACCTCCCTCGGGGTTTTGCTACTTTTACTTTTTAGAGAACTCGGTTCAATAGATACGTAAATTGCCACAATCAAAATCCAAATAAATCTATGTTTGAATCATATTTATTTAAAGCTAATCCAATGAACTAACAGATAAATTGTTCATAGCATATCAAACAAAAAACAACCCGAATGATGAACACTTGCCTCGTAGTGACATAGCTCGTATAATGCATTTTCAACATAGGTCCAAAAATGGTTGGTTTTGACCTCGATCCTTTGACTAACGGTTTTAGAACCGAGCTAGGAGATGGCATATGGTCAATTGAATTAGTTACATGTAGTCCATACTTGAAATGACAGACTTTTGCGTATGTTGAACTATAGAAGTAAGATTTTGCTATCAACTAAATCAATATGGATTACATATGTAGATATAAAAGGTCGTACCTTAAAAAATTCTTAACGGCGTTGACAAATCTTCACACCCTAAGAGTTTTTCCAAATATTCAATAACAAAGATTTCCTCACAGAGAGCTCTAGTTGACACGTTTACAGCTAAAAAAAAAAATCTGAATCAATACCATTCAAACATATATGCAATATTTGCTAATGTACAAAAGTAAAGAATAACTTACTAGACAAGCTAATTACCTATTGTGAACGAGAGCCCACGTTGTTTAATTTTTAGAGACTAGTGGCATCCTCTCCAAAGTCTTAGGGAAATCATCCCCTAAATCATCTGTGAAAAATAACGCTCCAACACTAAGATACCGTCTTTAATTCAGCAAGTTAAGGATAAAGAAATAAAAAATATTGGTGCGCACAGGTTACCCTTAAACAAAATATTGCATAAAAGTTGAAGGTGGAATTATTTTTCAAGTGAAGGGGCCCTAAAGTCCATATCAATAACCCGTATTAATTATGGCGGGCAATTCGATTGTCTACCCCATTGCAAAAAATCAAAATTGTACTGACCAACCTACTTTATAATCACCGTGAACATTCTCTCCTTCCTGCAAGATAAATGCATCTAGATTAAAAATTAAAGAGTGATTATTAAGTGCAAAAACAATAAAGAATGCTCACCTTATATCGATGTCTTCGTGGTCTTGAAAGTTAACTCTAAATTTCCTATGTTGGAAGGGGAATGGCCTAACTGTGTACAGACTATCTCTACCGTCGTAGATCAACATCTTGTTATCCAACTCAAATGTCTTACGTCTCTAGACATTAGCCTTTATTACCTCCCTCGGGGTTTTGCTACTTTTACTTTTTAGAGAAATCGGTTCAATAGATACGTAAATTGCCACAATCAAAATCCAAATAAATCTATGTTTGAATCATATTTATTTAAAGCTAATCCAATGAACTAACAGATAAATTGTTCATAGCATATCAAACAAAAAACAACCCGAATGATGAACACTTGCCTCGTAGTGACATAGCTCGTATAATGCATTTTCAACATAGGTCCAAAAATGGTTGGCTTTGACCTCGATCCTTTGACCAACGGTTCTAGAACCGAGCTAGGAGAGGGCATATGGTCAATTGAATTAGTTACATGTAGTCCATACTTGAAATGACGGACTTTTGCGTATGTTGAACTATAGAAGTAAGATTTTGCTATAAACTAAATCAATATGGATTACATATGTAGATATAAAAGGTCGTACCTTAACAAATTCTTAACGGTATTGACAAATCTTCATACCCTAAGAGTTTTTCCAAATATTCAGTAACAAAAATTTTCTCACAGAGAGCTCTAGCTGACATGTTTACAACTAAAAAAAATCTGCATCAATACCATTCAAACAGATATGCAATATTTGCTAATGTAAAAAAGTAAAGAATAACTTACTAGACAAGCTAATTACCTATTGTGAACGAGAGCCCATGCTGTTTAATTCTTAGAGACTAGTGGCATCCTCTCCAAAGTCTTAGGGAAATCATCCCCTAAATCATCTGTGAAAAATAACGCTCCAACACTAAGATACCGTCTTTAATTCAACAAGTTAAGGATAAAGAAATAAAAAATATTAATGCGCACAGGTTACCCTTAAACAAAATATTGCATAAAAGTTGAAGGTGAAATTATTTTTCAAGTGAAGAGGCCCTAAAGTCCATATCAATAACCCGTATTAATTATGGCGGGCAATTCGATTGTCTACCCCATTGCAAATGATGAAAATTGTACTGACCAACCTACTTTATAATCACCGTGAACATTCTCTCCTTCCTGCAAGATAAATGCATCTAGATTAAAAATTAAAGAGTGATTATTAAGTGCAAAAACAATAAAGAATGCTCACCTTATATCGATGTCTTCGTGGTCTTGAAAGTTAACTCTAAATTTCCTATGTTGGAAGGGGAGTGGCCTAACTGTGTACAGACTACCTCTACCGTCGTAGATCAACATCTTGTTATCCAACTCAAATGTCTTACGTCTCTAGACATTAGCCTTTATTACTTCCCTCGGGGTTTTGCTACTTTTACTTTTTAGAGAAATCGGTTCAATAGATACGTAAATTGCCACAATCAAAATCCAAATAAATCTATGTTTGAATCATATTTATTTAAAGCTAATCCAATGAACTAACAGATAAATTGTTCATAGCATATCAAACAAAAAACAACCCGAATGATGAACACTTGCCTCGTAGTGACATAGCTCGTATAATGCATTTTCAACATAGGTCCAAAAATGGTTGGCTTTGACCTCGATCCTTTGACCAACGGTTCTAGAACCGAGCTAGGAGAGGGCATATGGTCAATTGAATTAGTTACATGTAGTCCATACTTGAAATGACGGACTTTTGCGTATGTTGAACTATAGAAGTAAGATTTTGCTATAAACTAAATCAATATGGATTACATATGTAGATATAAAAGGTCGTACCTTAACAAATTCTTAACGGTATTGACAAATCTTCATACCCTAAGAGTTTTTCCAAATATTCAGTAACAAAATTTTCTCACATAGAGCTCTAGCTGACACGTTTACAACTAAAAAAATCTGCATCAATACCATTCAAACAGATATGCAATATTTGCTAATGTAAAAAGTAAAGAATAACTTACTAGACAAGCTAATTACCTATTGTGAACGAGAGCCCACGCTGTTTAATTCTTAGAGACTAGTGGCATCCTCTCCAAAGTCTTAGGGAAATCATCCCCTAAATCATCTGTGAAAAATAACGCTCCAACACTAAGATACCGTCTTTAATTCAACAAGTTAAGGATAAAGAAATAAAAAATATTAATGCGCACAGGTTACCCTTAAACAAAATATTGCATAAAAGTTGAAGGTGAAATTATTTTTCAAGTGAAGAGGCCCTAAAGTCCATATCAATAACCCGTATTAATTATGGCGGGCAATTCGATTGTCTACCCCATTGCAAATGATGAAAATTGTACCGACCAACCTACTTTATAATCACCGTGAACATTCTCTCCTTCCTGCAAGATAAATGCCTCTAGATTAAAAATTAAAGAGTGATTATTAAGTGCAAAAACAATAAAGAATGCTCACCTTATATCGATGTCTTCGTGGTCTTGAAAGTTAACTCTAAATTTCCTATGTTGGAAGGGGAGTGGCCTAACTGTACAGACTACCTCTACCGTCGTAGATCAACATCTTGTTATCCAACTCAAATGTCTTACGTCTCTAGACATTAGCCTTTATTACTTCCCTCGGGTTTTGCTACTTTTACTTTTTAGAGAAATCGGTTCAATAGATACGTAAATTGCCACAATCAAAATCCAAATAAATCTATGTTTGAATCATATTTATTTAAAGCTAATCCAATGAACTAACAGATAAATTGTTCATAGCATATCAAACAAAAAACAACCCGAATGATGAACACTTGCCTCGTAGTGACATAGCTCGTATAATGCATTTTCAACATAGGTCCAAAAATGGTTGGCTTTGACCTCGATCCTTTGACCAACGGTTCTAGAACCGAGCTAGGAGAGGGCATATGGTCAATTGAATTAGTTACATGTAGTCCATACTTGAAATGACGGACTTTTGCGTATGTTGAACTATAGAAGTAAGATTTTGCTATAAACTAAATCAATATGGATTACATATGTAGATATAAAAGGTCGTACCTTAACAAATTCTTAACGGTATTGACAAATCTTCATACCCTAAGAGTTTTTCCAAATATTCAGTAAAAAAGATTTTCTCACATAGAGCTCTAGCTGACACGTTTACAACTAAAAAAAATCTGCATCAATACCACTCAAACAGATATGCAATATTTGCTAATGTACAAAAGTAAAGAATAACTTACTAGACAAGCTAATTACCTATTGTGAACGAGAGCCCACGCTGTTTAATTCTTAGAGACTAGTGGCATCCTCTCCAAAGTCTTAGGGAAATCATCCCCTAAATCATCTGTGAAAAATAACGCTCCAACACTAAGATACCGTCTTTAATTCAGCAAGTTAAGGATAAAGAAATAAAAAATATTAATGCGCACAGGTTACCCTTAAACAAAATATTGCATAAAAGTTGAAGGTGAAATTATTTTTCAAGTGAAGAGGCCCTAAAGTCCATATCAATAACCTGTATTAATTATGGCGGGCAATTCGATTGTCTACCCCATTGCAAATGATGAAAATTGTACTGACCAACCTACTTTATAATCACCGTGAACATTCTCTCCTTCCTGCAAGATAAATGCCTCTAGATTAAAAATTAAAGAGTGATTAGTAAGTGCAAAAACAATAAAGAATGCTCACCTTATATCGATGTCTTCGTGGTCTTGAAAGTTAACTCTAAATTTCCTATGTTGGAAGGGGAGTGGCCTAACCGTGTACAGACTATCTCTACCATCGTAGATCAACATCTTGTTATCCAACTCAAATGTCTTACGTCTCTAGACATTAGCCTTTATTACCTCCCTCGGGGTTTTGCTACTTTTACTTTTTAGAGAAATCGGTTCAATAGATACGTAAATTGCCACAATCAAAATCCAAATAAATCTATGTTTGAATCATATTTATTTAAAGCTAATCCAATGAACTAACAGATAAATTGTTCATAGCATATCAAACAAAAAACAACCCGAATGATGAACACTTGCCTCGTAGTGACATAGCTCGTATAATGCATTTTCAACATAGGTCCAAAAATGGTTGGCTTTGACCTCGATCCTTTGACCAACGGTTCTAGAACCGAGCTAGGAGAGGGCATATGGTCAATTGAATTAGTTACATGTAGTCCATACTTGAAATGACGGACTTTTGCGTATGTTGAACTATAGAAGTAAGATTTTGCTATAAACTAAATCAATATGGATTACATCTGTAGATATAAAAGTCGTACCTTAACAAATTCTTAACTGCATTGACAAATCTTCATACCTGAAGAGTTTTTCCAAATATTCAATAATAAAGATTTCCTCACAGAGAGCTCTAGCTGACACGTCTACAACTAAAAAAAATATGCATCAATACCATTCAAACATATATGCAATATTTGCTAATGTACAAAAGCAAAGAATAACTTGCTAGACAATCTAATTACCTATAGTGAACGAGAGCCCACGCTGTTTAAGTCTTAGAGACTAGTGGCATCCTCTCCAAAGTCTTAGGGAAATCATCCCCTAAATCATCTGTGAAAAATAACCCTCCAACACTAGGATACTTATGGTTTTTAATTCAGCAAGTTAAGGATAAAGAAATCAAAAGTACTGGTGCGCACAGGTTACCCTTAAACAAAATATTGCATAAAGTTGAAGGCAAAATTATTTTTCAAGTGAAGAGGCTCTAAAGTTCATATCAATAACCTGTATTGATTATGGCGGGCAATCCGATTGTCTACCCCGTTGTAGAGGATGAAAATTGTACTAACCAACTTACTTTATAATCACCATGAACATTCTCTCCTTCCTGCAAGATAGATGCCTCTAGATTATTATGTGCCAAAACAATAAAGAGCGATTATTATGTGCCAAAACAATAAAGAAGGCTCACATTATACCGATGTCTTCGTGGTCTTGAAACTTAACTTTAAACTTCCTTTGTTGGAAGAGGAGTGGCCTAGCTGTGTACAGACTATCTCTACCGTCGTAGATCAACATCTTGTTACCCAACTCAAACATCTTACGTCTCTAGATATTAGCCTCTATTACCTCACTCGGGGTTTTGCTATTTTTACTCTTTAGAGAAATCGGTTCAATAGATACCTAAATTGCCAAAATCAAAATCCAAATAAATCTATGCTTGAATCATATTTACTTAAAGCTAATCCAATGAACTAACAGATAAATTGTTCATAGCAGATCAAACAACAAACAACTAGAATGATGAACACTTCTAGTAGTGACATAGGTCGTATCATGCATTTTCAACATAGGTCAAAAAATGGTTGGCTTTGACCTCGATCCTTTGATCAACAGTTCCAAAGCTGGGCCTTAGAGGGGGTATGTGGTAAACTGAATTAGCTGCATGTAGTCCATAATTGAAATGACGAACTTTTGCCTATGTTAAACTATAGAAGTAAGATTTTACTATCAACTAAATTAATATGGATTATATTTGTAGATATAAAAAGTCGTAACTTAACAAATTCTTAACTTGATGGACAAGCTAAGTACCTAGAGTGAGCAAGAGTCCACGATGTCTAAGTCTTAGAGACTGGCGATATCCTCTTCAAAGTCTTACGCCATCAGGAAAATCATCCCCTAAATCATCTATGAAAAATAACCCTCTAACACTAGGATGAAGATTGTACTGACTGAGTTGTGTACAAACTATCTCTACTATTATAGATCGATATCTTATACCAAAATATTAATCCCTACTAAACTGTGGCGGGCAATCTGATTGGCTATTCCACTACAAAGGATGAAGATTGTACTGACCAATTTGCTTTATAATCACTATAAACATTCTCTCATCCGTGCAAAATAGATGACTCTAAATTAAAAATTAAAGAGTGATTATTAAGTGCCAAAACAATAAAGAAGGCTCACCTGATACCGGCATCTTCATTGTGTTAAAACTTAAATCTAAACTTCTTTTGTTGGAAGGGGAGTGGTCCAGCTGTGTACAAACTATCTTTATGTCACATCTTGTGACCCAACTCAGATGCCTTACATCTCTCGACAACAGCCCCTACTACCTCCCTTGGGGTTCTACTACTTTTACTCTTTAAAAAAATCGTTCAATAGATACTTAAATTGCCACAATCAAAATCCAAATAAATTTATACTTGAATCATATTTACTTAAAGCTAATCCAATGAACTAATAGATAAATTGTTCATAGCATATTAAACAACAAACAACCAGAATGATGAACACTTACTTCGTAGTAACATAGCTTGTATCATGCGTTTTCTACATCGGTCAAAAAATGGTTGGCATTGACCTCGATCCTTTGACATTCGATTCGAACGTGGTGCTTAAAATGGGAGCATGTAGCCAGCCTTGACGAAGGTGGTGGCAAATGAGTAGTCAATTCAAGCGTTGGGCCTGAAAGAATGGCATGTAGCCAGCTTTGATAAAGGCGTTGGTAGTGGTGGAAGAGTAGCAGAGGTCGTCCAACCATCTATTCCCGCGCTTGTTCTAAGAGTTGGAGGCGTGCGGGTCCTCTCTCCACAATGAAACCACGGTGCTGGCTGATCAGCGCAACAACCCGATCGCTTGGCCCTTGTGTTGCGGAGACGGTCGGGGCTGCGACCAACAACGCTGTTCGTTATCATTGGCGATAATGCTATCGAAGAGCTCGAGGGGGGAGTGTGAGAGGGGGAGAGAAAGTGGAGTTAATGTAACTTTTTTTGGGTACAGGTTTTTTACGGTCGAGAGGAGGATAAGGTGTTTTGTTGCTTCTCGTGGGTGAACAACAACTTTGCGACAGTAAAACCCACTTCGAAATGACAATCTTATCCCTAGATTAGGCATTTTGTTACTTCCCACGGGCGAACAACAACTTTGTGACAGTAAAACCCACTTTGAAATGACAATTTTATCCCTCTCATTGTAGTTTGTGTGTTGTGTGTGTTTTGTGTAATCGCAGACGCTAATCTATGGACTGTTGCATCGTAAAGTATTATTAATGCTTTCCCTCTTTATGTGAACGGTGATTGATTTGGTATTTGAGACAGTACGTTCTCCCCCATCGTTTCTATCTCTTTCTTATCACGAGGAGAACTAAGGTAAACATAATCGTCACTTATCATGATTACCAGTGACAACACAACACAAAAGAAGAAGAAGAAGAAGAGTAAATCATCCGTTTATTCTCTCTCTCTCTCTTTGTTGGGTCTGGCTCGTCTTCTCGGACCATTAATGGTCGGTTTAGTGGGTCACTGCTGTTGTGACGGAGTTATGTGGACAATTTGGCTAGGTAATTTTCTTCTCCAAGCTGAGATGGCCCTAGAGCCTCCAAATCCCCGATCTTGACATGTGTGTATTCCAACAAGTGGGGGCGAGGCGCAGTTCTCTACAACCTCGGAATGACCGCATTGGCAACTGATCGTGGCAATGGGAATTCAAAAACCTTCTTCTTTTTCTTTGTCCCTCAACCCCCCACAAGAGAATGATAACTGATAATTTATATTCTAGAAACAATTTTTTTATTCAAGACTTGTTTCTGAAATAGAAATCCGTTTGATAAACCTACTCCATTTTTCTATTTCTGGAATAGATTTCTATTCCAGAAATAAGTTTGGAATGGAAATCAGAAGTTGAAATTTTCTACTTCTGATTTCTAAAACAGAAATCAAAAATCAAAAATTTTCTCATCGTTCGTCAACCGGTCATTCATCGGTCGCCGCCGACCACCGTCCGTCAATCGCCGACCACCCGTCGGCCGCCGCCACCGGTAGCCAAATAAATTATTTTTATAAATATCATTTTAAAATGAAATTTATTCGAATAAATAAAATGATATTTATTTTTACTTTTACGAATAAATATTTATTTTACGAATAAATTTTAAAAATCCTTTAAAATAAATAAATATCATTTTAAAAATAAAAATTATTATAAAATATCATTTATTCATTTTTATTTTAAATTTTAAATTTTTATAAATATTATTTTTATTTTTAATAAATAAATTTAATCTAAATAAATTTATTTATCAAAAATAAATTTAATCAAATATCATTTTATTAAAAATAAAAATAAAATATTCATTTTATTCATTTAAAAATAAAAATAAATTTATTAAAAATAAATAAATTATTTTTATTTATCATTTTATTTTTAGTTCATTAAAAATAAATTTATTGAATTTATTAAAAATAATTTATTTATGATAAATAAAAATAAATTATTTTTATTAAAAATAAATTTAATAAATTATTTTTATTAAAAATAAATTTAATAAATTATTTTTATTAAAAATAAATTTAATAAATTATTTTTATTAAAAATAAATTTAATAAATTTATTTTTATTTGTCTCGAGTGTTTTGCCAAATAAATTTATTTTTATTTATTAATAAATTTATTTTTAATTTTTATTCATTTTAAAAGAAATTTATTCGTAAAATAAAATAAAATAGAATACATAAAATAAATTTATTTGTAAGGATATTTTTATTTTAAAATAAAATGATATTCTTATTTTATTTGTTTATGATTTATTTTATTTTATTTTATTTTTCTTTATTTTTTTGTTAATAAATCATTTTATTTTTATTTTTTATATTAAAGGTCATCGGTCGTTCTTGCCACCGTTCGAAAGGAAGAAATTTTATGTCGTTATCAAACGGATTTCTATTTTTAGAGTAAAAATTTTGTGTCGTTATCAAACGGTTATTTTTGTTTAGAAACTCTTCTAGAAATAGAAATAGAAAAATCTATTCCCCTAAATGCTCCCTCCTGACATTTCTTCGAACAAGACAGAGTTGGAAAAATACTTGGTGCCTCTTTATCGGCCGATGTAAATGAAGCCCAAACCAAGGGCCTCGCGCTTTTCTTTTGCTTCTTCTGTTGGGACCATCATAAACTTCCATTCTCATTTTCCCAAAATGACATTTTTCAAGCGGCTCCGAACGAGGCCTGTGCAAGAGCATGATACATTAAAAAGTCTTTCTTTTTTTCCTCCTCCTCCTCCTCTTTTAGAATCGACGGACCAAAGATGCACTAATTAAAACTACACTCCACGTAACATAAACAAATTATAACTAAGGTGAGATATGAAATTAAAGCTGCGAATTGCAAACTACCAATAGTTCTTTTATTATAATCCTCGAATTTGTCCTGTTGTGACAAAAAAAATTACTCTTCGCACGACATTTAAAAAAAAAAAAAACTCTAAATTTTGTGTCATGTAACGTCAATATTCCAAACTCATTTTCTTCTTCTTCTTTCTTTTTTTTTTTATTTTGGGTCATCAATACTCGAATATGTATCCCTACGACATAAATGCCATTCATCTACCATCGGAGACCTTAAATTTTAATCACTTTGACACTAATATCCTAATCCATTTTCCTTTTTTTTAGTCACGATTATCCTAAAGTTGTACTGGCTGCTCAATTTTTATTTTTTATTTTGTCGCCGATCCCCTAGAGTCAAGTAATATTCATATAAAGCTTAAGATATTTGTGACATGATTGATTGACGTAATTTAGACTTCTTCATGGTATAGGCCCCTTTTCAATACGAAAATGATACTTGAGTGTTGAATATATATTAATACTAAATTATTGATAATCTTACGTAGATTCCATCGTATCTACGTGTCGGGGCCAAGAGGCACTAAAATGCGACGTCAACACCATCCCGCTGGGTTGGTTTGGTTCTCCCGTGCATGCTAGTGGTTTGATGGGGGCATCCTTCGCTTGTTCTCACTTGGTGCCTTTGATCCCACATGGACGTTCACGTCGTTGACGGTTAAAGGGCAGTAAACGTTTCATGTGTAATACATACATTTTCTTAAAAATAATTACTTGAAATAATTAGTACATAAAAAATAATTTTATTTTCTAAATATTTTCATAAACGATGAAAATATTTCTCGTTCATTCATTTACGTAAACAAATACAAGTTATCTTTCTCAGTAAAATATTTTGCGGATCGCTCATTTTACTTTTTGAAATGAACAGAGCCTTTTCACAGTCACGTTATCTCTGCATGCAACCCGCAAGTTTGCCATGGGAGTTTTCTTTTTCTCTTTTTTGGAATTTAATTAAGAAATGGTGGGAATTTCTTATTATATCTACGAAATAAATCTATGTGGAGATTATGCTGTTGCTCACCGACTTGATTTTTGACTATCACGGTCGATGGGATTTGAATCATTTTGATGTTTATTGCTCATTGTGTGCGAAATTGAGTTTTTATGATTTGCAGAAGTATAAGTGTACATGAACCCATGCTCTCGGCGAATGCAGTAACGACTTTTAGCAAAATACAACGGATTACGAAAAAGGATTCTTGCTAATTCGAACATTATTAATGGATTCTTGCTACTTCCGGCGATGTACGTCAACAAATTACAAGAGATTTCTTGCGGGAAAGAAGTCACGTGCCGAATCTCTTGATAATAATGATTTGCTAGTTAGTGTTTCTCACAAATCATGTTGACTTTGAATTTATAGGGATGGATAACTCGTGGGTTCCAACTTCGATTGCATTTAGAGGTGATTATTGAGTGGCTTCATGTAGGATCAGACTCGCCATTGAATTGCCCAAGCCTGCCTTTAACTAAAGTTTCCAGACAATGTTGTGGCAGGGCAGGTAAGCACATCGCCCAAACTCGCCCCCTTTATTAATCACCTCTGCTTCCAAATTTTGATTAGAGATAGTGATTGAATGGGCTCAAGTCGGACCCAACTTGCTGTTGGGCCTTCGCTACCCACTGTCGAATGTGACACTTTTTTCAGATTGTCCTAAGCTTATTCGTTGAGCTCGGGCCCGAGGCTGGGCTTTGCATCTCTCTAGTTCAAACTCATCCATGATACCTTCGAGCTTTTGTCGATCCATAAGGAAATACTTGTCTAAACCCAGAAGCACCGAACCGGGTGACTCACAATCTTTACTTTTGTCGTGGCACCTGTGGGGCCCACATAAGACATTATAAAATCAACGGTAGTGTATGCTTCGGTCCGGCCGAGGAAGAAAATCCCGGGTCCAGCGGATCTTCTCGATGAGGTCTAAGTAAGTTCTCATGTATCCGAGAAAAACACGTGGCACTTCCTCTCGTCGTTCGAGTTTTAGAAGTGGAAGATCACCGTAAAGAAGAAGAAACCAAACAATAGAGAGGTACATATACAAAGCAATCCACGTAAGAAAGATTGCATGATGATTTATCGTGGTTAGCTTCACATGTTCTAATTATTGTGATGTTGTCCAAATTACGGTAATTGTTTTGAATGTAAAAATTATCGATTGGATATTTTTATTAGGGGAAAAATTAAAAAGACTTTAAAATTATACATTGAACATCCGTATAGCAACACAGAAGAAAAGAAAAAAGTCCTAAGAGCAATTCATTCATTTTTTTCATGACAAAGACGTGTACTCTCAATTAGATATTAACGATGGCAAATATGAAGGAAAAATAGACTTTTCAATTTTATACTATATCAAGAAATGTTACCACCCACTGCAGTGGCGCAGTTGGCTTGAGCTTTGTGCCTCCCACGAAAGGTGCCAAGTTCGAATCTCAGCGGCGTTACTTGGTGACTTAACTGCTGGTGTGCGTGTGGTGGCCGGCTTGCGTCGGCCCCGTTCTTCCCGCCATTGTCGGCTTTCGGGGTTTCTCGGGTTACCAAAAAAAAAAAAAAAAAAAAAGAAAAAAAAAAAGAAATGTCTTTACTATTAGTGAGCTATTAATGAGATAATTTTATACTACGTGTATAAAACTGGTTACATGAGTATCTAATAATGCACTTTTCTTTAATACGCTAAAAGATGAGACATGTGAAATATTTAATCATGGTAATTATCCTATATAGAAAAGGAAAGGGGCTGTCATTATAAATTACAATCGAAAGATTGAGGACATTGTTATCTTTTTAGTAGACATGGGGTTGGATATAGTTATTTAAGGCCGCCCATGAAGAAAATCCTAATAATGATTTGCAAAATAAATACGGAGTTTTAGATCGCGAAAGACTCTTATTTGGAATTTGAGGAAAGTTGACCGTTAAAGAGTTGGCGTTTACCTTTTCTTTTTCATAAACACGAACTCCGTTTACAAGTTTTGTTGGCATTGATTGAACGCATTTTGCTTTCTACAGGAGTTTTATACTTGGGCCATTGACAATTAATGGGCTTCGCTGAGAGGGTTAGAGGCAGACGTAGAAACTTAGATTAGGGGCGAGATTGGAAAAAAAAGAGAGGGAAAAAAGAAAATTGCAATCTCCTAACTGAGGAGTCGAGATAAATGATTTATATGAAATTTGATAAATTATACTAATATGCCCATTGATACTTACATTTAGCTATCAACTTTTTGCAACATTCGTAATTCGAAATGCTTGGAATCATTCAATAATTTATGGATTCGTGTATAATTTCTACATAATTTTTTTAGACTTAAGTTATTTTTTTTTAATTACCGAGCTCATGGATTCATATGTAAATTCTTCATATCAGGGTATTTTGTAATTTAAGCAGGTTTATTATAGGAAATTCCATGGAGATGGAGAGTAGATGATTTTGGTTTTGGTTTTGGAAGATTCAAACGAAAGAGACTAACGGCAGTCGTTGCTGCTAATTCTCGAACATATATACTCTATTTACGCCGGGCTTTTTAATTTTTAGGTCCAGAAGAACAGTCGTTGCTCCACTGGCAACAAACGCTTCGATCCGACGAACAGAAACAGCGCGTCAAGGGCAAGGGAAGTAAGCCTTCGCAGACCGAAGCACAAAGCGAAGAAGCTGAGCCCGGCCGGGCGACGATGCCGTACTGCTGCCGCGGCGACGGCTCACCGGTGGGTCTAACTTCGCCGGAGCATATTTAAGCATAGTGAAGCATATGATGAGCCGTAGTTGTGAAATGGTTGATGATTACTTCATTCATGGCATGATTGATCGCAGTAAAAGCATGGTGACTTGACTTCGACCGCGAAAATGATTCGAGTCTTGTGAAATCACAGCAAAACTGGTCACTTGGTCCTCCTCAAGCGATGCTGCTTTTGGGTCCAGTGTCACTAATTTTTTTTTTAACAGAATTTAGTTTATTTGTGCGATTTAGGTAGGTAAGGGGCCAAGGGCTAAGGGGGGACGGTGAAGATGTCTCAAAAGCACGATCCGCAAAACCCCTTGTGGGCCTGTCAAGGACCGGACAGGCATCGGCCTCGCCAAGGTCGCAAGAAACGTGGCTCCAGAGCTCCGAGTAGCTATTGTGGAAGCCACGAGCCACGGTGATGATCCTGCGGAAGATAATTACATACGTCGGATCTTGATTTTGTCTCCATACTCGCTCGGATACGTTCATGCATGTCTTTCCGCGCCACCGGAGCCAACTGAGCAAGACATGCGGATATGCTGTGGCTCTCAAATCCCTAGTGGTCATCTGTTCTCTGTTGAATGACGGAGACCCACTTTTACACGAGGAGATAATGTACACGACTAGACGTGGTGCTAGGTCGCTTGAATTTGTCTGATTTGAGAGATGAGGCTCCCTCTAGTTCATGGGACCACTCGGCTACTGTAAGGTCTTATGATATGTATTTTTTTTATATCAGAGACTCGAGTTGATTCCGTTAGATAGAAAGAGCGGCGTCGGCAGCAGTCCTAGTAAAAGTGCGGTGCTCATGGTGGTGTTAGTGTTCACAGTGAGGATAGGTACGGGAGTAGAGACCATCTTCGGTCCCGGCTGCCCTGAGGTTATGATCAGGATTATACGGTGCTTATAGAGAGGAGACTATGGAAACTATGGGGGTATGAGAAGGTCGAGGTCATGTGGGGATATGAGCTATGTTGTGGCTGTGAAGGGAGGGAAACAAGAGAGAAATGTAGTGGCTCCCCCGAGGGAAATGAAGCCGGAAAGGATTTTAGGCAAAATGGGCCACCTGCGGGGGGCTAATGGGCTGGTTCTTGTTGTGTAGACCCACTGGTCTGGCAAAGAATACCTGGTCGAACTTGGTTGCATTGTACCCTGTTGTGAAGGAGAGCTTTTGGGCATATGCTGATATTTGAGAGGTTTTGGCTGTTTTGCTTGATAAGTTTTTTGATATGGAGTATACCATGATTCAGTCATGGCTTTTGATGCTTGTGCTAGTGTCGCTAAGCAAATTGATGAGTTGATTGCATTCTACACAATTGGTGTAAGGATACAAGGGCAGCAAGATCATCCGAGCACCCTGAAGTATCCTAGGCAATGCAATTGGCAAAGCTCCTAAATATAAGGTAATATGGATTGGATAAAGTTTTCACTGAGAGAGAATAGTCTCTAAGCCGGTTGCTTTTCGTTATTGTCATTTAATTTTTCCTCCCTGTCCTGTTCTAAACAAGTTTCTTGCTTGATTATTAACAGATCTGTAAAAAATACTTCGAGATAGAGCTGCAACTTGGAAACATAGATCGATGCCGAAAACTATGTGAAATATACTTGGAGTGTTCACCAGAGAACTGTTATGCTTGGAGCATGTATGCTGAATCGGAGATATCCTTGGGTGAAACCGACCGAGCTAGAGACATATTTGAATTAGCAATTGCACAGCCTGCACTCAGACATGCCTGAGCTGTTATGGAAGGTAAAGACCTGCTTCTATTTTACTTACCTAAAATATGTACCGCTGGAAGGTGAAAGGGAAAAAATTTGTTACGTTTTGAAAGAATCATGAAAGCATACAGCTTCAAATGCTTTCTAATGTACATATCCGCATACTTTTAAAATTTGATGTGCTCTTTTTTTTTTTGGTCGGAAATATGATGTGTTCAATGTTGGGTAAAACAAATGCAAAATGCAACATGATACCTAAACAAGTAAAACCAAAGTCATTCAAGGTCCTACTCTCAAACTTGTGGCCTTTTGGTTATCTTGTAATGGATGCATGCCATCGATTTTGGCCCATGTGATCTTAATGCATGTTTACCGTTGTCATTATTTTTCTGTTTTTCGTTTTAAAGGCTCACAACCACTTTAAAAACATATGTCCTTACGTGGATCCATAGAGTGGTGTTTCAGTCCCATCTTATCCCCTTTTATTCTGATGTTCTTTGTATTAGTTGATTGTCAGTACAATATTTGAGATGCACAATTTCTTTTTTAATAGAGCTTTTACGTGGCCTGTCCTTGATATGATATTGAAATTTTTAGGATCCTAACGTTCAAGTTGTTGACTGCAGAGGCAATTATGATGACTCACAGAAATGTATTATTTTGAAGTTACTGTTGATGCGTGCTTTCTAATTGGGAGAATATCCGGTTGTAATTTAGTTGTCTTTCAATAACAGGCACACATCGATTTTGAGATATTTGAGGGCAAATTTTGACAAATGAGGGAGGGAGCATTATGATAGATTACTAGATCGGACTAAGCACCCGAAAGTGTGGATCAACTATGCTAATTTTGAGGCATCAGCCATGGATGCCTTAAATTCAGATATGTCAGAAGATCAATTGCAATCACATCTGTTGGAACAAAGAAGGGAATGCATACGCCATGCTAGAAGTGAGTGATCAATTGGCATTTAACTGAGGTGTTTCCCCTTTGTGGTTCGAGTATCGATATATTCTTATTTCCTCTTTGGAAATGCATCAGGAGTCTTCAAAAAAGCCATTAATTACTTCAGAACATCAACCTATCAACTTAAAGAAGGAAGGGCATTGCTATTGGAAGAGTGGTTAAAGAGCAGTTTTGGTGAGCTTGGTGATGTTGGCATTGTCCAGCCTAAGTTGCAAAAGAAGCCAAAGGAAAGGAGCTAGATTTTGGCTGAGGACGGTCCAGCTGGGTATGTAACTAACTTCTGTTAGCACTCATTTCTTCTCTTTGCTACATTTGATGCTTTTCAACAAATATGTCCTTGTAGTGATATTTAGCATATCTTGTCTTTGATTGGTTTTCGACTGTCGTCTACTAGGTATCAACTTACCCCCCGCCAGCCATAGTGATGTCTTTGATTAAGCCATAATGCTCTTGCTTTCTCCTTTCCTTGTCATATTCATGCTAGTCTTACCTCTTTTTGAGGCACACCGCAATTCTACAATCATCCAAGCACGAGATCATCACGAAGATGGTCGAATTTGTCTAAATGGATTTTTTAGAGTGAACAATGATGTATTGCTAAGATACTTGCACTATACAATTTAGTTCAACAGGAGTTTTGTTGGAGAAAGAGATTTGTTGGATCGGTTTTGTCTTCTCCCCACCCCCTCCTCTCCCCTCTCTCCCTTTTTCCCCAATAAATTCACCGTGCGAGAGGGGCTCAGGGCTCTTAGGAAGCCCCTCTCGTACCCGACGAAATCATCCGCTTTCTCACTTCCTTTCTCCACCCCCTCCTCTCCCCTATCTCCCTTTTTCCCCAATAATCTCACCGTGCGTGAGGGGCTCAGGGCTCTCAGGAAGCCCCTCTCGTACCCGACGAAATCATTCGCTTTCTCACTCCCTTTCCCCACCCCCTCCTCTCCCCTCTTCCTTTTTCCCCAATAATCTCACCGTGTGTGAGGGGCTCAGGGTTCTCAGGAAGCCCCTCTTGTACTCGACGAAATCATCCACTCTCTCACTCCCTTTCCCCACCCCTCTTCTCCCCTCTCTCCCTTTTCCCCCAACAATCTCACCGTGCGTGAGGGGCTCAGGGCTCTTAGGAAGCCCCTCTCGTACTTGACGAAATCATCTGCTTTCTCAACTGTAGCGGCAGAAGAAGAAGGGCATGCCCTGGCGGCCCGCCACTGAATACTCTTCTTCTTGTGTCGTTGCACTTGAGACGGCGGTCCAAGCCTCTTGACGGCGATCCAAAGTTCCTTGATTTAGTCAAAGAAAGACTAACATTCAGACCCTAAATAATGTGACAATAAGACAACTCGAGTCCGGTTCTAGGAATTCCTTTATTATTTCTCAAGTTAGCCGCTCCGATGGAATGTACAATCATCTAGGAGCAATAAGTTACTGCTGGAAGTCCTAAATGAGGACAGCAATAGTCGAAATGGTAAAGGCATAATTTAAATGAAACTAGCATGATTTACCAGAACCATTCCCGTCTTGCATCAACAGCTTTCACATTGGTATGCATAAGGAGCACAGTCTCATATAGGGAAAGAAGCTCATTCAGGCATCTGCTTCTATGGTCACCATGCCTTTTTAAACCGCGTGAACCTGAGGCTCCTATCTTGTAGGTCTTCTTTGAAAACTTTTTGTCAAGAGATATTAGCAAAAATAGTTTGACATCAGCAAAAATAGTTTGTTATGAAAGCATTTAGCAAAGAGCATGTCTAGAAATGATAGAGCAAGGATTTTTCTCAATTTTTAATTAACCAGCTTAGTGGAATATGCACCTTGCTTATCACGCTATTTATGCAATTTTTAATGGTACCATGAGATCATTGGTAAGACTCCGAATTATTACTTTGTTGACTGTATCTAATGCAAATGAGGCCAGCTTATATGAGGCTCCCCTCAAGGAAGGGTGATCGTCCTTCTACTTCCTTTCACAAGGCGCTGGTTGGACTGGCTGTTATCTATGTTGGAAAAGCAATATGGTTCTAAGCTGGACAGATAATTAATCTAATTGACGGTTTGTACATATCTTCCCTTTTTCGTTAAGGGGTTCCAAGTGATGCGGTACTAGCTCGGGCATATCGATACCTTTCACCCAGAGTGGAGGAGAACCAAAAGCATTGGCAATGAGAAGAGACATTGCAACATCTTCACAAATTCTGAGTAGCATAAGAAAAAATGAAATTTCATTCATTCAAGGACATAGAGAATCAATTGAAAATGCAGCACCATGCAGTCATTGTTCAACAAAAACTTTGCAAGCTGTATCTCTCCCTAGTAAGATTATCATGAACCGTCGATGGCGTTATATAAGTGTACATATTCAAGTATTTTCTATGAAAGAATGCTGTTTATGCTAGAATTATGCCGTAGGTGCCCTTCCACCAAACCGACCACCATCCTTCATATTGGTAATAAGGAATACCGTTTGCCCAAAATGGTTGTTTCAGTTCCATGTGTTGATTAGCACGGTGTAACCACCTCTGCAAATCAAAAGAGAGAAGTACATAATAAGCTCGCATTTTACGGATGCCATATCGTAATCTAAGTACTGTGTTATTGGTAATAAGGAATTCTCCAAGCGAGAGCCGCTGATTCCCACGCTCCTCTCTCTCCCCTTCCCCATTCCTACGCCTATACCCCCTAGTAAAAATTAATTTTGGGAATCGTTCACTCCCTTCCTTTACCCTTGGAATTGTCTAAGGGGATCTGCTCTCTCTCCCCTTCCCCATACCTATGCCCATACCCCCTAGTACAAATGAGCTTTGGGAGTTGTCCACTCCCTCTCTCTCCCCTTCCCCATACTTATGTCTACTCCTTTTCCCCACTCCCCTCCTCTCCCCTCTCCCTTTTTCCCTAATAAATTCACCGTGCGTGAAGGGCTCAGGGCTCTCAGGAAGCCCCTCTTGTACCCGACGAAATCATCCGCTTTCTCACTCCCTTTCCCCACCCCCTCTTCTCCCTCTCTCCCTTTTTCCCCAATAATCTCACCGTGCGTGAGGGGCTCAGGGCTCTCAAGAAGCGCTTCTCGTACCCGACGAAATCATCCGCTTTCTCACTCCCTTTCCCCACCCCGCTCTTCTCCCCTCTCTCCATTTTTCCCGAACAATTTCACCGTGCGTGAGGGGCTCAGGGCTCTTAAGAAGCTCCCTCCGTACTCGACGAAATAATCCGCTTTCTCAGCTACAGCGGCAGAAGAAGAAGGGTATGCCTTGGCGGCCCGCCACTGAATACTCTTCTTCTTGTGTCGTTGCACTTGAGACAGCGGTCCAGGCCTCTTGATGGCGATCCAAAGTTCCTTGATTGAGTCAAAGAAAAACTAACAATCAGACCCTAAATAATGTGATAGTAAGACAACTCGAGTCCGGTTCCAGGAATTCCTTTATTCTTTCTCAAGTTAGCCGCTCCGATGGAATGTATAATCATCTAGGAGCAATAAATTACTGCTGGAAGTCCTAAATGAGGACGACAACAACCAAAACGGCAAAGTAAGAATTTAAATGAAACCAGCATGATTTATCAGAACCATTCATATCTTGCATCAACAACTTTCACATTGGTATGCATAAGGGGCACGATCTCATATAGGGAAAGAAGCTCATTTAGGCATTTGCTTCTATGGTCGCCATGCCTTTCTAAAGCGCATGAACCTGAGGCTCCTATCTCGTGGGTTATCCCTGAAAATTTTTTGTCAAGAGATATTAGCAAAAACAGTTTGTCATGAAATCATTTAGCAAAGAGCATGTCTGGAAATGATAAAGTAGGGATTTTTCTTAATTTTTAATTAACCAGATTAGTGGAATATGAACTTTGCTTATCACTCTATTTATGCAATTTTTAATGGTACCATGAGGTCATTGGTAAGACTCCGAGTTATTACTTTGTTGACTGTATCTAATGCAAAGGAGACCAGCTTATATGAGGCTCTCTTCAAGGAAGGGTGATCGTCCTTCTACTTCATTTCGCAAGGCGCTAGTTGGACTGTCTATTATCTATGTTGGAAAAGCAATATGGTTTTAAGCTGGATAGATAATTAATATAATTGACCGTCTATACATATCTTCCCTTTTTCGTTAAGGAGTTCCAAGTGATGCGGTACTTGCTTGGGCAGATCGATACCTTTCATCCAGAGTGGAGGAGAACCAGAGGCATTGGCAATGAGAAGAGACATTGCAACATCTTTACAAATTCTGAGTAGCATAAGAAAAAATGAATTTCCATTCATTCAAGGACATAGAGAATCAATTGAAAATGCAGCATCATGCAGTCATTGTTCAACAAAAACTTTGCAAGCTGTATCTCTCCCTAGTAAGATTATCATGAACCGTCGATGGCGTTATATAAGTGTACATATCCAGGTATTTTCTATGAAAGAATGTTGTTTATGCCAGAATTATGCCGTAGGTGTCCTTCCACCAAACCGACCACCATCCTTCATATTGGTAATAAGGAATACCGTTTGCCTAAGATGGTTGTTTCAGTTCCATGTGTTGATTAGCACGGTGTAACTACCCCTGCAAATCAAAAGAGAGAAGCACAGAATAAGCTCGCATTTTACGGATGCCATATCGTAATCCAAGTACCGTACTATTGGTAAGAAGGAATTGTCCAAGCGGGAGCCACTAATTCCCACGCTCCTCTCTCTCCCCTTACCCATTCCTATGCCCATACCCCATAGTAAAAATTAACGTCGGGAATCGTCCACTCCCTTCCTTTACCCTTGTAATTGTCCAAGGGGATCTGCTCTCTCTCCCATTCCCCATACTTATGCCCATACCCCTAGTACAAATTAGCGTTGGGAGTTGCCCACTCCCTTTCCCCACCCCTCCTCTCCCCTCTCTCCCTTTTTCCCTAATAAATTCACCGTGCGTGTGGGGCTCAGGGCTCTCAGGAAGCCTCTCTCGTACCCAACAAAATCATCCGCTTTCTGACTCCCTTTCCCCACCCCCTCCTCTCCGCTCTCTCCCTTTTTACCCAATAATCTCACAGTGCGTGAGGGGCTCAGGGCTCTCAGGAAGCGCCTCTCGTACCCGACGAAATCATCCACTTTCTCACTCACTTTCCCCACCCCCTCTTCTCCCTTCTCTCCCTTTTCCCCCAACAATTTCACTATGTGTGAGGGGTTCAGGGCTCTTAGGAAGCCCTCCTCGTACCCGACGAAATCATTCGCTTTCTCAGCTACAACGACAAAAGAAGAAGGGCATGCCTTAGCAACCCGCCACCGAATACTCTTCTTCTTGTGCCGTTGCACTAGAGACGGCGATCCAAAGTTCCTTGATTGAGTCAAAGAAAGACTAATAGTCAAACCCCAAATAATGTGACGGTAAGACAACTCGAGTCCGGTTCCAGGAATTCCTATATTCTTTCTCAAGTTAGCCGCTTCGATGGAATGTACAATCATCTATGAGCAATAAGTTACTACTAGAAGTCCTAAATGAGGACGGCAATAGCCGAAACGGCAAAGTAAGAATTTAGATGAAACTAGCATGATTTACCAGAACCATTCATGTCTTGTATCAACAGCTTTCACGTTGGTATGCATAAAGGGTATAGTCTCATATAGGAAAAGAAGCTCATTCAAACATCTGCTTCTATGGTCACCATGCCCTTCTAAACCGCGTGAACCTGAGGCTCCTATCTCGTAGGTCTTCCTTAAAAACTTTTTGTTAAGAGATATTAACAAAAATAGTTTGTAATGAAATCATTTAGCAAAGAGCATGTCTGGAAATAATAAAGTAGGGATTTTTCTCAATTTTTAATTAACCAGCTTAGTGGAATATGCACTTTGCTTATCACGCTATTTATGCAATTTTTAATGGTACCATGAGGTTATTGGTAAGACTTCGAGTTATTACTTTGTTGACTGTATATAATGCAAAGGAGGCCAGCTTATATGAGGCTCCCTTCAAGAAAGGGTGATAGTCCTTCTACTTCCTTTCGCAAGGCGCTGGTTAGACTGGCTGTTATCTATGTTGGAAAAACAATATGGTTCTAAGCTGGACAGATAATTAATCTAATTGACGGTTTGTACATATCTTCCCTTTTTCGTTAAGGAGTTCCAAGTGATGCAGTACTAGCTCGGGCAGATCGATACCCTTCACCCAAAGTGGAGGAGAACTAGAAGCATTGGCAATGAGAAGAGACATTGCAACATCTTCACAAATTCTGAGTAGCATAAGAAAAAATGAATTTCCATTCATTCAAGGACATCGAGAATCAATTGAAAATGCAGCACCATGTAGTCATTGTTCAACAAAAATTTTGCAAGCTGTATCTCTCCCTAGTAAGATTATCATGAACCGTCGATGGCGTTATATAGGTGTATATATCCAGGTATTTTCTATGAAAGAATGCTGTTTATGCCAGAATCATGCCATAGGTGCCCTTCCACCAAACTGACCACCATCCTTCATATTGGTAATAAGGAATACCGTTTGCCTAAGATGGTTGTTTCAGTTCCATGTGTTGATTAGCACGGTGTAACCACCCCTGCAAATCAAAAGAGAGAAGCACAGAATAAGCTCACATTTTACGGATGGCATATCGTAATCCAAGTACCGTGCTATTGGTAAGAAGGAATTGTCCAAGCGGGAGCCACTGATTCCCACGCTCCTCTCTCCCCTTTCCCATTCCTACGCCTATACCCCTTAGTAAAAATTAACTTCGGGAATCGTCCACTCGCTTCCTTTACCCTTGTAATTGTCCAAGGGGATCTGCTCTCTCTCCCATTCCTCATACTTACGCCCATACCCCTAGTACAAATTAGCGTTGGGAGTTACCCACCCCCCTCCTCTCCCCTCCCCTCTCTCCCTTTTTCCCTAATAAATTCACCGTGCGTGAGGGGCTCAGGGCTCTCAGGAAGCCTCTCTCGTACTCGACGAAATCATCCGCTTTCTTACTTCCTTTCCCCACCCCCTCCTCTTTGCTCTCTCCCTTTTTCCCCAATAATCTCACAGAGGGGCTCAGTTCTCTTAGGAAGCGCCTTTCGTACCCGACAAAATTATCCGCTTTCTCACTCCCTTTCCCCACCCCCTCCTCTCCCTTCTCTCCCTTTTTCCCCAACAATTTCATTGTGCGTGAGGAGCTCAGGGCTCTCAGGAAGCCCTCCTTGTACTCGACGAAATCATTCGCTTTCTCAGCTACAGCGGCAGAAGAAAAAGGGCATGCCCTAGCAACCCGCCACCGAATACTCTTCTTCTTGTGCTGTTGCACCTGAGACGGCGGTCTAGGCCTCTTAACGGCGATCCAAAGTTCCTCTATTGAGTCAAAGAAAGACTAATAGTCAAACCCCAAATAATGTGACGGTAAGATAACTCGAGTCCAGTTCCAAGAATTCCTATATTCTTTCTCAAGTTAGCCGTTTCGACGGAATGTACAATCATCTAGGAGCAATAAGTTATTGCTAGAAGTCCTAAATGAGGACAGTAATAGCTGAAACGGCAAAGTAAGAATTTAAATGAAACCAGCATGATTTACCAGAACCATTCCTGTCTTGCATCAACAGCTTTCACGTTGGTATGCATAAAGGGTACGGTCTCATATAGGAAAAGAAGCTCATTCAAACATCTGCTTCTATGGTCCCCATGCCCTTCTAAACCGCGTGAACCTGAGGCTCCTATCTCGTAGGTCTTCCTTGAAAACTTTTTGTCAAGAGATATTAACAAAAACAGTTTGACATAACCAAAAACAATTTGTCATGAAATCATTTAGCAAAGAGCATGTATGGAAATAATAGAGCAGAGATTTTTCTCAATTTTTAATTAACCAGCTTAGTGGAATGTGCACTTTGCTTATCACGCTATTTATGCAATTTTTAATGGTATCATGAGGTCATTGGTAAGACTCCGAGTTATTACTTTGTTGACTGTATCTAATGCAAATGAGGCCAGCTTATATGAGGTTCCCTTCAAGGAAGGGTGATCGTCCTTATACTTCCTTTTGCAAGGCGCTGGTTGGACTGTCTATTATCTATGTTGGAAAAACAATATGGTTCTAAGCTGGATAGATAATTAATATAATTGACCGTCTATACATATCTTCCATTTTTCGTTAAGGAGTTCCAAGTGATGCGGTACTTGCTTGGGCAGATCGATACCTTTCATCCAGTGGAGGAGAACCAGGCATTGGCAATGAGCGAGACATTGCAACATCTTCACAAATTCTGAGTAGCATAAGAAAAAATGAATTTCCATTCATTCAAGGATATAGAGAATCAATGGAAAATGCAGCACCATGTAGTCATTGTTCAACAAAAGCTTTGCAAGTTGTACCTCTCCCTAGTAAGATTATCATGAACCGTCGATGGTGTTATATAAGTGTACATATCTAGGTATTTTCTATGAAAAAATGCTGTTTATGCCAGAATCATGCCGTAGGTGCCCTTCCACTAAACTGTCCACCATCTTTCATATTGGTAATAAGGAATACCGTTTGCCTAAGATGGTTGTTTCAGTTCCATGTGTTGATTAGCATGGTATAACCACCCCTGCAAATCAAAAGAGAGAAGCACAAAACAAGCTCGCATTTTACGGATGACATATCGTAATCCAAGTACCGTGCTATTGGTAAGAAGGAATTGTCCAAGCGGGAGCCACTGATTCCCACGCTCCTCTATCTTCCCTTCCCAATTCCTTCGCCCATGCCCCCTAGTAAAAATTAATTTCGGGAATCGTCCACTCCCTTCCTTTACCCTTGGAATTGTCCAAGGGGATCTGCTCTCTCTCCCCTTCCCCATACTTACGCCCATACCCCCTAGTACAAATTAGCGTTGGGAGTTATCCACTCCCTCTCTCTCCCCTTCCCCATACTTATGCCCACTCCCTTTTCCCACCCCATCCTCTCCCCTCTCCCTTTTTCCCTAATAAATTCACTGTGCGTGAGGGGCTCAAGGCTCTCAGGAAGTCCCTCTCGTACCCGAAGAAATCATCTACTTTCTCACTCCCTTTCCCCACCCCCCTCCTCTCCCATCTCTCCCATTTTCCCCAATAATCTCACCGTGCGTGAGGAGCTCAGGGCTCTCAGGAAGTGTCTCTCGTACCTGACGAAATCATCCGCTTTCTCACTCCCTTTCCCCACCTCCCTCCTCTCCCTTCTCTCCCTTTTTCCCCAACAATTTCACCGTGCGTGAGGGGCTCAGGGCTCTTAGGAAGCCCTCCTTGTACCCGATGAAATTATTTGCTTTCTTAGCTGCAGCGGCAGAAGAAGAAGGGCATGCCCTGGCAACCCCCCACCGAATACTCTTCGTCTTGTGCCGTTGCACTTGAGACAACGAACCAAAGTTCCTTCATTGAGTCAAAGAAAGACTAACAGTTAGACCCCAAATAATGTGACGGTAAAACAACTCGAGTCCGATTATAGGAATTCCTTTATTCTTTCTCAAGTTAGCCGCTCCGATGGAATGTACAATCATCTAGGAGCAATAAGTTACTGCTAGAAGTCCTAAATGAGGACGGCAATAGCTGAAACGACAAAGGCAGAATTTAAATGAAACTAGCATGATTTACCAAAAGCATTCCTGTCTTGCATCAACAGCTTTCACATTGGTATGCATATGGGGCATGGTCTCATATAGGGAAAGAAGCTCATTCAGGCATTTGCTTCTATGGTCGACATGCCCTTCTAAACCGCGTGAACCTGAGGCTCCTATCTCGTAGGTCTTCCCTAAAAACTTTTTGTCAAGAGATATTAGCAAAAACAGTTTGACATCAGCAAAAATAGTTTGTTATGAAATCATTTAGCAAAGATCATGTCTGAAAATGATAGAGTAGGGATTTTTCTCAATTTTTAATTAACCAGCTTAGTGGAATATGCACCTTGCTTATCATGCTATTTATGCAATTTTTAATGGTACCATGAGGTTATTGGTAAGTCTCCAAATTATTACTTTGTTGACTGTATCTAATGCAAAGGGGGTAAGCTTATATGAGGCTCCCTTCAAGGAAAGGTGATCGTCGTTCTACTTCCTTTCGCAAGGCGCAGGTTGGACTGGCTGTTAAAATCCCTAATGTAGTATCCAATTTGCAACCGCATGAATTTTTATCCCATCTATAAGGCTTTAGATTGAATAATTAATCAAGCAGGAGTAAAATTGATATCTTGATCTTTAAGGCTTTTAGCGAAATAATCAAGTTTGAATTTTGATTCGAATGATGGATAACATTTTTTTATGACCATGGATAATTTAGTGTTTATCTTTTAATTGCTTTATTTATCCCGAAAATACAAAAAAAAAATTGCATTTTGTATTCCATGTAGATTATGATTGATTGCATGATAGGTTAGTTTTTTTTTTTTTTAAATGCATGTTTAAAAGGAATTTGAATAGATAACATTTCACTTTAGTTTTCACTTTAGTTAGATTTTTATTTTTAGTAATTTTTAATTACGAATTTTCATAAAAAAAAAATACAAAAAAATCATGCACATGTCATATAGGATTAGGTTCATGAAATGCATGTCATTTAGTGATTGTTGCTAGGTTCATTTAGTTAGAAACTGCTTGTCATTAGAATTAGGTCATTTGATGAATTTAAATTGCACATTTAATTATTGCATTTCTTTAATTTCGAATTTCATGAAAAATACAAAAAATCATCTTAGAATAAATTAATTTTATTCTCTAGGATAGATTGCATGCTTATTAAGAAAACACAAAAACATCACACTTGCGTCATATAGTTTATGTCATATTGCCATGTCATATCATTTCATGTTAGATTAGTAGCATGCATTGCATAAAATATTTTTTTTGCATTAAACAAGAGAAAATCATGAAAAAAGATTAAGTGATTGTGTGTTAATTAGAAATCATATCTAGGACTATCGATGTGAATGATAACCTCACATGTTAGGGAGATAAATTAAAATCAATTCAAGTTGCTTGCCAAACATTTTTTTTTTAAAATAAAAGAGAAAGGTACCGAAAGGGCGTTAGAGAAATCTAGCGTAACCAAGTCCCCGAACTCACAATCTTTGGTTCGTAAGAGTAAAGTAAATCTCCCGTTACTTTACTTGGGTTTTTAATCGACCCACCAAAAATAGATTAGTGGCGATTCCTAATTGAAAAAATCATTTGCATGTTACAAACTTGAATCTAAATCACGAATTGATATGGGCTTAGGAGAACCCGAGTTAAGTTTAGGCTTAATAATCCACTAGCCTAATTTTAGGTGATTCATCCGAAAATTTGGTCATGACAGATATGTCTCCCGTTCTAAAAATGGTTCTATCTACTACAATCGTCCTATTTGACCGTACATTTAGCACACGGTTGCATAGTTGTCTATGGATTTAAAAAGTCAAGACTTCAAGTACTCATTAGCATTTACAGAGAGCTTGAGAGGAGGGACCAATCTTGCACCGTTGAAAATTGGAAGATTTAGGAAATTAGGAAGACTGAAGTAATTATTTGGCAATCCATTCTTCAATACAAGAATAAAAAAAAAAGCCAAATTTGTAGTTGGCCAACGTGTTTCTCACCTTAGATGGTCTTGGCCTAATTGAGCTCGATTTTTTTATGATTAGATTAAAATAAATTAGATTGTTGATACTAAAAGGGTTTGATTGTTGAGCTACTGGTGCATGCACAATTGATTGAAACCATGAAAGAAGTCGAGTACGATAAGAATGGTTTTCTTGCTTTTCCCTTCCGGAACGCAAACGTCTTTTTTGCTATTTTTGTTTTTCATGTCGGGCCATAATGTAGATTAATACTTTCTTAAGCACATGCGATACCTTTTAAAATGGGTCATTCTATAGTTCTTTGTGCAGAAAACATAACCATTTTAGAAGTGAGCATGGTCTAGGTGGACGGTTTTTACCTTAAAACTAGAAACTACCCACTAAGGACTAGTCCCGAAAAATTAGAACCAACACCCATCCATTAGTTCCATAGATCCATCCAAGAACCGAACTGCAGGTTCGGTCTAGTTCTTGGGTGGGTCCATGGAACCAGTCTCCAGTCCCTACAAAACTTGTTCAGCCTGATATTCGAGTTGAATTGCGAGCCATTTATTTTGATTAAGAAATGAAAATTATATCACAAAATGAATAGACAATACTCGTTAACTAAAAACTGTATTTATTCGAAAGTCATAATATGTTTCTTACACTAGAAACAAGTGGAGAATTAGACTCCACGTTAAAAGTCCTAATCTCACAAAAGTTCAAACATTAATCACTTGATTTTTTTTTTCAATGTCAACCTAATTTAATCATGGGATGGTTAAGGAAAGATCTAGTTATACTCTTAAAATGAGCCATTGTTTCTTATGGACATCTCCGATCGGTTCTCTCATTCCTCTACATTTGTTTATTTTGTTTTTGTTGAGAAAGCAAGTAAATTGGTTGTTAGAATGAAAAGAAAAATATGAGATTAATTCTATTATGCACCCAAGAGACAAAATTTGTCAATAATGTCTAATAACTACAAATATAGATATATGTACATATATATATTTGGTCGAAAAACTACAAAATAATTAAGTAATTAAAATAAAATTTCTTTTTTAATATATATATATATATATATATATATATATATAGATATATGTACATATATATATTTGGTCGAAAAACTACAAAATAATTAAGTAATTAAAATAAAATTTCTTTTTTAATATATATATATATATATATATCCGGTTCCACTAAATTAGAACTGGGAACCGGACCGGCCCTCATGGGAACCACTGGTTTCGGTCTAGTCCAGTTCAGTTCTGGGCGGTCCGTGTAGTGTCCGATTCTTTTGCACACTCCTAAACTATACACGGACATTTGCATAAAACCTATTCATGTGCATTTACGAACTTCTTTTATATTTTATTTTTGGTCAGAACGAATTTCTTTTATAACGGATGAGGTATTTTACAACTACTACTGAGAAAGCTCTATTTAGCAGGGAATTTACGAAATTAATAAGTGATTTATATAGAAACGGTGATTTACAAAATAAACACAGTTTTTAACAATAGGTACATATACTGACCAAAAAAAAAAAAAACAATAGGTACATATGATTTGTGTAACAACAAAAATATTTTTACAAACGGAGAACTTATTTTACGAGTCCGCTATTTTCGCTACGGTAGAGTAAGGCCCCCTATTTTTTACATCGAAAGGTGCGTGCAATTTAGTATGGAATGGTAATTTACGAGTGGTATTTATCGGTGACTAACGAAGTAAATGTTATATTCCGGATGGACGCTATTTTACAAGTCGAACGTAAAATTTACAAACATCATTAATTGCTTATCATACAATGAGAAACGGACCTGTCTTCTACAAATAGGAAAGGTTATTTACGGACTTTAAGTATCTATTACGACACAAAAGGGAAAAATTAGTACAAAGAAACTCTGATTTACAAAACAGGGCATATGGTTTATGAAACAACCAAAAATATTCTTACAAACAGAAAGGTAACTTACGAATCGATTAATTTATGAAGCTATTACGTAGTCAGGGTAGAGTAAGGTATTCTGCTACAAATATACCAAGAATTGGTAATTTACGAATGAATGATGCTATCATACCATTCGGATTAAAGGATAACTTACAAGTCGGCTACATTACTTATTATAAGATAAGAAATATCACTACTAACGGAAAATAGAGAGAGACAATTTTACAAGATTCAAAATTATCTTATGAACTGCTTATTAGTTATTTATGACACAATGAAGAATTTTACTACTCGAGAGACAGAAGGTTAAAGAAAATGAAAATTTATCTTACAAACAGAAAGAAAGACTTCCACCCTAAACTTGTTTATTACGATGGATTAGGATAATTTAGTTACGGAACGACATTTTCGATGTTCCTATTAATTATGAAAAATGATGATGTACGAGATACTTACTCACTAGTAGGATCCTTGAACTTGTGAAGTGTAAAAGAGTGTTACTTTTCATTAAGGTAAGTTACTTAGAAATTAACACGGCATTATGGTTGGATTAATCTACAGGAACCTTTGTAGATAGGCCGACTTATTAGAATCCATAACAAGACATTATGGTTGGATTTTCGTTATGAGCGGCTTTCACAAATCTGTTATTCATGTGGGAAGTTGGGGCATTATGCCACGTCTTGTAAGGACATTCCATTTGGCGAAGCGAAACTTGATGGAAAGGAGAAGATGGCTTATGGACAATGGCTCCGCGCGGAAGTTAAGGAGCATAGCCCTTACTGGAGGATCTATTATGAACCGAAGGATAAGGAGGAAACTTTGGAAGAGATAGTACCTAAAACACCTCCTACCACCACCCACCCTCTCCCTTTACTGCCTCTGACACTTACCACGGAAGCAGCTCCCCTGCTGCAGCTTATGGTAGCAACTACCACTGTTTCAACAGCTCTGAAGGATCACCAAGGACATGCGGGTACTTTGTCCAGTAACATTATTCATACAACGATGATACCTGCAATAGAAAAGCTGAAGGGTGTTTAGGTTCAACCAAGCATTTTACAACAAGTGAAGAAAATAAAGAACTTTCGTCATACATCGAAGATTGGTCCTGCTAAGAAGCTCAAACGCTACAACCCCTATGACATGCAAATTTCAGCTCCAAACGACTTAGATGAATCGTTACTTATGGACACACCCATCATGGAAGCAACTGAAGACGGAAGTTGGGCAAAGGTGGCTGGCCCTAAACAGCCACCTCCTTACAAATGAAAATCCTAAGTTGGAACTGTTAGGGTTTGGGCAGTCCCCTAACAGTTCAAGCACTAAAAGCCCTTGTGGCAACGGAAAAGCCTGATCTCTTATTTTTGATGGAAACTAAGAACAAAGAGGCTGTTCTTCATAGAATGTAATGCCGTTTACATTTTTTGCATCTTCATGTATACAACCCGGTTGGCTTAGTAGGAGGCTTGGCTGTGTTTTGGAATGCCAGCATTACTTTAACTTTTCTCAGCTCTACTTTGGACTATTTTGACATGACATGTAAGGACGAAGAGGACAGCAAAACCTAACGTCTTACTTGTCTCCATGCTCCTGCTGTCAATTACTTAAGACATCAGGTATGGCAGGATCTTATTCGAATCAACAATGGCAATAATCTATCATGGGTTTGCATTGGAGATTTTAATGAAATTCTTTACCACTGGGAAAATGAAGGGAAAAGACTAGCAGATTTCAATCGATTAGCATCTTTTCAAGCGGTTGTGAATGATTGTTCTTTAATGCATATCGAAGCAAAGGGGTGTGCGTTTACATGGATGAATAATTGACAAGGGGATGAGTTCATCAAGGAATGTCTTGATAGAGTCCTATGCTCTATGGAATGGCACCTATTATTTCCTGAGGCTGAAGTTCATGCACTCCCCGCTGTGGGTTCTGACCATAGCCCTCTCTTATTAAATACCACAGCTGCTATTGGGAAAAAACAGCGGTACTTTATGTTTGAAGCTTATTGGAACCAGGATAGTGATTGTCACGAAATTATTAATTCTTCATGGAATTCTGAACAGGTGAAGAATGCAGCTTTTACGCGTAAAATTAAGGCAGTTTCGGGTGCTCTAGCAAAGTGGAGTCGCAACAAATTCTCACATAATCGACTCAAAGTGGCAAATTTGCAACAACAACTGCAGCGGCTCACAAACCAACCGCATAGATTTTATGACAACTTGGTGGTGTCAGCTTTGAAGGAGGAGATACAAAAAATGTGGCATTGAGAAGAACAGTATTGGGCAATGAGATCCAAGATCAATTGGCTAAAATGGGGTGATAAGAATACAAATTTTTTTCACGCTACTACTATCCAACAACGTCAACGGAATAGAATTACTATGTTGTAGGATGATAACCACACTTGGGTGCGGGATTCTACACAATTAAAGGTGATGGTGACAACATTCTTTTCACGCTTATATACCACAGTGGGAAGTCGCAACTAAGGACCTATATTAGATTAGTGTCCTTCTGTGGTAACCCTCAAAGAGGTGCATCAAGCTACTTTTCAATTAGGAGCCACCAAAGATTCGGGGCCAGATGATCTAAATGGTTATTTTATCAAACACACTGTGACATTATTAAAAATGACCTCTTTACAGCGGTACGCAATTTTTTTATATCAGGAATTATGCCCTCTGATCTAAATAGAACTCTTATCTCACTGATTCCTAAAACTCCCCACCCCGAAAGTTTAGATCAATATCGCCCTATCAGCCTGTGCAATTATGCTTACAAGATTATTTCCAAAGTCATTGCCAATAGATTGAAACCTCTCCTACCAGATTTGATCTCAAAAGAACAATGTGCTTTTGTGGGTGATAGGTAGATACTGGACAATATTTTACTAGTCCAGGAAGTTCTCCACCAGCTCAAGATTAAAAAAAAAAAAAAAAAAACCGGAAGCGTCATTTTCAAGCTATTCTTAAAATGGACATGAAGAAGGCGTATGACAAGGTGAAATGGGATTTTCTACAAGCTTATCTTCTCAAATTAGGATTCCACTCCATGTGGGTCTAGTGGGCTATGCAGTGCATCACAACCCAATCATCCCGCGTCAAATTCAATGGAGAACATCTATAGTATTTCCATCCTACCAGGGGTCTTCGATAGGGTGATCCTCTATCCCCATATCTTTTCATCATGATGGCTAATCTCTTATCTTTTCTTATCAAAAATGCCATCAACTTGGAAAACCTCAAGGGTATTAAACTTAACAGATGGTGTCCTACTTTATCACACCTGTTTTTCGTAGATGATACCATTTTCTTTCTAGATGGTACTGTTCATGAATGTCAAAACTTAGTGAATATATTACACCAGTACTGCTTAGCGACAGGGCAAGAAGTTAATAGAAATAAGTCCGGCATCTTTTTCGGTAAAGCTTGCCCTGCTAGATTATAGGAGAATATGGCCTCGGAGTTGAGAGTACCTATTTTGCAAAAGTCTGGAAAATATTTGGGGATACCATCTAATTAGGGGCGTTCAAAAAGGGACATGTTTTCATGGATAATGGGGAGAGTTCATTCCAAATTGGAAGGTTGGAAAGAAAATCTCATTTCGAAAGGTGGGAAGGAGATTATTCTTAAAACTGTAGTACAAGTTATTCCACAATACACCATGTTTATTTTCAAGTTACCTTTGTCTATTTACAAAGCTATTGAGAAAAGAATTGCAAGGTTTTGGTGGCAGAATGAGAAGTGTAAATCAGGTATTCATTGGCGAAGTTGGGAAGTTCTGAAAAGAAGAAAAGAGGATGGTGGTTTGGGATTTCGAGATTTGATGAATTTTAATAGAGCCATGTTAGGCAAGTAAGCATGGCGTTTACTTCATCAACCATTATCCTTATGGAGTAAAGTCTGGCAGAGTCTTATTATCAGAAGAGACGCTATCCTACCCAACATTCGTTGGTCTATTGGAGACAAGCGATCAATCAAAATTCGAGGAGATAGGTGGCTACCTATCGGCATACTAGGCGGACCTACAGTCCGCAAAAAACCTCAAATGGTGGCTGACCTTATAAACCAAACCAACAACACTTGGAATGTCAATCTGTTGAACAGACTCTTTGACATGCAGGTAATAGATCAGATCACTACCATCCCAGTAAGACCCAATTTTGTTAAGGATAAGATTATATGGACTGCTACCAAAGATGGATATTTTACTGTCAAAACTGCTTATCATACACTCACAAATTCAACAACAACTCAAACAGAAAATACAGCTTCCACATCTTACAAGAATCTAAGCTGGCTATGGAAGAAAATCTAGAAAATGCATACCCCCCAAAAGTTCGAACATTCCTATGGTTGCTATGTCACAATGCTTTAGCCACAAGAGCAAATTTATAACAGAGACATATCATTGCAAATCCGAGTTGTCTTCTATGTAATCAGCAAGCGCCAGAAACCCTAGAACACTTTTTCTTACTACATCCATAGATTAAACGTGTTTGGTCTCATCCCCAAATTGATATTCAGATCTCACCTCTCGATATTAATAGAATCGACGCATGGATTACAGAGAAACCTCGAAAGTAGAATTCATTACCTGGCTTGGAGACACTAGCTACTGTGCTTTGGCAGATTTGGCAGGCTCGAAATGGATTTATCTTCATAAATGAAGGGCTTCAACCATTTCGTGTGGCTGAAACAGCGCTTGCTGGAACCCATGTTGCTCAGATGGCGGCTCGTTCTCTAACCAGCAAAGGAAGGTCGCTCCAGAACAGGGGAGCCTTGTGGAAGCTGCCAGATCTAGGTACCCTGAAGGTCAATATAGACGGATCACATCAACCAGGCACCAGGGAAGGTACTATGGCTTGTGTTTGTAGAGATCATCACGGAAGACTTACCGATGGTTTCTCAAGACACTTTGCTGCAAACTCGGCCCTACAGGCGGAGATCCAGGCCTTTACTCTCACCCTACAGTACCTACTACACCTAGGCTTAAACCAAGCGCAGATTCTGGTTGAATCGGACAGCTTAGTAGTCGTCGAGACGTTGAATCGACGACGGAAGCCGCCATGGGAGGATCGCCCTCTGTTCTTTGAAGCCGCCTCTCTGTATTCCAGTTTCCCTAATCTTTTACTCTCCCACTGTAGAAGAGAGGTTAATGTGGCTGCCGACTGGGCTGCAAAGGCCCACGACCGTGCCTGTCCCTTTCAAAACCGGGCTGTTTTTCCACCGTTTTACTTGATTGACATTATATGTGCTGATGCAATAGCTGCCGGTTGTAATGGGTTTTTATCTTAATATAGTTTCCTTTTTCTGACCAAAAAAAAAAAAGTTACTTAGAATGGGGTAAAAAGTAATTTACTGAAAAGTCAAGTAAATTGCTACTAACACTAGAAAATTTAACCTTATAAGACTTAAGGTAAATTACTGCGTTTGAAGGATGATTACTAACTTGACGTTTAGAAGGACTTACAAGAAGATTATGACTATTGGAGGGAAACTACTAAGCATAGCTACTATTAGTCACAACAATCTGTGGCCTTTTACTGTGCTAGTTCCTTCATTAGTTAATAAAGTTAACATTTTCAGGTAACGAACTCCATAGTGAAATTATCTTTCGTGAAGGCTAATTACTAATTATAAGATGAAGGAAGAAAAAAACGAGTGATGATGACTACTGATGAATTAGAACCCACAAAGTTGAAGGATTTACGAATCCGAAGGGTGATTTACGACCTATATTCATTATTTATGATTCTTTAAAGAATATAGTCGCATCAAATTTACTGAGACGGAGCAGTAGGCAAGTAGAATACGAAAATATATTTGGACCCTCGTACGGTCCTATGCTCCTTTATTGTAATATCAAAACGCCGCCGCCTGCCCACCTTCTCTTAGGAATTAATGAGTATTTACGGATGAATGTGACACTACAACCTCGAAAGTCTTGAGTTTCGTCGCCCTTCAAGGGCTTCCTCCGTCTCGTGCAGATCAAAACCCACCCTACTCACTTAAAATGCATCCATAGTACATTTATCTTAAATTAAACCTTGATACACTCGCGACCTATCTATTCCGTCAACTTCCATCAAGTCCACGTGAAAATCGATATTAATCGAAATAAATTTATCATAAGTGTGTCAATTTAAGTGTTTTTTATAATCCAAAAATTAATTTTGGATAAATTTATCAAATTTTTTTTTAACTTTAGGTTTTTCGGGATATTAATCTAAAAATAAATAATAATCATGGAAAATGAGGAAATTCTTATTTTACTTTTGGCAATTGAAAGAAAAATTGTTGAAGGATGAGAATCAACTCTTGAAATTTCCCAGTATTTTAATCTGGGTTGGTCTGAAAATGTCGAATTCATGGCATTGAAGTGTGATATGAAAATTGGTTGGTGGCCTAGCATGTTCCCCGCGTCTAATACGGGTTGGTCTGAAAAATGTCGAATTCATGGCACTGGATCGATCTGGAAATTGGCTATATACGGGTTGGTCTGAATATGTCGAATTCATTGCATTGATTTGTGAACTGAAAACTGACTATTTTGGACACACTCCATTCATTCCCATTTCATAGTGTTATACCGCAATGGTTCACTCATAATAAGGTGCGATTAAAATACATCGGTTCGTTTTAATATGATGTGATGGAGGACACATTTTTAAGAGGTGTGAAGCATTATCTATTAAGGGCAAGTAAAATAACTTCCCACATGACTTGATAATCATGGAAAATGAGGAAATCCCATATCTCCCCCCCCCTCTTCTTTCTGTCTCTTCCCATCAAGGAGAACAACGCACAAAAAGGCTTCTAAAAGACAATCGGGAGAATACTTTCCTTGTGATTTTATTTGGACCATTGTGAAATAGTATATTCGTCCATTACGCGCTGGTGATTCAACATATATTCTTGGGTAATCGCTTTTGTTGAGTAACGAAATGTTAGTCATTTCTTTCGTTGACTTTTTCCAACTTTGGTATTAAAGCCAGGTTAGGATTTCTGCCTTATTTTTCCATCAAGTTTTCACTAGCTATTTGATATGGAGATAGAAAGGTTGAACTTCATATTGCCTGCATGTTTATTACTCAAAAATTGCAACATGAATGATCGAAAACAAACAAGATGCGAAGAGCAAATTTGGGGGATAAAGTTGACCATTGTATTATGGTCGATTCTTGAAATATTTTTCTAGTGGAAATCAATTTTGATCACACAGGATGAAAGAACTTGTTAAGATGATCAAAACGGCAAGTGGCACGTCGTCGAAAGATGCAGGACGCACCTCCATGGCTAGATGGCCACGTGTGAACTGATTGTGTGAATTGATGCCTAGGGCGCTGATGTCATCGATAACGTCCGCAACCCAAATCAGTAGCCACCATCCCATCGGACTGGAGATCCGACTTGATCAGCGACCTAACTCAACCCAACCCGACAACTGACCCAATTGATCGATCAACGGTCGAAATCGGTGTAACAAATCAACTAGTTGAACCAATCGGATTGGCTTGGAGCTGGATTTTGGCCTGGCAAATGCGCCACGCATGCTGCACACTCAAGTAGCGCTTATATATTGTGGTATAAAAATGAGTATCGAACCCTAAAAACGCGTATTTTTTTTGGGTATAAGTGCATTGATTATTCCTTTTTACCTGTATTTCTCTATGGGACTATATACAGACTGTGTAGAGCTTGATTCAATGATAGTATGTATATGGTTTAACGTGCTTGTAATTTTCTAGTTTCCGAGCAATCTCGAACAATGATTGGAGATCGTTGATCTTTTCATTACATCTTGAATTCCGCTTTTGATTATAATTGTTGCATGAATATTTTGTATATTGGTCAACATCATGCTATACATTTTCATATTAAATAAAAAATATGAAAATTACATGATGTCGTATAATCATCTTTTTTAATAAGAGTTCGTAAGTTAGAAAAATTTGAAGGAATTATCACCTTAACTTTAAATTTGCGCAAATTAAGAAATATTAATGATGGTAGGACAATTATATATAAACATAGTCAATTTTCGTTTCAGTGTCTTTTAGTGAATTATCATTAATTTAGTTTATCTTTATTTCAAATTAAATATGTGTAGTACTGTGGAAAATGTGCTAATATTGATTTTATATTTATTATGTCAATATATAATAGAGATTCAGCATGGCTGTGATATTCAAGATGATTATAGCTTATCTCAATAAAAATGAGAAATTGGTCGGTGATAAATACAATAGTCGTTATTAGTTATTCCCTCGAGCAGTATCTCTGGGATCATTGTTGTACGGGGTTAAGAGGCCTACAATTCTAGGGGGGCGTCACGGTATGGGCACTGTTGTGCCTGCTATTCCCCAGGGAAGAAAATAATAGGCTCAAATGGGAATGAGAGTGAATGGAGGTTGACATCATCTTTGCTGACATCCAAAAGGGCGAGAGGGAGAGAGACGCCTAAGAAGCTAGGGGTATGGGCGTTGTGCTTGCCATTCCCTTGGGAAGTACTTCGTAGTCTAGGTTCAATATTGTACGGGCATTCGAGGCCTGCAAAACTAGAAGGTCCTTTTTAGGATAGATCGCTTCTTTCGTTATCATTTATATTGTATACTTGAATAAAAAAGAAAAAAAGAGGCGACTCTTTGTTCTCCAGAGCGGCAATGAGATAAAAAAAAGTTACTAGAAAAAAGAATTGAAGGCGCTAGAAAGACCTATTGTGATGGCTTGGGATCCGATTAAACCAATGAACGGTGGAGGGTCTAGAGGTGTTCCTTAGGGCTAGGTGTTAATTGCGGACGCAAGAGTATTAGTTGAGCACCACCAATAAATTCTCGAAACATCGAGTTTCTTTTGGTATATCTTCTTTTATGTTGATGAAGATTTAAATGCTCCCAACTCAACAAGAAATATTCAAGAAAATATGAAATGTAAATAGAGAGACATAAAGGAAGGGAGAGAAGGAGATGGACAATTATTTCGAGGGTCGTTTAGTTGTTGGGAATTCAAAGTCAGCGAAGCCTCCGCAATTTGAAGTTAATATGACACTAAGCTTAATAATTGCCACGTGATCCATGGATGGCCATAATTGCTACGTGATCCATGGATGGCCACAAAGAAACTTTAACTCCACCCCGTAACGGCGACTTTGCAGTGCTTTGCTTGCTTCACTTTCCAATTGATTGGAATTCGTTGATAGACGATTTTTCTCAATTCAATTTGATTGGATCTCAAGAGGAGGAATGAATTTCGATGCAAGAATGGTGGAAAGTAACACGCCAGAAATAGGTCATAAAAAATAATGTTCATATTACCTCATAGGGAAAAAAAATGGTTGGCCTTGATAACACAAATTTACCTAACAAAGATGAAAATTTAGGGGCTAAATCTTCAATTTCTAGCAATTAATTTCCCAAATAGTAACAATGTCGAGTTTTTAGAAATTATTGAGGCAACAACAATAACAAATGATGTTCTCTATTCTTGACGAAGATGGAAGCGGCGACACACTAGCGTCCACGGCGTAATGACGACGATGACCACGTACATGTCTATCTCAGAAAAAAAGAGCCACAATAACCGTCAACATATTTATTGTTCGACGTAAAGAGTTCACCTACCTGATTCTTTATATTTGTGGGTACTAGGGTTTTGAGGCCATCAGAGAGTTCAGAGGGTCTTCGGAAGAGCGGGTGGGTCGCATTATTCTTAATGATTGCAGCAAGTGTAGCTGGGGCGGATTGCCGACCCCGTTTACATTTATGGAAGCACAAGAAAGCACAGATGTTTTGCTCGAAGAACTCTTCTGCACAAAGTAGTCCTTGAAAAGTATTTCACGGCTGGCTTCAACACGTGACCAATCACAGTTTTTGTGTCAAAAGTTAAAAATGTTTATAGAAATCCAGTTTCTAGGTTGACAGCATCGTGGGTTTATCCGATGCTTGAGTGGATCTAATTGGGCCGAGTTAAGGTCTGTGTCCTTCCCGATTAATTTGATATGGGTGTATTAACGAATCACTTATCCCACAAGTACTGTTCTTCCTGATAGATATCATGTGAGCATAAATATCATTATCGTGTGCTTTAACAGTCGCAAATGATATGTACAACTTCACTCGCTTCATTATATATGTATATATAAGAGAGAAAAAGGGGAATGCATTAATCACTTAATCACTATTTGAGTCGCCATATCCTATGACGATCATCCTAACGTGTTGAGAAGTAAGCATTTCGTTAATCGACGTTACATTTCTCTTATCTCATACGCTATGTTCATGAATATAAGTGTTCTAACTGGGACATTTACATGTGATATTTAGTTCATGTATGCAATTATCATCTGCTCCAAATTCTTTTCGTGAAATCGAATGTTCTTGGACATAGAAATGAAGATCGACAAGAATTGCTACCCTCACTTGTTGAAATCAATTTGCACCGTGCTTCAGTCAAATTCCCACTTGGTGGGATCCTTTAAATTAAAAAAATAAAATAAATGAATCAAAACTTACTAGAAATGTCTCAATTGCAATCACGTCTGTTAAAACAAAGAAAGGAATGCATAGAAGTGAGTGATCAATTGGCATTTAACTGAGGTGTTTCGTGGCTATTTTGGACGCGGTGCTGTTACGCTGCACTGCAATAAAGGTGAAGAGCTTCCTCTTTTATGCTCCCTGTCTCGCCTCCTTCCACCAGTCAAGGAATGATAGGTGGCTCTGCTTTGCTGTCGAAGACGAATCGAAGAGGTGTCGATCACCCTGCGCAACGATAACATTTATACGCTGCCGCAATTCTTTTTCCGCTGCACCTCGGTGACTTTTCACGTGTCCCTCTGCTGTTTTTCGATGATGGGCGCTGTGAATTGGTGTTCACTCAAGAGATTGCGCATTGATGATGCGGAGTTGGAGGATAATGCGATCACGAGAGTTTTGAACGGCTGCCCTGTTCTAGAGTTCTTTGAGTTAAGAGGCCGCTGGGGCTTCAAGCACATTAAAATTAGATCAAGAGATTTGAGAGAGTTGGTGATCGATTCTCCCAAATTTATTCGTGGTCAAGATTCGATCCTGAAAATTTCAGCTCCTCATCTTCCCAGGTTGCACATATTGGGCAATTCTGTGAAGGGAAAGTTCAAAGTACATAAAATTTCTTCCTTAGTTGAGGCTGACTTAAATTTCGATGTAAAAATCAATAGTTTGAAATGCGTGATATCGTAAATGTAGTTATGTTGAACAGACAGTGATCGACAAATAGAATGATAAGAAGAGAGAGCATTAATATTTTGGCCTTTCACTAATGCTTTACACCTTACAAGATGATTCAACTTTCATGAATCAATAGTTTGAGAGCGGCTAATCATTTAACTAATGTACAAAAAAGAAGTCTAGGTCTAGATGAACCATGTACATATTAGGAACGCACGAAATTACCAAAAGATGCACCATTCATTTGAGCATTTAACAATTTTTCTCTTGTCCTGATTCTTCTGTCACAGTCTCAAGGTTCCTAGGACTAAAGGACTATGCCCAAGATTTACTAGGGTTTCTCTTGGAGCTTTGAGAATGTTCTCGGTGTTGGGCAAAATGGTAAATGTTCTGAGTTCTAGAATTCTCTCAGTAGTTGGTAGGCCAACATATACGATCTCATTCGCCAAATCAAAGGTCTATCAACGGTTGTAAGTGAAGGGCCTCTAGTATAAAAAGAGGTGCTTTCCCAGCTTATTATAATAGAGTTCCATTCTCTCTAAAGCTTCTCTCTCTAGAACTTTAGAACTTTTTCTTCCTGATTTGCTCTGCAAAAATAATAACGTGAATATTTCCTAACTCAACTTCAACTTTCCTAATTCGACACAGCTTAAATTGATAATATTTCCTATTTTTAGTCAACTTAGGTATAACCGAAACCTCTCTATATATGTTTCATGATTTTAACGTGATTTCTTCGCATCAACTCCCTCCATGGCTCTTTTGTTCTATCTTTTAAGGCAATATGTTTTCTATTTGCACGATTCTCTTCCACAATGATAAAATTACAATACGAGTTAGTGACGAGCCTGCTATCATTAGCCATTGGATTTGCAAGATTGAGCACCTTCACCATCGTAGGCTCAATAGGCTAATTGGCAGCCTCGATACCGAGTGGTGCTTGAGTTTTGAGCCCAATAATGATGCACACCGAGTTGCAACTCTCCAGCTCTGGGTCGGCTATAAGTGCATTATCTTCCAACCCCTAGGTAAATTCGCACATTTCTTTTCGTGTTCCTCGCCAACGTGAAGTACACTTGCATTGGAGTTGGTGTGGACGAAGACGTGAGGAAACTCACCAAAAACTATGGACTTGACGTGTCGTGCAACATCGACATCCGTGCATCGGCAGCAGAAAGGTTGATTAATCGTGGTGATACCTGGGTCTCAAAAAACTATCCGAGAGATCCTCCATAAAAACTCGAAAAGTTGAAGGATTGAATAGGTAGGATATAAGATGCTCACAGATTGTCAAATCGAGTATGGTTGCTTGGACGCACTTCTTTCGAGCTTGGTAGAGTTGTGAGGGCATTGTCGGTGAATAGAGTCTTTGATGGTTGGTGTGTTAGGATTGATGAGAAGTTCATGTTGGAAGAAGATATTTAGCCTTGATCTTCATGAATTTCGCTAGAAAAAGTTAAAGGATGTACTTACAAAAATTTCGCTAGTATGATTGTTTACGGCTTATTTTTTCATCCAAATATTTTTTTGACAGTGTTTCATGATATAATCATCGTTTTTGTTTCCAAATATTTCTGGTACTAATCATCTTTCCTTGTATTAAAAAAAGGTTAATTTCATTACCCGTAACGAGGGATAGGTTACAATTCCCATTCTACATGCTGCAAAAACTCGAGAAGTACTTCATATTATTAGTCAATAATGAGAACTAATTATTGATATCATATGTTTTTTTCACTTTTCAACCAGTATTTTGTTAATCAAATTTATTTACATTTGTTACGTACTATTCTTTTACTTTATTGCATGGTGCTTTATTTTTAATGACCCGAGTGAACAGCATATTCTAATATAGAATTACATACAAATTCAAAATTAAAAGAATACACGTAGACAGAATCCAAAATAATCGAATATGGGATCTTGCGCAGTTCTAAAACTGTATGAAGCTAATATACGTTTGAGTTTGGTAATTCGGCATGGTTCAATAACTAATTTAAGTAGTAGGTTTCTCCGTCTAAAAAAAGTGACCACGCGAACAAAAACATGATTCAGCAGCTACGTATGCAAGCACGGATCGATTCTAAACTAAAACACGAACTGACTTTTCGGATCTCTCTGAGGCATTTTGTCGAACAGTTGGGGTGCACTACCAAATTTAAAGGTTTCCGGCTCAACCGAGCCTCGAACGTGCCTTGGGGGTCTCGAACACAACATACAAGGAACATGGGAACGAAACGCAAGGGCGACGAGGGCCGGAGCTTGCGCGAGCCGGACGGCCGCGAGCTCCGGCCCGGTGCACCTAAATGGAGCAAGGACAGAGCCAAACCTACCTGGTCAGCTCGAGGACGTTGCCGAGAAGGTCTTCGGACAAGCCCGTGAGTGACTAAGCCGCTCTCGGTTGCTCGTATCGCTCTCTCAGTTCGCCGTCTCTTTCCGCCCGATTCGAGCTTCTCACCCTCGGCCTTTCTCTCGGACTTCCTCCCCCCTGTTCTGTTTTTTTGTTGTGCCCCGTGGTTCTTCGTCCTCCAAGCTTTTCAAGGCCAACGGCAGGCGTGCCTGGCTCCTGCCTTCCCAGCCTGTCGACCAGCCTGCTCCCCGACCCGCAGATCGGGCCGGAGCTGCTCCCCCGATCCTCCTGCTCTCTCTGTCGCTGTGCTATCTGCTCTGTTTTTCTGCAGGTCGTCGGGCGTAGGAGGAAGACAGCTGGGCCGGGCCCAGCGCGAGGGAAAAAAAGAAGGAAAGAAATGGGGCCGGGCCCAGGCCCACACGGGGGAAGAAGAAAGAGACGCGGCCGGACCAAGGTCGGATCCGGCCCGACCCGGCCTCTCTCGGTTTTTTTTTTTTAAATAATAATTTTTAATGATTTTTTTAGTGACTAATTCCTAATTTTTAATGCTATTAATTCTTAAGTAAAATGGCGAAATTTAGGTGTCAACAAATGTGAAAGACATCGAGTCTTCAGATGCAATAGGCTTCTTGGAGGCGTGGAGATTGCCTAGTGTGGTACCGTTTGCATTCTGCCTCTTCTTCTCCGAGCTTGTTGCTTATATGTTTCTGTATTGGTTGCCCTTCTATATAGAGCACACAGGTAGTTCTAAAGATTTTTTAAGAATGACAATTTGCATAGTTTTGCATTGATTCCCCATGCCTAGTTCATGAGTTATTCAATCATGTGCATGCATTGTTTGATGTGGACATGCATCAGCCCATGCTACACTGAACAGCATCTTTGGACTGACTCTGTTGGGATTGTGCTTCAAAATCTGTGTTTTGGAACTTTGCCTTTGGATTGTTTTTCATGTAAGAGCGTGATTTTGTGTGTATGAGTTCCGGTACTCTAAAAACCGCAGCCTGGGCTTGTCACTTGCACGGTTTTTGAAGAATGGCTAAGGCGTTGCACTGGTGTGAATTTCTGCTTTAATTGGTGCACTTGACTTGATAGTTGCTCATTGTGAAATTTGATGGAAATTCAGCTTTTGCTGGAGTGCATTTGTCACACAAAACTGCGGGCATACTTTCAACAATATTTGACATCGGGGGAGTTCTAGATGGAATTCTAGCGGGCTTTGTTTCTGGTAAAATCGAAGCTCGAGCTGCTACTTCAATTGGATTCTTGTTCCTATCAATGCCGCCCTTGTTTTACACCGGGGTATACGGAAGGCATTTCACCCACTTTTACTCACTTCAAACGCGGGAAACTACTATATCTGCTTACCCGGTAGTAATTAGGACCGAAATTCTAACGTGATATCTACCTTTATCATCATGAGACCTCTTAATTCCCTATTTATCTTTGTCTTTCTGATATAAAGGGAATACGGAGATGATATTACAGGGCATCTCACCCTAGAACGGATCTCCCACCTCTTTCTTCCCCCGTCTATGTTGGCTATTGTCAGCTTGATTTTTGTTTCCGGAATGCTTGTTAATGGCCCGTACTCATTGATTATAACGGCTGTCGCTGCTGATCTTGGTACACAGCACGGTTAGAGGAAATTCCCGGGCATTAGCAACTGTCACCGCAATTATAGATGGTACAGGTTCTGTGGGAGCAGCTCTTGGTCCGCTTTTGGCAGGGTACATTTCTACTAGAGGATGGAACAGTGTATCTTTTATCTTTTATGCTTATTATTTCTGTTTTGTTCGCGGCAAAGTTCTTGATATGCCTTGCTAGAACTGAAATTAAAGAGAAGTTGAGTGAGAGGAAATGGTTTGCATATGGCGTAGTGGCTCAATGGCTTGTGGTTTTTTTAGTCTTACTCCTGTATGTACATTTTGTATCAATGGAGAACACCCCGATGGTCATACTTTTTGTGTTCCTCTTTTCTCATTTTGTAATTTTGTGCCCGATATTTTCTACCAACTTTCAGGTTAATTTTATCGGTGTTATATCTCAGTTTGTCCCTTTCGAGTTCCGTTTTGGTCTCAGGTCTGCATTGCACTTTTTCTGCGCCACTGTTTAGAGGCTTACTATCTTGAAAGTGTTGCTTCTCACATTTCATGCGACCGTTCTTCTAAATTTGTTCCAAAATGTGGTACTTTGCATCATTTGCCAGTTAGAGTGCGGTCCAAAACTCTGCTTTTCGTATACTTTTTAGCTCGAAATGGAGATTGTCTTGAGAGATTTTGGTCTCTCATTTCGACAGATCCAAAACATTTGACTCTTTACCGTTTCAATATCAAGGATTAGTTAATCAAATAATCAATAGTAAATGGATCGTTTTGAAGATAAATGAATTGCTAATCATAAAACATTATTCTCGTCAGTTTCATAACATGAAGTAAGAAGCAATAATGGTTTGATTTGGCAAAACCAAATCTTCCACTGTAGACCCTTTTCTCTTGAGGAAATCTCTGCTGGACAGGAGAAGTTGGACACTAAGAGTGCGCATGACAAAATTTCTGGAACATAAATTGATTTATGGCAAGAAATTTCAAAAATTGAGAAGTTAAAAATTTTAGCTTCTGATTTCTTTTTCAAATCAATTTCTGAAATAGAAATCTGTTCCGGAAATAGAAAAATCAAATTGCGTTACCGAACAGATTTTTATTCCAAACCTGTTCCGAAAACAAAGAAACAGAAAAATAAAGAAGTAGAAATTTTAACATGCGTAGCTTAAGATTCTTGGTGGAGATAAAAAGAAAACGTGGACAAACAAAATAGAATAAAAAATAATTGAATGGTACTATGAAACCCCGAATACTATCTCCTTATTGCATATAAACCGCGATATGTCTTTGTAGTTCAAAAAGTAGTGATAATGCTCTTGCCTGCTTAGATGAAAGGGTATTAGCGAGTCAGCTTTGTGAATGTCATGTCGAGCCTTAGAGGTTCTATACAAAGGATTGCGACTGATCCGTGAAGAACAAGTGATCCTCAAAAACATTTAAGTCTTAATTTTTATTTTTATTTTTGTGATTCTAGAATACTTTTGGGGTGGACGATATTGTAAATATACAGTAGGTAGTTGGTAGACGGGGCAATATGCCCACCGTTAGATTGAAAGGAAATCTACGGCTGTGGTTAGGCCTCTGCTTGTATATAAATGGGTCTTCTCTCCTCATTTGTATTACCTCACAAGTCATATAATATGCATGGCTTCTCTCTTACATCCTTATGAGTGTAAGCAAGTAAGAATTGAAGTTGTAAACTTCTTTTTTTCTCAAAAGTAGATAAATGCATATCAGATACAAAAAAAAAAAGAGAGTAAAAGTCAATGATGAAATATAATAGATCTTGGCCTAACCAAATGAGACTGAGCACGTGCATGGAGGGTGTCTGTGGAGTTCAAATATAATAATAAGATATGATCCAAAAAAAAACAAAAAAAAACTGTTGTCAAGATAACGAGGGAAATCGGCAGAATAGTTTCGTGTAGCACAAATGAGTATTTGGAGAGCATCAGTAGAGAAGTTGTTGGAGTCGGCATGGATGAAGTACACTTTTGTTGGAGTCGGCGTGGATGAAGTCGCAAGAAAGCTCACCAAAAACTATGGACTCAACGTGTCGTGCACCATCGATGTCCGTGCACTTGCAGCAAATAGATTGATGAGTGACTTGTGGCAATACATGGATCTCAAAAAGCTGTTCGGGTCATCCTCGATAGAGAGCTCGAAAAGCCCAAGGAGATTACAATGAGCAAGTGGGACAACAGGATGCTCACGGATTGTCAAATCAAGTACGCTTACTTGGAATCATTCGTTTTTTTCGAACTCGGGAGAGTTTTGGAGGCATGGTCAGTGGATAGAGTCTTTGATGGTTGGTGTGTTAGGATTGATGAGAGGTTCGTATTCGAGGAAGATAATAATCCTTGATTTTCATGAATCTTGGTGGAAAAATTCGAAAAATATACTTATGAAAATTTTGCAACTTAATACAATTGTTCACAATTCATCTTTTCATCCAAATATTGTTTGACTGTGTTGTTTCCAAATATATTTATGGTATTGATCATCTTTTCTTTTATAAAAAAAGAGGTTAATTTCATTATTGGTAATCAGGGATACGTTACAATTTCTGTTCTACATGCCACAAGAACTCGAGAAATACTTCAGATCATATTACGGTCAAGTTCTCCAAACAAAAAAAGCAATGAAAACTAATTATTGATATCATATTTCTTTTTCACTTTTCAACCAGTAGGTTATTAATCAAACGGTCGAAATGGGAAAACTAGATTCGACTTTTAGGGAGATATATTTGTACATCTTATGTCTGCTTTACCCCGAGCTCACGCCACATGTCTTTTCAGATTATTAGAAAACGTTCTTCAGCGTCATCTTTCACGGAGGGATTTTATCCGAGATTTTTTATAATCAAGAGCATTATCATATCGCTTAGGAATTATCCAACACAAGCGATAAGCTCCAGATGATTCCAAGTGACACAAGAAACAGAAAGGGCAGGAGCAAATACAAAATTCTAATTGAAGAAATTGAATTCTATCGTTCATACGACAACGTAAGCAATTCTGTCTATTATAACAGAGCTGGTTTTGGCGGTCAGTCTACTTTTACACATGAAGCAACCAAGCACAGAGCTACTAGACAACGACAGATTCAGTTCTGTCTATGCTATGACGGCACAAGAGGCTGAGGAGTTCATAAGAATTTTGATATTACAAGAAACACGAGCAGGTGTGGGATGCAACGTGTTTAACCATCCAAATATCTTCATTGGTTCACTCTTCCCTCTTCCCAAATACAAAAAGGAAAGGAAAAACGAGTCATATGGTGATAAGCAAGCAACATCAGTGAGGAGTGTAATAATACCCGGTTGGCGGTCGCATCCCATTGACTGGTGGCATGCTTTGAGTCTTCTGTCAAAGCAAGGAGGAGCTGTTTTCGAGTTTCCTACCAACTTGCCAGTCTCTTGACCTTTGCCTGTAAAAACAGGATAAAACCTGAGCCACGCCCACGTACCATGACTACAAATTAGGTGAGCGGCACCATGATACAAATATATCCTTTTCCACAATGCAGGGTTGCTGCTCACCTTAGCTACGTTGTCCTTGGCAAGAACAATAAAGTTTTTGAGCCCTTTCCAATAGAAGACACCATCGTTAAATAGAACCTATAATGCGAAGAGAACTTTCATGAGTAGCACCCTCGGTGTGAATTTCCATTTTGCAAGTCATTCCCCACGTGCTGATATGCATTACCAGCCAGTAGACAGCTGTCGGAGGAGCCTAACTTGGCCAATTGGACGCTCAGTGTTAAGAAGGGGGAAAAATAGAGCAGCGTGCTTTAGGTTTGCTGCTGAGATTCATAAGAGCGCTCATCTGAGAGAGGCAAGGTGAAGTCGCTTTCCGGTAAACTCCTTCCAAAAGACCAAGTGAATTCGATTCCCAAGTGAGCAATCAAATAACTAGAACTATCAAAGAAGCACAAAGATAGTAATTGATTCACGATGCTTCTTAAAGATACAGAGAATGGATCGTTAAGATTTCGACTAATATTTACTAAATATATGTTCTATAGCTAGACAATTTTTACGGATGAAGAAAGACTCAGCTAAACACATACTAAGAATTAAGGATTTAAATTTTGCATTTTGATTTGATTACAAGAAAATCCATTCTATTTTATGACAGCAGAAAATCACAATCAGATTAAGATAAAATTATTCATACCTACATTGTCATGTTTTAAATAAAATAAAACCGTTGGTGCGGCAATGGAATGACAAATGGGACTTTGCAATGTTGTTGACACCTAAATTTTGGCTATGTATTTTAAATTAAATTGCATAAGAAAATTAGGGACCGATTCGGCCCTAACAAAAATAATTTTTGCATAAATTAGGGCTTAGTTTTTATTTGCGTCCATTAATCTTTGTTCTCCTTTTTTTTTACTTACTTTTCACTTATTTTCGGATAATTTTGCCAAAAAAAAGGGCCTTGTGGGGCTGGGCGTGAAAGCCCAGCCCCTTTCTTTTTGTTCTTCCCGCGTGGGCCCCCAGGGCCCAGCCTTCCCCTCCGACCCGGCCCCTTTACCCCTTGTCTTCTTCCTTGGTTAGATATGCAGCACGCGCATATTGGACCCTCGAGCCGTGTCGCTGTCCTCCGACACCGCTAGCATCAACGTCGTCTGCGTCGCCGCCCGACTCCGCCTGCCTCAGCGTCGCCCCCGACGCTGTCCCCTACGACCAGCCGCGACCCCCGCCGTGCTAGGCCACTGCTGCTCCCCACGCCGCCACCGTTCCGTCCCCCAACATCGTCGTCCTTGCCGCTACGACCAAGCTCCAAATCAGCCACCGCCATTCGTCGCCACCGTCACCATCGAACGTCGCGGAAGAGGGATGAAGGGGGGACGAATAGGGTTGCGGCCGTGAACCGGGTCAAGAGCTCGCTCGGGCGCAAGACTTCAAATCGGGCTGGACGAGCATGGGCCATTTTAAATGATGGGCTGGGGCTTTAATTTTAGGAAAAAGGAGACCGGACTGGGCCTGCACATCAGGCCCAGCCAAGTTAGGATTCCACTGACCCGGACCGTGTGACCTAAGCCAGTCCGGACTCGGGTCATCTGACCCGATCCAGTTCGGACCCGGACCCACCATTTTTATAGTAATATAATATTATAAAAGTAATATTTTAATAATAAAATAATAAGAAATAATATAAATAATTTATTTTCCAAAAAAAAAAATCCAAAATATCCTATGTTTTCCCAAAAAAGCCAAAAAATGATAAATATTTTCAAAAAAGATTGAAAATCTACAAAATGCCTTTGTGCGTTCAAAAAGAACCAAAAAAATAGAAAAAGATCAAAAATGTTTTTTTCTCCATAAATGTATAGGAAATCCCTTAAAATCCAAAAGGTCTTAGGGTTTAAATAATAGTAGGTACTAGAAGGGCATTAGTGATTAGGTACCTAGTTTTTCTGGTTGCACATGAGTGAATAATTCTCCCAATATTCCGCTTGGATTTCTAATCAACCCACCCCAAATTGATTAGTGGCGACTCATTTTTTTAAAAAAAATTAACTTATAGGTATAAAAAAATCAAACCATTAAGTCGAAGCGGTTTCTCCTTCTAGGTCCATGGTGAGCTTGAGGATGTCTTGACTGTGCTAGTTAATCTTGGTGAGAATAAATGAACAAGAAAGAGAGGGAGAAAGGTCGTGGGTGAGAGGAAAAAGAGATAGGGAGAAGGAGCTTGCTTTGGCGAGAGAGAGAGCAAGAGAAATGATAGAAGAAGAGAAGAAAAATGAAGAAGAAGAGGAAAAGGGGGCTGCCAACTTAGGAGGAAATCATGAGGAAGAGATTTGGTTTGCGGAAGACTCCTCTTGCATGAAATTCTAGTGGGCAAGAGAAAGGGCCTCCATCATGGCATCTAATTTAGGCTATTTAGGTCTATTTTTCTGCAATATTAGCCATTTTGCATGGCTTGGGATTGGCTAGGAGGCAGCAAAATCAAATTTAATGAGTAAATATGTCCTAATTTCATGCAAATAAGGCCTAGGTGGCTGACCATGTCATTCCATGCATATTAGAGATTGAATAAGGTACTATAATAAGACTTAGGTACATATAATAATCATATAAGGCATAATTTAATTGCCTTGGGTCCTAAATTCTTCCATTAAATTAAATCATCTATACTAATAAAATTCATCTTGAAGTTGGGTGAAATTTGGGGCGTCACATCATGACATTGAACACGACATTAAGTGATGGGAAAAGAAACAATGGCATAATTATTGACCCTAATACATATGTGGAAGAGAGTCGCTCTTAAAATTTGCCGATACAGTTGAACTTATTTTCCATCAAGTAGGGAGCACGAAGGTAAGCTCAGGTTGCAGAGCAATGGTCTTGCAATGCATGCCTTTATCATCAAATTGGAGCAATTTTCTGCATCCAATCCTTTGTGTTAGGATGATCTTATCTTGATATGCTAATTGTGACATCTTGGATTTTCAGTCCTGTTTTCAATTGAATAAATCGGGCATTTCATCGACGCGCTTATATTGCTATTCTCAGAGCCGATCATTCGTGAGATAACTAGACTATCTGGGGAAGTCATTAAGAGATTTTAATGCAATATACTTGAGAATTCGACTGTAAATCGACTGCTCAACCGTGTTAGTCTACAAGGGTTATTACAACATTGTCAAAATCGATCAAAGATCAGGGATAGGTCGATTCGACTAAGATGTGTGATCAAAGTGTGGGTGATTCCACATAATTGCAAAATTCTCATCGATTGGCACTAGACCGATTTTCTGTCGTTTTGGATACCCTGTGCCGGTAATTGAAATCTTGAGATTTTCACGACCACCAAGAGTTGCCGATGTGTCGAAGAGGTATACTGTGGCTCGAAGAAAATCGACCACAAGTCATTTGCACTAAAAATTTCTGAAAGTTACTTGGTAGCCTAGGTCACGCTAAAATCGCGCCGAATGGAAATTAACCGCAATTTGAGTCCGATTTCAAAATTGAAAGTTTGTCATATCACAAATCATTTTAGGAATGTCGACTCGCCTTCCGAAGATTTTTCTGCAAACCGAGACTTTTTGGGAAAAAGTCAAGGTAGGGTCGTTTTTGTCCAGAAAAAGCCGGGGATCGTTTTTTATTGCGCAATTGAGAAGCAAGTGGGATCAATTGGTGAGGAAAAATACCAATTTGATTGTTGACTTGATAACAGAATTTATCAAAGCCAAATTGGATTGAACCAAGTGAGAATAAGTGTCCAATTGAAGCCAAAACCTAGCAAATTCGTATGCCCCCCTTGCCAAGCCCTTTTGGACCAATTCAAGAGTCCTAGGAAGAGCCTTGGTGGCTGAATATGAGCCATGGAAGATAGCCTTGGCTGTGGTTGAGTCAAGTGAACAAAGGAGAGGAAAATGTGAGCTAAGTGGCCCCTCTAACCCCATCTTGTTCCTCTCTCTTCAGCATCCTTCTTCTTCCTTGTTTGGGGCTTTCTCCATTGTTGTTGAAGGAGAGAAAACTTGGAAAATCATAGGACACAGCCAACAAGCCAGCCGAGTAGCCTCCTTTGTCGTTCGAGCACCGCACGCTCGCCGGAGCAGCCAGCTCGCCGTCGCACGTCTGCTCGCCTGTGCTGCTTGTCTGTGCGTCTAAGGTCATTGTCCAGCCATGCCAGCCACCGTCGAGCCAGCCAAGGTTGTCGGAGTCCTCGCTGTTGGCCACCGAGCACCCTAGCCGCCTCCACCGGTCTTGCTTCACCATAACCAGCCTTGTTTCTTTCTGTTTCAGCTCAAATCAGAAGCTGAAATTGTGGGTATTCCAGCTCAGTTTGGCCCGTTTTGAGGTGGTTCCGAGCCCCGAAACCTAGGCCCGCTTTGAAGGAAGTTGTTCCCCGTTGCGTTCTTGTTGATTTGAATAGACCAGCTCGCCAAACAAGTGAGTTTGCTCACTAAACCTTATTTAGTAGGTTAATCATGCTTAAGGGTTGTTTAGGTTGTCTTAAGTATGGATTAGTGATAAGCTAGGATGGTTAGATTAGCTTTAGAATCGATTAGTGTTAAGCTAATCAGTGAGATTTGCACAATTGATGATGGATTAGTCGAATCCAATAGAATTACTGCAGTTCGGATTTCTAGATACACGCCGTTTGCTATTTTTGTAGATCGAAATGGGTTACAAATTTGAGGTTGATGACTGCTTGAGAAATGTTTTAGACATCCTTAGCTACAACATATATTTTTCTTAAGATTTTTAGTGATCTAAAAGAATGAGATATCAGCTCTGTCATTTTCAAATAAAGCCTCAGTTTTCATTGGAATTGATGACCTTTTAGGATTCTAGGGGTTTTATCAACTCTTAAGTTCGAATTTCAAAATGATTTCTTCACAAAAGTTATTTTTCACATCTTCTAGTTTAACATACTCCAATTTTAGATCAAACGGACATGTTTTGGACCTCGAACCAAAATGATTTGGAAAATAGACTTTTTGGAAACAGACCCAGTTTTAGTGCTTGATTGAGCGATTTACTGGGCCAAATCTAGAAGGATCTGAGTTAATATGCCTGTATGAAAAAAATGTTTGTTTATGTGTCCTTTACCGCATACTAAAATTTGGGAATTTTCCGAACTCGTTTGATTTGGTTTCTAGATTTAAATTTGGAAACGTGCAAGTGGGCCTATTCTACCGGTTAGAGCTAGTTATGAGTTGTGATGGTTCTTGAGGGTTTGATTGCTGGAAATTGCACATTTGATGATATATGGTTGGTTTGTGATATGCCTAGAGTTTATGCTTGATGATCGTGTGAAAGTTATGAGATCCGTCCCCAGCATGTGTTGGTGGACGTTAAAAGTTAAGAGAACCTATCCCCGGTGTGCGTCGGTGGATATTATTCTTTTCCGGAGTGTGTCGGTGGATTTTACTTTTTCCCGGCGTGTATCGGTAGTTATTACTCTTCCCTGACATGTGTCGGTGGATTTTACCATTTTCCAACGTGTGTCGGTAGTTATTAACCTTTCCCGACGTGTGTTGGTAGTTATTAGTCTTTCCTGGCGTGTGTCGGTAATTATTATTCTTCCCCGACGTGTGTCGGTGGATTTTACCCTTTCCCTGCGTGTGTCGGTAGTTATCAATCATTCTCGGCGTGTGTCGGTGGATTTTACCATTTTCCGGCGTGTGTCGGTAGTTATTAGCCTTTCCTTGCGTGTGTCGGTAATTATTATTCTTCCTCGGCGTGTGTCGAATAAAAATTGCTCGTGTGGGTAGCAATAGTTAATTAATTGGAACTCATGTTGAGTTGAATTGATGGATCGACGTGTGTCGGTAGTTCTTGCTCGTGTGAGCAGTGATTTAATTATAATTATTGCTTTAATGTGTGTCGTTAGTTCTTGCTCGTGTGAGCAGTGATTTAATTATAATTCTTGCTTTAATGTGTATTGGTAGTTCTTGCTTGTGTGAACAGTGATTAAATTGTGATTCTTGCTCATGTGAGTAATGATTGGTTTGGATGTTCCAAATTGGTGTGTGAATTTGTTATATACACATGGTTGTGATAAGAACTGTGCTGACTTGCAGGAAGGAACTAAGGCCAAGGTAAGCTTCTGTGATTGTGTGTTTGTGCGATTGAGACGTCTTAGGCGTATTACCCTCCTAATCGGGGTTTAGAGTGTGAACTCGCTGAGATTCATATCTCACCCCGTCGTGGGCTTCATTTTTCAGGACCGTAGGGTGGAAGGCCTGGAGCCGAGCTGAAGTGATTTGAAGTGTAGGTAAGATAGAATAGTTCCTTTTGAGAGTCGGTCTTTGGAAGTCTTGTGATGGTAGACTTTTGTATATGACTCATTTGGCCTATAACGATATGTTTTGGTTTTGAATCTGATGTCCTTTTTTTTTATCCCGAGATAGTTATTGTCAAGGGATTTGTTATTCGCTTCTGCATGTACAATAAAATGAAAGGGTCCGCAACTTGTCTTGGGAAGTCGCAAAATTTTATCGACCACTGAGAGATGAACACACGCTCGAGAATCGGGGCGTGACCCTCTTCCCCAGTTGGTTCAATGTCGCTATCTGTAACTGTCAGATATTCACATCTTAAGTAACATTTACATGAACTAGTCAATGCTGGATTCATTTGAGTTGTGAACAAAACTATTTCTCTCAATTCACAAACCTATCAAAATCTGCAGATATTCAAATTAGCAAGATAAGGAATACAATACAAACACTCATAAAGTCAAGCCTTCGAAATGCATAATGGAGACTCAAATGCTTACAACCTATTAAATAAAGGTTCTCGACTCTTACATTATATTTTTCCATCACAAAATGCTTAGAAGAATGATCTCTACTGGGAAAACGATGGGATAAGCTTACAAACAAGCTCGAACAACACACACTAATAGTACGAGTTTAGGTAGAGAAAAAGAACCACCCCAAGGAATGCCACAACATATGATCCCACAAAACTCCACAAGAAGGCTTCTCTCCAGTAGTCATCCACCGTTGTATTATTTAAAGATGTTGTTGTCCCATGTTCCTTATTTGAGTCATCACAGCTTGTTAATGGTGCTCCACAAAGAAGAGGGTTACCTTCATAACTTACTTTATCAAAAGTTCCAAATTGATTTTTTTGGTCTGGTGTCCTGCCTGACAAGTTGTTATGAGCTACTCTAAAGTTTGATAAGGAGTAGAGCTCTGTTAGTTGTGGAGGGATGGGACCAGTTAAGCTATTGTAGGATAGGTCTAAGCTCTCTACTTCCTTTAAATTGGAAAACATTTCTGGGATCGGTCCTATCAAATGATTGTGTGATAGGTTCAAGGCTCGAAGTTCACTCAAGAGGCCGACCTCTGGAGGAATAAAGCCCTCCAAATTGTTCTGTGATAGATCGATTCCGGACATTAGTTTTAGAATGTTGCTCTTATAAGATTCCATTCTACTCTTTGTAATGAACTTTACTTCTTCTAATTCAAACTTATAGACATCTATGAAAAGTTCATTATAATAGAGTATGGTGAATTTTGTCTCATAGTTGTGTAATGACCCAAAATACTCCGAACTCTCCATGGTAGAATATGTATCCATAGATACCCCACCCTTTCCAAATGTCAAATCTTTCAAACATGAAGAAATTTGTCCAGAAAAATTATTGTTGGAGAGATCCAATATGTTCATATTTTTCAACGAACATAGACCTAGAGGGATTGAACCTTCAAAATCGTTTCCTCGCAGTAGAAGAGCCTTCAAGTTCCGAAGTGAACCGATCCAACTGGGAATCTCACCTGATAATGCATTGTGTCTAAGATCCAATGTGACAATCGATGAAGCTCTAGAGAGAAGATGAGGAAAATTCCCAACAAGTGTGTAATTTGCTAAATGCAAGAACTTCATACTTGTAACATTGGCACATGGCGGTATATTCGGCCCAAGGTTGTTACTTGAAAGGTCTAAAAGAACGAGATGATGTAAGTTGCAGAAGCTCAGTGGTAAAGGACCTTCCAATAAATTACTTGATAGCATAAGCATTTCCAAATATTTAATATCTCCAATCCAATTAGGAAGTGTTCCAGATAGGGAATTGTTACTTACATCCAAAACTTGCAAGGAGCTTTTTAATATGCCAGGCGATATCTCCCCTATGAAACAATTGTTATCCAGATATAAAAATTCCAAATTTGTCAAGTTAGAATTCCTCGGTAGCATTTGGCCTTGCAAATTGTTGCCTGACAATTTCAATGTATGAAGTGATGTGCAATCTTTAGTCAGTGCCTCTGGTATTTCTCCTGTGAAGCCATTATTCGATAAGTCCAAAGTAAATAGCTGGCGCATACTACCCATTGAGGAAGGGATTCCACCTTTCAAATGGTTGTTTGATAGGTTCAAATAGTGCAACTTTGGGAGAATATAACCAAACCGAGATGGAAGCTCTCCTTCAATAATATTAGCAGACACATCGAAAATCAATAAGTTGACAAAATTCACATTGGAAGGCAAATAAAATGAACCTGACAAATTGTTGCCTTTGAGTTCCAACTGGCTTAGATCTAGATTGTTGTCCAATAGCCAATTTGGGAAATTTCCTGTCATTCCATTGTGGTTGAGTTGAACAACCATCAAGTGATGTTGTTCTTTCAGAAAGCTAGGAATTACGCCATTTGTGTCTTTGTTAAGCACACAGTTTGATAGACTAAACGCCTTTAGCTGAAATGAAGGAAGCCAATTGGGCTCTTCTGTGTTTACTACGAGACGATTATTCTTGTGGATGAGTCGGAATACCTCAAGGTTAGAATTATTAGCCAAGGAAGCAAGCGAAAGTGAGCCTTCAAATGCATTTCCAGAAAAGTCAATATATTCAAGTGACTTGAGATTATAGAGGAGAGATGAAGGAATGACCCCGCTAAAATTGTTATTTTGAACATCAAGTGCACGGAGTGAGGTCATATTGCAGAAGCATGAAGGAAGAGGACCCCAAAATCCATTATGATTGATAATCAACTCTTCAAGGTTCCTCAATTCACACAAACCTATTCAAGTGGACATTGTAACTTATGAGTATCATCACTAAATTGCACATTGTATGATTAAAACACTCAAGATCACAGTTTGTCTTGAGAAAGGAGGATAGAAAAAGTGTGCAATCTAATATCCAAAAATACAAACAGAAAAATTGGTAAACTGGAGCTTTGGAGAGGAGTCGACATCACCACAGCACTTGATTTCCACTATTCTACATTACATTAATTACTTCCGGAGTTCGACAAATTTTAAATTGGATTGGAAATGCCCTCTAAAGTTGATATTATTCCTAGGCTTATGGCTTAATTGCATGGGCAACTTCTAAACCTTTGCTCGAATTTCATAATAATTTCTGAATTTTTTTTTTCTAATTTAATTCTGTACTTTTCCAAAACAATTCAATGGGATTCTCCCTCGGTTGCAGCGCGAGATTACTGTGTTCTTTTGGCTGACATGCCTGCCAAGTCAGCAGTGGGCCCTCACCGCCCAAAAAAATTCATTTGGACTCGCCAGTCACTTTTTTATTTTATTTTTTTTATTGTGCTTTTTTTTTTTTTTTCTTTTTTCCATTTTCGTTTGTTCATCTTCTTTGCTCTTCCATGTCCTCCGCAGCAACTCACCACAGCAACCCCCCAATCCTCCACCAATGTCCAGTCCACGTTATGGTCCATTCCACTCTCAGGGCCTTAGATTTGAGACGCGTGACCTCAGTTTTGAGCATCACAGCCTCAAAATTGAGACCATACTTTAAATTTGAAGTCGTCATAGCTCACACCAAAGGTCGCGCGGGTCTTCAGGGGTGGTAATGGTTACCGAACTTCGTGGTGCGATGGGCCTGAGGGCCGTGGTGGGCGGAGGCAGCAATGAACATTAGTGCTGAAGATGCCGAATGAGTTTTTAATATCATAATTGTTTATTCTATTCTATACATTGTTTACCTTAATGGAGAATAAAACATTTTTTTTTAAAATTTATTTATCCATTATAAGATGTGCTTTCTTTGTTTGATTTTATGCATCATTGGTTTACTGATATAAGTTTTCAGTCTCTTATATAATTTTCATGGCCTACTTGAATTTATTAGCACTTGCAACCCCCGAAGTTTGACCACCATTGTGGTTTAATATGTGAACTCCAAGGATTTTTGGGATTTTGATTCCCGATTAACTTTAGCATTTAATTTTGTTATGATTCATGTACAATATTTGAACTCCTCTGGTATATTGTTATTTCAGACTGTTTTTATCTTCTAAGTAATGACTCCTTATATCTGTTATGTTATCACATTATTCTTCAGATTGGCCCGTTAAAGAAGTTGAAGTTGCATAAAAGTAAAAGCATGGGGACTAAACTTCAATCTTCAAAGATCAGGGATTAAACTGAAAAATGATCAAACTTTTAAGGATAACCAACATCATGATCCCACAGATTAAGACATCGAGCATGACCTACGTTTCCTTATGGCTTCCATGGGCATTTAACTAAATCAGTCCAACTTCAAGCATAAGCCAAACAACTATATGATATCACTTATCTAGATACAAGTCATTGGCGCCAAGTTATTTGAAGCAAATGTGCGACCAAAATATGATCTCTGGAGGACGTCTAATATAATGCAGTCATGCCTTCTATGTTCTAGACAACCTCACGTTATTATATTTTAAAAAGGTGATAAATGAAAGTAATTTCACAGAAGTACCTTCTAGTAACTTCGACGATGCATTCAATCCACAAGACATCATGTCTAAGCCCTTGAGAGATGTTATCCTCTTAATGTCCGTGAGGGCATTATCGACCAAATTGTTCCCTCCAAGAAGCAGCACCTCTAGATTCACACCTGTAATTGACAAAAGGTTCTCAAAATCGATTATTATATATGCAGACAAGGCCTTCACATGTACCTTCAAGAAGATTGGAAGACAAATTTTGGGCCTCCAATGAAGATTGCTTGTACAATGAGGGGACTCGTTCAAAATAATTCAAAGTTAGATCCAGCCACTTCAATCTCTTCAGGTGTAGGCTTCCGTTGAAGTCTGATTATGGAAAGATCCACGCATACCCAATAGTTAATTAATTATTTACATATATCAGATGTCTAACTATCTTAAATTTATCAAGAATAACTATATGCTTATGATGAGGAGAATTGGTTTTTAAGCAAAAACCGATTGGTCCGACAACATACATTGCATAATGTTGCCATGTAACTTGCATTCGACCTAGGACCCCAAAAAAAAAAAAAAAAAAAAAAAACATTGCATTTGATCAACAGGCATCAATCTATTGATTTGCTATCTCTAAACTTCCATCTCTTATTGAGATTTAAATTTCAAAACATGAAGAACGAGAAAATAATTTTCAAAATATATTCTTGAAAATATAGTTTATTTTGCCAAGAGAATGTTTCATTACGTGCTCACCATGTGACATTTGACTTATCTCCATGCGGCATGATACATGGCCTGGTTTTGTGATGAGGCCCACCTTTGAGTACTAAGTATTAGTTCATGTCATCTCTAAACTTCTATCTCTTTTGAGTTTAAATTTCAAAACATGAATCAAGAGAAAAGTTTTCAGATATACTCTTGAAGATATAGTTTATTTTGCCATTCCCAAACTTCGAAATCTTTTTACTTTAGAAGTCAAAAATTGCATAAAGAGAAATTATCATGCTCCTCAAATATAGAAAAAAATTATTCCAACAAAGAAATCCACTGCATTTAAATCTCAAGAAATTGAAACAACCTGGTGATAAATTTTACTTTAATGAGCCATTGATAATTTAAAAATATAATTTTTTATTTAGGCAGTACAATTTTGTTAATCAGTATAATTTTTTATTTAGTCAGTACAATTTTGTTAATCCGTTTCTTACTTTCAATTAGAAGGACATTAAACAAAATATAAAATCCTATAACTTCAACGATTACAATGAAACTTTTAAACTTGCAATATGTCTTTAATCATAAATTGTTCAAAATCATGACTTCATTTAAAATGTAGCATATTTACATTCTATTTAGAATTGAAAAAAATAACTCGAACAATTTATTTATTCTCTTAGTTTCACTAATTTTAAAGGTGGAAGTGGAAGCTTTTGGTATAGGGTGCAGATACTTCCACGGCCTAAGTGGCGGGGATATGTTTAAATTTCCTCTTAGACCTCTCTCTATCCAGCTTGTCGCTTTCTTCTTCAGGGATCGCTTCCCATTCCAATTCCAAAGTCAGTAATACTCTACTTAGTATTTTGGAGAAATAGGTAATGGAAAATTGAGAAGAAAAGTTACTTAAAATTTAAAATTTGCATCTTCTTCCATCTCACATAAATTTTAAACTTTCCGACATTTTCCCCCAAAATTTTCTTTCCTCACATTTTACTCACTTTCCAATTAAAGCGAAGGACAAGGGGATTTTGGTCCATAAAGGAAAAGGCTGTGTTCCTAGCTTTTTAGGCCGCGGGAATAGGCCTCTCCTTTAGTAGGTGAGTGCGCGTTTGTCTATATATACTGTATAAAGTAAAAAATAAAAGACATTTTATCTTCATCCTCTTCTTTGATACAATTTTCGCTTAGGTCACTCAGTATTGCTTACTGACCGATGCATCCAATTGATTCGGGAGACAGAACTTGAGCCAAAAGATTCTAAACAAAATTCACAAGTACTTGAAAAATGCTATATAATTTAATTCATGTATTTATTATACCATTATTTTCATGGCGTTCTTAGCTTGATATTATCTATGGAAAAAAATCATTTGGAATTTAACTTTTGCTATATTTCTGCGACTTATGAAACATTACATTACATCACAACATGTTTTCTTCCTCTTACCAATCTTTTAACTTTTAATTAATGATGTTTCACTTAGTAATAAATATTATAATTTAATAACCTCAGCTTCTCTTTTATGTCATAACTCCTTTGACTGACGTAATTAACGATTCATAACTGTGAATAAAGACATGCCCGAGCGAAGTGCGAATCGAATAGCCAGTTCTTACTATGAATTCTAGCTAGTCCAACCTGACATCTCCAGTTAAAAAGTCAATTCCTCGTAGATGTATGACATCCATTCAAATAATTATAGAATGTCAAGATGCTTGAGTTGAATAACTTTTGACTTTGCTCTCATTTTCAAGTGAGTGATCTCGTCCTAATTTGTGAACTCTAAAATCTCGTGCTTGTAAAAGTTAGTACTTACTATATGTTAAGACTTCTCGGAAATCATAACACGACATACTATTATTGGAGAATTAAAAAAAAAAAGAGTATGCTCTTTCTAAATGTTGGATCATGTTCGTATATTATTCGTTAAAGTACGTTGAGAATTACCTCATAAGGTGATTTATGACAAAGTTGTTACTTCTAGTATGTAGAGTTAGTTCACTTCGATATTTTCATGGCTGGCTAGACTCTGAAGAGTGTCAAATTTGTGTTAATAATTGTGGATGACTTCTTGAGAAAGACTTTGATTGTTTGAGCGAAGGCACAAATTTTATGTTGTTTTCAAGATCAGGTAGTGGAGCGCATTGATTGAAGTGAGGAGAAGTAAGATGATTAAGATGTGTGGATTCATAGTGGCATGGAATTCTGCTCAGAGCTTTTAGATGAGTTTCGTAAAGAAGAGGCCATAATGAGACAACACCTAGTGCTAGTGAACCATAGTATGTTGTAAATTAAATGTTTCGAATAGTTGGTTCCTCTACCATGTGATTATTTTGTATTGTAGAATTAGCCTTAAAGATATGGCTTGTTACACATAAAGTAAAGTTAACCATAAAAATAAGACACTTATGGATTCAATGAAATCATACAAATATTCTTTAATAACACATCAGGTTTTGTGACACCTAAGGAAAGAGAATATGGACTGACAAAGGTGATGATACATTGAGTATTGCTCTCTAAGAAGTGTTATATGTTTGTCATTTTTATATTGAATCCATATCAGTAAAATTAAAAGTACCCGTGATTATAGAAGGCTCTATGTATATTCATATAGTAACCGCCATGAATTGGTGTTTGAGACTTTACGGGATCGAATTGATTGTTAAGAATAATTTCTAAACCAACATAAATGTGCACACGTAGAGTACAATTTTAATTAATACAGTCTAAATGGAAGAATATAAGAGTTTTTCTAAGATAGGTTACATTAATTGAGATTAAGATTTATCATTTTATAGGATTACTCTAATAATATAAGCTATAAAGATTCCTAATTTGTCTTTTATGGGATTGGTTTGTGCAGCTTGTGATGAGAGATCACATGGCTGAAACTCTATAAATAGTGTTTAAGTCTCTCCTATAACCCTAATGCACAAATAACCTCACATAAGAAGCAATTACATAACATTAATTGTGAGGGGCAGTCTCATTGAGCTAGTGATATAGAGAATAATAAAAGAGAAGCACTTGAGAATCATCACTAATCTACAATAAGAATAATGGATTTCAAATCAGGTAAACAAATCCGCTTTTCTAGCTTATTGTGTTCTAGATTATAGTTATGGAGGTCTTGAGGTGCCATTTTGCGGCTTACATGAGACCCTGGAGTGAGTGAAAAAATTAGGCCCCACTTTCATCATTTAGGTGTGGATATAATCCATAAACTAGTGGGACCCACCAGAAATGATATGGTCCACATACTATTATATGGAGTGTCAGCAAAAGAGAAAGTGGAAAAAGCACGCCTTTTAAATCTATGTTATATACCTTAAAAAATATCTATGTTGTATTTCTTTATTTGTAATGGAATCCCTTCCTTCTCGTCCTAAGTGTACATGGGTCACATAGATAGAATCATGTAAGTCTAATCGATGTGTAATCTATTTTGTTCTTCTATGTATGTCTATTTGTGTTCAATTGCCTTATTTGCACAACACTATTGTGACTTTCCCTATCTAAATAGATGGGATAAGGACACAAGTATTACAACTTTCACATGATATTCACTTGAGTGTAACAACTTTTTTTTCGATCACTTAAATACCATAACTTAGAACAATGCTCCACTTTAATGCCATAACTTTTTTTTTTCCGAATACTTGAGTGCCATATAACATTTCAATCAAACACTTGAATGTCATAACTTTTAAAATTTTTAATACAAGTCTTGTGTCAAGTCGGATTTCCAGCACCTAGGTTATCAAGTGATTGATTAAAAGTTAGGACACTTAATAAATATTTTATAGAAGTTATAACACTAAAGTAGTCAAAAAAAGTTATAGCACTCAACTAAGTATTATACAAAAATTCTAACACTTATGATGTCTTTATCCCTTAAATAGACTAAAGGTTAGGCCTAGAAATCACTCACGGTTATAATGATTTTCTTGCATGTCTGGATGCATGGGTTGGCCTGGGATTTTGGAACCATTTGCCTACTTATACTGGGCACGAGTCCATTGTGCATCCAGATAAATAAAGATGTTTGGTAAAGGTAATTAAAAAAAATAAGAAATTAAAAACAAAAATAAGAAATTCAAATAATTATAGGAGAAAAGAAGAAAAAGGAAATAAAGGAAATAAGTTATAATATCATTTGGACACTAGAGAAAGGAAAGATCAGAAGAGAGAAGAAAATAAATGACGCATTATCATTTTATTGTAATTTTATGTATATAAAAATACTTTAAAATATATCGAAGGTAAATGGGGGGAAGAAAAAACAATTGTTTGACAAAAGTATTAGTCTCCACACTCCGCTGGATTTAAAAGACAGCTATCCATAATTCCTTCAGGTATGTTCTAATCTTTTCTTTTCTTTTTCTTTTTCCGGTCCGTTTCTTTCCTTCTATCCCAACATTATGCGGCCTTTTAGATCCTTTCTGTCTACTTTTCGTGATTTTTAATTTCAATTATTTTTTTTTTTTCTTTTGTAAACCTTTTGGCTCTTGCAATTTGACTTCTATTTATTATAAAACGCTCAAAACCTTTCCAAAAATGTAAATACGGATGTTGTAGAATGATAAACTTGATTTTGTTTTTCTTATTTTGAATCTTGAGAGGAAGTCACAATAAGTAGTTTTTGGTCCACTTCCAAACAAGGGAAAAAATTTTGGGGCGAAAAATTCAAACAAGTCCACCTTTTATGATAATAAAAAAAGTCAGAATTTGGTAAATCATTGCTTATTGAGCTAATTCTATTTTTGTTCCTTCGTACTTATCATTGTTTTGCAGATGAGTCTCATAGTTCATTTATGATATGTGCAATCAACTACTTTAAAAATTGCATCATTTGTGCAATCATCTGTTTCTCATTAATTCACTTAATTCACTTTTATAGTTCATAGCAGCATAGTATGACAATTTTTCATTGTTCAAAAAGTAAACGATGACTTAGAATCATAATTGAAATGAGTAAAATGAAACAAATAACTATGAGAGAGAGAGGGATTCACCTGAGAGATAATTTCTACGTAAATCCAACAGTTGAAGTTCCCCCAGAGGAAGGAATAAAGACGCGTTAATAACCCAAGGCTGAGGCAATTCTGTACCGCGTGTATAATTCAAATATAGTTGAATCACCCGAAAAGTGGTGTTATCGCACTCCACGCCTTCCCAACTGCAACAATCACCATTGTTGTCTCGCCACGATGGGAGAGAAGACCCATTTGGGTGGTTGAAGGCAGCCTTAATCGTGAGAAGTGCATTCCTCTCTTCTTCCAAGCACCCCATGCTTCTTCGACTCCCCACCAAAACCAACAATACCCACGTCCACATACACAATAGAAGAAACTTCATGTTTGTATGGTTTTTTGTGCATTATTTGTTTCTTTTGCTTCACCGTGTGCAAACTTACGAGGGTCATCTACTCTTCTTTTATATGTGCAAGTCTTTCCCTTTCCATGATTATCACGGTTGGGCCAACTACATTAAAAAACCATGGCCACAGTCAAAGTCTGCTGGGGTCAATTCCATGGAACACGTGACAGTCAAAGTCTGCTGGGGTCAATTCCACGGAACACGTGATTATCACCATTGACTTGACCCACAAAAAGAGAGATCAAGATTATAAAATGACAAAAAAAAAAAAAAAAAAATGTGCTCTGGAATTACTTCGTAAAAAAGAATTAGAGATAAATAACCAAGTCTTGATATAGTTAATTTTCAGTGCAAGTGTTGTTTTGCCATAAAATATCAAATAAATTGGTATTTGTTTGGACTCATTGAAGGAAAAATAAGGCAATTTTGATCCATTTGATAAATTGATCAAGACAATATAGGTCAACATTCAATATAAATTATAATTAACATGAAATATCAAAATTGATTAACAGTCTATAGAAAACAAAGTCTTAAGTTCATGCAACACACGAATATCTTACTAGTATTAAATAAAAATATTTTAAACGTCATGCCAAGACAAAAGCAAAACGATTGGGTTGTTTATGGTGGATTCAACCATGAGCAGGGCATTCCTCTCTATTCTCTCTTTCGAACCACCCTATGAGCTTCCACTTTCCTCCAATATCGACACCACCAAAATTCCACATGTACATGTACAGTACAATGAAGGACAATTGAATTCTTCTGGCGTTTTGTGGGTGATAAGAAACTATTGTATAATCATAGTTATATGCTAATATAAATCTGGACCATTGAAGATAGGGGATCTCATGAGATCTGATAGTCCAAATTCGATTTAGAATAGATATTAGGTTCATGGTATACTTGTTCATGGCCTGTGGGTGATATGTTTTTTTACTAGGGACCTCTTTGACTTAAACATGGGACGGATCTTATCCTCCCGCATGTCCATTGAAGGTTGCCATGGTCCAGAAATATTTATAGGAAAAGCATGCCAACAATTTGGATTTTTTTGAGAATTAAGGACATGAAAAAAAAATGATAGAGAAGAAGGCAGGCAACATAGTTGATTTAATCCCAAAAATATTCTTAGGACTTGATCATTTTGTATGGGCATTTATCTGGATGTTCATATTGGGTCTCAATCAGTGTCACCTTTATGGTTGTCAGGTATCTATGATGTGCAATTACTATTAGAGCAATTTTCTATTATAATGTTGGGTTTTCATAATTTAGTTATTCATTGAGTGTTACAATTTATTCAATAGTCACTAAATTGGAAGTTTCTTTCCTTTCATTTCTTCTTCTTATTCTTTTTTTTTTTTTAACAAATTCACGTCTAATTAACTTTAAGGGTTAAATTGAATTGATCCGAGGAGAAGTATGATGGCAGTTCTTTTTCCTTCTACTTTTTTTTTTCTTTCTATCACATCCACGTCTAATTTCCTTCAAGGGCTAAATTTGTTGGTAAATACCATTGGATTAATTGTATTTGATCATCCTAAAGACAGTGGTTGATATTACGACTTTCCATTGTGAAGGACCTGCAACTCTACATCTCCTTGTTAACTGCCCTCCCTCCCCTCAGCTTCCTTTGTAATGCTTTATCGAACAGAGCGTTTCTCCTTCCGAGCACCCCGTTAGTCTCCACTTACCTTTTTGAAAGGGATGTCCATTATTAAAAGTAAATGGCAAGACCTTGACTAAATTTATGTTTCCTTAATGTAAAAGCAATATGAGGATGATGGAAAAGAAAGTAGGGCCAGTCACTCAATTTCTCTTTCCATCTCGATCAAATCTTGAATGAGATTTTGTCTCTCCACCCCCCACAAAATGCTAGACTAATTTCTTCTTCTTCTTTTTTCTCATAAAGTACTTGGCCAATACTCCGAAAGTCGGTCAATGCAAGGCGGCTGGACCTTTGTCCCCACGCGGATTTGAAAAAGGGATTGGAATTTTCTTGCACATGAAAAAGGGATGGAGTAACTTTATTTGGTAATGTTAACCATTCGGTCAATGCAAGGTGGCTGGACCTTTGTCCCCACGCGGATTTGAAAAACGGATTGGAATTTTCTTACATGTGGTGTAACTTTATAATAGAACTGGCCTCTTATTTGTTCGTCTTATGACATGTACGGCTCTACTTTTAAAGAAAAAAATGAAAACAAATCCAATTTCCCCCTCTAATATAGGATAATAATTCGCGGTGATGCCGTGTCGTTATGTTCATATGAATCGAGCGTTTAAATGTCAGATAATTTGTGTGTATATATTGGTTGAAATGCTAAGATCTAATTGATGTGTATTTGCCCAAATAATAATTGAAGAACGAGGAAACTTTCCAAAATCAAACGCCCTTGATTGAATTTCATCATTTTTCCTCTTTCATTTCTCATAATCTCTAGTGTGCTTAAAAATTATTGAAGAGAAAATAATTTCGTTGTCCATAAAAATATTTAAATAAGAATCGCAACGACAATGAAAATATTTTCAATTGATTAATTATTTTAAGTGATACAAATAATTTTTTTAGGAAATAGTTTACAAATATTATTTTCGGTGAAATAAAGAAAATAAGATGACATTCCCATCGTTGCGCATAATCCAATGGCATTCAACAGTGATAAGTCGCACAAAAAGGGATAATTCCACATAGACATATTAGGTTCATGGTATACTTGTTCATGGCCTGTGGGTGATATGTTTTTTTACTAGGGGCCTCTTTGACTTAAACATGGGACGGATCTTATCCTCCCGCATGTCCATTGAAGGTTGCCATGGTCCAGAAATATTTATAGGAAAAGCATGCCAACTATTTGGATTTTGTTGAGAATTAAGGACATGAAAAAAAAAATGATAGAGAAGAAGGCAGGCAACATAGTTGATTTAATCCCAAAAATATTCTTAGGACTTGATCATTTTGTATGGGCATTTATTTGGATGTTCATATTGGGTCTCAATCAGTGTCACCTTTATGGTTGTCAGGTATCTATGATGTGCAATTACTATTAGAGCAATTTTTCTATTATAATGTTGGGTTTTCATAATTTAGTTATTCATTGAGTGTTACAATTTATTCAATAATCACTAAATTGGAAGTTTCTTTCCTTTCATTTCTTCTTCTTATTATTATTTTTTTTTTTTTTACAAATTCACGTCTAATTAACTTTAAGGGTTAAATTGAATTGATCCAAGGAGAAGTATGATGGCAGTTCTTTTTCCTTCTACTTTTTTTTTTTTCTTTCTATCACATCCACGTCTAATTTCCTTCCAGGGCTAAATTTGTTGGTAAATACCATTGGATTAATTGTATTTGATCATCCTAAAGACAGTGGTTGATATTACAACTTTCCATTGTGAAGGACCTGCAACTCTACATATCTCCTTGTTAACTCACTATTGATCCCTCTGCTCCCCTCAGCTTCCTTTGTAATGCTTTATCGAACAGAGCGTTTCTCCTTCCGAGCACCCCGTTAGTCTCCACTTACCTTTTTGAAAGGAATGTCCATTATTAAAAGTAAATGGCAAGACCTTGACTAAATTTATGTTTCCTTAATGTAAAAGCAATATGAGGATGATGGAAAAGAAAGAAAGTAGGGCCAGTCACTCAATTTCTCTTTCCATCTCGATCAAATCTTGAATGAGATTTTGTCTCTCCACCCCCCACAAAATGCTAGACTAATTTCTTGTTTTTTTTTCTCATAAAGTACTTGGCCAATACTCCGAAAGTCGGTCAATGCAAGGCGGTTGGTGTAAGAATTATTGTGGCTCATATGATATGATTTATGTTATATGGTTTAATAATTATTGTTATGCTATAAGAATAATACATGTTGGTTTTGAGGAGTTACGACTCTAATAAAACGAAGAGGTACGACTTTAATTGAAAATGTATATCGCTTTGATAGAAGGCACATTTTCAACTTTCGTACAAATAGAGTCCGGTCCTCTCTCCACCCACAACGAACAACAATAACAGAAAGGATTTTGGTATTCTCTCCTCCATCGATAGAATACATCAAGAATAGTGGGTTAAGGGAGAGAAATCGGATTTCTTCTTTTGGTTCGTGTTCTTTGGGTTTTTTACAACGATCATCAAGTGCAATGCTATGGATAAAGGTATGTCTTCATCTATTTGTGAAAAACATGAAGATCAAAAGATCACTGCGTTTATTATGAGTTTCCGCATTACAGATTTAATATGTATTGACTTACAGTTGGTATCAGAGCATGGTTTATGATCTCATGATTTTTCCGTTTATAGAAATATTATGATTTATGTTTGATGATTTGTTAAACGATCCTGTTCATAGTATTTATTGTTGTTGAAATGTTTTCGGATGATTATGTTAAAGAAAATCCGAATAATAAATGTTTTCATAAAAGGAAAATGTCAAAAATGGAAGATTTGAGGGGAAACAGAGAAGGAAATGGCGAAGAACAGGTTTTTGGTCGCGCGGGGAAGAAGGCGCGTGGGTCCACGCGCGCTGCTGCAGTTGCTAGCGCATGGAACCCACGCGCCACGCGCCCGTTTCGCGCGCGCCAACCGCAGGCGCGCGTGGGGATCACGCGCGCGCGCGGGCGCACCGCTTGGCAGCGCGTGCAACGCACGCACCTTTATTTATAGCGGGACGCACGCGTGCCGAGCACGCGCCGCATGCCAAACGCGCGTGTGCGGGGCACGCGCCCGCCGAGGACGAAGGCACGTGCTCGACACGTGCCTGACGTCCCGCGGGGCCCTTTTTTACGCTTTTGTCCCTCTCGCAGCTCCTATTTACTGTTTTGCCATTCCTTTTATGTTTATTTACGGTTCTGCCCTTGCTGTTTATTTACCATTTTGCCCTTGGATTATAAATTTATTATTCTGCCCTTATGGAATTATGATTTTACGGTTCTGCCCTTATTGGTTATTTACCATTTTGCCCTTAGATTATAAATTTATGGTTTTGCCCTTATGGAATTATGATTTTACGATTTTGCCCTTATGCTTTGATTAAGTTTTTGCCCTTGTGTGCAATTTGGTAAATATTAGTATTTTACAATATTAAAAATTCATATTATGAATGGTTTGTTAGTCACCAAAGTGGCCAAATCTTAAAGTCTTTTGAATTTTTGATATTGTAAATTGTTTTATTCAATTACCCATGATTAATTGATGCTATTTATGAAATTGATATGTTTCATATCATTATTGGAGTTATGGGTATATTGAAGTTCATTTCTTATAAGAACTAAGGGATTAACCCAAAGGTTAATTATTTTCTATAATTCATGAACGTTATGGTTGATAATTAATATGACTTATTACTTTTGTTTGTATATCCAAAGATAGCAAATAAATTTTAATAAGATATATTTACAATTATCAAATAAAAGTTCTTAGCATCATTATTTTTATTTTTATTTTTATTTTTATATATATTTGTATATCATAGGATCGCCCAAAGGAGAACTATGATGTACATGTGTAGTTTAGTTTGAATCTGATTAGGTGATATTCTCAAAGCATTAAATGTATAAGTATTTTCTTGCACATTTGCAGTATCTGTACATGTTTCACTCCATTCGCACGCCTCATCTGTTCCCTTATTCAATGGGATAAATTTTCCTGATTGGAGTGAACAAGTCCAGTTTCACTTAGGTATCCTGTATCTTGATTTAGCGCTTCAAGCTGAGAAACCAGCTACTATTATTGATGAAAGTAGCAATGATGAAAATTCTTTCTATAAAGTTTGGGAAAGATCGAACAAACTGAGCTTAATGTTCATGTGAATGACAGTTGCAAACAATTTAAAGACTTCTCTTCCCAAAACTGACAATGCTAAGGAATTTATGACATTTGTAAAAGAGCGTTCTCAAACTGCTGATAAGTCACTTGCTGGTACATTGATGAGTACACTGACCACCATGAAATATGATGGTTCGCGTACCATGCATGAGCATATACTTGAAATGACGAATTTAGCAGCAAAGTTAAGGACTTTGGGAATGAACGTGGATGAGTACTTTTTAGTACAATTTATACTTAATTTCTTGCCTCATGAGCAATATGGGCCATTTCAAATGAATTACAACACTATAAAAGATAAGTGGAATGTAAATGAATTGGTCAGTATGCTAGTTCAAGAGGAAACAAGGATAAGGAATCAAAAGGCTCATTATGTTCATCTCTCAGGTCATCAAGAAGTTCGAAAGAATTTCAAGAGGAAAGGTGGAAGGAGCAAGAAGAAAGGACTACACGTCCTGAATGACTCTTCAAAGGCTTCTCAAATCCACAAGAAGGAACACAATCTTATTAAGTGTCATTTTTGCAACAAAATTGGACACTTGAAGAAAGATTGTCTGAAATGTAAGGCTTGGTTCGAAAAGAAAGGTAAGCCTTGTGCTTTAGTATGTTTTGAATCAAACTTTACTGAAGTTTCTCATAATACTTGGTGGATTGATTATGGTGCCACCACACATGTGTCAAATACGATGCAGGGATTTCTTATGATCCAAACTATAAAGCCAAATGAAAGTTATGTGATTATGGGGAACAAAACAAAGCTCCGAGTTGAAGGCATTGGCACTTATCGTTTGATCTTAGATACTGGGCATTATTTGGATTTGTTTCGAACCCTTTATGTACCTACATTTTCTCGCAATTTAGTTTCTTTGCCAAGATTTGATGTGGCGGGATTTTATTGTAAGTTTAGTTCTGAATCTTTCAGTCTATTTAAGAGTGATACTCTTATTGGAACTAGAACCTTATGTGATGGTCTCTACAAATTTAGACTTAATAATACTTTTGTTAAGACATTAATGACCTTGCATCATAATGTTGGCACTAAACGAAGTTTGGTAGATGAAAATTCTGCTTACTTGTGGCATAAACGTTTGGGTCATATATCCAAAGAAAGAATGCAAAGATTAGTGAAGAATGAAATTCTTCCAAATTTGGATTTTACTAACCTTGGAGTGTGTATTGATTGTATTAAAGGTAAACAAACAAAGCACACTAAGAAAGGTGCCACAAAAAGCACAGAACTTCTTGAAATTATACATACTGACATATGTGGTCAATTCGATGTTCCATCTTTTGGTAAGGAAAGTTACTTCATTACCTTTATTGATGGTTTTTCACGTTATGGTTATATTTATCTATTGCATGATAAGTCTCAATCAATAAATACACTTGAAGTGTAAATTAAAGAGATTGAGAGGCAATTAGATAGAAAGGTGATAATAGTAAGATCAAATAGAGGCAGTGAATATTATGGAAAGTATAATGAATTGGGACAATGTCCAGGTCCATTTGCTAAATTCCTTGAAAGACATGGCATTTGTGCTCAATACACAATGCTAGGTACACCACAACAAAATGGTGTAGCAGAAAGGCGTAATCGTACTTTAATGGAAATGGTTAGGAGTATGATGAGTCATTCATCTTTACCCTTGTCTTTGTGGATGTATGCTTTAAAGACTTCTATGTATTTATTAAACAGGGTTCCTAGTAAGGCGGTTCAAAGACTCCCTTTGAACTGTGGACGGGAAGGAAACCTAGTTTACAACACCTGCATGTTTGGGGTTGTCAAGCGAAAGTAAAATTTACAATCCACATGAAAGGAAATTGGATTCAAGAACGACCAGTGGTTATTTCATTGGTTATGCAGAGAAATCCAAAGGGTATAGATTTTATTGTCCTAATCATAGTATAAGAATTGTTGAATCTGGAAATGCTAGGTTCATTGATAATGGTGACGTCAGTGGGAGTGAAAGAATGCGCGATGCTTGCATTCAAGAAGTAAGGCTAGAAGTTCCTATACCCGAAGCTTCTAAAGTTGTTGTTCCTGATATTATAGCACAATCTAACAATAATCAAGAACAACAAATTAATGAACAACCACTCCATAATGAAGATGTCAATACTGAACCTCCAATAGCTGAGTCACAAGAAATAGCATTAAGAAGATCTCAAAGAGAAAGGAGGTCGGCTATTTCTGATGACTATATGGTTTATCTACAAGAGTCAGAAATTGACTTAGGAATTGGAAATGATTCAGATTCATTTTCCCAAGCCATGGAATGTGAAAATTCTAATCAATGGTTTAATGCCATGCAAGAAGAGTTAAAATCCATGCATCAAAATCAAATTTGGGATATTGTTGAATTGCCTAAAGGATGTAAGAAGGTCGGGTGTAAATGGGTCTTTAAGACCAAGCGCGACTCAAAAGGCACTATTGAACGACATAAAGCCAGACTTGTTGCAAAGGGTTTTACGCAAAAAGAAAGCATTTACTATAAAGAGACATTCTCACCAGTCTCTAAGAAAGACTCACTTAGAATCATTATGGCTTTGGTGGCTCATTATGACTTGGAGTTACACCAAATGGATGTAAAAACCGTCTTTCTTAATGGGAATTTAGAAGAAGAGGTTTACATGGACCAACCCGAAGGCTTTTCAGTTAAAGGAAAGGAACACAAGGTATGTAAATTAAAGAAATCAATATATGGACTTAAACAAGCTTCCTGACAATGGTATCTTAAGTTTAACGATACCATAACTTCATTTGGTTTAAGGAAAACACCGTTGATCGGTGTATATATATGAAGATTAGTGGGAGCAAGTTTATTTTTCTAGTTCTGTATGTTGATATATTTTGCTTGCTGCTAATGATCTTGGTTTGCTATATGAAACCAAGAAGTTTCTCTCTAAGAATTTTGAAATGAAGGATATGGGAGAGGCAACATATGTGATAGGAATAGAAATATTCCGTGATAGATCACAAGGATTAATAGGATTGTCTCAGAAAGCCTACATTGAGAAAATTTTAGAGAGATTTAATATGAGTAAATGCTCAGCAGGAATAGTTCCAATTCAGATAGGTGATAAATTTAGCCTTATGCAATGTCCGAAAAGTGAATTGGAACGAGAACAAATGAAGAATATTTCTTATGCATTTGTTGTGGGGAGTTTAATGTATGCACAAACTTGCACCAGACCAGACATCAGTTTTGCTGTCGGAATGCTGGGCCGGTATCAAAGTAATCCTGGAATGGATCATTGGAAAGCTGCAAAGAAAGTTCTTAGATACCTGCAAGGAACGAAGAATCATATGCTTACTTATAAAAGATCCGATCATCTCGAGGTGATTGGGTATTCAGATTCAGACTTAGCCGGTTGTGCCGATACAAGAAAATCAACGTTTGGTTACTTGTTTCTTCTGGCCGGAGGGGCAATTTCATGGAAGAGTGCGAAGCAGTCAGTTATTGCTGCATCCACTATGGAAGCTGAATTTGTGGCATGCTTTGAGGCCACTATTCATGGATTATGGCTGCGGAATTTTATTTCAAGGCTTGTGGTTGTCGACAGTATTGCCAAGCCGCTGAAAATTTATTGTGATAACTCGCAGCAGTTTTCTTCTCCAAGAACGACAAGTATTCTAAGGGTGCTAAGCATATGGAGATCAAATACTTGTCTGTTAAAGAAGAAGTTCAAAAACAAAGAGTGTTAATTGAGCACATTAGCACCAAACTTATGATAGCAGATCCCTTAACAAAAGGACTGCCGCCCAAAACGTTTAATGAGCATGTTGAAAAGATGGGCATTATTGAACGTCATTAATGTTTGTATTATGATTGTATTAAGTTTATGTATTTGACACTTTAAGCTCACTTACGTGTTTCTGATATTTCCTGTTTTCTATTTAATATACATTATGGAAATAGATGAATGTTAAACAAGATAGTTTCTATGGAAACATTATAGTTGGACTATTACTGTACTTCTCATTTATGGATCATGTTAAGTAAAGTGCTATAGTTGTAGTGCATAGAAGGGACTATGTCGATTAATGACATACAACCGCTATGACTCGCATTAGTTTTCTTTACTTAATTGTGATTATTATGTGATTGCCAATTTGATGAAATTTTATAGCATAATGTTATTGTGCACATTACAGTCTTTATTAAACTATGAAAGGAATATCATATGAGCCAAGTGGGAGAATGTAAGAATTATTGTGACTCACATGATATGATTTATGTTATATGGTTTAATAATTATTGTTATGCTATAAGAATAATACATGTTGGTTTTGAGGAGTTACGACTCTAATAAAACGAAGAGGTACGACTTTAATTGAAAATGTATATCGCTTTGATAGAAGGCACATTTTCAACTTTCGTACAAATAGAGTCCGGTCCTCTCTCCACCCACAACGAACAACAATAACAGAAAGGATTTTGGTATTCTCTCCTCCATCGATAGAATACATCAAGAATAGTGGGTTAAGGGAGAGAAATCGGATTTCTTCTTTTGGTTCGTGTTCTTTGGGTTTTCTACAACGATCATCAAATGCAACGCTATGGATAAAGGTATGTCTTCATCTATTTGTGAAAAACATGAAGATCAAAATATCACTGCGTTTATTATGAGTTTCCGCATTACAGATTTAATATGTATTGACTTACAGCTGGACCTTTGTCCCCACGTGGATTTGAAAAAGGGATTGGAATTTTCTTACATGTGGAGTAACTTTATTTGGTAATGTTAACCATTCGGTCAATGCAAGGTGGCTGGACCTTTGTCCCCGCGCGGATTTGAAAAACGGATTGGAATTTTCTTACATGTGGTGTAACTTTATAATAGAACTGGCCTCTTATTTGTTCGTCTTATGACATGTACGGCTCTACTTTTAAAGAAAAAAATGAAAACAAATCCAATTTCCCCCTCTAATATAGGATAATAATTCGCGGTGATGCCGTGTCGTTATGTTCATATGAATCGAGCATTTAAATGTCAGATAATTTGTGTGTATATATTGGTTGAAATGCTAAGATCTAATTGATGTGTATTTGCCCAAATAATAATTGAAGAACGAGGAAACTTTCCAAAATCAAACGCCCTTGATTGAATTTCATCATTTTCCTCTTTCATTTCTCATAATCTCTAGTGTGCTTAAAAAATTATTGAAGAGAAAATAATTTCGTTGTCCATAAAAATATTTAAATATGAATCGCAACGACAATGAAAATATTTTCAATTGATTAATTATTTTAAGTGATACAAATAATTTTTTTTAGGAAATAGTTTACAAATATTATTTTCGGTGAAATAAAGAAAATAAGATGACATTCCCATCGTTGCGCATAATCCAATGGCATTCAACAGTGATAAGTCGCACAAAAGGGGTAATTCCACATAGACAAATCCATCCCCGCGCCCGTCCTCACTCCCTTTCTCCCGTGTCAGTCTCTCTCCCACCACCCACTCCCCCCCCCGGGGCGGCGCCGCTCCTCCAGCGTCGTCAAGAACCACAACTACACGTCAAAGACTGATATCTGCTCAAACTTAAATCCCGGCCCCAAAACTTTCAACCATGCAGAAAAACCACTAAAACCTCCGCAAACGCAATCTCCAACTGCTAAGCGAGTCGTGAAGCTCTGGACAAGAGAAAAATCACATGCCATCAGTTTAGCTAGCACAAGCCCTATGTAGCATCAACTCCCCTAGACATCCCAGAGGGTAGCATAATTCGACGAACCACTTCATCATTCCCCAACGGATATAGGAAAGTTAGTATGAGCCAATAGATTAAACACCGTTGGATAAAAAGCAAGCAATACAACAATCTTCTTTCCCAAAATATCATAATTGCGTTTGCAGTCAACAACTTGGAACGTTAGAGCCCTAAAAAATTTAATATCATATCAAGGACAGGCCAAGTAAAAGCTCTATTAGATAAGAAATTGTGCCACTCAACTATTGTACCGGCAGTCAACCAACACAGAGAACATCAGAATAAAAGGGGATAAGGATAGGACTGAAACACCACCCTATGGATCCACATGGAGACGTATGCTTTTTAAGTGGTCGTAAGCCTTCAAAAAAACAAGAAGGAAAAACGGAAAAACAATTACTACAAATCCATAGGGGGCAAAATCAACGAAATAAATGAATTATCATTTGTTTTATTTTTATTATCATTATCATCTTCTTTATTGAGCCATATCCTCGAGTAAGTCAATGGAGAGCCGAAGGAGTCCCATGCACGCAAGCTTTTAGGACCGGTAATGCAGTAGATGAAAGCAAATAAAAAAATAAAATAAAAAATGCTTATTTGCTCATCTGCCGTGTGAAGATATTGTGCTTTGAAATGCCCGGCGCCTCACCTCGCATATAAACCAGGCATCAAGCTCGAAATGTGCGATATCGATTACGTCGAACAAACGGTGACCGATAGATAGAATGAGTAGAAGAGAGAGCATTGGTGTTTTGGCCTTTTACTAATGCTTTAACACCTTACGAGACGATCCGATTTTCATGAATCGGTGGTTCGAGAGTGGCTAATTATCTAATTGATGTACAAAAAGAAGTCTAGGTCTAGATGGAACCTCGTACATATTAGGGATGCATAAAATTACAAAAGATGCACCATTCATATGAGAATTTAACAAATCTTCTCTCATCCTGATTCTTGTGTCACGGCCTTGGGTTGCCGTGATTAAAGGACTTGTTGGATGGATGAAGACTGCCCAAGATAGCCTAGGGTTTTCCCCTCGAGTTTCTAGAATGTTTTTAGGGATAGGCGAGATGTTAATTGCGTTGAGCTCTAGAATTCTCTAGGCATAAATGCTGATAGTTGGTAGGTTGAGATAGGATCTTGTCCACCAAATCGAAAACCTATCAACGGTTATAACGGGAGGGCCTTTAGTATAAGAATGGGTGCTCTCTCATTGTATTCATCCAAATATTCAATGATAGAGTCTCTTTAGACCTTTTTTACGATTTGGATAAGTGAGTGAGCAAGGTCCATTATTATATATCTCATCATAAATTAATATTTACCACATGTCGCTAGGAAACGGGAGGCCCAAATTAACCCCACCAACCGGAGGAAAAAATTCAAATTGCTCTTTTTTTCCTTCATCTCTTGATTGAAAAATATGGACAAACCTCCGTGGTTCGTCTACAAAAATAATAACGCAAATATTTCCTACCTCAATTTCAACTTTCCTAATTCGACAAAGCTTAGATTGATAATATTTCCTATTTTTATGATAGCCTAAGTAATATATGATGATTTTTTCGCGTCAACTCTTTCCATCGCTCTTTTACTCTATCTTTTAAGGCAATATGTTTTTTGTTCGCATGATTCTCTTCCATGACGAAAATCACACCTCTTATGCATCACTAGGGGTGTAAATGGGTCGGGTCGGATCGGGTTTTGATGTTACCCGACCCGACCCGACCCGGAACATAAGGGTCACATACTATGACCTGACCTGACCCGATCCGAAACACATTAGACTCGCATCGGAAATTTGGGTCGGGTCGGGTCAAGTCGGGTTTCAAGTAGGCACAAAACCATCCAATCTCATCGAACGATAAATCTCCACGGCCTCCCGTTCGAGCCCATCTCTGACCAAGGAGCTAATCACGTTGTTCCACGAGAAGCAGTTCCTCTCAGGCATTGCGTCGAACAGCCGGCGCGCGGATTGCAGGTCTCTGGCCTTGCAGTCCAGAATGGCGTTCTACTGAATTCGAAAATTAATAGAGGAATCACGCCGGCACAGCTGATTCGAGCTCGATTGACGATTTCCACCTCAGTTCCAATCTAAACGAAATAGCCTTCAACATTTCTTTACAGCATGTAAAAATTGCGTGACATGTCCAACAGAAACTCAAACGGACGAGCTGAAGCCCTCTCGCACATCACCCAGAAAAAGAGGCAAGAAAGTCCAGGGTGCAGAGGCAACAAAACGCAGCACCACCGGGTCGGAACTCAATCGAACCGAAGAACTGAAAAAAAAAAAAAAAAAAAAAACAGACTTACTGGAAGAACGGGCGCCGGGAAGCAGGGTCTCGAGCACGGCCGAGCTTCTCTCTTGCTCTCTACCCTCTCTCAAATCTCGACTTCTCGCTCCACTCTCACTCTTAATTGTTCTTTCAACCTTTCTCTCGGATCTCCTCTCTCTCTCCAGACCTCGATTGGAGGGCAGCAGCAGTCGTCAGAGAAGAAGCCGAAGGGGAGGAGAAAATATTGGGTGGGTCTTACCCTCCACGTAGGCGTAGGGTAAGACCATTCAGCGATCGACACGTGGCTCCACGTAGGCGACGGCGTCAGAGGTTTAAAATTTGCGCGCGCCGCTCCCGGGGCCCACCACTCGACGCTCTCTCTCCTCTCTCCTCTCGCGACCCGTCGACTCGTCCTCTCTCTCCTCTCTCTCTCTCTCTCTTTCCCCGTTCTCCCGTTCTCCGTTCCGTTTTGCGGGAGAACAAAAGTCGCAGTGCTTCTCTCCGAATGCTCTTCCCCCTCCTCTCTCTCTCTCCTCCATTTGGTTGCTGCGCGCCGACGCCGACGCCCTTTCCACCTCCGCCGACGCCTCTGCTCTCTCTCCTCCGCCGGTTGCCCGCGACGCCGACGCACACGCCCTTTCCACCTCCGCCGACGCCTCTGCTCTCTCTCCTCTGCTGGTTGCCCGCGACGCCGACGCCAACGCCAACGCTCTCTCTCCTCCGCTGGTTGCCCGCGACGCCGACGCCGACGCCCCTCCGCCTCCGCCTTCGCCCCCGACTCTTCTGCCTCCGCCGTCGCCGATGCCCCTTCGCCTCCCTCTCGCGACCTCTGCTCTGCTCTCTCCCTCTTTCCTCTGCGGAGCGCCCTTGCTGGCAACCCCGACGCCGACGAACCCCTGCTCGCGTTTTGGCCTCCCTCTCCGTGAACGAAGGTTGCTCTGCTCGCTCTCTCCCTCTCTCTTTCCTCCGCGAAGCGCCCCCGCTCCTAAACCCGAACGCCGCGCGACGCCGTCGCCTCTCGCCGTCGCCTTCCCAAGCCCCACCGATAGGCACCCCATTGATGACTCCCGTGCGTCCCAAGGTTCCCTGTTTTTTTTTTTTTTGGATTCCACTTAGTAGAATTCATGTTAAGGTTTATAGTTGGATAAGGATGGAGCACATTTGCATTAGGATTTTCTACACCTCCATGCGAGTGCTTTCTATTATTGGTATTGAGCAAGTGGTAGCAAAATCTTTAAAACCCTACGGCAATAGTGTGCGGCCTGGTGAAACTATAGCAGGAGCCCCTAGTCTTGCTGGTCTTGCGCGGTCCTCCTCATGGTTCGACATGCACACGACAGGTTATTTATACTTAGCTCCAAGTCTCAAAAGAGAAATGAAGTGCTCCTGTTCTTTTTTGATTACTTGTAATGGACCCCGCTTTTTGTTGTGTGGCTGCATTTATTTTCTATAGTTGCAAATTTGATAGTTTATCTTCCTTTCTTTAAATCTGCTATACCTTCCTTGATATTAAGCTATCATCTGCGAGGTCGGTTGCCATTAACATTCGAACTCCTCCTGTTAGTCCTCCTCGGCCAAGTTATTTAGCGGGAATGCGAAGAGTTTACTCTTTGGAATTCAGGCCATATTTGATGAGTTCTCCGGAATCGGCTTAGCTGATGCTGTTTTAGCTTCGGAGGAACTACTTGGGGCTCCGAGCGCAGTTTCCTTCCGCAATCAACTATCTATAATTGGAGTTGTGGCCACTTCTCCAAGCCAATTCTTACTGCAGGTGATGATTGTGAAGAAATATCGGCTAGAAGGGAGGAGAGGGAGAAATTGGCACTTGAGCACATCACTAAATGCCAACACTCTTGTGAGTCTTCAACATTTTTCTTATATTCTTCTCGTGTCATAAAATTTGAGTCCCTTGCCTTTTTTAGTGTCTTCTCATTTGCTCTCGACTTTCAGGTATGTCCGTAAGCTCAATAACCAAATTGCCAGTGGGACACCCAGTTTGAGACGGGGACGAAAGCAGCCTTGTTGCAACCATTTTCTCTGTTGTGATTGCTGCAGATGAGAATGAACGCATTAGGTATACCATGTTCTGTATAATGATTTCACTCATCGGGGTTTGCGGTAGCTATACCATTTCCAAAGTATTTTTGAGCTCGGCAAGCCGGTTTGAAGATTACATCGGATGTGGAATTTCTATGCGATTCTCTAAGAGCTCTTCAAATGCAATTCTAGGCATCATATATTTTTAATTTTTTAATATTCTATCTGAAAATGATCATTAAAGTCAGCCAACTCGCTTCATGTGGACAGTTTAGGTATTTATGCCTAAAGAATGCGTTTTCCGATAATTTATTTTCCAGGATATGGAATTATGAGGATCTTTGCGCTTCTAAACAGCTTTGATAATCACGACTTCCCGGATAAGGGCATATCTAAGCTTGTGCCTTCTGAATGAGCTCGATGACAGTTTGCTCCTTGTCGCTTCATGTAATTATTCTTTTTTAGTTGGTCATGATGGCTGGAAAGAGTTTACATTTTACATTGTAATCGAGAGGAAAATTTCATCTTGTGTAGGTGATGGAAATATTCGAATATGGAGAGATTATGCTTTGAAAGGCAAGCAAAGGCTTGTCACAGCATTCTCTTCTATTCAAGGACATAAACCAGTGTTCGGAGTTTGAATGCGGTGGTGGGTAGCAACAAAGATCTGGATATCTCGGTACTTGCTTAGGATGTCCATAGTAGTATTTTCTTGGTGGATTTTCTGATTTTATGTTACCCAATGCTAGACATTATTTGTAACAATTTTTTGTCTCGTATGACCGGTATGCTTCAGTGAGATATCCTCCATCATGGTGCAGGATCTTGATAAGGAGCAGCTTGTCAATTCCATTGCAACTTTTCAGAATGTAGTGTCTCGGCACTGGTGAGTTCTCCCTTGTCCAAAATCTGTCTAAATTGTTGAAGTAAAAGATGTTTGGATCTATGTACTTGCCAGATTTGCTGTTCTCTTCAACTTTCGAAACCAGTACTCTTGATTTTGGTAGTAATGTGACTAAACATTCACCATTGAGACTCATCAATAGAGTGGAAATGGTTAAATTCGAACATGTTACTTATGGTGCTTTTAATTTATTGCCTCACTTTTTATTTTCTTCTCAATTGATTGAGCATGCTATCTGAAGTTCCTGCATAGTTTAGTCTCTCCTGAAAAACCGTTTGTGCTGGTAATCTCTATGTTTGTCTCTTGAAACTTGTGGCTATGTATGGATATGTCACTGTAGGTTTCTCAATGGATACTAAGACCGATAGTGGACTGCTTTTCGTCCTTGCGTTGTAGTCTGTGTTCTTCAATGCATTGGAAACATTCTGCTATTGAGAGAGGAAAGATTTGAGGTGGATAGATGTAATATGGTCTTGTCTGCAGTCTCTCATTGTTGACATTCCTATTCATTGGGGCATGTTGTCTGTGATGCCATCTTTGCATCGAGTTCTTTACACTTAGCTACTAATCCTTGAAAATTTGTTTTGCTGATGTTGTTACTTAGTATGGTTGTGTTTTACATAAGAATCTGCCTGTCTTACCCTCCTTTTGTGCATTGTTTCGCTTGCATGGTCTCTTCTTATTTATTTTCTCTGACTTGATATATGTATACTCTGTTACAAATATAGTCTGCCTCCCAAGTGCGTGGGGATCTTCATGCTGCAGGATTTGTGGACGGATCAGTCAGACTTTATGATGTACGGGCACCTGAAATGTATGTATGATTGTTGTAGCATAATGCAAACATTTATCTCAATTTTGCCATACTGCTTTCTGAGTGTTAATCTTCCTTAAGATGTATGTGTATTGATGTGCTTCACTTGATAAACTCACCTGTCTTTGACTAGTGTGGTCATATTCATTTTAGGGCTGGCAATTCATGTTAGCATGTCATAATCGTGCGTGTAATTCTTGTCAATGCACATTGGTCCAAAATATGTTAAATTAGATTCTACATGCTAAATTTTAATTTGTGTCAATTTGTGTCAACATATACAGCTAGCATGTCAAGCGGTCTTATCATATTTGTGTTTTCTCTCGAATTCGTTTTTCCCTCATTTCATAACTGGTTGTGTCCAAGATTACCATCTTCTTACTACCTCTTTCTTTAGATGTTGAGTATCATGCATTTTTAGGGGCTTTTGATTACCCGGCATAATCTGCTTGGTTTTTAGGCTCGTTTACGCTATGCGACCGCACACTAAGGAAGTAGAAAGGGTTGTGGGAGTTGGCTTTCAACCGGGACTTGACTCAACGAAGGTAACTGGATTATCCATCAATATCTTTCTGCCAGCCTTATGTATGTGTTTTTTCTTTTTCCCCTTCTCTTAACCCTTTTCCTTTCTTGAAGCATAAGTTGTTGCTATTTGGAATGTGAGGAGTTATTTAAATATTAGAATAAAGGCGATTCAAGACCCTTAGGTTATTTTTGGTCTTTCCGCAGCAATGGAAGGATAGCCATACCGTGATTGCACGGATAAGAAAAAGACTCGTGCTCGCATGAATTCGGATGTTTTGCTCTCTTAATGCTCTTCTCCCTTCTCTTTTGTCCATTGGTGATTGGATGGATGGTGGTGTGTCATGTGATTGTGGCTATATTTAAAAGAAGCATTGCTATATGAATGGTCTAATTTAATTTTTTTCAGATTGTCGGTGCCTCACAGTGGAGAGATTCGGTTCCTTGATGTCGATACAATGTGGAACCCTACCTAACTATAAATGCTCACAGAGGATGTCTTACCGCCTTAGCTGTCCATAGGCATGCTCCAATCATTGCTAGTGGCTCAGCTGAACAGCGCATTAAAGTCTTTAGCCTTGATGGTCAACCCCTTGGCACTATTCGTTACTACCCAACTTTCATGGCCCAAAAATTGGTTCGGTTAGCTGCCCGACTTTCCATCCCTACCAAGTGCTACTTGCTGCTGGAGCCGCCGATGCTTGCGTATCAATATATGCCGATGAAAATGCACAAGGAAGATAAATGCACATTCTCTCTCTTTTTGCGTGGCACCGCAGTGCTTGAGTTTGGTGGATGCGTCACCGATGCTGCTGCTCTTTCGGTGCGAATTGATGATCGAGTCACATCTCGTACAGAGAGTCTCCCGGAGGTTCACTTGGAAAATCCCGACTTATCTCGGTTCTCACGTAGACTCGTCGGGTGTGGATTCGCATGCTACGTATTCTTTAGCCTCATGGAGTGTCAAAGATGGTCGGCGTCCCGCATATGATGGGGGCTTTGGCAAATAATCTGTTATACCAGGTAAATCCACCGTAAATATTCCTCTCTTCTTTTCATCTTCTCCTCCTTGTGTGTCCATTTTTTCCTCTTATTAATCTTCTTCTCTTTAATCTGTAAAAGCAGTGAAATGTGATGATTCTAATTTAGTTGCTGCAAAATGAAATGGGTGGTTTGCTCCTATCAATTTGGGGCTTTAACTCGCTCATCTTCCTCCCCGTTTGTCATTCTCATTGTCTAAGCTCGATATGTGATGACACGGTCTCCGCCCTTGGTAAAAGATCGAAGAATTTATTCTGTTTGACCTTTTGCTACTCCCCTTCGGCTTGGATTTCTCTATTAGTATGGGGGTGGTGTACATCTCGCTGGTTAGCATCTTGATATAATTCATAAGAATCCGATTTTTTTCTATGAATCAAGTATTAATTGCGCTTGTAAGTTAGATGGGCAAGTCATGTTCAACTTATCTGATCGTCCCGGTTCTTTTTGTGCATGTGTGATGTGTGACCGATGTTTTCAACCACAAATACAAAAATGCGACGATGTTAGGACGTGATGCTAAAAAATGCTGGCATCCAGGAAAAAAACCATTGCTTCAAATGGTCGGAAGTCTTGTATTTTGAAGTTACTCTGGCAATGGCAACGCTTGTGTAAGTGGGGTAAATAGATGGTTTTAGGCTGTTGCAACTCCATGCTATATTGAGTCTCCTCTTGGCTTAAGGTTCAGCTTCCGCCCTCGGTCTGCCTTGTTATATCTGCATATCTTATGAACGTCCAGGGCATCTAATATCGTTGATGCACCAATACACAGGAGAAAAGCGTTTGACGCGCCACTTGCATGACCGACGCTGTGTTTGGCTTTGCAACATAGCTTCTAAGTGTTTAAAGCTTGTGGAAAGAGTTCTATCATTGAGGAAATGCAAATTGCACCCGGTCGATAAAATGAAGATGGAAAAAGGCTAAGGGCGAGTACAAGAAAAAGGAGTGCTTTCCAGCAAACGTGTCTTCATTAATCTCTTCAAGGATCACCACAAGGGCAACAATGAGAGCATAATCTACATTCGGATACACCGTTATGCTGAACATGTCCTTTCCGAGTGCAACGTTTTGCGCCTTGTGATCCTTATGCATCTACGGAAACACAAAAACAGTTAGCAAGCGCCGCGTATTCTTCGGACATCACACGACATTACAAATTTGTTAACTGAAAAAAGAACAGAGGAGAAAGAAAACACCCCCATTCAACTCCAAGCTTACTTGAGCAATGACGGTGGTGCCATTTCCGGCGTATATGGTGCATGATCGTTCCAACCAGTTCCCTTTGACCTTAAAGTCGCAAGCTTCTTCTTTGGTGTTGGCTGCTAGGAACACATCTATCTCCGTCCCATGAATTCGCATTAGCGACGACTTCTTGGCCATGAATATTAGGTCGTCGGAGCACGAGCTATCACCGCTGTATGCTTGCCATCTCCGATGAGCAGTCAAAATCTGATCAACCACACAATTGAAACCGTAACTATTTGGCATTAATAAAAAGAAGGAAAAATCATCGACTATTGCAGAGTCGACGATCATCAAATATTGCTATTGTGTCAAAATATAACGAGATTTTGTAATTCGTATATATTGTGGACTATAACAATGACGTAATGCTCAGACAATGCATTTGATAAATTAACGAACATGAGTATGAGCCAAAAACGTTGTTTTCAAAGGAAAAGTCGAACAGGTGCTAAACTTCAATGATAATCGACCTTTGTTGGAGGGAAACGACGGCATTGCTCGCGGCAGCAAATCGCCTTAAGGTGCTTGTTGTGACCAAAAGCAAACCGTCCCACGGCTGTAAAATTAAACAATTCAGATACAGTCCGGTAAAGAAATATAATCCACGAAATACAGGAAAGTCCCCATTAAAACCAATTTTATCTAAACTGTAGACCTCCCATTTCGGAGCATAGCTGGAAGAGAAAAGGGTGGTTAAAAGGAAAAGTATGATTTATGGAACATATAAAACACAATATCCTTTGAACTTCCTTAACACGTGTCATTTGTTAGCTACAACCCGAAAACAATGGAGCACGAGCATGAGTTGGTAGTCCTAGGGTAAAAGCATCATGGCAGATCACTTTGAACAGTTGTCTTCCCATCAACTTCTGTCAGTTGCCAAATAGAAAGTAATAGCAGATCATGAAGTAACCAAAATGGACATAATTTTAGCTTGATAAACTAGAAGTTGGTAACAGAATAATTCAGATGGATCAGTTAAAGTAAGTGAAGATTTTGAGAAAGCTTATAGATGCTACAGCATACTTGACACATAAGCAAAACACCATAATGCTTCCAAATGCTTTAGTATGCATCTTATTACATGCATTTCAGCATTAACATGAGCAAGATAATGACTAAAAAGTTGCACTCCCAACAGTAACAACATAGCCTCGGATACGTATACCCAACTAATGCCCATGACATACAACTTAAAGTTCGACCGATTGAAAGACCGAAAACAAACACTTGTTAAAGCATAGTTTCTCCCAACTGATCAAACAAGATGGTACCAAGCATGCGTGAAGAAACATAACATTTAATATTACCAAAGGCGCAGCCAATGACAACGACTGGTAACTCAAGAAGAACTAGGCTCTATTTATTTCGCAGAAAATGAATAATTTGGAAAACATTTTCCTAAAAACGATGGATTGTATCGTTTACAAAAATAAATAAATAGATAAATAATTTTATCATTCACGAAAATATTCAGACATAAATTATTATCGATATGAAAATATTTTCATTGACTAATTATTTCAAGCAATACAATCCATCAATTTTAAAAAGATGCTCTTCAAATCATTCATTTTCCGTGAAACGAACGGAATCTTAAAGCTAGAGTGCCTTCTAAAGTCATAAGGAGAACGGTGTTGAAAGAGAAAGCAGCAAGAGCAATTCAAGCATGAGGCATAACACTTTTCCCAAATGATAGCATATATGAACAGCTATTAATGACATCCGACTATAATGGAACAATATCTTTTTATATGAGTTTGTTTAATAGAAACTGTATAACAATATGTTTGCACGAGATTGTCAAACTTTATGGCAAAAATAGAGTTTTGTAAAAATGAAAGTTCTCGGGAGACACATATCTAAAGCTCGAAGCGAGAATATGATCAATCTGATTGTAACATGAATTGATTTAGAAGTTCTATGACCAACTTATCCCGTGTACCAAAGAGATTGGTTGAATACGATGTATCATCTTATGCTGTCTTAAATAGAATCTTAGAACACAAAAGAAAGGAACAAACCGCATAAAACATAAAAGGCGGATCACAAACCTACGGCGACCTCTGCCCTCACCGGTGGGCTGCCATCGAAACAACACTCAAGAGGCTTTTGACAATGCTAATCTCAGTCCTAGTCTTTTCATCATCATCATACTCTTCGTCTCCAATAACACTATCTGTATTTGAGTCAAACCCAACATCAAGCAAGGTGCCCGGTGCAAAAACAGCGAAGCCCGACCTGAAGTTTAAAATAGAGAATTGAGAAAGCTAATTTCCTTAACATCATACAACAAGCAGGAATTATTTTGACAAGATTTAAATGATAAAGCTAAATTATAGACCTCGGGTTGGGGCTCGGACAATAGAGGATCAAATATAGCAGGGGCATTAGCCTCCAACCCAATCATTTGGGCCTCGGTAAAATCCTCCCAAACCTTTCCCAGGACAAAGAGAGAGCCACTTTGAAGGAACAACGGATCGATCTGCGTGTCATTTGGATTTGGACCCCGTAGGTGCTTCAAGCGGACATGGATAAGACCTCCGCTTCAATACATGCTTCCTGACCCCTTCGATGGCCATCCACAATGACAGCCAAAACAAAGGCAGCCATTGCACGCTGCTCAGGATACGCTTCCATACTGTCAAGAAACCGATAAAGTATGCGTGCCCTCCATCTTTTACTAAATCCACCGACATGACTATCATTGCACAAGCAAAAACATAAAGGCCATTCAGAATAACACACCACTAAATCATAGAGGAATTCCTAATGAAAGCAACATACTCTCAAATAGTCATTGAATTAGACCCATATTCTTCTTTTGCTTATACTCAAATAGTCAATGAACTAGAACCAATTTCTTTTTTTTTCTTTTACTCCATATATGGTCCCTTTCCCTAAACAAAATCTCTCTCTCAAAGGACCATATGTCCACATTTTGTACCATCACTATTTAGTGCTTAATGAAACATGGTTCCAAAAGATTTACTTCACGGATCACACTCAACTTCCACTATGGCAATTCAATTGATGTATATAATGAACTAAGATAAAAAGCATCATTATTTCCTCTTAGGATGAAAACAGTCTCAATAAATTAAGTTATGCACATCTATGAGAAAAATACTCTTTTGAATCTGGACAACCGAGACACAATTGTCAAATTGAGATTCATCTAAAAATTGGACATTGCTTTGCGGCCCCAAACACCCTCCCAATACCATCCAATCTCCACAAAAGAATGCGAGGGATCAAGCGGTGCACTCCAACACTTTAAACACGTGCAACAAGATCAATTTATAGCAATGCCAGCCAAACATGTCTAATGTTATGCAGTTCAACAACATATGCTATCATCATTACCTTGTCAAGGGCAAGAATTTTTGTCCAAATAAATACAAGAATCTGCGCAGTTACGGAGTTGTGGTCTCGCAAATGTGCTTTAGGACATATGGAAATATTCCAACTGACAAGGCCTATGAGGAAGTTTTATTGAAAAGTACAGTTAAATTAGCAGGATGTATGTCGAACGTAGAACACAAAATCACTCCAGTCCTGGTGAAGCCTCAGATTAGACTCATTGAAAATTAGTTCTTCATTGGATGTGCTGAAGTAGACAACATACTGAGAGCCTTTTAGAACTTTGGAAATTACACCAACCCACCATCTGTCATTGTACCAAGTATGGCCGTCACCGATCAACTGGCTATGCATAAACAAATGATTCAACTAGATTCAAGAGGGGAAATGGGAGAAAACATGAAATGAGAACTAAGAAGAGGAAGAACTCAGATAGATAGAGAGAGAGAGCGACCTTTGTTCGGGAGCGGGGCGCCGCGGAGGCGACGGCGTCTGCGGTGTCCGCGTTCGGGAGCGGGGCGCGCGGAGGAAAGAGAGAGAGAGCGACCTTCGTTCGCGGAGAGGGAGGCCAAAACGCGAGCAGGGGTTCGTCGGCGTCGGGTTCGCCGGCAAGGGCGCTCCGCGCAGAGGAAAGAGGGAGAGAGCGGAGCGAGAGGTCGCGAGAGGGAGGCGAAAGGGCGTCGGCGACGGCGTCGGGGCGGAGGCGGAGGGGCGTCGGCGTCGGCGTCGACTAGGGTTCGGGGCGGAGGCGGAGGCGGAGGCTGCGTCGACGTCGACTAGGGTTCGGGGGGCGGAGGCTGCGCGTCGGCGTCGGCGTCGGCGTCGGCGTCGGAGTCGGGGGCGGCGAGGCAACCGGCGGAGGGGCGTCGGCGTCGACTAGGGTTCGGGGCGGAGGCTACGTCGGCGTTGGCGTTGGCGTTGGCGTCGGCGTCGGAGTCGGGGCGACGGAGACAACCGGCGGAGGGTCGGCGTCGTGCGGAGGAGCGTCGGCGAGAACGAGGAGAGAGCGGGGAGAGAGAGAGGAGTCGTGTGTTGGGAGAGAGAGAGCGTGGGCGAGAACGAAGGTTCGTTTTGTTCTCCCCCGCAACGGAACGGAACGGAGAACGGGGAGAGAGAGAGAGGAGTCGACAGGTCGCAGGCGTCGCAGAGGAGAGAGAGTGTCAGTGGTGGCCCCGGGAGCGGCGCGCGCAGATTTTAAATCGCTCTGACGCCATTTACACGTGGAGCCACGTGTCGCCTTCTGAATGGTCTTACCCTACGCCTACGTGGAGGGTAAGACCCACCCAATATTTTCTCAAGCTGCCAAGGCTGGGAATGTGGATGGAACTGCTTACTGATTTGCGACCCTCTAGCTTTGCGTCAGCCATATAAATGCCAGTACACTTCCATTGGAGTTGGCATGGACAAAGACATGAGGAAGCTCCCAAAGACTGACTTGAGGCATCGTGCAATGCACTGGCAACGGAGAGTTTGATTAACCACTTGTGGTGACACATGGTCTCCAAAAGTTGTCCAAGGAATCCTTCATAAAAAGCTTAGAAAGCCGAAGGATGGTAGGACAACAACATGCTCATGAATTGTCAAATCAAGTATGCCTACTTGGACATGTTCGCTTCAGCTTGGGAGAGTTTTGAGGGCATCGTCGGCGAATAGTCTTTGATGGTTGGTGTGTTAGGATTGATGAGAAGTTTGTGTTGGAGGAAACTTTAATCTTCATAATTTCAGTATTTTTGTAGAAATTTTGCAATTAGTAGGATTGTTTACTTCGTCCAAATGTTGTTTGACTATGTTTAATGAAATAATCATCGTTTTTGTTTTCTACTATATTTATGGTACCGATCGTCCTTTCTTTTACGAAAAAAAGAGGCTAATTTCATTATCCGTAGGCACGGATAAGTCACAATTCCCGTTTTACGTGCGGCGAAAACTTGAGAAGTATTTCATATCATATTATAGTCAAGTACCACCCATCCCCCCCAAAAAAAAAGAGTAATGAAAACTAATTATTGATATCATGTTTCATTTTCACTTTTCAACCAGTATTTTGTTAATCAAATTTATATGCATTTATTACGTACTATTCTTTTACGATATTGTATGGTGCTTTATTTTTAATGACCCAAGTGTACAGCATATTCTAAAATCAAATTACATAAAAATTGAAAATTAATAAAAAACATGTAAACAGAATCCAAAATAATTGAATATGGGATGGGCCCAGTTCTAAAACTTTAAAGAGCTAATATACGTTTGAGTTTGGTAATTCGGCATGATTAAATAAATAATTTTAGTTGTAGGTTTCTCCTTATAATGTAGTCTTGCGGAATACGATTAAAGCCAGGGACATGTAATTGCACGGGTAGCATCCCGAGATGATTCCAGTTTTCATATTACATGCTCTTAATTCACAAACCAACCTATCTGGACTAGATTCTGTTTCCATAATTAGAGGACTTGACTTCCATGGATTTGAAAAATAGGTGTAATTTTATACCAACATAGGTATTTAATAATAAAAAAAATTTGTACCGATGGGTGAGATTCAAGTATTTTGTGTTAAACTATATAGTTTACATCATTATGATTATTAATATTAAATAGTTATGATTTTTAATTTAAATATAGAAACCATATTAATAAAATAGTACTATCTTAATTTCGCGCGCCCAATTATGAATGTATTTGAGGATTTTTCATTTTTTGAATAATTTAAATTTTCTATACGCTAATTCATCATTGACTGATGGGAAGAAAAAGCTAGATAAGCTCTATTGTCTCCGAATAGGCCTAATGAGCGAACATAAGAAAAATCTTAAAAGCTTACTTAGCAAATGTCGTCTTTTAACTTAGGATCTTGTGATGGAATGGACTTTCACTCGACGAGATGATTGTTCGTAAGAATACTTATTAAATTATCAGTCTATTCCTGATAGAAAAAATCGTCCTTTCTCTATTTAGTTCCAAAATTTATTGGAAATTAATGTTCATACGGAATATCTATTTTTCTTTTTCAGAATAAAGAATTAATGGTCCATTCCCTAACCTCCATAGAAATAGACTATTTCATAAAATTTGTGGGGGTGCAGATTGCTTGTGGGTTGTTTCAGTCTATTGGATGGCCCTGCGTGGTGGCAATTGTGGGGAATTGGTTTGGAAAAGCTAAGAGAGGGTAGATTATGGGCGTAGGGAATTCGCATACATCTTTAGGTAACATTATTGGATAGGTGGTGGCATCTGGGGTGTTGGAGTATGGTTGGGGTTGGTCTTTTGTATCGCCTGGGATCTTGGTTATTTTGATTGGTGTCCTAATTTTTCTATCTCTAGTTGGGGCACCCAAGGATCTTTGATTTGAGCCACCAGAAAAGGAGTTCGAGATGAATGTGGGAGCGGCGGACGTGGAAACTTCAAGCTTGGAGGTGGCCTGGTGCTGCACCATTTGCATTCTGCCTCTTCTTCTCCAAGCTTGTTGCCTATACGTTTCTGTATTGGTTGCCCTTCTATATAAGGCATACAGGTAGTTCTTTAGGTTATTTGAGAATGATAATTTGCATAGTTTTGCATCGATTTCCCATGCCTAGTTTTTGAATCATTCAATCACGTGCATGCATTCATCAATTCTTCCAGTACAGATCCTGTTCCTTAAGGAAAATCTACGCTGGACAGGAGAAGCTGCACACTAGAACTCTTGGTGGAAAAAAAGAAAAATAGGACCAAAAGGAATCGAATGATGTCATGGCTTAATTCCAGCAGCTTCATTCAGCAATAAAACATAACGTTCTCCACTTGCTCCTTAACCTCAATCCGACCAAAATTGGCAACTGGCTCCATGTCCTCTATGCAATACCTCGCTCGAAAGGCCGCTAAATAGGGATAATATCGGGCATATCTGTGCTGCCAGCCGCCACACGACCGCCGACCGTCGCTGTCGACCGCCACCGCAGGACCGCCGCCCACAACCCACTAGCCGTTGCCCCCTCCCGCAGCCAGTGGGCTATGGGCGGCAATCCTGCTGCGGCAGTCGGCGGCAACGGTCGGTGGTCGTGCGGCGACAAACGGCGGCCGGCGGTCCATGAGTAAGAAGAAAAAACAAATAAATACAAAAAATTTATAAATTTTTACCAAACGCATTTCTATTCTTTTTCTATTCCAAGAATAGAAATTTTGTATAATTACCAAACATCTTATTTTACTCAGAAATTGTTTCTGGAGTAGAAATAGAAAAAAAAAACTATTTCTAAAAAGAAATAGTTTCCCGGAATAGAATCGTTGCCATGAGCACCCTAGAATTCTTGATCGAAAAAAAAAAAAAGATCAAAAGGAATCGAATGATGTCATGGCTTAATTCCAGCAGCTTCATTCAGCAATAAAATATAACGTTCTCCACCTGCTCCTTAACCTCAATCCGACCAAAATTGGCAACAGGCTCCATGTCCTTAATGTAATACCTCGCTCGAAAGGCCACTAAATGGGGATAATAAACGGGGGCATTGCAGGATGCACAAAACATCAAATGAGGAGTAAAAAATTAAAAAAAATCAAAAAGGAAAAGGTCCATGGAGAAAAATAACAAATCTTGACCTAATCTAATGAGACCGAGGTTGTGCATCTGGCATATATGTGGAGTTCAAAGATAATAATGAGCTATGATCCAAAAAATAAATATTGGTAATGAGGTTAATCAATTAGAAAGGCAACAAAATACTTATGTGTAGCACAAATTGGTAGTGAGGGTTTGGAAAGCATCAGCAGAGAAATCGTTCTCATCGAGTAATATGTGATAGTGCAATGGCCTACTAGTGACCTACACCAAAAGAGAGTTCGATCGATGCGTTTCGCCAAATGTTAAGGAGATGGGCGTCACCTTAAACCTAGCATGACGAGTGAGGTAAAAATTGAGTTCAGTAGGGTGGTAGATGATAGTTATCAACAATGGTACCTAATAAAACATACTAAAATTTTAGACTACTCAAAAGCTGATTGACTCTGGTAAATTAATAAGAAAAGTATCATATAGTGTAGTATGTTGCCTTTGAATAGACTGTCTCTTTTATCAGCAGGAAAGAGGAGAGTATGGTGCCTCTTTTGCACCACAATTAAGGTAATTTTTGGCTCAAAATTAAGTGACTCACAAGCCTATGACAAAACCAACTCAAGTTGTAACCGGAAAAAAATGACTCTAATCTACTTAAAAGGAATGATGATGAGCAAATATTCTATGGACCTATTCCCCATTGAAGCACCTAGCGAATCGCCTTTATTTCATCGAGAATGACTTCAAAGAATTGACTATATGAGACTCCATCCCTACCGTGATGATCGAACTCCAATTGCAATGACAAACAAAGCTATCTACTTTGGCACAACAATAAAGTACAACACTATAGAATATTATCCTCTCGGGTTTAAGCCTAGTATATCTGTTGAAGGCCCAAAAAAAGGAACTTCCTGCAGGATAACTTGAAAGTGAGGTGGGGGAAAGCATAAACTTAATATATTAATGAGAGGCGCGAAAGGAAACGAACAGGACCGTACCTTATCATTCCCCATCTTCCCCCTCCGGGGTCCATTTTGGGTTGTGCAAATTTGTAATGATTCATTTTCGGTGAGCCCGGTAGAAACAAGGGCTCTATATGTCGTCACCTCTGGCCAGTCCATGGAAGCTACCACCTGGTCATATCAATACCATCAACTGTTTAAACACCTCAAAATAACAAATGACAACAGAAAAGAGAAAAGCATACAGCTGCTATGGAAGGACTAGTATCATCTCCAAGTCCTGGGAATGTAACATCTGCCCCAAAAATTATGGTTGGCTTATCAGTGACGAAGGGGATTTGTCCCTGGACGGCGTCATTCAGAACGGTATTCTTTCCACCAACCTATGACCATCAAGCAGAATTATCAATAGTCACAATCGGAGAAATAGAAAAGTCATGCAGAAAAGAAACTCGCAACCTTGACATTAATTTTCAATGCAAAACCTTCACAATGTGGCTCGCTCATATCTTCGGGTTCCCTAGGTAGGCAACACTGTGAGACAATTCCCAGTTCAGTTTCGCATACTCTTTTAATCATCCCTGTGAAGGAAATGCTCATCAGAGAATGGAAAGTTTTAACTCCCTAAGAGCTCTAAAAACAACAATTAAAGTACGGCTTACCATAAGATCCAGGCTTCTCTGGTAAGATAATTATCAGCAGCTGAAGTTCTCGAGGTTGCTTCTTTGCAAGTTTTTCCCGACACTTTGCATCAATTTCCTCAAGGACTCCTTTAATCTGGTCAGCTTGACCCTTCCAAATAGGGAGTACTGGTTTGCGCTCAAAATGCTGCGAGGAGATTAGAATATGTTAAGGCGCAAATAATTTGTACCTCATAACATCACCAGAAAAGGAAACAAAGGAACATTCCATCACATGACAATGCTCTGCAGGAGATACAGTTGATGCCTAGTTTTTCTTTTCCACAAATGCATAATTTTAAATTTATTATTATTATTAATTTTTAAAAAAAATTTGAGAGAGGCCAGGTTGGGTCAGGTCGGATCAGACCTCGGCCTGACCTACCTCTTTTCCTTTTTGTCTCTGCGCGGGCCCGGCCCGCACCAACTTTTCTCCCTCCTCCGTGCCATCTTCGCGCCGAAACTTGCAGGAAAAGAAAAGAAAAAGGCAGCTGACAGGGGGGGCTACAGGGGGTCTTGGCACGCGACCTGCAAGAAAAGCACCAGAAGAGAGAACAGCACAAGGATAGGGGGACTGAGGAGGAGAAGGAAAAAGCAGAAACCAGAGAAAAAACCAGAAAGAGGACCGAGAAGGAGAGGTCAGGGAAAGAGGGAGAGAGAGGACCAGAGAGGAGAAGGGGAGTCTTCGGCACCGTCGCCGCCACCGCCGATGCATCTCCTAGCCGCCGACCCTCGCTACCTCCTCTGACGTCCTAGTCGCAGCCGGCGGCAACCCCCGACCTCAGAGGTTGAGGGTTGCCCCCGCTCGCCCAGTCGAGGCGGCGCTGTCGTGGCCCTAGCCAGAGGTGCCGCCTGTGCCGCCTGTGCCGCCACCGACCACACCTCTCCAGCAACCGCCATCCCCGACGACTGCCGCCGTGCCGAGTCAGCCCCGTCGCAGCACCAGCCCCGAGCCACCACGGGATCCCAACGCCATCGCTGCATCAAGTCGCTGTTGCCTCACCAACGACGCCGTTCAAGCTTGAAAACCACGGCGCCGTCCCCGACGAAGAAGTCCCAACGCCGTTCTCGAGCGACCCACCACGAGATCCATCGCGCAGGGCCGTTGTTGCCTCGCCGAGGCACGCCGTTAACCACCGCCGTGCTGCTTCCCCCGCCGTCACCTGCTGCTGTTGTTTCGTCACCAGACGCTGCTTCGCCGTCGCCCGCCGCTGCTGTTCCACCACCAAACGCCGTCTCTCGGCCGAGCCCCACGCCATCAAGCTTGACTCCCACCCCGGAGATCAACCTGCTACCGCTGTTCGCTGCGCCGCCGCCACCTTCAACAGCAAGCCGCCGCTTCCCGACACCGTCCCGGCCACCTCCAGCGACCGCCGGCGCCGCCCGTTGCAGCTGCCTCCTTCGGCGCCGCGAAAAAGCAGGGGAGAGAGGAGGTACGAACCGGGTCGCGCGAGCCGGGCCGAGTGCAATTCTCGGTAGGGTTTTTGTCCGCTTGGGCCTGTCACGGCAGGCCCTCTGATTGTTGGGCTTTAGTTACACCTTTGCTTTTACAAATCAATTTCTGCTGGGTTGGGCCAAAAAAAATTAAAACGTTGGGTTGGATCTTCCTTCCAGGCCGAGCTCGCGCCTCGGGCCCGTTTCGGGCCCCTGATTTCTGCAACCCGGGTTGGTCCCGACCTGGGAATCCGACCCGGGTCGTTTTTGTATTATTATATCATTATAATGATATTTTAATTAAAAAAATTTCTCAAAATTAATTAAAATTTAAAAAATTAAAACAATTTCGAAAATTCAAAAAATGTAGAAAAAAAGAGATTAAAAATTAAAAATATTAAAAATATATATTAAAAATAATAATTTTTTTCGAAAATCCAAAAGAATGTAAGGTTTGATTAGGAATTGTTATATTTGGCATTCTTAGTGTAATTAGGCATTTATTTTCTTGTACCTTGGTTATATTGCATGTTTAATTTGCATATTTGATTATGCTTGTGGATGTTTAATTGCACGTATTCAATTTTACTGCGATTATTATTTTAATGATTATGCACTCGCATGATCACCTCATATGTTAGTTGTTAGTTGATAGGTATAAAATCAATTCAAACCGCTTAACAAAAATCTTTTTTTTTAATGAATAAGATTAAGTACCGAAATGGCATTAATTGGTTAATTAGTGTAATCAAGCTCTCGACCCTAGATTTTCTGGTTGCGTAGGAAGTATGGCATACTCCCGTGTCTCATTTGATTTCTAGCTAACCTAATAGGCTAGTGGTGACTATTTTTTGCGAAATTCTTAAGAATACCTTAATGTCATGTGAGGTATGGGCTTGGAAGAGCCCGCGCCTAATCATAGGTTATAGGTTCATCCTTTAGGCAATATCCTTAAACCTATTCCCTCCCCCCGATGGTAGGTTGCGACATATACCTAGCATCCCTTTACTTGTACACGCATTGACCAATTGGTCACGAATTTTACGGGCCACAACAGCTTGTTTCAAATTTGAGAAGTTTACACACATCCAGGTCTCCACTCTACCTCCCTTGAACATTTGGTGCAAAGAAATAGCAAAAAGAAGAACTGATCATGCTCAAAATGTTACGGTAATCAACAAGGGATAACACTGTGATGTTTGTTTATTGAATTTTTCTGCACCAACCATCATTGCAGCGATGTGCAATAGAGTTAAAAACACAAGCCTCAACAGAAGTAACTTCCTTTTTCACTCGCATCCCAAATTCCCCGGTTACAAGGAGTTCTTCATCATACTTATTTTTATCAACTATTTGCACAAACATACATTAGCTTAGCCTAGGAATTGCACCGTCTAGAAGAACCTTATCAAAAGGATGTACACATGAAACCGGCTAACATTTCCTATTTGCCTCATGCTCCCTTCTTTATCTCGAGAAAATTGGCAAGACCGTTTTGACAGAGCTCTTACATGCTATTCATTTAATCTCTTAGTGTACCTCTGCTCACTAGCAATTCTACAAACCTGTAAACAGAGAATCTAGGCCTTTCAAGACCAGAGCTAAATATGCCAGATTTCTGAACAGAGAATCTGAAGAAATAGACAATTTCTTTATGTCAAACAAAACCTCTGGAGGCAGATAAGTAGGCCCGCTTTCTAAGGTAAATGTGGATCCCGTATCGGACCTACTCATCTGCCTCCAAAGGTTTTGTTTAACATAAAGAAATTGTCTATTTCTTCAAATTTTTTGTTTAGAAATTTGGCGTATCTAGTTCTGGTTTTGAAAAGTCTAGATTCTATATCTTTAGGTTTGTAGGATTGCTAGTGAGTAGAGGTATACTCAGAGATTGAATTAACAGCATGTAAGGGCTCTGTCAAAGCGGTCCCGCCAACTCTCTCGAGATAGAGATAGAGAAGGGAGTATGAGGCAGGTAGGAAATGTTAGCCGGCTTCATGTGTACATCCTTTTGATAAGATTCTTTTAGGCAGTGCAATTCCTCAACTAAGCCACTGCATGCTTATACAAATAGTTGATAAAAATAAGTATGATGAAGTAGGGGTGATCGGGTTCAGGGTAGGTAGGATCTAGACCGGACCCTGTACTCGACCCTATTATAATCGGTTCTCCTTTTCTGGACCCTATACCCGACCCTATTTGTATTGGACCCTATACCCGACCCACCCTGTTTTTCCAATCCAGTTCCAAGGTTAACCATGTTTTCACTGAAACTTGTTTTGCAATCTCCCGATATCCTATACGATTTTGAATTTTATATTAATACGCGAGAAAATAATGTAATCCTCCTAATTTGTATGGAAACATTAATCACTCGTAGTAAATAAATATATGAACTTTTGACTAAACGAAAAATTAAGGATCCCCAAGGCTAATTATAATAAATAAAATCATAAGACAAAGAATTAGCAATAAACATGGGTCTAATATTGGTTTTATTCCCACAACTACTACATGAAGCTACTCATTTATGCAAGCATAACTCCTACAAAAGAGAAATTAGGCAAGCCAATCCATGTAATACACAAGAATTTGGCGGCGACGAATATCGTCCGTCCATCAAATAGTGCAAGAGGGAGCCGGTGAGGAAGGGAAGCAAGTGAGGAAGAGAAATGACAAAGGAAGAGTGCCATGCATGTTTGAGAGAGCCAAGAGGAAAAACGTCATGTGATTGCGGAAGTAAGAATAGAAATCAGGAAAAAAAAAAAAAAAGGTTTTAGACTTCTACTTCCAAAACTTGTCCGAGAATTGGTTTCCGGGTGGGTAATCACTCGGAACCTGTTCTCGAACCAATTTAAACAGGTTCCGAATTTTGGGAATTGGTTCCCGGACCAGTTTCAACAAGCTTCGGTTCCCGATCTTGTTTTCCGGGTGGGCCAGTCTGGGAACTGGGTATTAACCGGTCCAGTTGCACACCCCTATGATGAAGAACTCATTGTAGCTGGGGAATTTGGGATGCGGATGCAACTACGAAGATGTACACCAGTGATAAAAATAAATTCTAGTGGTAAGCTGTTGTACATCTTTGTCGTGAGAAACTAGTGAAGATGACTATTGATGAATTAGAACCCCCAAAGTTGAAGGATTTACGAATCCAAAGGGTGATTTACAACCTCTACTCATTATTTATGATTATTTAAAGAATATAGTTGCAACAAATTTACTGAGAAATTACTGTCCTTTCTTTTATGAACACTGTTCGGAGCAGTGGGCAAGTAGAATACAAAAATATATTTGAACCCTCGTACTGTCCTAAACTCCTTTATTGTAATATCGAAACATCACCGCCTGCCCAGCTTCGGTTAGGAATTGATGAGAATTTATGGATGAATTCGACACGACAACCTCGAAAGTCTAGTTTCGTCGCCCTTCAAGGGCTTCCTCCGTCTCGTGCAGATCAAAAGCCACCCTACTCTCACTTAAAATGCATCCATAATATATTTATCGTAAATTAAACCTTACTAATATATCAACTCCATTACTTCGGTCAAGTCCACATTATTAATTAGGAGTAAATTTATCATAAATATATTAATTTGAGTATTTTTTATAATCTAAAAATTAATCTTAAATAAATTTATCATATTTATATTAACTTGAGGCTTTTGAGGATAATAAGTCAAAAATAAATAATAATCATAGAAAATGTGGAAATTCTTATTTTACTTTGGCAATTGAAAGAAAAATTGTTGAAGGATTATAATCAACTCTTGAAAGTTCCTAGTATTTAAATTCGGGTTGGTCTGAAAATGTCGAATTCATGGCATTCAAGTGTAATCTGAAAATTGGTTGGTGACCTAGCATGTTCCCCACATCTAATACGGGTTGGTTTGGAAAATGTTGAATTCATTGCATTGGATCGATTTGAAAATTGGCTATATACGGGTTGGTTTGAAAATGTCGAATTCACTGCACTCCATTCATTCCCATTTCCTACTATTATATTCCAATGGTTCGTCCATGACAGGATACGATTGAGATGCAAGGATTCATTTTGATATAATGTTATGGAAATATAAATTTTTAAGAGGTGTGAAGAGTTATCTATTAAGGGCAAGTTAAATAACTTCCCACATGACTTGATAAGGATATAACCAACTCAAAAAGAAAGAATGTTATGAAGAAAGTGAACATCTCCCCACCCCCCTCTCTTCCTCTTTGTGTCTCCTCCCATCTAAGAGAACAACACACAAAAAGGCTTTTAAGACAATCAGTGTTAACGCTGTGAAACGAGAATATTTTCATTGTGATTTTATTCAGACCATTGTGAAATCACAGATTTATCCATTGCGCGCTGGTGATTCAACATATATTCTTGAGTAATCGCTTTTGTTGAGTAATGAAAAGTTAGTCATTTCTTTCACCAAATTTTTTCCAACTTTGGTATTAGAGCTAGGTTAGGATCTCTAGTTTGTTTTTCCATCAAGTTTTCACTTGCTATTTGATATGGAGATCGAAAGGTTCAACTTCATATCATCTGCATGTTTATTGTTCGGAAATTGCAACATAAATGGTCGAAAACAAACTAAATGTGAAGAATAGATTTGGAGGATGAAGTTGACCATTCTATTATGGTCGATTCTTGAAATATTTTTTTTGGAGGAAATCAATTTTGATCACATGGGATGAAAGAACTCGTTAAGACAACCAAACCGACAGATGGCATGTCGTCAGAAGATGCAAGACGTGCCTCCACATGTGGCTAGAAGTTGTGGCGTCGGCGGCCACATGCAAATTGGTGCCTAGGGCATTGGTGTCATCAATGACGTTAGCAACTCATATTGGTAGCCCAACCTGATGATGTCACCATCTTATTCAATTGGAGATCCGACTCAATCAGCAACTCGACAACTAACCTAATTGACCGATCAACGATTGAATCGGTCTAACCAATCGACTAGTTGAACTAGTCGAATTGGCTTAGAGTTGGATTTTGGCTTGGCACATGCGCCACACACTCAACTAGCGCTTATGGGCGCGTGTGAGCTTCGATAGGAGCGTGATTGGTGTAGTGCTCTGTATTATGATATAGTTACTTTACATGTTTGAAATTTTAAAGGTATAAAAATGCATATAGAACCCTAAATATGCGTATTATTTTGGTATAAGTGTATTGATTATTCCTTTTATTTTGTATTTCTCTATGGGATCGTATATAGGTTGTGTAGAGCTTGGTTCAATAATAGTATATATATGGTTTAACATACTTGTAATTTTCTAGTTCCGAGCAATCTCGAACAATAATTGGAGATCGTTGATCTTTTCATTGCATCTGGAATTCTACTTTTGATTATAATTGTTGCATGAATGTTTTGTATATTGGTTCACATTATGCTATACATTTGGATATTTAAGCTCCATTCGTTTCGTAGAAAATAATTTCCGGGAAAACATTTTCCAGATTTTCTAACATTCGTTTAAAAAAAATGAATTCCTTGATGAAAATGTTTTTCACGAAAGGAAAAAAGTTTTATAAATTAAGGGAAAATGTTTTCTACTTTTAAAAAGTGAAAAATATTTTACTCACTTGATCTCTCTTATATCACACCTCTACAAATCTCCACTTCCTTTTATCCTTTCTTCTTCTTCTTTTCTTTTTTTATTCAAATTATTTTTTCAATTTTATTTTTCTTTTTTAATTCGAATTATTTTTAATTTCCTTTTTCCTTTTTTCTTTTTTTCTTTGTTTCCCATCTTCTTCTTTCTTAGCTAGTTGTTGGTTGTCACTAGGTAAACCTCAAGCTTGACGATCAACGCTCGCGCTCGCCAATTTGGGGAGCGGCAAGCTTCGTGCTCATCGGTGAGCTCGAGGCTCACCAGTGGCTGGTCATGGGCTATTGCCATGGCTGGCGACCGGCCAAGAAAGAACGAGATAGAAAACAAAAAGAAAAATTAAAAATTAAAAAAATTAAAATAGATTTTAAAAATTAAAAATAATTAAAAATCAATTTTTAAAAAATATGAAAAATCCATTCTAAAAAATAAAATAAATGAAAAAGAGTATATGAAGGAAAAGATTTTCCTTACCGAACAGCCAAAAATATTTTCCACTTTATTTCAGGTTTCATCCGAACACCGGAAAATAATTACATTTTCCTTAAAAATGATTTCCTGGAAAATATTTTCCAAAAACACCACATTTTTTGCAAAACGAATGGAGCCTTAATAGAAAATGTGAAAATTACATAAGATCATATAATCATCTTTTTTAATGGGAGTTCGTAAGTTAGAAAAATTTGAAGAAATTACCACCTAAACTTAAATTTGAGCAAATTAAAAAAAATTAATGATAGAAAGAAAATCATATACATAATTTGATTGGGAACATAGTCAATTTTCGTTTTAGCAAATTATCATTAATTTAGTTTATCTTCACTTCAAATTAAATGTGTATTATTGTGAAAAATATATTAATATTGATTTTACATTTATTATGTCTAGAAATCCATCATGGCCTTGATATTTAAGGGCATTGTGTTGATATTAGGTGTGAAAGTGAACAATGATAATTACAATATTCGTCATCAGCGGTTAGCTATTCTCTCGGGAAGTATGTCTAGGATCATTATTGTACGGGGTTGAGGCCTACAATTCTAGGGGGGGCGTCACGATATGGAAATTGTTGTGCTTGCTATTCAATTGGGAAGAAAATAATAGGCTCAAATGGGAATGAGAGTGAATGGAGGTTGACATAATCTTTGTTGATATAAGAGAGAGAGACGCCTACATTTAAAGGGGGGAAGGCATCGTGGGAATCGAGGCTGCCCGCCCTTCCCATTTAGGGTTTTGGCCGGGTCGGGCAATGGGGCCGTAATCTTTTTCGAGGCCCGGATCCCGGCCTCTATTCTTTCCTGGATGTCATAGCTTTTTAAGGTCTTGCTAAGGACCAGGGAATGAGAGTGAATGGAGGTTGACATAATCTTTGCTGATATGAGAGAGAGAGAGAGAGAGAGAGACGCCTACAAGGCTCGGTGTATGGGCATTGTGCTTGCTATTGCCTTGGGAAGTACTTCGCAGTTTAGGATCATTATTGTACGGGTATTAGAGGCCTGCAAAGCTAAAAGTTCCTTTTAGGATAGATTGCTTCTTTTGTTATCATTTACATTGCATACTTGAATGAAAAAAAGAAAAAAAAGAGGTGACTCTTTGTTCTCCAGAGCGGCAATGAGATAAAAAAACGTTATTAAAAAAAAAAAAATTGAAGGCGCTAGAAAGACATGTGATGGCTTGGGATCTAGTTAAACAAACTAGGGCTGGGGGTGCTAGGTGTTAATTGCGGACGCAAGAGTATTAGTTGAGCACCGCCAATATATTCTTGAAAGAGATGAGTTCCATCGAGTTTCCTTTTATATATCTTATTTTATGTTGATGAACATTTTAAATGCTCACAACTCAACAAGAAATATTCAAGAAAATATGAAATGTAAATAAAGAGAGACATAAAGGAAGGGAGAGAAAGAAAGGGACAATTATTTCGAGGGTCATTTAGTTGTTGGGAATTCAAAGTTAGCGACGCCTCGGCAATGTGAAGTTAATATGACACTAAGGTGCTGTTTGGTAACGTGCCAAACAGTACCTGATTCTGATTTTTTGTTCTCAAAATCAGTTTGGGACGAGAATCGCGTTTGGTAAAATTTTTGTTCCCGGGAACAGATTGGGAAGAGAATTGAGAATAAAAAAAAAATATGATTCTTCATCCGAGAATCAAAACAGTGAAACTTTCATTTTTCCCTTTCGTCATCCCACGATTGTCGTCCACCACCACCCGCCGCCGTCTGCCCGCCGTCCGCCGCTGGTCGCTGGTCCGGCGAACTCGCCGAAGGCTCGCCAGGCTAGGGCAAGGTCCGGCGAGCTCGCCGAAGGCAAGCCCAGCCACCGGCGAGGCCAAGCCTCATCGGTGGCCAGGCCGGCCTCGCAGAGCCCCGGCGAGCCTCGCCCGGCCCCACCGGTGGGGCGAGGCTCGCCCGGCCCCGGCGAGGCCGGCCTCGCCCGGTTGTCGGCGAGGCTCGGCCGACAAGGGCCGACGAGGCTCGCCGAGGGCGGCGACGCTCCGGTGAGCGTCGCCGGCCAAATGAAGAAAAAGAGTAATAGGAGAAAAGGGGAAAAAAAAAAAAAAAAAGAAAAAAAGTAAAAAAAAAAAATAAAAAATATTTAAAAATCAAAAGAAATTAATTTGGAACATAATCAATTAGCACGGTATCAAACGCGATTCTATTCCAGAATCAAAAAATTTGTACAGTTACCAAACGCGTTTTTTTACTTAGAATCAGTTCCCGGGAACAGAATAAAAAATAATCATTTCTAGTCAGAATCAATTTTCCGGAACAGAATCGTTACCAAACGCGCCCTAAGCTTAATAATTGCTACGTGATCCATGGATGGCCAGAAAGCAACTTTAACTCCACTGTAAACGGCGACTTTGCAGTGCTTTGCTTGCTTCACTTTCCAATTGATTGGAATTCGTTGATAGATGATTTTCCCAATTCAATTTGACCGGATCTCAAGAGAAGGAATTTATTTCGATGCAAGAATTGTGAAAAGTAACGCACTATAAATAGGTTATAATAAAAAATGTTCACATGTACCTCGGAGGAAAAAAAAATGGTTGGCCTTGATAACACAAATTTACCTAACAAAGATGAAAATTTAGGGGGCTAAATCTTCAATTTCCAGCAATTGTTTCCAAATAGTAACAATGTCGAGTTTTTAGAAATTATTGAGGTAACAACAATAACAAATGATGTTCTCTGTTCTTGACGAGGACGGAAGCGGCGACACACTGGCGTCTGTGGCGTAATGACGACGACGACCATGTACATGTCTATGCTTTGGTAGCTCAGAAAACAGAGCCACAATAACCGTCAACATTTTTATTGCTCGACGTAAAGAGTTCACCTACCTGATTTTTTATATTTGTGGGTACTCGGGTTTTGAGGCCATCAGAGAGTTCAGAGGGTCTTCGCAAGAGCGGGTGGGTCAGAATATTTTTAATGATTGCAGCAAGCGTAGCTGGGGCGGATTGCGGGACCCCATTTACATTTATGGAAGCAAAAGAAAGCACAGACGTTTTGCTCGAAAAACTCTTCTTCGCAAACTAGTCCTTGAAAAGTATTTCACGGCTGGCTTCAACACATGACCAATCACAATTTTTTGTGTCAAAAGTTAAAATTGTTTATAGAAATCTAGTTTCTAGGTTAACAGCATCGTGGGTTTATCCAATGCTTGAGTGGATCTAATTGGGCCGAGTTAAGGTATGTTGTCCTTCCTGATTAATTTGATATGTGTGTATTAACGAATCACTTACCCCACAAGTACTATTCTTACTTATAGATATCATGTGAGCATAGATATTGTTATCGTGTGCTTTAATAGTCGCAAATGATATGTACAACCTCACTCGCTTCGTTATATATATAAGAAAAAAAGAAAAAGGGAATGCATTAATCACTTATATTACTATTTGAATCGCCGTATCCTATGACGATCATTCTAATGCATTGAGAAGTAAGCATTTCGCTAATTAACGTTACATTTCTCTTATCTCGTACACTACATTCATGAATATAAGTGTTCTAACTAGGACATTTACATGTGATATTTAGTTCATGTATGCAATTATCATCTGCTCCAAATTCTTTTCGTGCAATCGAATGTTCTTAGACATAGAAATGAAAATCGACAAGAATTGCTACCCTCACTTGTTGAAATCAATTTGCACCGTGCTTCAGTCAAATTCCCACTTGGTGGGATCCTTTAAACTAAAAAAATAAAATAAATGAATCAAAACTTACTAGAAACGTCTCAATTGCAGTCACGTCCATTAAAACAAAGAAGGGAATGCATAGGGCATGCTAGAAGTGAGTGATCAATTGGCATTTAACTGAGGTGTTTCGTGGCTATTTTGGACGCGGTGCTGTTACGCTGCACTGCAATAAAGGTGAAGAGCTTCCTCTTTTATGCTCCCTGTCTCGCCTCCTTCCACCAGTCAAGGAATGATAGGTAGCTCCGCTTTGCTGTCGAAGACGAGTCGATCACCCTGCGCAACGATAACATTTATACGCTGCCGCAATTCTTTTTCCGCTGCACCTCGGTGAGTTTTCACGTGTCCCTCTGCTGTTTTTCGATGATGGGCGCTGTGAATTGGTGTTCACTCAAGGGATTGCGCAATGATGATGCGGAGTTGGAGGATAATGCGATCACGAGAGTTTTGAACGGCTGCCCTGTTTTAGAATTCTTTGAGTTAAAAGGCCGCTGGGCTTCAACACATTAAAATTAGATCAAGAGATTTGAGAGAGTTGGTGATCGATTCTCCCAAATTTATTCGTGGTCAAAATTCAATCCTGAAAATTTCAACTCCTCATCTTCCTAGGTTGCACATATTGGGCAATTCTGTGAAGGGAAAGTTCAAAGTGGATAAAGTTTGTTCCTTAGTTGAGGCTGACTTAAATTTCAATGTAAAAATCAATAGTTTGAAATGTGTGATATCGTAAATGTAATTATGTCGAATGGACGGTGACCGACAAATAGAATGACAAGAAGAGAGAGCATTAATGTTTCGGCCTTTCACTAATGCTTGTACACCTTACAAGATGATTCAACTCTCATGAATCAATAGTTCGAGAGTGGCTCATTGTTTAACTGATGTACAAAAAGAAGTCTAGGTCTAGATGAACCATGTACATATTAGGAACGCACGAAATTACCAAAAGATGCACCATTCATTTGAGCATTTAACAATTTTTCTCTTGCCCTGATTCTTCTATCAGTCTCAAGGTTCCTAGGACTAAAGGACTATGCCCAAGATTGCCTAAGGTTTCTCTTGGAGCTTTGAGAATGTTCTCAGAGTTGGGCAAAACGGTAATTGTTCTGAGTTCTAGAATTCTCTCGGTAGTTGGTAGGCCAACATATACGATCTCATCCGCCAAATCAAAGGTCTATCAATGGTTGTAAGTGAAGGGCCTCTAATATAAAAAGAGGTGCTTTCCCCCGCTCATTATATTCATCCAGACATTCAATAATATAGTTCCATTCTCTCTAAAGCTTCTCTCTCTAGAACTTTAGAACTTTTTCTTTGTGATTTGCTCTGCAAAAATAATAACGTGAATATTTCCTGACTCAACTTCAACTTTCCTAATTCGACACAGCTTAAATTGATAATATTTCCTATTTTTAGTCAACTTAGGTATAACCGAAGCCTCTCTATATCTGTTTCATGATTTCTTCGCATCAACTCCCTCCATGGCTCTTTTGCTCTATCTTTTAAGGCAATATGTTTTCTATTTGCACCATTCTCTTCCACAATGATAAAATTACAATATGAGTCACTAACGAGCCTGCTGTCATTAGCCATTGGATTCGCAAGATTGAGCACCTTCACCATCGTAGGCTCAATAGGCTAATTGTCAGCCTCGATACTGAGTGGTGCTTGAGTTTTGAGCCCAATAATGATGCTCACCGAGTTGCAACTCTCCAGCTTTGGGTCGGCCATAAGTGCATTATCTTCCAACCCCTAGGTAAATTCGCACATTGCTCTTCGTGTTCCTCACCAACGTACACTTGCGTTGGAGTTGGCGTGGACGAAGACGTGAGGAAACTCACCAAAAACTATGGACTTGACGTGTCATGCAACATCGACATCCGTGCATCGGCAGCAGAAAGGTTGATTAATCACTTGTGGCAATACATGGGTCTCAAAAAACTATCCGAGAGATCCTCCATAAAAACTTGAAAAGTTGAAGGATTGAATAGGTAGGACTATAAAATGCTCACGGATTGTCAAATCGAGTATGGTTGCATGGACGCGTTCACTTCTTTCAAGCTTGGTAGAGTTGTGAGGGCATTGTCGGTGAATAGAGTCTTTGATGGTTGGTGTGTTAGGATTGATGAGAAGTTCATGTTGGAAGAAGATTTTTAGCCTTGATCTTCATGAATTTCGCTAGTAAAAGTTCAAAGAATGTACTTTTGCAACTAGTACAATTGTTTACGACTTATTTTTCATCCAAATATTTTTTTGAGAATGTTTCATGGTATAATCATTATTTTTGTTTCCAAATATATTTCTGGTACTAATCATCTTTCCTTTTTATTAAAAAAAGGTTAATTTCATTACCCGTAACGAGGGATACGTTACAATTCCCATTCTACATGCTGCAAAAACTCGAGAAATACTTCATATTATTAGTCAATAATGAGAACTAATTATTGATATCATGTCTTTTTCACTTTTCAACCAGTATTTTGTTAATCAAATTTATTTACATTTGTTACGTACTATTCTTTTACTTTATTGCATGGTGCTTTATTTTTAATGACCCGAGTGAACAGCATATTGTAATATAGAATTACATACAAATTCAAAATTAAAAGAATACACGTAGACAGAATCCAAAATAATCGAATATGGGATCTTGCGCAGTTCTAAAACTGTATGAAGCTAATATACGTTTGAGTTTGGTAATTCGGCATGGTTCAATAACTAATTTAAGTAGTAGGTTTCTCCGTCTAATGTGGTCTTGTCGAATACGAATAAAGCCAGTTACATGCCATTGCACGGGTAGCATCCCGAGATAATTCCAGTTTTCATATTACGTGCTCCTAATTCACAAACCAATCTGTCTGGACCAGATTCTGTTTCCGTAATTAAGGGACTTGACTTGCATGGATTTGAAAAATAGGTGTAATTTTATACCAACATAGGTATTTAATAAAAATAATAATTTGTACCGATGGGTGAGATTTAAGTATTCCGTGTTAAATTGTATAGTTTACATCATTATGATTATTAATATTGAATAGTTATGATTTTTAATTTCAAAATAGAAACCATAACGATAAAATAGTACTTTCTTAGGATTTCTCATTTTTTGAATAATTTAAATTTTCTCTACGCTAATTGTTCATTGACTAATGGGAAGAAAAAGCTAGATAAGCTCTATTTGCTCCGAATAGGCCTAATGACCGAACAGAAGAAAAATCGTAAAAGCTTACTTAGGAAATATCGTCTTTTAACTTATAGGATCTTCTGATCGAGAGGACTTTCACTTAACAAAATGATTGTTTGTAAGAATACTTATTAAATTATCAGTCTATTCCTGATGAAAAAATCGTTCTTTTTCTATTTAGTTCAAGAATTTATTGGAAAATACTGTTCATACGGAATATCTATTTATCTTTGTCAGAATAAAGAATTTTTGGTCCGTTCCTTAACCTCAATAGAAATAGCTATACCATGAAATTTGTGGGAGTGCAGCAAGCTAAGAAAGGGTTGATTATAAGCGTATGGAATTCACATACATCTGTTTGGTAACATTATTGGATCGCTGGTGGCATCTGGGGTATTGGAGTATGGTTGGGGTTGGTCTTTTGTATTGCCTGGGATTTTGGTTATTTTGATTGGTATCTTAATTTTTCTATCTCTAGTGGTGGCACCTGAGGATCTTGGATTTGAGTCACCAGGTAAGGAGTTTGAGATGAATGTGGAGAGGCGGACATTGAAACTTCAGAGAAGCTGGAATTTGAAGAGGCGGGTTTGCTTCATGCAAGTAATGTTGTCGCGACCTACCCCTCGGGGAAGTAGACAAGTTTAAGGGTATTGCCTAAATGACGAACCTAAAGCCCATGATTAGACGCGGGCTCTCCTAAGCCCATGATTAGACGCGAGCTCTCCTAAGCCCATATCTCGCGTGACATTGAGATATTCTTAAGAATTTTGCAAAAAAGATTCACTCCTAACCTATTAGGGTCGGCTAAAAACCAAGTGAAGCACGTGAGTATGCCACACTTCTTATGCAGCTAGAGAATCTAGAGTTGGGGACTTAATTACACTAATTGACTAATTAGTGCTATTTCGATACCTAATCTAGTTCATTTTAGAATATTTGATTTTTGTTAGGTAGTTTAGATTGATTTTACACTTATCCACTAACATGTGAGGTAATCATGTGCGTGCGCAATCATCAAAATAACAATAAGCAACTAAAGTAAACATTAAATGAATTGCAAGAGAAATAAACACCTAGCATTAAGAGATAAATAAATGACAATCCTAATTAGACCAAGGGGGAACCATAATCACCGCGTCGTAAGAGTGCAATCAAGGGCAATTGTATTTGAGGATAATTAGAACCCTAAGGTGAAGCTGTGCGGGCTTGTTCAATTTTAAGCACAAACTTAGGCTGATGATTCCCCCGCACCTTTTAAGAGAAAATTGTCCAAGGATTATTTTAAAGCTTTTTAGGGAACTCTAAAACAAACTTTGAATTTTAGGGATTTTTGAAAAAAAAAAATTCTAATATTTTAATATTTTCGATTTTTTTAAAAAAAAAATATCCGAAAATTTCTATAAATTTTCAGGTTCCTGAATTTTCCATGAATTTTCTGAAATTTTTTATGATATTTTAATATTTTTAATATTTTTAAATATTTTCTGAATTTTTTGGATTTTTTTAATATATGAAAAAGAATTCGGACCGGGTCAAAAGACCCAGCCCTACTTTTTCTAATCGATTTTAAAAAAAATATATATTTTTAATCGATTTCTTAATTTTTTTTTTTTTTATCCTTTTTTGCGTTTCTCTTTTCTTCATTTTCTTTTAATCTTGTTTTTATTTCTGGTCTTCTTCCTCCCGTTGGTCTTCTTCTTCTGGTCTTCATGCAGCCTCCCACGACGTCTTCATGCAGCCCCTTCCGTCCGACGATTTCCTCCACCGAACCGGCGCCAACGAACGTCATCTCAAGCGAAAGTTCACCGGTGCTTGGACCACCATCGCCCGTTGGTCATACCGCTCGACCGGCAGCGACCACCGCCGTCCACCTTTTCCGACGACCGATAATCCGTTCACCGGAACAAATAAAACCCTCGCTCTCCCGACGATGCACGATTATTTCGCGAAGACCACTCCAAAAAACAGTGACCACGCGAACAAAAACATGATTCAGCAGCTACGTATGAAAGCACGGATCGATTCTAAGCTAAAACACGAACTGACTTTTCGGATCTCTCTGAGGTATTTTGTCGAACAGTTGGGGTGCACTACCAAATTTAAAGGTTTCCGGCTCAACCGAGTCTCGAACGTGCCTTGGGGGTCTCGAACACAACATACAAGGAACATGGGAACGAAACGCAAGGGCAAAGAGGGCCGGAGCTTACGCGAGCCGGACGGCCGCGAGCTCCGGCCCGGTGCGCCTAAATGGAGCAAGGACAGAGCCAAACCTACCTGGTCAGCTCGAGGACGTTGCCGGGAAGGTCTTCGGACAAGCCTGTGCGTGACTAAGCCGCTCTCGTTTGCTCGTATCGCTCTCTCAGCTGCGCCGTCTCTCTCCGCCCGATTCGCGCTTCTCACCCTCGGCCTTTCTCTCGGACTTCCTCCCCCCTGTTCTGTTTTTTTGTTGTGCCCCGTGGTTCTTCGTCCTCCAAGCTTTTCAAGGCCAACGGCAGGCGTGCCTGGCTCCTACCTTTCCAGCCTGTCGACCAGCCTGCTCCCCACCCGCGGATCGGGCCGGAGCTGCTCCCCCGATCCTCCTGCTCTCTCTGTCGCTGTGCTATCTGCTCTGTTTTTCTGCAGGTCGTCGGGCGTAGGAGAAAGACAGCTGGGCGTGGGCTGGGCTGAAGGGAGGAGGCTGGGCCGGGCCCAGCGCGAGGAAAAAAAAAGAAGGAAAGAAATGGGGCCGGGCCCAGGCCCACGCGGGGGAAGAAGAAAGAGAGGCGGGCCGGGCCAAGGTCGGATCCGGCCCGACCCGGCCTCTCTCGGTTTTTTTTTTTTTTTTTTAACAATAATTTTTTAATGATTTTTTTAGCGACTAATTCCTAATTTTTAATGCTATTAAGTCTTAAGTAAAATGACGAAATTTATGTGTCAACAAATGTGGAAGACATCGGCCCCGTTTGGTTTAGCATTTAGAGGGGCTTTCGGCCCAAAAGCCCTTGGGGAAAATTTTACCTGTTTGGTTCAAAGATTCCGAGGTATACTTGGCCAAATGCTAGCATTTGGAATACTTCTGGAATCTTTGAAAGCCCAAAGCAGTCCCGACCTCTTTGGGTTTTCGGCATTTCGGAAATGCAAGTCCACCTTTACTATTCATTCGTTGACCTTTTTTTTTTTTTTTTTTTTTTTTTTAACCGATCGTCTTTCCCACACCCCAACCGCCGTTAATCGGCGGCGAGTTTCATTGTATTTTATTTTTATTTTTAAAAAAAATAATAAAAATCCTTGGCAAATGTTGGGTTCACCTTTTTTTTTTTTTTTTTTTTTTTGTCATTTTTATCTTTTGACAATCAATAGCCAACTTTTTATAAATATACTAGAATGATCATTAATTAACGAAGATGATTAATACAACAATAATTAAAAAAAAATTATTCAAAGTTGAAAAAAAAACCTAAAATAACCTTAGGCCAAAAGTTGAGCTTTGCATCTAATCTATAATCAAATTCTTTTAATATAATTTTTAAATAAATTTACTAATATATCTTTTATATTATTCTCAACATGAAAATGTAAAAGGTTATATAATCATTGTTTTTTTTTACAATTTTAAAAATACTAAAACTAAAAACTTAATTTGGTTACACTAAATGGCTTTTCAAATATATGTTTACCAAACAGTCTTGTATTTTCCTAAAGCACTTTTCAGTTATAGTTTACCAAACGGTTTAGCATTTCGGAAAACCCTTTTATCTCAAAGATATTTGCATTCTCCCAAGGGCATTTCCCCAAAGTTGAACCAAACGGACCCATCGAGTCTTCAGATGCAATAGGCTCCTTGGAGGCGTGGAGATTGCCTGGTGTGGTACCGTTTGCATTCTGCCTCTTCTTCTCCAAGCTTGTTGCTTATATGTTTCTGTATTGGTTGCCCTTCTATATAGAGCACACAGGTAGTTCTAAAGATTTTTTAAGAATGACAATTTGCATAGTTTTGCATTGATTCCCCAAGCCTAGTTCATGAGTCATTCAATCATGTGCATGCATTGTTTGATGTGGACATGCATCAGCCCATGCTACACTGAACAGCCTCTTTGGACCGACTCTGTGGGGATTGTGCTTCAAAATCTGTGTTTTGGAACTTTGCCTTTGGATTGTTTTTCATGTAAGAGCGTGATTTTGTGTGTAGGAGTTCAAGTACTCTAAAAACCGCAGCCTGGGCTTGTCACTTGCACGGTTTTTGAAGAATGGCTAAGGCGTTCTTGTTCCTGTCAATGCCGCTCTTGTTTTACACCAGGGTATACGGAAGGCATTTCACCCACTCTCACTTACTTCAAACAGGGGAAGATACTATATCTGTCTATTCGACAGTAGTTAGAACCGAAATCCTGACGTGGTATCTACATTTATCATCATGAGACCCCTTAATTCATTATTTATCTTTGTCTTCCTGACAGAAAGAGAATACATGAATGATATTACGGAGTGTCTCATCCTAGAACGGATCTCCCACCTCTTACTTCCCCTATCTATGTTGGCTAATGTCAGCTTGATTTTTGTTTCCGGAATGCTTGTTAATGGCCCGTACTCATTGATTATGACGGCTGTCGCTGCTGATCTTGGTACACAGCACGGTTAGAGGAAATTCCCGGGCATTAGCAACTGTCACCGCAATTATAGATGGTACAGGTTCTGTGGGAGCAGCTCTTGGTCCGCTTTTGGCAGGGTACATTTCCACTAGAGGATGGAACAGTGTATTTTTTATGCTTGTTATTTCTGTTTTCTTCGCGGCAAAGTTCTTGATATGCCTTGCTAGAACTGAAATTAAAGAGAAGTTGAGTGAGAGGAAATGGTTTGCATATGGCGTAGTGGCTCAATGGCTTGTGGTTTTTTTAGTCTTACTCCTGTATGTACATTTTGTATCAATGGAGAACCCCCCGATGGTCATACTTTTTGTGTTCCTCTTTTCTCATTTTGTAATTTTGTGCCCGATATTTTCTACCAACTTTAGGCTAATTTTATCGGTGTTATATCTCAGTTTGTCCCTTTCAAGTTCCATTTTGGTCTCTGGTCCGCATTGCACTTTTTCTGCGCCACTGTTTCGAGGTTTACTACCCTGAAAGTGTTGCTTCTCACATTTCATGCGACCGTTCTGCTAAATTTATTCCAAAATGTGGTACTTTGCATCATTTGCCAGTTAGAGTGCAGTCCAAAACTCTGCTTTTCATGTACTTTTCAGCTCGAAATGGAGATTGTCTTAGGAGATTTTGGTCTCTCATTTCGATAGATCGAAAACATTTGACTCTTCACCATTTAAATATAAAGGATTAGTTAATCAAATAATTGATAATAAATAGATAGTTTTGAAAATAAATGAATTGCTAATCGTAAAACATTATTCTCGTCAGTTTCATAACATGAAGTAAGAAGCAGTAAGGGTTCAATTTGGCAAAACCAATTCTTCCACTGTAGACCCTTTTCTCTTGAGGAAATCTCTGTTGGACAGGAGAAGTTAGACACTAAGGGTGCGTATGACAAAATTTCTGCAATAGAAATTAATTTATGGCAAGAAATTGATTTCTCGATTTCTATTTCAAAAATTGAGAAGTTAAAAATTTTAGCTTCTGATTTTTTTTTTCAAATCAATTTCTGGAATAGAAATCTGTTCCAGAAATAGAAAAATTAAATTGCGTTACCAAACGGATTTCTATTCTAAACCTGTTCCGAGGAACAAAGAAATAGAAAAATAGAGAAGTAGAAATTTTATTATGCGTAGCCTAAGATTCTTGGTAGAGATAAAAAGAGAACGTGGACAAACAAAATAGAATAAAAAATAATTGAATGGTACTATGAAACCCCGAATACTATCTCCTTATTGCATATAAACCGCGATATGTCTTTGTAGTTCAAAAAGTAGTGATAATGCTCTTACCTGCTTAGATGAAAGGGTATTAGCGAGTCAGCTTTGTGAATGTCATGTCAAGGCTTAGAGGTTCTATACAAAGGATTGCGACTGATCCGTGAAGAAAAAGTGATCCTCAAAAACATTTAAGTCTTAATTTTTTTTTAATTCTAGAATACTTTTGGGGTGGACAATATTGTAAATATACCTTAGGTAGTTGGTAGACGAGGCAATATGTCCACCGTTAGATTGAAAAGAAATCTACGGCTGTGGTTAGGCCTCTACTTGTATATAAATGGGTCTCTCTCCTCATTTGTATTATCTCACAAGTCATATAATATGCATGGTTTCTCTCTTACATTCTTATGAATGTAAGCAAGTAAGAATTGACGTTGTAAACTTCTTTTTTCTCAAAAGTGGATAAATGCATATCAGATACCTCGCTCGAAACATGCACGAAAAATCACGAAAAATCAAATGTGGAGTAAAAAATTTGAAAAAAAAAAGAGAGTAAAAGTCAATGATGAAATAACCAAATGAGACTGAGCACGTGCATGCAGGGTGTCTGTGGAGTTCAAATATAATAATAAGATATGATCCAAAAAAAAAAAACTGTTGTCTAGATAGCGAGGGAAATCGGCAGAATAGTTTCGTGTAGCACAAATTGTTAATGAGTATTTAGAGAGCATCAGAAGTCGTTGGAGTCGGCGTGGATGAAGTACACTTTTGTTGGAGTCGGCATGGATGAAGTCGCAAGAAAGCTCACCAAAAACTATGGACTCAACATGTCATGCACCATCGATGTCCGTGCACTTGCGGCAAATAGATTGATGAACGACTTGTGGCAATACATGGATCTCAAAAAGCTGTCCGGGCCATCCTCGATAGAGAGCTCGAAAAGCCCAAGGAGATTACAATGAGCAAGTGGGACAACAGGATGCTCACGGATTGTCAAATCGAGTACGCTTGCTTGGAATCATTCGTTTTTTTCGAACTTGGGAGAGTTTTGGAGGCATGGTCAGTAGATAGAGTCTTTGATGGTTGGTGTGTTAGGATTGATGAGAGGTTCGTATTCGAAGAAGATAATAATTCTTGATTTTCATGAATCTTGGTGATAAAATTCGAAAAATATACTTATGAAAATTTTGCAACTTAATACAATTGTTCACGATGCATCTTTTCATCCAAATATTGTTTGACTGTGTTATTTCCAAATATATTTATGATATTGATCATCTTTTCTTTTACGAAAAAAGAGGTTAATTTCATTATTGGTACTCAGGGATACGTTATAATTTCCGTTCTACATGCCAAGAACTTGAGAAATTCCTCAAATCATATTACGGTCAAGTTCTCCAAACAAAAAAAGCAATGAAAACTAATTATTGATATCATATTTCTTTTTCACTTTTCAACTAGTAGGCTGTTAATCAAACGGTCGAAATGGGAAAACTAGATTCGACTTTTAGGGAGATATAGTTGTACATCTTATGTCTGCTTTACCCCGAGCTCATGCCATATGTCTTTTCAGATGATTAGAAAACGTTCTTCAGCGTCATCTTTCACGGAGGGATTTTATCCGAGATTTTTTATAATCAAGAGCATTATCATATCGCTTAGGAATTATCCAACACAAGCGATAAGCTCCAGATGATTCCAAGTGACACAAGAAACAGAAAGGGCAGGAGCAAATACAAAATTCTAGATTGAAGAAATTGAATTCTATCGTTCATACGACAACGTAAGCAATTCTGTCTATTATAACAGAGCTGGTTTTGGCGGTCAGTCTACTTTTACACACGACGCAACCAAGCGCAGACCTACTAGACAACGACAGATTCAGTTCTGTCTATGCTATGACGGCACAAGAGGCTGAGGAGTTCATGGGAATTTTGATATTACAAGAAACGCGAGCAGGTGTAGGATGCAACGTGTTTAACCATCCAAATATCTTCCGAAAAAGAATCTCCATTGGTTCACTCTTCCCTCTTCCCAAATACAAAAACGACCATGTCATAACTCAATACATAACTGGATTTCAACCCAAAAAAAAAAAATATACATAAATAGATGAAATAAGAAAAGAAAAAATAAAAAAGAAAGTCATATGGTGATAAGCAAGCAACATCAGTGAGGATTATAATAATACCTGGTTGGCGGTCGCATCCCATTGACTGGTGGCATGCTTTGAGTCTTCTGTCAAAGCAAGGAGGAGCTGTTTTCCGGTTTCCTACCAACCAGCCAATCTCTTGACCTTTGCAGCTTGCTCGGTCGGCAACACTGAGAGACTATTCCCAGTTCAGTTTCCATATTCTTTCAATCTTCCCTGCGAAGGAAATGGTCATTAGAAAAAGGGAAGGTGCTAAGTACCTAAGAGCTCTAAAGAGGACAGCTAAAGGACAACTTACCACAAGATCCAGTCATGTCTGGTAAAATAATTACCAACAGCTGAAGTTCTTTTCGAGGTAGATCGGTGTTTGCAAGTCTTGCCCGAGATTCTCTGTTGATATTCACAAGGACTCCTTCAATCTGGTCGGGTTGACCATCCCGTATAGGGAGTACTGGTCGTCGGTTAAAATCCTGAGAGGAGATTAGAATTTGTCAAGGTGCAAATAAACATAACATCACATGACAGTGCTGTCAATAGATACCTACCATCCCTTTACTTATACACATCTTGAACAATTCGTCACAAAAGTGATGAGTCATATTTCCATACGTCCTTGAGAAGCTTACACACATCCAGGCATCCACTCTACCTCCGTCGACCATTTTCTGCCAAGAAATGGCAAAAAGAAGAATTGATCTGCCCAAAATGTTAGTAATCAACTAAAGACAAACTGGAATGTTTGTCTATGGAATTTTTCTGCACCAACCATCACTGCAGCTATGTATTGAGTGCACATCAGATGATGATTGTCAATTGAGAATAGATGGCAGTAGCTCACCTTGTTAATCATATTCTACTGTCCCATCAACGGATGAACAAGTGCATCTTGATCACTTCCATGATATTTAAGCTGAAACAATGGAAAGCGTGAGCTGGCGAAACTAGAGATAGAATGCTACTACTTGAAGCATTCAGTTTCTCATGACAAAGATGTACGACGGCTCACCATTGGTGATGGCAAGACACGAGCCTCAATGGAAGCGAGTGCTTTTTCCACCAATATTCCAAAATGTTCAGCTACAAGGAGTTCTTCATCGTACTTATTCTCATCAGCCATCTGCACAAGCATTCGGTGGCTTAGCCTGGAAACTGCACCACCTAGAAGAACCTTATCTAAAGGATCTACATATGAAGCCAGCTAACATTTCCTACCTGCCCGATACTCTTTTCTCTGTCATGAGGGCGTTGGCAGTATTTAACAGAGCAGTTACTTGCCGTTCATTCAATCTCTCATTGTACCTCTGCCTACCAACAATCCTACAAAACTGTAAACAGAGAATCTAGACCTTTCAAGACCAGAGCTAAAAACGCCACTCCTTAAAAGAGAATTTGAAGAAATAAATATTCTCATTATTTCAATCAAAACCTCTGGGGGCCAATGAGTAGGTCTCGTATCATTTCCCGCTTGCAGAGTGGGCAAGGACTGATGATTCAAAAATATGTTGTAACGCTCCTTAAAATAATCCTCAAGGGATCACCCTCCTTTGCTTCTATCATTTAACCTGATTGACCACATATCCATTGTGAACATTTTGTAAAATGCAAAGCTTACTGTGAGAATTCAAAATTTAGGTTACACAGTTCCTCTAGGTCACAATTATAATGGAAGTACAAGGACGGGTACTAAATTCAGTGAGGATTATGTTACATCTAAAACAATCATGTCTAAGGATACCGAGTGATGGCACTTTAGCTACAGCTTACCAGAATGAAAAGAAGCACGCATCATAGGCAACAAGTCCTTGATATCTCAAAAGTTAAACAAGTCAAAACAGCTCTTACGAGCATCATCTCACATCAATATTTCCTTCAATTTTTTGTTTACTCGATGAGTCACATCATAGTTTTCCTAAAAAGAAACTTTCACAAAAGGGACCGTCGACAATATGGAAATGGGGAAGTTGTTCAAAGAACATTTACTTTGCTTAGCAGGTGGAAACATATAACTTAATGGTAACCCATCCAAAATGGAGTCCATTTTTAAATACATATGAAGCATTCTTGAACACAATTTTTGCCACAAGAAAGGCACAGGAATATCTCAGGTTATCACGTTTTGCTCCTGATATATCGATGCCATACAAAATTAAACGTTAGGGTCTTTAATATCTAATCTTCTTTCCTAAATACAAAAATGAACTTTGTGCTACAATACATGCAATATAAACCAGGGTAGGACCAGATAGAGCAATGCAAAAGAAAAAAGTCCTCATGTGATTTGGCTCATTGGCATTGGCTCATTGGAAAATTCAGTTATCTTGTAATTTCTTTGATATCGTAGATGAGTGGTTTCCACCCTAATTCCTCTCAAAGCCTTCTTTATCTAAGATTCCAAAAAGGGCAAGGGCAATGTGAAAAATGCGAACTTTTCATAACAAAAAAATAAATAAATAAAAAAGAAGAAGAACCAAAACCAAATAATCATCCAAAGAGAAGTTAAATAGAAATACCCCTCTCCCGCACCACCCGAAACACACGTGCTCACCAACGGACACGCACGCATGCAGGGATAACATGGATAAAACAAATACCATGCATTAACAGGTTCTCAAAAGCTGTTCTTGTTTATGTTACAAAAACTGAAAATGATACTTGTAACAAATTTCTCGAACCCCATCAAACATAATTCAATCCAAGCATCAAATGTCTTAGTCAACTAAATTAGCTGCATATATTTCATACTTGAAATGCATTATAGATGGACTTTTGCCTAAATAGACTAGAAATCTCTTCTGCAAACCATAAAGTAGAGGAGAAGTTCTTGATAACTCTGCTCTCCAAAATTAAATTATGATCCTTCTGTCAAACTGCAGAATCAAGGCATTGCTATCAATTAAATCAACATGGGCTTCATTTGCAAATATAAAAGCTCATACCTTAATATGGTCCTGATCAGATAATGGCCTCGACAAATCTCAATGGTTTAAGTGTTTTGCAACACACTCGGTAACAAGAATTGGCTCATAGAAAGCTCTAGTCGACACACTCTAGCCGACACATCTACAGCTCCTAGAAAGCTCTAGCCGACATGTCTACAGCTCGAGAAAATGCCATAGAGTGAATCAGTACCATTGAGACAGATTTGCAAGATTGACTGATGTACACATGCAAAGATAATTACCTGCTCAAATGAAGTACCTATATTGAGCGAGAGCCCAAACTGTGCAGGTCCTACAGGTTGGTAGTAGTATCTTTTCCAGTATTCTAAACCATCACCGTGATCACCTTTGAGTCCTAAATCAGGTTAGAAAAATGATCATCCAACAGTGTACCTATGGTGATGAATTTAGCAATCAACAGATGGATGGATAGAGGAAGCAAAAATACACACAAGTTACCCCTAAAGAAAGTAATGTATACAAGTTGCATGGAAAATTACTTTTCAGATGCAGAAGCTCTAAGGATCACATCAAGAACTTCTAGTATCTCTTGGGGCAATCCAATTGTCCACCCTGAATAAACTGCTGAAGATGATGAAGATCAATCTTGGCAACCAGCAATACAATCACCTTGAATTCATGCTCCGGGTTTGCCACTCTTTCTTTTTCACATACACCGGGAGATAAGGTTACGAGAGCAAGCCCCTCCCCAGGGACCTTTCATCAATCAAATGGAAACAACAATAAGCCGCGGGAACATCACAAGGCCTCGGCGACCAAAACCGGCACAAAGCAGTAATGATTTGAGCGCGAATTTTACAGGTAAAATTTTTATGTAAATTGGAGGAGGAGATGCGTTACGTCATAGTGGTAAATCTCTTTGTCGGCTGCTTTAACAAGGAAATGGTTCGCTCGAACCACAAACTTTTTGCCCACTGTTCCGAAGTTCGGTCTCTGCGCAAATTTCATCCCCTTCGATGAAAGGGGCTGCCGTGAAGCAGACACCGTAGTGGACAAAGTCTTTGGTGTAAATTAGAGGTGGCAAATGGGTGGGTCGGGTTAGGGTGGGTGGGTCGGGTATGGGTCGGGTCGAAAATGGGTCGACCCATATTTGACTCATTTAACCCGTTTGACCCATATTCTTGTAGTGTAAATCTAGTGACTCCATACCCGACCCGACCCGTACCCGACCCATACCCGACCCGACCCGTATTGATAAAACCTATTAATATTCTAGGAAAACTCACTTCTACTATATGCTAATTGGATTAAACCTTCAAATTAAATTCAAAATAGTAAATAAAATAAAAAAAAAAAAAAAAACCTATAAATTGAAATATTTATAAATAATTAGACTATGCACATACTTCTCTTATTTGAAGTCAACATACTATTGAATAACTAAAAACTATAATATGAAAATTTTTAACTAAACCTAAAAAGGTCATTTTATGATTTTTTTAAAAAAGTATAAAAAGTATTATTAAAACATTTTTATGTAATACAAATTTAATGAAATTTTTTTATAATTCTTTTTAAAATATTAAAAAAAAATCGAATTTTATTTTTTAAAATATAATTTTTATTTTTAAAAATATTTTCGATTTTATTTTTTAAAATATAATTTTTATTTTTATTTTTTAAATATTTTTATTTTTATAAATTTTATTTTTTAATAATTATTTTTTTTCTTTTTTTTTTTTTTTTTCTTTTACTTCGGCCGGCCGCCGCGAGCTCGAGCCTCGCCGGTCTCGGTGAGGCCGAGCCTCGCCGGATCCGGCGAGATCGAGCCTCGCCCGACGCCGGCGAGCTCGATCTCGCCGATCCGAGAGGCTCGAGCCGGATCGGGCGAGGCTCGAGCCTCGCCGGATCCGCTAGGCTCGAGCTCGCCGGGGGTCGGGCGGGGCCTCGGCCTCACCGGTTTGGCGAGATCGAGCCTCGCCCGACGCCGGCGAGCTAGATCTTGCCTAGCTTGTCGCCGGCCGGCGGCGGCCGGTCGCGCCTTGCCGGCGATTGGCTAAGGGAGGAAGAAAAAAAGAAAAAGAAAAAGAAAAAAAGAAAAAAAAAAATTGAAATATAAAAAATAATATAATTTGGATTTTTTTATAAAAATACATTCTATAAAATTAAAGAAGTCATGGCCATGGCCATGAGTTAAAAGTGGGTCTAAATGGGTTATTAATGAGTTATTAGTAATAACCCATTTAGACCCATTTAGTTTTGTACTTTATTTTCTCAAACCCATTTTTGACCCATATTTAAATTTCACTTGATCCATATATGACCCATTTAACTAAAAATGGGTTATGATATGGGTTTATGACCCATATTGCCACCTCTAAATGAGAGGACCTCAGCTAATGAAACCTGCATAGAAGAAAGAGATGCGTAGAAATGATAGGGAGTACGTACTTAGCAGTAGATATCAAATCGGTCACCGTTCAGAGAGAGAGAGAAAGCATAATGCTTGCAACACGACAGTCGACAAAGCAGCATCTACAGTACACAACTCCGACTCTTCACACAAAGCACACGCACACAAAGACGCAGGACGAGAGACAGATTGTTGATGAACAGACAAAAGCATGCAGAGAGGATGATATTCATGAGAGCCCATTCATGGAGAGATCAGGAGATTCATGAGAAAACGCTGGTGGCACACAGAGACGCAAAGAAGCACACCTTTTATGGGAAGCGAAAGGACGAGGGCACTAAAGGTTTTCACAAGCCTTTACTGCCCTCGTCCTTTGGCCTTCACTCGCAGAAATTACAGAGCTGATAGAGTTACCAGAGCTCTTGATCTTTCGAGCAGCTGGTCTCTAGCGTGATTTACTCTTAGAACATGGTGCGCATCGTTTCCGGGCTAGCTGAACCCATCTAAATACCAAGTTCTAGCGACATCGTAGTTTTGATTTTGAAGGTCCCGGTCCCATGAGACCAGCACGTGACCACGTTCGAGCCTTCTTTTTGTTCTATGGACTGCTGACACTGCAGACGCTCCTTGTATCATGCAAATAATCTCATCATCCTTCTGCGAGTATTTATGGTGAACATTAAAGAAGCTTTGCAGACGCCAAGTCAAAAAGACCTTGGTCTTTTGACCAGAAAGAAAAGCAGACCCTGCTCTAGGCTACAGGGGGGCTACAGGGGTCGACCTGCAAGAAATGCAGCAGAGCATAAGGCAGAGGAAAAGAAAAAAGCAGAAACCAGAGAAACAAACCAGAGAGAGGACCGGAGAGGAGAAGGGGAGTCTCCGGCACCGTCGCCGCCGCCGCCGACGCGTCTCCTAGCCGCCGACCCTCGCTGCCGCCTCCAACACCTCCGGCACCCAGTCGCGGAGCAGGGACCGACGTCCTAGCCGCAGCCGCCGGCAACCCCCGACCTCAGAGGTCGAGGGTTGCCCCCGCTCGCCCAGTCGAGGCGGCGCCGTCGCGGCCCTAGCCGGAGGGGCCGCCTGTGCCGCCACCGAACACACCTCTCCAGCAACCGCCATCCCCGACGACTGCCGCCGTGCTGGGTCCATGCAGTGCCGAGTCAGCCCCGTCGCAGCACCAGCCCCGAGCCACCGCGGGATCCCAACGCCATCGCTGCATCAACTCGCTGTTGCCTCGCCAACGACGCCGCTCGAGCCCGAAAACCACGGCGCCGTCCCCGACGAAGAAGTCCCGACGTCGTTCCTGAGCGACCCACCACGAGATCCACCGCGCAGGGCCGTTGTTGCCTCGCCGAGGCACGCCATCGACCACCGCCGTGCTGCTTCCCCCGCCGTCGCCTGCTGCTGCTGTTTCGTCACCAGACGCTGCTTCGCCGTCGCCCGCCGCTGCTGTTCCGCCACCAGACGCCGTCTCTCGGCCGAGCCCCACGCCACCAAGCTTGACGCCCACCCCGGAGATCAACCTGCTGCCGCCGTTCGCTGCGTCGCCACCACCTTCAACAGCAAACCGCCGCTTCCCGGCACCATCCCGGCCACCTCCAGCGACCGCCAGCGCCGCCCGTCGCAGCTGCCTCCTTCGGCGCCGCGAAAAAGCAGGGGAGAGAGGAGGCACGAACCGGGTCGCGCGAGCTGGGCCAGGTGCAATTCTCGGGTATGGTTTTTGTCCGCTTGGGCTTGTCACGGTGGGCCTTCTGATTATTGGGCTTTAGTTGGGCCTTTTTTTTAACAAATCAATTTCTGCTGGGTTGGGCCAAAAATTAAAATGTTGAGTTGGATCTTCCTTCCGGGCCGTGCTAGCGCCTCGGGCCCGTTCCGGGCCCCTGATTTCTGCGACCCGGGAATCCGACCCGGGTCGTTTTTGTATTATTATATCGTTATAATGATATTTTAATTAAACAAATAATAAAAAAATTTCCCAAAATAATTAATTAATTAATTAAAAAATTAAAACAATTTCGAAAATCCAAAAAAATGTAGAAAAAAATTAAAAAATTAAAAAATTTAAAAAATTTAAAAAATTTAAAAATTTAAAAATTTTTTCAATAATCCAAAAAATGTAGAGTTTGGTTAGAAATTATTATATCTTGCATTCTTAGTGTAATTAGGCATTTATTTTCTTGCATCTTAATTATATCGTATGTTTAATTCACATATTTGATTACGTTTGTGGATGTTAAATTGCACGTGTTCAATTTTACTGTTACTTTAATTAGGATTTTAGTAGCCATAATTGTTACTTTAATGATTGCGCACTCGCATGATCACTGTTAATGGATATGTATAAAATCAATCAAAACTGCCTAACAAATATCTTTTTTTTTTTTTTTTTCTAAAATGAACAAGATTAGGTATTGAAAGAACACTAATTGGTCAATTAATGTAATTAAGTTATCAACCCTAAATTCTCTGGTTGTGCAGGAAGTGTGGCATACTCTCGTGTCTCACTTGGTTTCTAGCTTATCCAAATAGGCTTGTAGGTTAGTGGCGACTTCTTTTTGCAAAATTCTTAATAATGCTCCAATGTCACGCGAGGTATGGGCTTAGGAGAGCCCACACCTAATCATGAGTTATAGGTCTGTCCTTTATGCAATACCCCTAAACTTGTTCCCTCCCCCGAGGGTAGGTCGCAACAAATACCTACTATCCCTTTACTTGTACACATATTGACCAATTGGTCAAGAATTTTACTGGCCACAACTGGTTTCAAATTTGAGAAGTTCACACATCTAGATCTCCACTCTACCTCCCTTGAACATTTGGTGCAAAGAAATAGCAAAAAGAAGAATTGATCATGCTCAAAATGTTACGGTAATCAACAAAGGATAACACTGTGATGTTTGTTTATTGAATTTTTCTGCACCAACCATCACTGTAGCAATGTATTGAGCGAGCATCCAATGATCATTGTCAATTGATAATAGATGGAAGTGGCTCACTTGGTCATTCATCCTCCTCTTTCACCTCCATGGATGCGCTTGACCACTTCCATGATATTTGAGCTGCAACAATGGCAAACGTCAACTGATGAAACTAGAAGAAATAGAATGCAACTACTTGAGGCGATCAGTTTCTCACGACAAAGATATACAACAACTTACCACTAGTAGCGGCAAAACACAAGCCTCAACAGAAGTAACTTCCTTTTTCACCCGCATCCCAAATTCCCCAACTACAAGGAGTTCTTAATCATACTTATTTTTATCAACTATCTTCACAAGCATGCAGTGGCTTAGCCTAGGAATTGCACTGCCTAGAAGAATCTTATCAAAATGATGTATACATGAAGCCAACTAACATTTCCTACCTGCCTCATACTCCCTTCTCTATCTCAGGGAGTTGGCAGGATCGCTTTGACAGAGCTTTTACATGCTGTTCATTCAATCTCTAAGTGTACCTCTGCCCACTAGCAATCCTACAAACATGTAAACAGAGAATCTAGACCTTTCAAGACCAAAGTTAAATTCGCCAGATTTCTATATAGAGAATCTGAAGAAATAGACAATTTATTTATATCAAACAATACCTCTGGAGGCAGATGAGTAGGTTCGGTATGGGATCCATGTTTACCTTGAAAAGCGGGTAATGATTCATTTGAAATGAGAGTATTTGGTTTGATGGAACGGTCTTTTAGAGAAGTTAGTTGGGAACCCATGAATGCTCTTTGATAATTCAAGAAGCAAATTGATACCTTCCATGCCGAAGACACGACAATAACGTCGCTTGATTAGGTGGAGGAAAATGTCATGGCCCGAAGAAAGAAGAAAGAGATGACCCAAGAGGATTCTATACGACGACTGTGACCAATCTTTGGAACGAGCAACTCTCAACCAGTATCCCTAAGTCTTAGGATTTTCTCAAATGTTCTAGAATACTCTTGGGGGCGGGCGATACAATAAATGTACAAACACGTAATAAATGTGGATAATTGATAGTTTGGGAGATATGATATTCACCGTATGATCGAGGAGAGATCTACATATATGACTTATCCCGTACTTGTATATATAAGGGTCTCATCCCCTCATTATATCAACTCATTCATAAGCAAAATACAAATTCAGAGCTTATCTCTCTAGAGTTTCTCTATCTAAGATCCTTGTGAGCCGAGTATGAGTAAGGCTGTATGGGTTAGGAAGCACTAAATCGATCGGCTCGTGACACTTAGATTAAACTTTGTTTGTTGGGGTTATAGTGATTTTTTACAAGTATCATTTTCAATATTCTTAATTAGGCAAACTTATATGTTAAAGTCATTTATAAAAACAGTTTGTGAACCTGTGAATATGTCTGCATTGTGTAGAGAGAAGAAAAAAACAAACGGAAGAAGTATATATTTGTGAAACCTGCGTGAATTGAAATGTTATTTGTTTTATCCACATTATCTTTGTATGTGTGGGTTTTATCCGTGAGCATGTGTGTTTCAGTTGGTGGGAGAGGGATATTTCTGTTTAATTTATTTTTGGATGGTTATTTGGTGTTTGTTTTTTCTTTTTTTATGCAAGTGGGTTACGAAAATCTCTCATTTTAGACATTGTCCTTGCCTTTTTTGAGATTTTAAGTGAAGAAGGCTTTGAGTGGAATTAAGGTGATTACATATCATTTGGATATGCAAGAAGTTAAAGGATAAATGGATTGTTAAATGAGCCATTGAGCCAATTAAAGTGAGGGCCTTTTTTTCTATAGCATTGCTCTGTCTGGTTGTACTTTAGTTTATAATGCATGTGTTGTAGGACATAGTTTATTTTGTATTTGGAAAAGATGATTAGATGTTGCAAATCCTATCGTTTAATTTTGTGTGTTATCGATATATCATTAACAAAACGATGACCTAAGATATTCCCGTGCCTCTATTGTGACAAAAATATGTGCTAGAATGCTTCATATGTATTGAAAAAATAGTCTATACGTTAGAAAGCTTAGCATTAAGTTATATGTTTCTACATTATATTCTGGCAAAGTAAAAGTAGTCTCCACGTTGGAAGGCTTATCATTAAGTTATATGCTTACCATTTCCAATTCGTATAGACTACTTTGCCAGAATAGATTGTGGAAACATATAATTTAATTGTAAGCCTTCCAATGTGAAACTACTTTTTCAATACATATGAAGCATTTTGGTACATATTGAGGCACAATAATATCTCAGGTCATCGTTTTGTTCCTAATATATTGATGCCAAACAAAATTATACGATAGGGTATGCAAAATCTAATCATATTTTCCAAATACAAAATAAAATGTGCCCCATAACACATACATTATAAATTAGGGTACAATGAGATAGAGTAATGCTAAAGAAAAATGGTCTTTACTTTAATTGGCTTAGTAGCTCATTTGACAATCCAATTATCCTCTAACTTCTTGCATATCCCAAATGATATGTAACAACCTTAATTCTACTCAAAGCCTTCTTCACATAAAATCTCAAAAAGAGCAAGGGCAATGTCTAAAATGAGATTTTCGTAACCCACTTGCATAAAAAAAGAAAATAAAAAACAAACGCCAAATAACCATCCAAAAAGAAATTAAATATAAATACCCATTTCCTACCAACTGAAACACTCATGCTCACAGATAGAAACCCACACATAGAGATAATACTGATAAAACAAATAACATTTCAATTCTCACAGATATATACTTCCTCCGTTGGCTTTTTTTTTCCCTCTACACAATGCAGACGCATTCACAGGTTCACAGAGCTGTTTTTATAAATGACTTCAACATATTAAGTTTGCCTAATTAAGAATACTAAAAATGATACTTGTAAAAAATCGCTAGATTCCCAACAAACAAAGTTTAATCCAAGTGTCACGAACCAATCGATTTAGCGCTTCCTAACCTATACAGCCTTCGGATTTTGCAGTCTTACTCACACTCGACTAACAAGGATCTTAGATAGAGAAACTCTAAAGAAATAAGCTCTTAATTTATATTTCGCTTATGAATGAGTTGATACGATGAGGGGATGAGACCCTTATATATACAAGTACGGGATAAGTCATATCCATAGATCTCTCATCGATCATACGGTGAAGATCGTATCTCCCAAACTATCAATTATACGCATTTATTACGTGTTTGTACATTTATTGTATCGCCTGCCCTCAGGAATATTCTAGAACACTTGAGAAAATCCTAAGACTTAGGGATACTGGTCGAGGGTTGCTCGTTCCAAAGATCGGTTACGGTCGTCGTATAGAATCCTCTTGGATCATCTCTTTCTTCAGGCCGTGACATTTTCCCCCACCTAATCAAGTGACCTTCTTATCGTGTCTACGGCATGGAAGGTTCTAGGATACCCTTATATTAGGCCAAATACTCTTATTTCGACGTACAATATCACTTCCGTATGACTTGATCCATCATTATGCATTCAACTTCTTGATCATGCAAGGTTTTTGCTTTAAGTCGTTTTGATTGCGATTCATCTCGATCCAGATCTTCGTTGTCTACATGGAAATGCTTAAGCATACTCACATGGAAAATCAAATGCACATTTAGTTTTGGTGGCAACTTCAGCTTGTATGCAACCTTACAGAATACGGCCCCTCGTAATGATGATCAATCCCTTGTTCATGTCCTTGTATCGAAGGATCACATGTAGCTTGGCCAACATTAAGTCCTTGATCCGGAACTCCATGTCACGCCCCGAGCACGTACCCATCCCTCTCTGGTCGATAAAATTTTGCGACTTCCCAGGACTAGTCGCCGACCCTTTTCATTTTTGTTGCACATGCGGAAGCGAAAACAAATCCCCTAACAGTAACTATCTCGGGATAGAAAAGTAGAACAATAATTTCACAAATAAACATGCATTTAAAAACATATACTGAGTCAAGTACAAGAGTCTATGGTCAAAAGACCACAAAAGACTATTCTCCAAAAAGAAGCGGTCCTATCCGACCTATGCTTCAAATCACCTCCTCTCAGCTCCAAGTCCTCCACTCGATGACCTTGAAAGTGGTTATACATAACCGGTGAGACAATGTCTCCAAAAGTCTAAGCTCTAAACTGCAGGCTAGGAGGAGAAGACGCTAGAGAAGCGTTCTAAGCACGCAATCACACAATCAAGGAGACTTACCTCGTCTCAGTTCCACCCTGTAGGTCAGCATATTTCATATCACAAATAAGAGCATCACTCAAGCTCAATTAATTGGAACACAATACTTAAATAAACATGCGTTCCTCGTTTTGATCTCGACATATAGCACGGCCTACTCTCTGTTCGGCGGTCTTCTAGCATTGCCAGGCATCGTCTCACCCCATTGAGCACGGCACGTCACTACGTCGACGTCTTTCCCGAAGGAGCATAGGGTCCAGAATCTACTGCGACCGGCTTCCCTTTAACAATGGATATCCCAAATAGGGATAACGTCCAGCTCAACAGCCCGGGACGATTTCTCATTGTCATCACACGATCACTCAAATATGGCCCAGGGCACCGTGCATTGCACTCAAATGCTTCAATTAAAATTGTGAACCTGTCCTTTTTCTTCGTATTAGAAATACGCATGAAAATAGTCGTGTGTGGGTACACGGTCAACTCGACCCAGAAAAATTGACATTCTTCCTTTTTAAAATCCCACTATTTTATATATTATATAAAACCATTTTCGGTGTTAAAACCCGACACCTGGGATTTTCTGAATAAATATTGGAAATTCACAATTTTTGGAATTAAATACTAAAAATCCAATCATCACTCAATTTGCATAATTTAACACTCAATTGCAGAAATTAACCACACCATTGCAATCAACACGAAATTCCGGTCACCGACCATCTCGGCCTAATTTCCGGAAAAATAATTAATTTCGAAAAATACTAACCTAGGCCAAAATTATTAAATTAAATACCAATACGGACCCGGAAAATTCCTGAACCCTTCTAGATAAATAATACAATTTAAATAGGCCTTAGCTAAACCATGCTAACCACCTAACATGCTCAATTAAATAATTAAATCACTAATTTAATCTAACTAACCACCTAATTCCTAATTAAATAAATCTAAACATCCCTTAGCCTCAAAACCTACTAAGAAGAGTTTAGAGTATAAACTCACCGGTGTATCGCGAAAAACCGGTTCACCGCGACGACGACGCGACGGCGGCCGAAATTTTAATTTTCGGCGGTGTCGGCGAACACTCGGGCCGGGCCTAAAACGGGCCCAACAAATCTCAGCCCAACTGAGATTTGTTTTCAACTTGGGTTGTTGGTCGCGGGCTTGGGCCTTCTTCGCGGGCTTAAAGGACTGAAACTTGGGCTTCAAATGGGCTTGCTTCTTGGGCCAACTTCAAGACTGAAAATGGGCTGAAGATACGGGCTCCAAAGCTGGGCTCAATGGGCTGAAATGCTGCAAGCTTCACTGGATTGGGCCTGAATTTCTGTTGGCTTCAAATGGGCTGAGCTTGATGGACTTTGCTGGGCTTCATGGGCTGGATCACTGAAAATGCATGGGCTGAACTTTCTGTGTAAGTGTTGGCGTGGAGCTGCTTTGTGGATGGAGTCGCACGAAGAGAAGGCAACCTCGGTTGAGCTGCGAGATGCGGGACGTCAACGATGGGGCTTCCTTGGCGAGGAGTGGACCGAGCAAGACCACTTCACGTGCAGCTGGACTTCGGCTGCTGGACAACGCACCAACACCGAAAGAAAAGGAATGCAGCTGGCTTCTTCGGTGGGTTTGCTTCGTGGAGATGGCAGATGCGAGGAGTCAACGTCCGCGGCCTCCTTGCTGGGTCTTGACCGAAGAAGTGGAGAGAGGTGGTGTCGTGGGCTTGCGCGAGTGGAATAAATGGCTCAACAAATTGCAGAGGGGAATTATGGTGGAGAGAGGGACGTGGTGTGTGCGTGAGGTGAGTGGGGAAGGGTTTCGCCAGAGAGAAATGAAAGTGAATGAAGATTGCAGAGGAAAGTGAAATGGAAAGCAGAGCAAAGAGAGATCGAGGAAGAGAAGATGCGAATGAGGGAGAGGCTTGCGTGGATAGCCAAAGAAAAAGGAGGGGGTAGTCAACAAGGTTTATCTAAATCATTCAATGCTTGGTCCCCAAATAGTGCTCAATCTTATCCCATTTGTCCAAAAATATCTTCTTGTATTATCCTCACAATTAACCCATTTTGATGCCCAAAAATGCTGCCATTTTCCAATTCCGAATTTCACACTTTGATCTTCAATTTCTCCAATAAATTTCCTCATTTGATGTCCAATTTTGATGTAGAAAAAGCCCACATAAATTCTACAAGTCCCCTTCGCAATATAGCTCGATTTGCAAGTCGAAAATCTCTTCAATTCGGTCAATCCGAATTTCCATTTATTTTCCGCGACGTCCGAATCAGATTTCCGTAAAAATCTCGGAATCTCTGAAAATTTCTCGGAGGATGAGTCGACGTTCGTAAAATAGCTCGTGACACCACAGAACTTTCAATTTCTGAAATTGGATTCAAATAAGCGGTTAATTTCAATCTGACGCGCTTTTAGCGTGACCTAGTCTACTGGGTCACTTTTAGGAATTTTTTGTGCAATTGACCCGTGATCGATTTATCTCGAGTCACAAAGTACATCTTCGACACATTGGCGACTCTCGATTTTCGTGAAAATCTCAAGGTTTCAAATACATACACAAGGTACCCAAAACATCATAAAATCAATTTAGTGCCGATCGGTGAGAATTTTGAAATCAAGTGAAATCACCCACATTCTAATCACATATCTCAGCCAAATCGACCTATCTCTGATTTCTGATCGATTCGGACAGTGCCGCAATGACCCTTGCAGACCGACACGGTCGAGCAATCGATTCCTATTCAAATTCTCAAGTCCATTGCATTTAGATTCCTTAATTGATTCCCCAGATAGACCAGTTATCTCGTGAGTGGCCAACTCAGAGAATAGCACTATAGACACGTCGACGAAAAGCCCGATTTATTTAATTGAAAACAATTTAGAAAATTCCGGCTGTCACACTCCACATACTGTCGCTTCTTGTCGGCCCACTTCTTCATGCGCTTTGAGGCCTTATGTAGACATGCTCGAGCTAAGTTTGCTTGCTCTTGCCAATCTTTGGCGAATTCGTATGCGGGTGGACTATTCCCCTGATAGCCTGATGCAACAATGCTCGGAGTTTGCGATTATTGCCCAGTCGCAATCTCAAACTAACTATGGTTGGTGGACTCACTTCATTGCAAGCTGTGCAAGAATTAGGCTATGTCAATTAGCTTCGCCCAATTCACGTGTTGTGCTCACGTAGTGTCAGAGATAAATCTCAAGGAATGCATTTATCCTCTCAATCATCAGTTTGGGGATATAGACTAGTAGAAAAAGTTCAACTCCGACCCTAGCAGCTTAAAAAGCTCGAACCAGAAATGCCCCATGGATCGAGGATCATGATCGCTCACAATCATTTGTGGGACTCCCCAATACTCAACAACGTGCTTCAAGTATAACTTGGCCGCCTCCTCGGTCGGACAATCTTTCGTTGTAGGCACAAACGTTGCATACTTAGAGAACCGATCCACCACAACCATGAAAGTTCGACACCCTTCGAACTTTGGCAAATTCACAATGAAGTCCATGGAGACACTCTCCTATGGATGCGTTGGGATGGGAAGTGGCTCTAGGAGCCTTGGCTACAACCGTTATTCGAGCTTGTCTTGTTAGCACACAAAACAAGTTTCACATAAGTTTCCACGTCGTCACACATCCGAGGCCAATAATATTGGTCTTCGACAAGGGCCAAGGTGCAGTGAATCCTCGGATGACCCGCCCGCTTGGAATCGTGATACTCGCACAACACTTCTTTCCTTAGCTTCCCATGGAGTGGCACATACAATCACTGCCCCTTGATGTGAAGAAGATCATTCTTATACTAGAATTGTCGAATCTTGCCCTCCCGCGCATACCCAATGAGGTGTTGAGCCCTTTGATTTTGCTTGAGCCCATCCTTGATATAGTCGATCCATGTGCAATTCGGTTAACTCATAGTGTTTGCTAGCTCCACCTTCTAACTAAGTACGTCGGCCATGAAGTTAGCCTTCCTCGGCTTGTATTCCAGCATATAGTCGAACTCTGCCAGAAAATCTTATCATCGAGCTTGCTTCAAACTTAGCTTCTTTTTGGTCTAAAAAATAGCTTATGGTCACATTGTCCGTCTTCACGATGAACTTGGATCCTAGGAGATAATTCTTCCACATCTTAAGGCAATGAATCACCATAGCCATCTCCTTCTCTTGAATAGTATACCGTCGTTTGGTATCGTTCAACTTCCGAGACTCGAACGTCATCGAGTGTCCATTTTGCATAAAAAAAATTGTCAATAGCATAATCCGATGTGTTAGTCTCTACCTCATAAGGTTTGGTATGATCAAGCAACATCAGCATTGACTCTTTAGTCATGACTTGCTTCAACCGATCAAACGCCTTTTGGCATTTGTTCGTGTACTCCTACGGCTTCTCCTTCTTCAATGTGTCCGTGAGTGGCATGATGATGCTTGAGTAGTTCTAAACAAAGCGCCGATAGTAGTTGGTAAGGCCAAGAAATAACCTCAACTTCGTCACTTTCATTGGTGACTCCCATTCAATAATGGCTCAGATTTTCACCCCGTCCATCCATACTCGTAAACTCTCGACAATCTGTCCCAAAAATGGAATTTCCTTTTGGGCAAAGGCACATTTCTCATGCTTGATGTACAAGTCATTCTCATACAAGACTTGGAAAACTTGTCTTGAGTGCTTAACATGCTCCTCAAGCGTCCGGATATGTATAACAATTTCATCAAGATAAATCATGACAAACTGATCAAGGAACGAGTGGAGTACCTTGTTCATGAAGGTATAGAATGTAGCCGAAGCATTGATTATGTTGAATGACATGACGAGGAACTCATATGATCCTTATCGCATCACACGTGCGGTCTTCAGCTCATCCCCTTTGGCAATTCAAACTTGATAGTAACTCGATCTGATATCAAACTTGGTGAACCACTAAGCTCCTCCGAATTAATCGAAAAGATCTACAATGAGTGGGATCGAGTACTTATTCTTGATTGTGAGCTTATTCAGTGCCTGGTAATCTATGCACATCTGGAGTGACCCATCGTGCTTCTTTTGGAACAGGATCGACACACCGGACAAGGCATTGGATTGCTGAATATACCTCGCATCAAGCAACTCCTTGAGTTGTTTCCTCAGTACTTCTAATTCGGGGGGCGTCATGCGATATCGCACCATGGGGATAAGTACACTATCAGTGCTATAAGTCGTGTACGGCGCTCACTTTGGTGCCAAAAATTTCTGTCGAATCATTTAAGTGCCTAAAAGTTTGAAAAACGCTCACTTTGGTGCCAACTTCGATCCGGTTGGCTGAAAATCTAACGTGGCACATTTTTATTAATTTTTGAAGCTGATGTGGCTCGCCAGAGAGCACAGTCAACATCCTAACACCAAAACGATGCCGTTTGGTGTCTCCCCCAATTCAAAACCTTAAATCTTCGACCAGTCACCGTCCTCGGCGGCCCCTGCGCTTGGTGGCCATGGCTCCAACCCCGACCCTGACCTCGACGATGGCCACTTGGCGGCCGTAGCTCCGACCCCGACCCCAACCACGACCCCAACCCCAACCCCAACCCCGACAACGGCCACTCGGCAGCCAAGTCGAAATCCTAATTTCAATCCCAAAATAAAATATATATATCCCCAAATGAGTTAAACAGCGTCGTTTTTGTGAGGCCATCCATGTAGGACGACAAAACGACGTCATTTTCTTAAGGAGGACCGAAAACGACATCGTTTAAAGGCATTGTCAATTTTTTTTATTAAAAAAAAAAAAAAAAAAACCACGTAATCATTTTGGCTGGAATGTTTCACTAGTGGCACCAAAGTGATCGTTTTTCCCTCCGATTTGGCACTTAAATGATCCAACGGAAACTTTTGGCATCAAAGTGAGCGCCGTACATAACTTATGGCACTAATAGTATACTTCTCCCCGCACCATGATAGGCGATCGAGCATCAAGCACGAGCTCGATCCGATGATCCACTTTCCTTCGAGGTACAAGTTTCTTGGGCAACTTGGGAGGTATCACATCCTTAAATGAATGGAGGACTTAGGTTCCCTTCACCCTTATTATCCTCGGCCTTCAAGGCCACTAGCATGGTCACCTCACATTTCCTCGCTCATTTAGTGAATCGCACTACCGAGATCATCTTCCGATCACGACCCGACTGTTGATGGATCGAAATCGGGCATTGGCATAGTGTATCCAAGATGCATATACACTTGATAAAGGGCAATATAATGGCATTAATTCTATCTAGGAACTTTATTCTAATGACAAAGTCATAGTTATCAAGTGGAATTACTTCAATAGTCTCTTTACTCTTCCATTGTCCGATCTGAAGTTCCACGTCCCTAACAACACCAATAGTAGGGACATCCTTAGAGTTCACAGTCTTGAGTCACCAACTCCTTTTTCAACCCAAAAGTTAAGTTTCTTCGTGGCTTCCTCCGATATGAAGAGATCGAACACCCTAGTGTCCATGAGCGCACACCTTCTTGGACTTGATTGTGTTGAGGATCCGCAACGAATCCAATCGTGACTTTTCTTTTGGCTCATCCTCCTTATAAAGGGTCACCAATTTAGCCTTATTCAGGCAGTCTTACGCCATATATGAACCATCGCAGAAGAAGCATTTATAAGTGCATACCTTCCTTTGTCCCCCATCGCTCGACTCCGCTTGAGGTTTAGAATGGTTTGCTGGTGGTTTGCCTCCATACGGACGATTGAATTTTCCCCAATTTCCCCTACCATCAGCTTTGTTCTTTGGACGAGAGTCTGACTTAAATGTATAAGACACCTTGTACTCCACGAGGGATTCAGCCACGGTTATGCCCATTGTGAGGTTTCTTACATTAAATCACTTGAGCTCTTGTTTAGTCCACGGCTTGATGCCACTCATGAATTGGTGGTACGCCTCCATCTCGTTCATTGAAGGGATTTGGAGTAGTAGCTCCGAAAACAACTTCACGTAGTTGTGCAACGCACCCTTTTTCTAAAGACGCTTTAGTTCATCACGAGCTTCCTCTTCCGCATAAGCGGGATAGTAGTTCTGTTAAAATTCCTCGACGAACCAAGCCCATGTTGTGATACGATCCTCATACCTATAATCTGACCGATGATACCACCACAACAATGCATTATTACTTAAGTACATGGATGTAGTGTTTACCTATGATAGGTCATTGTTGATCCCCATGGCTTAGAAGTACCATTACATGTATCATAGAAAATTGTCCATGTCTTTTGCCACTCGCTAGTTTTTGACCTCGTTGGGCTTAGATGTGTCCATCCATGGACAAGCTTGCACAGTGATCACCTCGTTTACTCATGCCATTTCCGATTCAATGAGTTTTCCCATTGTTGGAGTTTATCTCTCAAGGTCCTCAACAACTCGCATTGGAGCTCACTATGCTGGTCTTGAGCTCTTACACCTTGGCCACAAGCTCTTTCTTTCCGGGCTCCTCTCCATTGACGGCCTAGTCAGGTCATCGATCGATCATTATACTTCAATGACGAACAACTCTATCTTCGTCATCCGATGCTCTAGGTCCCCCATAGGATCCCTTGAACTTGAAACGGCACGATTCTTCCTTCTCTTGGTCGGCATTCCTCCCACAATCATTACAAGTATGCTATTTTCGCTACGGTAAAGTAAGGTCCTCTATTACATCAAAAGGTGCGTGCAATTTAGTATGGAATAGTAATTTATGCGTGGTATTTATCGGTGACTAACGAAGTAAATGTTATATTTCGGATGGACGCTATTTTACAAGTCGAAAGAAAAATTTACAAACATCATTAATTGCTTATCACAATGAGAAACGGACCTGTCTTCTACAAATAGGAAAGGTAATACATGGACTTTAATTATCTATTACGACACAAAAGGGTAAAATTAGTACATAGAAACTCTGATTTACAAACAGGGCATATGATTTATGAAACAACAGAAAATATTCTTACAAAGGAAAGGTGATTTACGAACCGATTAATTTATGAAGCTATTACTTAGTCACGGTAGAGTAAAGTATTCTGCTACAAATATACTAAGAATTGGTAATTTGCGAACGAATAATACTATTATACCATTCGGATTAAAGGATAACTTACAAGTTGGATACATTACTTATTATAAGATAAGAAATATCACTACTTACGGAAAATAGAGAGGCAATTCTACAAGATTCAAAGTTATCTTATAGTTATTCATGACACAATGAAAATTTATCTTACAAATAGATAGAAAGACTTTCGCGGATTTGTATTACCAAATTTATCTTACAAATTTATTTTAGTACTCAAGAGAAGGCCTTAAGAGCCTGGCCAGAATCGGAGAAAAGACTAGGCATGTGACTGTGGCCGATCTTTTCTCCAATTCTAGCTAGGCTCTTGAGGCCGAGGCTTGGGATCATCCCTTCCCGGTTCTGACTCAAAACCTGGACCGCTTTTGCTGGCTGGAGAGCTCCTCGGGTTTATGGGCAGGCGGCCGCCGGCGATCTTCGGCAACCTCTGGCAATCCCACTGACCCCTGAAGACCACTGGCAAAAGCCGCCCGAGGTCACACGACGCTGTCGTGACCTCCAACAACCCCGGATCTGAGGCGACGAGGTCGCACGACCTCGTCGTGACCTCCGGCGACCCCGGATCTGGGGCGCAAGATCGCGCAACCTCGTCGCGACTTCTAGCGACCTCGGATATGAGGCGGCGAGGTCGCGCGATGCCGCCTCAACCTCCGGTGGCCCCGGATCTAGGGTGGTGAGGTCGCGCGACGCCGCCTCAGATATTGGTAGGGTTCTCTTGTTTCTTTTTTCCTTTTTTGTATTCATCTTGCATGGGATTAGTTCTTGAATTTATGCAGAAGAATGCCCAGATTGAAAAGTTCGTACATAATCCTCTTGAAACCATTCAAATTCAGCTGAGGCGAAAGTGAATGGAGAAACCCAGTTCTGTTTTCGGCATCATCCCATCTATTACTTCTTCTCCACCGTGATTGATATCCCCACAAGGACACACATACTCATGGACAGACTTTCTGCAAAAAATAAATAAAATTGAGAGCAGAGAGAAAAACGCAAGCTCAAGTTCCCTAGTTCGCGGCCATCCCCATGACTGCAGATCAGAAACTTAAATTTGCGCATCATCTTCACTTCAATTAAGCCAAAACATCGATTCAGAAATAAAGAACGGTCAAACATCTCTATTTCTTCGAGTTATGAGCCGGGCCAGACCTTATGCAATTCGCTGATAATTAAAAAAATCGATTTAAAAATATAAAAAAAAAATTATTAAATTGGTGCATAGAGGAAAAGATTTTCCTTACCGAAGAGCAAAAAATATTTTCTAACTCATTTTCAGGTTTTAACCAAACACTGAAAAATATGATTATTTTTTTAGAAAATGGCTTCCTAAAAATATTTTCTAGAAATGCTATATTTTTCACAAAATGAACAAAGCCTAAGAATATGAGTTATTATAGCAAGTCTTTTGTATCTTGTCTGCCATTATTAATTACGTCTTTAGGAAAATAAACTTTAACATTGTTAAGATAAGAATACCTGTTGTGAAGAAGAAAACAAGGAGACTGGCTTTCTTATTTCTTCTTCGTTTTCCAAAAAGGGTCTCGAAAGGGGATAAAATCCTACTTATTTTCATATCCATAAGTTTAATAAAATATAGACATATTTTAATAATATGGATTGAGTACGGATCGAATTTGGATCACTTAATTTGTATTATGTATAAATGAGTTAATTGAATTAAATGAATCGGATCATTTTTTTTATTCAACCCGCCCATTTATAACCCTACACGAGGTTACCCTCTTTATGTGCCAAGCCATTAATGGCCTCGTTTTCTTCTCCTGTACCACTGAACTCTACCAAAGAAGACTGCCCTTTCTTTCCCATCGACTTCTTTTAATGCAAACTTCTGCTGATAGCGAAGAGCTTTTCCAAGTACTATTTCTAATCACGGTGTGCCATTGTTCTCCTAACCTGGCTATTAAACGATGGCAAGCTTCCCTTCATTCCGTTGTTGTCACTTTACTTCCTCTTTCGTCTGTCTGATGCCAAATTTATTGTTCTTCCACGTTAGTTAATCGATTTCATTTTATTTTTCTTAATGAATGTTAGTCTATGCATCTATAGATTGGCCTTTTATTTGCAGGTTTTATGTGTGGCTATGCATTTTGAAGGAAAAATAAAATAAAATTTTCCCTTCTAATATAAAATGATAACCCATGATGTTGTGATCAGTTTAATTGCTCGAATCTAATTGATGTGTATTATGCTCTTCCCCCTCTCCCGCCAATTTCTATCTACTTTCAGGCTAATTTTCTCGGTGTTGCATCTCAGATTGCTCAGCTTCCACTTTTTGGTGTGTTCAGAGGATGCGATCTCTTGAAAGAGCCGCTTCTCACATTTCATGCGACTGTGCTGCTAAATTTGTTCCAAAATATGGTGCTTTGCATCGTTTCCCAGTTACAGTGCATTCCGAAACTCTACTTTTTCATGTACTTTTCCGCTCGAAATGGAGGTCGTCTTGGGAGATTTCGGTCCCTCATTCAACGGATGTTTCATAACATGAAGTAAAGAAGCAGCAAGGGTTGGATTTGGCAAAACTGATTCTAACACTGCGGGTCCTTTTCTATAAGGAAATCTACGCTGGACAGGAGAAGCCGGACACTGAAATTCTTGGTGGAGAAAAAAAGAGAACATGGACAAACAAGATAGGACCCAAAAGACCTGAATGATGCCAGGCAACCATTGAATACTTTCTTCTCCTAGTATATAATCCACATCACGTCCTTGTTGTTTAAAAAGAAGTGATGCTGCTCTTGCCAGCTCAGATGAAAGGGTACTTAGCAAGTAAGCTTTGTAGAATCTCATGTCATGGTTTATTGTTTATGGTTTACATCCTTCCACCTAACATCAGTTAAAAACTCAGGCTGTTTGGTCCACTGATAGCCGCACGCAAAGTTCTAGTAGATGATTGAAACCGAATAATAATGCCAATTTCAGACTAATTATGTCTTCTTGCGGTCGATTCATTTTTTCTCGACAACTTCCATCAGCAACGTCATTTGGTTCAAAATCTTCGTTCAGTCCCGTACCATGACAATTCACTTGCTTGGACAGGGTAAAAAAAGAAAAAAAAAAATCACTTTCACTCACTGTATGTATCTGACAATATTTCCACAAATTCGATCAAGTTGCTCCCAAAGACAGCACAAATTTGGACTAAAAAAGTAAAGGAAATCCAAGCTATATCACGAGACTAAATGAATTCTTAGGACATTGTGACGTCTCACCTTATCATCACGCTTTCACTCTGGGATTGTGTAAGGATACAAATGAAAAAAGAAAACAGTTTGACAAAGGAATACACAGCAGAAAATGCTCGTCTCTCTCCCCAGATATCTCCATGCTTTCCTGCTCGCAGAAGAAAAAGAACAAGGCACATTACACTGACAGTCTGTGAATCTCGTCACCAAGCTAATGAAGAAACTGCATAGCTGGTGCTCTCGCATCAAAACTCTAATGCTCAATAGTTGTAGCCACAGTATGCACTTTTTTGTTCTGTTGCATCATCATAGATCACTCTCTCTGCAACATGAAAGTCAATATTGTCATTTTATAACAATCATATAACTGGCACATAACGTAAGAATTGAAGTTGAGAACTTCATTATTCTCCAAAGCATAGTGTTGCATTTTCATTTCAATTTGCTTAGTGCTCAGCGATATGAATGATCAAAGTTACCAAAATGCGCTCCGGCCTAGCAAATTCAAAGCTTACTGTAAGAAATATTATTATCACGTCAAAGCTTTTTGGCTCCATATATGACAGAAAAAGATAAATCACACTACAATAGGCTGTGGCTTTTTTCTTGTGATTGCTCAGACACAAGCCTGATGGCATAGGACAAAAAATGCCTTCAAGACTGAGGCAGATACAGCTAACCAATCCTTTCCGGTGCTAAGCATGCACCAAATATGTCCAACATAATATGGATTTTTATTTCTTGTGCCAGTTGATGTCCAAGTCTGGGAATTAGAGCAACCCTAAGAAAATGACCATGGATCAGTGGTTCCCTGATGCTAGAGCACTGCCCACATGTTTCGCAGATCACACAGAATGACAATGTCAATTCTGAGTATACATCATCAGGAGAATTCCTTGATTGACTCCTCTTTAGCTCTTTTAATTATGCTAAAAATCATGGTTTCAGGGATGACAAGTTCGTGTAGTACCCAGCAAATAATACCTTCAGCGTCACATCATTTTACTCTATCTAAAGGAATCTCTCCACTATCATGCCTCTCCAAAGCAATTCAGCTAGCCCGTATTCCTTATAGAATTTCTTTCTTTTGCCGGACGGAAGCTTTTTATAAGATCCTTACTACTGAGATCTTAAAAATGGGATCTCTTTCCGATGAATGTGTTACATGTGTAAGCATGCTGGTAAATCCTTTGAACATCTTTTATTGTGACTTCACCTTCAAACTTTGGAATCATATCTTCAGATTTTCTAAGGTGGCATGGTTCACGCCAGGAAATGCCATTCAACTATTTAGCTGTTGGAATGCCTATGAGAGTCAATTTCTAGAAGTCTGAAAGGCTGCACCACTTTGTCTCATGTAATGCACTAAGAAAGGATGCAATAAAAGATTGTTTTGAGGGTTCGGAATCTCCAGTTTCTTTTTATTGTGCTCTTGAATCAATTTTGTTCTTCTTGTTCATTTATTTACTTCTCCCTCTATTTTTGAACATTTCTTATGCACCAAATTTTTCTCAATTAATAAGATCCTCCGTATCCATATGTGAGAAAGAGAGAGAGAGAGAGAGAGAGAGAGAGACCTGAATTAAAATAGCCTAATTATCTCTGTGGTTCTTGAGTGTTTATTCTCTCTGTGTTTGTACCTTGAATGCATGCATATGTATCCAAAATAGAAAATAGAAGTCTCGTACCTTTTGACGCTTTGCGTTGGGAGGACACTGGTCACGATCATTCCACCCATGTGATGTCCCAATATCAGAGCTCTCAGCCTGCAAAAACACCTTGTTTCCAGTACCTTTTCCTTTCAACAGTACTTTTGCAATGAACATGACAAAGCACAATCACCATGACAACAAGGACGAATGATCACAAGTTCACCATCGTCCTTGTTCTCATATAAATTTTTCATCACCCAGTGGACAAATATCTGGGGTAAAGGATGTAATAGAGTTTCTTGCGTTTTTTGAAATAATTTGCCATTATGTGCAACTAATAGAAAACGTGAGCAAGCAACTGGGGAAAATGCTCACCTCAGGCTCAGTGGATGAATCTTGAGCTCTCCTGCACGTTGTCATGTTTGATTCTTCACCGCTCATTGGATTTGACCCAGCAACTGCATGTTCAGATATGAAGGGCATGATCTGGTGAAGCAAATTCGATAGAAATATTCCATCATCACTTGCTCTATTTTCTGATTCTGGAGAATTCATGGCGCCAGCTGATGTCCCCGCATCCTGAGAGGCAGATCCTATCACCGTCCCATCGATGCTGGAACCCTCTACACGAATGTCGCCACCAGGAAATAGGCTCCTCAGAAACTGAACAACACTGCCAGGAACTTGTCTCTCAGTTTCTCCATTAGTGTGTGACCCACCAGAGGAAATAATGTTAATATTTACACTCCTAGAAACAGATGGTTCCTGCCTTCTTAGATCGGTTGGAGATGAACCTGCAGAAAGAAGAGATTCTCCTTAGAGCCACAAGGAAATTCTCATTGCCTTAGTGTACAAACATATTAGAACCCCACACCCAAGCATATCAACTATGCAAGAAAACATTCAGCTGCTGAACCTAAAGAGCAAAGAGCATTTATTCCTGAATAATTGTCTAAATATGTTGAAAGAATATATCCAACCCCTGCACAGAAATTCAACTACCACTACTTAAACCTTCATCTACCAGACTGCAATTGATCAATATTGTTATTAGCAAGAGTAACCAAATCATTCCATTACCATCTCTTCCAGGATCTGCAGGGGCTTGCTGGTGAAGCAAAGGCTCAGGTATTGCTTGCTGTATAGCTTCCACAAGAGTTGGATGTTGCTCAGAGGAGGCATGGGATCCTCTTTCACCAGCCACACTTCCAGCATGTTGAAATCTTCCAACCAATGGATAGTATATCCCGGCCGAGTTACTGGGAGAATCTGAGGACAGTCTACTGAAAGGAGCTGGGACTGCTGCAACCATGGTTCTGATAGGCACCACCCGCACACCAGACTCTCCAGTAAAAGATGGAGTTGCAGCCTCAGAGGCTGCTGAAGATGAGAGGCTAACAGGATTTTCCCCACTGGGGTTTGCAGCAGCTGCTGTAGCAGCAGCACTAGCACTTCTTGAGATTGATGGTTGCTGAATGCTGACGCTTTCTTCTCCATTAGCATTTGATCCAGCCGTTGGGGAGCCTTAGGGTAAGAAAAAATGGGAGCGACATATGACATTATGTTATACACCACAAACTACACAATTAACATTACTATGATATGCCTAATCCAGCATGCAATCAGCAGTCTATGAATAACACTTGCAAGTGTACCTCTTCGAATTTGGATATCAATTCGCCTTGGGAGGAACCCTCCACCAAACCCACCTCCCAAGCTGGATCCACCAGGTACACTCCCCACTGGAATGCTACTAAAATTTGTTCCCATCTGAAATGGTACAGGCTGGAGCCAGAGGAATACATTCAATCAGACTGTCTGATTGTAACAGAAAGCCAACAGGAAAGTAAACATAATGCTTGAATAAGACGTGTAGGACATTGCCTGAACCATTAGAGGATTAGGACCAGATGGAGAAATGTAAATTGCTGGTCCAGCATTGACTACAGCTTCAGACTGCAAACAAAAAGCATTAGGATCATAAAATCTGATTGATTAACAAGTAAATTGTAGTCTACTTACCGCTGTTTGACCTAATCTCAACGTCATGGCTGTGCGACCGAGTTCCAGTATATAAGCACCTAGAGAGTGAAAAAGCACCCCCATTCTCATGGCAGTACTCTGAGTGTTTGACCGCATCCCTCGATCAGTAACACCCCCCTGATTTTGAAGTTGACTTGCACATAGCTGCAATTTTAGATATTGAAAACCGTACGTGTTGGTGCAAATCACATTGGATTTTGTATAGAAGGATATAACACTTCATTGCGGGTAACAAAGGAGTACAAAACACTTTCACAGTAAAAAGACGCAGCTTTCTTCGATTAAGCAAGCATCTATTCAAAGTATTCCATTTCAACAACCCAATAAAAAATTAAACAATATCAATTTACTCTATACATACTTGTATATCATGCTACAAAGAAAAGTTAACTAAGAATAACCTGTAAACATTCTGCCACTTGTTCAATTAGCATTTGTCTAGTTGAGAGCATAACTTCAGCTAAAGATGCAGGCGTTGGAAGACCTTCTGGTATAGCCCCTGGTTGTGATGCAGAGTTTGGGTCTCTATTGTCAGGTCTATTTGAAGCAGACATTCCATTGCTTCTACCTGCCAATGCTGTACTTCTGATCATTTCGTTCAGCGAGCAAAACATCACATCGTCATCATCATAAGGAGGAACTTACCAATGTCTTCAAATTCACTCTTTATATAACTCAAACACTGGGACATAGTTGTCAATGAATCAGGTATAACCTGAAAAAATGACCATGCAAAAAAGTCTATTGTACCCTTTATTTTATTAAGAGAAAGGGTAAGAGACCAGGAACTTAAATAAACTAGAGTTCCATACTCACTGGAGGTTGCCCCATAGAAATAGTGGGAAGTCCAAAAGCACCAGGCCATCTGCCAGATTGACCTCTCATGCCAGACTGTTCGGATGGCACCTGGCCTAAATGTAACGTACCGCTGGCACCTGATGTTCTCTCAGATCTCTGTGAATAAAGAAATTCCCAGGGACACCGGCCCACATTTAAAACCATAATCAGGTATTTTGACTATAAAGAGGTTGACATCAAAAGAGTTCAAAGACATGTACCCCTTCATTGCTGCTCCCCGGATTCGTAATTCCAAAAGAACTCAGCACAGCAGACACGATCTGCTCAGCAGGACAAGCAAACAACAGTTATCATAACGAAGACAGAAGCACCCAACCAAACTTCTCCTTTTCAACTTTAGTATCATATTCTCACCCGACCGATTTCTGGGGGAACCCCATCCCCTTGATCAGGCAAATTGAAAGTCTCAATCACGACACCTGGAGCTACATGGCTATTGTGACTATGGCTTGTGTCTGAAGGATCAGTCATTAGAGGAGATAAAAGACAGTCAGTCACACTTTCCAGTGGTTTTTAAATTTGGGCAGAAGTAAGATGAACATTGTTTAGAAACATAAAATATACCTATTTTTCCAACCAAATAGAAGTAAATTAAGATGAGAGTTCACTAAGGTGCAGCATGAAAATTGAAGTTAGGGAAGCAACATCAAAGCACAGTGGGCCAAAAAGAAGAACAGATAAGATTACAAACAAGATAGAAAGGATATCCACTAAACTTGTCCCATCAAGCTAACTAGCTCTAAAAGGTTGACATGCAGTCAGAAGTATTCTAAGAACCAAGTCATCAGGCCGCAGGGTGCAGCTTTAAAGTTTGGTGGACAAGTCAATTTAAAGACAATTGACTCAGTAGATAAATGACAATTTGATCTAGAAAGGAAACCAAGGTCACACTATATATATGGTACAGACTGTATATATATATAGAGCTATCCAGTTCATAGAATCCTCATAGAATGCCGACCACACCCTAAGTTTGAAACTATACTTAGGTCCATTAGATCAGGCAAAGCATTAAGCTGCGCGGTATATCTCTATCGAGAAAGAAGCTTCTAGAACAACTCCACAAATAAAAAATGTTGCACACAAGATTCACACTGGTTTTTGGAACTGGATGACCAAGCAATAAAACCCCATCCCACATTTTGTGTCCCCATCTTTTCAATATCCATTGCTAAATAGAGTAAAGCAACAAAATCAAAGGGGAAAGGAACCAAATAGAACGACAAACCGGCAAGTGACCAGGCCAGAATTTAGCATCTAATAGGTCTTAGACAAAGAAACAGGTCATTTGATATTTATGGTTATTTTCTACTCCATATATATGCAATTATTGTGTGCCGTATCAATCTTCACATAGTATTTGCATGTCCTAAAAACTTGTTACAAGAGAGACACATTTAACTGCCACCTGCTGGTAGATTACACCACAGAAACATGTATATTAAACGGAAAACACTCATTATTGACAAGAACTCATGCCAAATGCTAATTCTCATTTCAAAGGAACTCCCAAATTCATGTTGTAGTACAATATTACACAATATATGTATATTTGCATCTAAACTGGTGTCTCATAGAAAGACCATAAATAGAGTACAGTAGTCGCTGATTCAAATCTGCAAGCAATAGAAGTTTTTATCAAAAATGGGGTTGCTTGAAAGATTTTATTTGTTTAGATTAGTTATTGCCCTGGGTATCCAAAAGCTGTCTAATGATGGATTGAGAGAAGACACATGCTATTAAATCAAACTTAAAGATACTGAACTCTGTATTTGAGCTTTTTTCCTTTTTGGTTTATTTAGCTACTTGTGGATGCGTTAGGCTGTTAGCTGCAGTGCTGCGATCAGAGCGGTGCATCGTTAATCTTAATAATCATGCATCTAAATACGAAACTTTGCAAAATAAAAGGCCACTATCTCTGGTGTGAGTATATGCCAAAAAATCTAACTAGGCCAAGCTTGTTTGACCAACATTAACGTGGATATCACCATAGACTTGTTGCAACTGATTGGCTGATGTTATATATAAGCAGAAAACTTCAAAAAGTCTTCACAGAATTCAAACCTGCATGAGTGGGTGCCCCCTCCGATGACGGTGGAACTGGTTGCCTCACAACCAGATGCAATGTGTGACCATCTTCAACATCTAATAATAATGTTAAGTGCATATCCAAGAGTTCGAGCAGCTAAATCTGAACCAGCACCCTTACATGCTTCTTGTTGTACAAGAATGCATTGGAATCCTCCCAATTTGAGGAGCAAATAAATTGAGAGTCCAGCTTACCCCTCAACTTCATAACATATCAAAGAAGTTTCTAATGGTTGAAATCTCTTCAGTGACTTGTGACTCAACCACTTTTTTTCTGTTACCGTGATGTATCATGATGTAAAGGGTAAAATCCTCTTATTTTACCTCTTATATATATAGAAAATCTATGACATCTGGCATAGGTAGTCTGGTCTGTAAGTGAATGCATTTCTTTTATTTATTTATTTTTTTGGTTGGAGGGGGGGAGGGGAGGGGGCGGTTATTGCTAATCATATGATTCAACTGGTGACCGAACCTAATGCAGAATGGTGGATCATGATCGCATCTCAAGTATAATAAATCTGGAGGAGAAGATGATGATAAGAAACTAACAACAAGAAGATGATATCTTGCGAAATGAACTTCACCATGCTAATAAGGATACGGTAGGCAGACAGGAGCTGATCATCCTTCAATACCTTCCCACGGCATATCAGACGCTGCTGCTCAGAGACAACCCCAGTGACTGAAGCTACCTGCTCTTTCAAAGCAGGGACTGAAACCTGAGGAGAAAACAACAGAGCAAAAAGTTAATGCCTCCATGAAGGAGAAAAGAGCCCAAACCAAAGAGTCCCCAAAATACCAATGACATCTTCACAAGGGAAATCCATAAATAAGCCAGTGTTTTTTAAAAAGCAACACACAACAAAGTGAGACACTGCAAATGATATTTATCACAGTGTAAAAAAAAGTCATTATCTCCAAATCAAACAGTTTAGAGTAGCAAAAGTAAAAACGGTATTGAGACAAGGCACACCCAAGTAGGAAAATGGCAGTTCCATGTATGCTCAGAGTCAGTGATTACCTGCTTATTCACTCTCAATGAGTAAGTCTGTGAATCCAAGGTTTTAATTTTGATCTCGATGGTGCTTTCTGAAGCTTCAGCCTCATTGATTCTAGGAATTTTAGCGGCTTCGTTACTGCCCATTCTTCTCAAGGTATAGAAGCACCTGTAAAGAAACAAGAGAATGGAGCCACAATTAACAGTAGAAGACACTCCACACTCTCATCAGTCTCTCAACAAAATCCACAGGAACAAGAAAAAAGTAATCAATTTCGTCAAAAATGCAATAGAAACCCAGACAAAGCAACTGAATTTCGTTCCATTGATGCATCAGGTTAAGATCACTGTCATCAAACAAACGATCCCACGCACAGAGCCAAGAAACCTTCTTGCTAACCTCGCGGGCCAAGCAAGGCCAAAACTTTACGATTCCACCACCGGAAGACACCATCCCAAAGTCGACCCAAATCAGTTTACACCCAAAAACGCCAAGAAATCCCCCCATTCCCGCTAAAGAACCAATCCAAACACGATCGACCCTAGGGTTTCAAATTCCACGAGGAGCAGAGCAAATCCACGCGCAGAACGCAGCCATTCAACTCCAGGAAGCGAGAGGCGACCCGAAACGAGCGGCGGCGCGCACGAATTACGCACCCAATTGACCAAGAAAACAACTTTCAATCCGAGAACAAGGTGTTCAGAGCAAGAAACCGCACTCACCAGACTCCGAAGCCTTCAAGAAACTCGGGAAATCCCGAGGGAGGGAAGAGAGAGAAAGCTCGAGCGAGACGAGCGACGAAGAGGGTAGGTACAAATTCAGGAGCACTCCCCTCCCTCCGTCTCTCCCTCCCTCACTCTCTCTCTCTCTCTCCCTGGTTGGGTCTCGCAGGAAGGCGCAATGGAATTGCCTTGGTTTTGTGTTGGTCCTGGAGAGATTACTGTAGCGAAATCACTCCTGGATATTTTACCCATTTGGGAGGAGACCTTCTTTATTTGACATATTGACTTTGGTTAAAGCACCAAAATCAAATGTATCCGGCAATATAAAATTGAGACGAACAAAATTAAGAGGGAACTCCCTTTCACTCTAGCTACCCATCATGGCGACTCGATCACTCGAGTTCTCCGGCCCATGACGGAGGCCGGCAAACTGGAGCTCATGGCTATGGCCGTTCGATTGTCCCCGATCAAGAAAACATCACACTTAGTAGGGGCAAGTCAATACACCCACTAGGTGTGTCGTAGCATCATCATAATTTGAAGCTCGCATTGATCATGGCCACTCGAGTTTTAAGCCCAAAGCCATCCTAGTTGCCGGTTAGGGTGATCGGTCGGCGGCCTAATTTCCCGTTACAACTCCTAGTCCTAAACTATTAAAACTTGGAATCAAGCCCGCACATTTCATTTTGTGCGAAAAATCTCACTCTTATAGAAGATTATAAAAAGGTGTTTAAGATTCTTCATATCGTGGGACACGGCTGTTTGCCACCAAAGCACATGTTGGTCGTGTTATTGTATATTAATGTTGTAGATTATGGTTTGATTTATCCGTATGTGCAACAATATATTTTTTAGTGAGAAGTGTACTGAAAATTTCAAATCTTGTCACCAAAGTGCAATTAAATTCTAAAATATTCAAAAAATACAATCAAATACTTTTGAGCAACTAATTGATTTTTGTTTTTTTATTCCTAAGGATAATTAGCCTAATTGCATGCTCGATTGACCTTGCCCATGATTGAATTGATGATCGATAAACTTAAATTTGGATTAGCAATGCTTGACTCTTAGGTGAGTAATTTAGGAATGGGGATTAGATTCCAATTATATGTTAGTGACTTAGCTTACTGATGAAATACAAGTAGGGTTAATAATCACTTAGCATTAATCAATAAACTTCTTTGTTGATTACAAGGTTGATGGGTGAATCAAATTGCATGATTAACATCAAATTACCAGACCAAGCCTCAAATTCTTGATTGATAATTAATTGGATGAACATTCTAATTGCTTGGATTGAGTAATTGCATGGTTGAATGTTTGAATGGAATTGACATTAGAGGCCGACGGCCGAGAGCTTGGAATAGAGGTCCGAGGTGGTGATTGGACTTAGGTTTCGTTAGTTTAGTTTTGATTAGGCTAGTCTAGTTAATAAACTTAGAAATTAATAATCAAAAAAATCTAGAGTTTTAGTCGATATAGCCTAGCTAGAAAATAAATATAGACTTAAGATCGTTATTTCAATAGATGATTAGTTTAGCTTAGATTAGAGTAGTTCCTTAATAAAATAAGTAGAATTTAGGCTCGTGTCAAGGATTATGATTAGCCTCTACTTTCAATCTTATGAGGGTTTATGTCCAAAGCTTGTAGTCTCACGTCAAGGATTATGATTAGCTGAGAGAATGTATCACTTTCAAAAATTAATCAACGAAAAATATTTTGGTTCATGAAAATATTTAGACGTAAATTATTGTTGATAATAAAAGTATTTTTCATTGATTAATTATTTTAAATGCAAATGATCATTTTTAGAAAAATATTTTATAACTCACTCATTTTTTGTAAGATAAATAAAACTTGATTGTAAATATTTTGATTATTAGAACAAGCATCCTCATCACCGATTAGTTTGACCACGATAAATTTTCTAAACAACAAAGCTGGCCTCACTAAAACTTTAATAACCCAAGTCACAATGAAAAATAGTCAAACTCGAAAACCAACTCGACATACGCAAATAACTTTGACAATATAAACACAATGAAGGTTGAAATTTTCTTTCTCAAATTTTCAATTTTGCACGAATGTGATTTTGGCTCCCGTTAGCATGGAATTCATGTCGCCATGCATTCGATCGGGCTAAATATCTTTTAGTTAAAATTACATGTTAACAAATACCTTGAAACACTTTTTAGAAAGCCACACATAAGAAGAACATAAATTTCAATACTTTGTGTCTTTTGTATTGTATAATTGAAAGTTCAAACATAGCGTCTGAAAATTACTCATTAACAAATGACAAGAGCCTTTTTTCAGTTAGCTTTGGGTGACTTATGTCAAGAATATAATCGTGTAGTTTGATCTAATTTAGATGCACGTCAAAGTTATGACCTAGATTGTTTTACCAATTCCCTTCTATGACACTTATGTGCATGTACTTTGACGTCGCAATTCTTATGTGCATGTGCAGCACGAGTTCCAAGGACGCTCGAGTTAGTTTTAGATGATTTGTGCGATTCGGTAGCTAGCTATTGTAATTCTAATCGACCATGAGAAAGAATTGTGAAATGCCTTCAACAATGAACAGTTTGGATTGATTTTGCGTTTAAGCGTAAAAGTTAAACTATCACCTTTTAAAATTATATAGACAATAAAAACATCATATATGTGTACAAATTTTCTTGTTGAAAAATCATTTAGCATTGTCCTTATTGACCATACTAAAAAATGATCCTAACTCCGCCACAAGATTCTACCACGTCGTGATTTACATGTATGAGTATCGCCACATGGCACGATCACACTTTATACATGACTTTATAATCGAATGAGGACACGCGATGGAGTTATAGATAACTTACCGATAGAGGACTACTGATAGCGGAAATTGAATCTAGGCAGGGTCTATACGAAGTGTTCTAACTTTACCAATTTAGTCAATCCTTCATCTACATAAGTCAACTCTCTCTCTCTCTCTGGTAAACATTGACGGCTGAATTGTTGAGCTAGACATCGAGAGTACATGTTTCATATATGGCCCCGCATGGACATCACATTCGGCAGGTACAACTTAGACAAACAAAATTAAGAGAGAATTATAGTTCGCTCTAGCGATCATCATGGCCACTTGATCTCACCACCATCATGGTCTTTCAAGTTCTCATCTCGCGACAATGTCCGGCATATTGCAGCTCACAGCTATGGCGTTCAATTATACCAACTGAATGTATTCTTGAGAAAACACCACACTTAGTTTTTTTTTTTTTTTTTTTTTTTGGGAGGGGGGTTCAATTCCCACCGGGTGTTCTTGTAGCACTATCGCAGTGGAGAGTTTGCATTATCACAGCCATTCGAGTTTTAAGCACAAGGCCATCCTAATTACTAGTAGAGGTGAAGGTAGATGACCCAATTTTCGATTGAAACTTTAGGTTCCAAACTAATAGAATCGGAATTAAGCCTGCCCATTTTTTCTTTTGTGCGAAAGATCTCACTCTATAGCAAAATGTAAAAGTTATACCCTCTAGCTACACAAATATATGTTAGTTAGGATTTTTATTTTTCTGAATATTGTAGAACATGGTTGTTTGCTCCAAAAACACACTTTGGTCATGTTAATGTTTATTAACGTTATAGGCTATGGTTCGATTTCTCAATATGTGCAGAAAATTTTTTTATACCAACTGGATGTATTCTTGAGAAAACATCTCACTTAGTTTTGGGGAGTGGGGTTCATTTCCCACCGGGTGTCATTGTAGCACTATCGCGTTTGCATCATCATAGCCATTCGAGTTTTAAGCACAAGGCCATCCTAGTTACTAGTAGAGGTGATCAGCAAATGACCCAGTTTTCGATTGAAACTTTAGGTTATGAACTAATAGAATTGGAATTAAGCTTGCCCATTTTATTTTATTTTTGTGCGAAAGATCTCACTATATGGCAAAATGTAAAAGTTGTACCCTCTAGCTACACAAATATATGTTAGTTAGGATTTTTATTTTTCTGAATATTGTAGAACATGGTTGTTTGCTCCAAAAACACACTTTGATCATGTTAATGTTTATTAATGTTGTAGACTATGGTTCGATTTCTCAATATGTGAAGAAAACTTTTTTATTCCAAGAGAAGTTTCAAAGCCAGTTTAGAACCGGATCAACCCCGAGAACAAGTTCTTGAGTGGAATCGGTGGCTCCAACCCTACAATCGGAAACTGAAGTTGTCCTAGGCTGAATCAAGGTTTGTGTAACCAGGAACCAAGCCAGTCCCATACAAAACCGACCTCGCACCATTTGGCCCAGGTCGCTTGAGTTGGTTTTTGAGATTAGCTGGATCTAATGCACAAGTCTAGCTGCTAAAGCTCAAGCTTTGAGCTGATGGCCATGGCCATGGCCGCTAGCTTGAGCTTGAGAAAGAGACAGAGAAAGCAATGATTTTCGGGTCGAAAAGTAGAGATTAGTGGTGATTACTTTCATGTGTTAAAAAAAGTCCATGAAGATATTGGGCACAATTCCAAAGTCCACGAAAATATTTCCTCATATTCACCATGATGAAACAATTTAGCGAGGGAATCCAAGGTTGCGTTTTTTAAACCACTTTCCTAAAGGCCTTTGGGCCTCTAAAGGGCCTTGGGCAGATATTAAGGCATTTGACAAGTATTTCTTTTAAAACTTTTGAGAGGTGCATTACATTTATAAAGTTATCCAGAAGCTCTTAATCCAATACAAGTCCTACCCAACTTTTGGCTTAATCATTTCGGGTATGCTAATGCATTTTTTTTCTAACTATGCTGTCACTACTTTCAAAATTTCAATTTTATGCTAACCATTTTAACTTCAAGCAACAGCCGCCTTGGGTCGTGTGACTTTAGCATTGCAAGTGGATTTTCTTTTATATTTCCAAATTCATTTATCTAAAATTTGTATCTAAGGTCCTTTACACATCTAGGTTTTTCCAAATGGCATTTAAATCATCGTAAAGTACTTTTTGAATACACCTAACCAAATATTATTTGTATTTCTAAAAAATCCTTTCACTTAAAGTCTTTACATTTCTTCAAAAATTGAACCAAATGCGGCCTTAGTATTCTAAAGGTTTGGCCAAACAAGAATTCTTATTAATGTATCTTTTTGATGGATATGTAGGTTCATAACTATGGCATGCAAATCTCAATACCAAAACCATCGAAATTAGTTATCATCTAATTTTATCTTTTGAAATATTTTTTTAGTGTTATTAGCACCTTTAACTAAATAGTTCACGTTATCAGCAGCTTTAATTCCAGTAACTGTACATGGTATCCTTCCTAAGCTATCTGACTTCCTAATGTGTGGGGAGTTTTTTAGAGCAGGGGCACATTTGGTAGCTTAAGCGCAAGGCCAATTTATCTTATATGACATTTGGTGGTACGCTTTGGACGAAATAAATCCGCATTTGTCAGAATAAAAATCCAGCGAGTGTGTCTTGCCTCTAAGGGCGAAATACTTTTTATCCCACCTTGATTTGATAAAAATATTAAGAAATAATAATGAAAAAGGTAATTGAGCAAATACTAACAATTGACATCTAAATTTTGGCAATCTTTTAGTCATATTATTATACAGAAAATGAGGAATCGATCTCAGCCTTCAAATAAAAATATTATATAATATCATTTGCATATTAGAACAATTTTTTAATAAACCCATATGAATTGTGTTCTAAATAGACTGGAGCTAATGGACTTAAGCAGTGAAACTCTGAACTTAGTTGAATTATTTGGACTAACCCCACAGGAGCAGTAAATTTGGCCAAGCCTATTGAATATCTTAAGTGGCTGAAAATTACACGTGAAGAGCTCATGGGAGAAACTAAATTAAAAGAAATTGCATTGTTGATCAAGTGTTGAACTAATAAAATCAATATATTTGAAGATTTTGATCATTGGAATATAAGAAAGAGGAATGCTTTGGTTTCCTATCTTGAATATAGCGCATACCTCTTTCCTTTTGCATGACCCCATTCATTTTTGTGAACATGCAAAATTCAAAACGTATCTACGTAAATAGAAAAGCAATGAAACGACTATAGTAATGCTCATTCTTCTATTAAATCATTGAACTTATTACAATGAAATCATTACATCCACAGAACTGGTACTCCTTCCCTTTTTCAGTACATACTCTTGTATTCAACTCAATCTCCATCACCTTCAATGCTTAGTTGTATTGAACTTGTCATTATGTGGAGGCGCAACATGCGAAGGAGCTTAATTCAAATGAATCCCCTTCGAGTCTTGTGTGTCGAACTGGTTGATTTGTGAAGGCACAGCATGAGCAGGAGCATAATCCAAATGAATCCCCTTGAAGTCTTGTGTGTTGAACTGATTGATTTGTGGAGGCGCGGCATGAGCAAAAGCATAATCCAAATGAATCCCCTCCAAGTCTTGTGTGTCGAATTGGTTGCTTTATGGAGGTGCGGCATGAGCATGAGCATAATCCAAATGAATTCCCTCCAAGTCTTATGAGTCGAGCTGGTTGATTTATGGAGGCACGGCATGAGGAGGAGCATAATCCAAATGAATCCCCTCCAAGTCCTCAATGTCCCCAAGCTTTTCTGTTCAAAGAAAAAAAGAGGGCCACAAAGAATGGTCAACTCAATGGAGAGTGCAACATCGAGTCAACATTTTCTCAAGAAATGCCAATAACATATCGAAGCATTGTCCGTCTTTGCAGAAGATGAATTCTCCAACTCTGCTAGCTTCAACTTACAGCTTATATTTTTGTAAAGAAGAAAACGTTGTCACTCAATATAAATCATATGCTAACCACTGGGGTTTACCTCAAAATAAATCATATGAGAGGTGAGGGGTTCGAATCCCCACCTTCTACGGAGGTTGGGGTGAGGACGATTTAGTTTTAAGTGTGGGTTTCGACTCCCATGTCCTGCAATAAGGCAAGGCAAAAGTCTGAAAGTAAAAGTTAGAGTAGGAGTAGAGTAGGACAAAAAAAAAAAAACATGACTTTGCATTAATCATTCAAATAAGGTGTATGGTCACTTAATGCGTGCATAAATAAACATGGATTTCCAAGCACCTAAGAACAATGAGGAACAAGAGAAGTAGAAAGACTGCTGATGAAGGCCTCATTTTGATGATCCGAATTGGAGGGAGTAATGACCAGTGCTATATTTGACAAGCTTTTGATCTCTTGAATGATGTAGGGGGTAATGTAGAAGGCTTTTGTGTAAATAAGGCTTTTGACCCGTTTGGTTCGCTTGGGGGGAATATCCTTAAGGAAATATAAAAGCCTTTAGTCTAAAAGGATTTGGTGAAATATAAATACTATTTGGTAAACTAATATTGAAAAGATGCCTTGAGATGTAACTTGGAGAAAATGATGTTTAGCAAACACATACATTTGGAAAGTCCTTTCATGTGTTAATTTTAAAGTTTTGCAACTTTAATTTGTTAAAAACCAAAAACAAAAATCAATGATCGTAACTTTTATATATTTTTTTCAAGTTGAGAATAATGTATAAGAGACATATTAATAAAATTTTAAATTAAAAAAAAACACATCAAACTCAATTAAAAAGAGAGTAATTTCATTAAAATAAACATGACAACATATGTGCGAAAGAAAGAAATAATTTATCATTAAATATTACAAACCTCCTTAACTATTTATCAAGTTCATAGCTATTTCATCACATAAACGTGTCATGTCAGGAAATGCATTATCATTTGAAGCACTTGTCATCTCATTTACAATATCACGGCCAACTGAATATCCATACTCGGGATCCAAATCTGTTGTTTCAAAATCCGTATTAGTTACGGCATTTTTTTTTATAAAATTGTGCAAAGCCATTATAATTATGACAATTTGCACTTATTTTTCATAAGGATAACTTAACATAGTAGTTAAAATCTTTCATTTCATTTTTAATACGCCAAAGGTTCGTTCAATTTCTGAGCAAAGCGAGGAATGTGCATGGTTGAACACTTCTCGATGACCCGTAGATATAGGACCCTATTGAAATTTTGGCAAATGATATCTATCTTCTCTACATTACTCCAAATAACCTGTGAGATTTGAATATCTAGCATCTACTAAATAATATTTACCTACACAAATATAATTATAAATTTAATTAACATATGCCACATAAATATATATATATATGAATGTACATAAACAATTAATTAACCAACTTGGAGGAGGAAGGGGAAACTATGCATCGTGTCTTCCAATGGCATCATAGAATATACGAGTATCATGAGCTTGTCTCTCCTAACCGGCATAAATATAAATAAATTCCGTATTAAAATTACATACGACCAACACATTTTGAGTAGTATTTCATTTTCGACCAATAAAACGAATTTGATCATACGTTGGTACCACTGCTGGAATATGTGTACCATCCCTAACTCCAATACAATCCTAAAACAAATAATGCAAATATTACATGATTTAAATTTTTTTTTCATTTTTATTGTACAATCATAACTTACCTTAAAAGATGGATTAAATTTTCGATCTTTCTTAATCTTCTCTGGAACTTCCCAAAATTGTCGATCAATTGGTTGGATCAAATCTTTTCTCATAACACATACTTTATTTAAAACTAAACTAAAGTGCCTATTTATGGTTTCCCTAGACCATTGAAATCGCCTTTGTGCTTACCCTGTTACTTATATCATGTCCCAACATATAAAGAAACATTCCAATCATTTATGCAACATTAGTATTCCTAGATCCTTTAAGGATATAACATGTTACTAAGTCACGCGTTAAATTATTAAATACATCTCTATATATTCTAAACATATTATAGCATATTATTGGATTAGTATCTTCGTCCATCAATTCTCTTATCAATGCATGACATGTATATGATGAGGTCATAGAAGGTTGTTTGCAAAGGTACGTTGCTTGATAAGCAATTAAAGCATTAGCAATTGAGAGAAAATCGAAGAATTTATCTTCCTCTTATTCATGATTTTCCTTTTCTTGATAATCATCCATAATTTCCTAACGTAAAAGAAAATAGAGTTAGAATAAGAGAAACAATGAATAATCTTGACAATCCATTAAGAAAAAACTTTTTGATTTTTTTTTTTCATAGAGGAAAAATCATCATAACAGACTTGTATAGAAATTGAAGTTAGCAAAGAAAAAGGAAAGCAAGATCAATGAATAGAGAGGAGACGGCGAGGGGAAAGAAGAGATGGACAAACAATCATTATCCCAAATGCTACAATCTCTTGCCAAATCATAACATGCCACTCTAGCTATTAGATATGCAATTACCCACACAAATTTCCACAAAAATAACAACATAAATTGAGAAAATTTGAACTGGATAGAGGCGAGCATGAGTGCGAGTGCAACGTGACAAGAGAGTTCAAGGACAGCGAGTGTGAAGGAATGACGCGAGGAAGATAACTCAAACCCCTGCCAACCGTGAGGAACGCAACTTCAAGCACAAAAGAGGGGGAATCGACAAGGTATGAAAAAGGTGAGGGAAATTTCTACATCTCAACAGAAATGAGGAAATCTTACCTGGAGAAAGGCAAGGGCAAAGGCAACGAGCACTCAAGGGTGGTGGCCGTGAAGATCACAGTGTGAGAAAGAGAGGTGAAGGGCGGTGAGCATGAGGGTTGGATACAAACAGTCATGAGGCAGAGAGAGGCATAAGAGTATAAGAGAAGAGGAGGCGTGAGAGTATAAGAGAAGAGGAGGTGTGAGGCTACATAAACGTAAGGAAAAGGAGGCTTTTAAGGTTTTCTATTTAGAAAAGGGCAAAAATGAATTTTGTTTAATAAATGAGGACAAAATGGACAACTAACATATTTTCATTAAACAAAGGAAGTAGCATTTTGAGAATGCTACTTCTTAATTCTGCAAGGCTTGTACTTCCTTAGTTTTTTTTTTTTTTTTGGGTTAAATTACTTCCTTAGCTTAGTTTGGAATTGCTTTCCATTTCTTGAAACGATTTATTTCCATTCCAGAAATTAAAGATGAAGTTGTTATGGCACAAAGATGCCGTAAGTTGGTCGAAAACTAAGGATTTGTCACTCTATTTACAAATACACGAGCAAGAGTAATCATTTACAAGCCTGTTTCGTGATTCTTCAGACAATCTTTTATATAGGTAAAGCAATTACACATCTTCGACTGAAATCAGATTGGAAAAAATGAATCGAGACTATTATTTATGGATGATGCTAATGGTGGTACCCCTTCATTAGGATCTTGCCTCCACTTAGGCTTCAGTTATTTTATAAAAAATAAATGATTTGAAAAACCTTTTTTTTTTTAAATGATCAAAAGTATCACTTACAAAAAAATGATTAAGCAAAAAATATTTTCATTGTCTATGAAAACGTTTAGATGTAATCGTTGCTGATAATGAAAAAAAATTATTGACTATTTATTTTAAGTGATATAAACGATCATTTTCAAGAAAATATCTTCCATCTCATTTATTTTCTATGAAACAAGCAGATCATAATTGCAAATATTTTTATTATTAGCATAACATTCTCATCACGGGTTAATTTAAACCCAATAACCTTTTTGAACAACAAAATTGGCCTCATTGAAACTTTAGTAACCCAAGTCACAATGAAAAATAGTCAAACTTAAAAACCAACTGGACATATGCAAATAACTTTGACAATATAAACATAATAACGGTTGCAATTTTCTTTCTCAAATTTTCATTTTTGCACGACTACAATTTTGGCTAAATTTTCTTTCTCGATGATTTTGACTTTAATCAAGTGAAAGATGTAGGGGATAATGTAGAAGGCGTTTGTGTATATACATCGGGTACGTTTATATATACTCTGCAAAGCTTGCACATCTTTAGTTAAGTTGAGATTACTTTCCATTTCTTGATTCTATTTATTTCCATTCCAGAAATTGAAGATGTTATTTTTAAGTCACAAAGATGCATAAATTTTGTGGAAAACTAAGGATTTGTTACTCTATTTGCAAATACACAAGCAAGACTAGTCATTTTCCTGTATATTTTTGTGCTTCTTCAACCTATCCTATAGATAGGGAAAAGCGATGGTTTTTGGGATATTTTCATGTATTAGAAAAAGTCCACGAAGATAACGGGTAATTTCCAAAGTCCACGAAGAAATTTTCTTATATTCACCACTAATAAAACGATTGGGAGTCTAAGGTTTCGTTTTGGGAGCCACTTTCTCGAATGTCTTTAGGCCTCAAAAGGGTCTTGGCTAGATATTAAGGGCTTGTATGGTAACGTTTCTGTTTCTCCTAATTTCTATTCTTTTGTTTCCCATAACAAAAAAAGAAAAGAAATCCGTTTGGTAAAACTTTTGTTCCCGGAAATAAAAAATCTATTATTTTTGTTCTCGGGAACATATTTGAAGCAGAAACAAGAAATGAAAAAAAAATAGTTTCTTGTTCCCGGGAATAATTTCTAGAAATAAGCCAATTTTTTCTTTTCTTTTTTTTTCTTTTGTTTTTCTTGCTTGCTGCGGCCTTGGGTGGCTGCTTGCCAACCGCCAGCCACCTCCGACCGGTTGTGGCACCGTCAGTGATCGTTGGCCGTCGCCGACTGTCGCCCCACCAACGGTGACCATTGTCGTCACTGCCGTTTGATCATCGTCACTGCCGCCCACAACCCACCGACCACCCTCGACCACCGTCACGGTGGCTGGCGGTTGGCGGTCTATGAGCAAGAATAAAAAACAAATAAGTACAAAAAATAAGAAATCGTACCAAACACATTTCTATTTTTTTTTTCTATTTCAAGAATATAAATTTTGTGTAGTTACTAAACACTTTATTTTACTCAAAAATTGTTCCCCGGAGTAGAAATAGAAAATAACTATTTCTGAAAAGAAACTGTTCCCCGACTAAGAAGCGTTACCATGCACACCCTAAGGCATTTGACAAATTTTCTTTTTTAGAACTTTTGAGAGGTGCATTACATGTCCAAAGTCCTCCAAAGGCTCCCAACCCAACACAAGTCCTACCCACCTTTTGGCTTTAGCATTTCCGGAATGGTAATGCATTTTTTTTTTCAATTATGCCCTTACTAAACTCTCAGAATTTCGATTTTAAGCAAACTAATTTCACCTCAAGCAATGGCCGCTTGGGTCGCGCAACTTCAATGTCACAAGTGAATTTTCTTTTTCTTATAAATTTATTTATCTAAAATATAGACACGAAGTCCTTTACAAGTCCAATTTGTTCCGAACAACATTCAAATTAAAAACAATTCCCAAAGTACTTTTCAAATACACTCAACCAAACACTATTTGTATTTCTAGAAAACCCTTTTACATTAATTCTTTAAATTTTTCCAAAAGCCGAACTAAATGCAACCTTAGTATTCTAGAGGTTTGGCTAAATAAGAAGTCTTATTAATGTATTTTTTTTACGGATATGGAGGTTCATAACTATGAAATGCAAATCTAAAAAAAAAAAACCAACGAAATTATTTATTGTCTAATTTTATCTTTTTAAATCTTATTTTAGTGTTATAGCAGCTTTAACTCCAATAGTTCATGTTATCAGCAGATTTTATTCCAGTAATTGTACATGGTGTCCTTCCTAAGCTATCTGACTTCGTAATGCGTGAGGAGTTTCTTCGAGCAGGGGCACACTTGGTAGCTCGAATATAAGGCCAATTTATCTTATCCAACATTTGTTGACACGGTTTGAATGCGATAAATCTGCATTTGTCTGAATAAAATGTCAGCTAGTGTGTCTTGCCTCTAAGGGCGAACTACTTTTTATCCCACTCCGATTTGATTAAAATATTAAGAAATTAAAAGAAAAGATTATTAAGCAAATACTAACTGTTAACACCTAAATTTTGACAATTTTTTAAATCCATTATTTTATAGAAAATTAGAGATCAACCCAACTTTGAAATAAAATTATTGTTAAATTGCATTTGCATATCAGAACATTTTCATAATAAACCCATATGAATTGTATTCTAATTGGAGTAGAGCTAATGGACTTAAGTGATGAAACTTTGAGCTTAATTGAATTATTTGTATAAAGCGCGTGAGCATTGGATTTGGCCAAGCCTATTGAATATCTCAGTGGTAAAAAATTACATGCGAAGAGCTCGTGGGAGCAACTAAATTAAATCTTCGTAAACATGCAAAATTCAGGATGTATTTCCGCGTAAATGGAAGAGCAACGAAACAACTACTGAAATGTTTTCTCTTTTATTAAATCATTGAACTCGTTACAATGAAATTGTCACTCGCAAAGAACTGGTATGAGCAGTACTATTAAAGTCCAAATGAAACCCCTACAAGTCTTTTGAGTGCCGCATCCATGACGACACTGTGGAGACCTAATGATTCCCCTCCAATTCTTGGGTGTTGCATCCAGTACCGCATCCGGGAGGCGGAATCATAGGCGGAGGATCAACAGGACCATAATCCAGAATCCCCTCCGAGTCTAGAGTGTCCGCTTGCTTTTCTGTTCAAAGAGAAAAAAGAGGGCCAAAAAGAATGGTCAACTCGATGGAGAGTGCAACATTAAGTCAACATTTTTTCTTAGGGAAGTGCCAATAAGCAATAACACACCGGAGCATAATCTGTCTTTGCAGAAAATGAATTCTCCGACTCTGCCGGCTTCAACTTGCGGCCTATATTTTCATAAAGGAGAAAATGTTATCGCTCTAAGTAAATCACATGCACTGCGCGAATCATTCAAATAAGAAGTTGGATCACTTAATGTGTGCATAAAAAAACATGGCTTTCCAAGTACCTAAGAACGAAGAGGAATAAGAGAAGAAGAGATACTGCTGATGAAAGCCTCATTTCAATGATCTGAAATGGAGGAAAGCCGTGACCAGCGTTGTATTTGACAAGCTCTTGATCTCGTGAACGATGTAGGGGATACTGTAGAAGGTGTTTGTGTATATACACCGGGCACGTTTATATATACTCTGCAAGGCTTGTACATCTTTAATTCAGGTTGAGATTACTTTCCATTTCAGATATTGAAGATGTTATTTTTAAGGCACAAAGAAGTATAAGTTTGTGGAAAACTAATCATTTACCTGCCTATGTGCTTCTTCAAACAATCCTTTAGATAAGCAAAGCAATTAGTGGACTGTGATTTTGGCTCTCATTAGCATTGAATTTGCGTTGCCACACATTTGATTGACCCAAATATCTTTTTAGTTATAATTTCATGTTAAAGAGTGCGTCAAAACACTTGTTAGAAAGCCACCCATAAGAAGAGTACAGATTTCAATACTTTGTTTCTCTCGTATTGTATAATTAGCATTGAAAGTTCAAGCATAGCATTTGAAAATGCTTGTTAACAAATGACACAGGCCTTTTCTCAGTTAGTTTTGGGTGACTTATGTCAAGAATATAATATTATTGTTTGATCTAGTTCACACGCGTGCCAGAGTTATGACCTAAATTGTTTTGCCAATTTTCTTCGATGACACTTATGTGGGTATAAGTTGCTGGTGCAATTCTTATGTCCATGTGTGGCACCAGTTCTGAGTACGCTTTTGAGTTAGTTTTAGACTATTTGTGCGACCAGGTAATTAGCTATTATGATTCCAATCCACCATGAGCAAGAATTGTGAAATGTAGTCAACAACATGAACATTTTGATCAAATTTATATCATTATAGCATTAAAATATCACTTTTTAAAGTTCTATGGACGACAAATATCCGTATGTATGATTTCTAATATTTATGTACTCCTCTTGGCACATTTCTTCATCTTGTTGGTCTGCTTTCCCTTTATGCAGTCCACACCAGTATCACAATTAGTAAAATCTAAAGTACTAAGTATTCCATCATTTACTAATCGTTTAATTCTTTCTATGGAGATATGTCTCAATCTCTAGTCCTACAACATAGAGGAATGTTCTTTCACAACACATCGTTTTATACCGGCGTTATAATGAACATGCATCGCATTATAATATGCATTGTCTTGTAAATTAATTCGAAAAAGACCATCAAACAAAGTACCACTTCCAACAATTTCAAATTTAAACGATAAATAGAAGTTTAAATCTAAAAAGTTAAAAGAGTAACCCAAAGGTACAAGTCTTGAAATTGAAATTAAGTTTCTAGAGAAACTAGGAACATAAAATGTCATTTCCAAATTCAAAACAAAGCCACTATTGAGAACTAGTCTACATGTCCCAATAGCTTCCTGTGATTTTGAAAACCCTGTAAGGAATTCAAAATGTGGATTGTAGATTCAAAATCAATCCACTAAGTGTTGTGACTTACATAAACCATATTAGATTCATAACAAACACAAGAGATTGGATTACCTTTCTTCTCAAGCCAGGCCTTAAATCCGATGCAATCCTTCTTTATATGCCCCTTCCTTTTATAGAAGAAACATTTATATTCTTTCTTAATGTCAGCTTGGGGATATATTTTACCTTTTCCCTTATGCTTGACATGGCCCTTATTCTTTCCTTGTGTTGCCAAATGAACACTTTCTCCCAATTCCATAATCATTCTTTCTTCCTTTTGAACACACTTGGTCATGAGTTCATTAATTGACCATTTATTCTTATGTGTCTTGTAATAGATCTTGAAAGGTGCATACTGTTGCGGGAGAGTGTTCAGAATATAATACACAAGAAAGGTTGCGGATATCTCAACCTCAAGGTTCTTAAACTGAGCCGCAACATCCCTCATTTGCATGATGTGCTCACGCACACCTCTAACACTAGTGAGCTTCAACGATGAAAACTTCATAATCGGGGTCATGGCATGTGCTTTCTCAGAAGTCTCAAACTGCACATCTATGGCCTCCAATAAAGCCTTAGCATTGCTATGCTGAGCAACCAAACCACGAATACTATGAGATATTTTAGCCCTTATAAACATCGCACAAACGCGGTTGGACCGCTCCCATTGGATATAAAGGGTTATCTCAGCTGTAGTGCTCGAATCAGTAGGAGTAGGTGGTTCGTCTTTCCTTATAGCATAGCCAATGTTCATCCACCCCAATTGAAGAATAACTAACTCCTTCCAAACTTTATAGTTTTCACCATTCAGTATGGGAACATCACACTTAAATTAAGAGAAATTCACAAGTTGCAAAAATGCTTATCAAATAATCATGCTTATGTCACAAAATTTGAGGTGAAAGATACATAAATCATGTGTAAACATGTCATAAATATGAATCACATAAGATAGCAACTGCGTGTGGGCTAAGTTTTAATTTAAATAGATTCATTATTACATCATGAAGAAACTACCATATTATATACATTTTCTTAATTTCTGTGGGTAAATTAAGAAAAATAATATGATATTTTATCCTAATTAATCATATTAATACAATGAAAATTCATGTGGGATAAAATTCATCATATTAATATAATTGATTACAATTAATGTCCATTTCTAAATATGACCCGGAGGCTCTTAATATATAATTTAATTAATTAAAGATGTTGTGGCTACTCTGTAATTAATTAAATATATGGATCATTGGACATTTAATTTCATGCATAAAATATTCATAAAAATGCAGGAAATGGTAAAATAGTAAATAAATGCAACAAGGGGCAGAACAGTTAATAGATCGACCAAGGATAAGATTGTAAAATTGTTGAAAGGAAAGGGCAAAAGGGTAAAAGGATCCACGGGAGGGGAAGTCGAGCATGTGGCCCGCACGCGCGCCATCAACCGCTCAGGCACGTGCGTTGCACACGCCTGCAACTGCCGTGATCAATTCCGCGTGCGTGGGCCCCACACGCCAGCGGTTGGCTTGCACATGATGGCGCGTGGCTTCCACGCGCCTGCAACTGCAGCGCACGCGTGAAGCCCACGTGCCTTCTTCCTCGCACGCAGAAGCCTTTTCATCGCCATTTTTCGCCATTTCTTCTTCGGCAGCCCATCTCAGACACAACTAAATAATGTTTTGGAGAGCATGCAGGCACGACCACATGGGTCCAAGTTTTAGCGAAAATGAGCAAGAAATTGGCCCCAAATCAAACGAAAATTTCCCAAAACACAAATCCTCAACCATCGCGACTTCCCCCGCTCAATTAGCCTTCGACAAATACCGATATACCAGAAAAACTCATGGCTAATGTTCCTCATGGCGGTGCGACCGTACGAGTCCGAAATCAAGGGGTGGGTTGCCGGAATTTGCCCGGAATCGGCTAGTTTTTCTCTTGGCCTCAAAAGTCCAAATTACTATTCATCTTTGCAATACCCGAAAAATCCACCAAAAATTCGACAAAAACAAGGCAGAGGCACTAAACATGCTTTGATACCAATTGTAAGACATAAAAATTAAGTGCGGAAACCAGGATCAATTATAAACAAACCTCCAGCCATTGTTCATATTCACGTTTGTCGGAAAATCCCGAAAATTCAAAGAAATATTGGGCACATGCTACTAACCCAATTCCCTCACATACTGATGGTGTATTTCAAATGAGAGGATTTGAGTTAGATCTTGTGATTGCCCATTAGAATGAATGATCGTTACTTTATACACTGTCTTCCATCAAGGCGGTTACCAAATGGACGATTGTCACGAAAATGTACGAAATGTGGAAAAACTGCATGTCAAATAACCGCCACTTTAAAGAGAAAATGTGGGTCCGAAAATGTGAGATCACAAATATAAATAACATGGACTCCATATAGAGAAGAGAAAAACAATACAGGTGAAAGAGAGAGAAAGCTCCTTGCACATGCACCGCCATGCTTCACATTTGTCAGGCGTATCAGGCTAGGGGTGAGCGTGGTTTCGGGTAGAACCGGAGAACCGAACCGGAGGTTCCGGTCCGTTCCGGTTCCCGGTTCCCTTTTTTTCCGGGAACCGGAACCGATTAGGGTTCCCAAAAAAGTAAAAACCCCCAGCGCTAAATCAATTTTTATCTCAGTTCTCTCCCATTCTCTCCCATTCTCTCTGCCCCAAGCCCGACGCCGCTCACCCACGACGCCGCTGCTCGAGCCCAACGCCGCTCACCCTTGACGCCACCACCGCTGGACGCCGCTCGCCGCCCGCTCACCCCGCCCTTGCCTCCCTCGACATCGTCACCCCCGCTTGCCCTGACGCTCAGCCATTGGACGCCGCTCGCCTTTGACGCCGCCGCTGGACGCCACTCGCCCTCTACTCCGCTGCCGGATGCCGCTCGTCCCCCCGGCGGACACCGCTTGCCGCTCGCCCGCCGCCCCGACATCGCTCGCCGCTTGCCCAGCCACCCTCGACACTTCTCGCGCAGCCGCTCTCCAACATCACTTGTAATCTTGATCCAATCCGCCATATAATCTCGCTGTGGGAGTGGGTCGTCTTTGGTGTCGCCCTTCTTCTTCGGGGCACGGCCATGGTGGCCATGAAGGAGGTCCTCCCAAGGCCGGCCCTTTCTTCGTGTCCTCCTTCTGCCTCATCCCCAAGGGGCTCCTCATCGTCGCCTTCGTGGCCTCTCACGGCCGCAAGCCGCCCTCCGCCTCAATTTTTGGTTCTCCATCACCCTGTTCGCCCTTGTGGACGCTTGTTGTTTTCAGGTCACACCTCTCTCTGCACCCCAAAAAATGTGTATATGGGTGCCATTTTTTGCTTTTCTTTCTTGTCAAAAAGTGAGATTTACATGTTTGATTGATAATTATTTTATCCTACTGCGATGGGTTTTTGGGGGCAGGGATTTCTCGCCGAGGGTTGCAGAGGACGTCGGTGGGTCTCGGAAAAGTATGTTGAACTCGCTCTATCTCAGTTTAAATGCTTCCATGAGAAGAAAAAGGCAAAAAAGTTTCAACAAGGTGAACGGAAATTTTTGCATATTGCTTTGGAAATGTGCCCTTAAGGAAATGGCTCATGTAAGAAGATTGATGTCACTTACGCTGAATCTTGTTCTGTTATCTGAAAAATCTTGCCTTTTTTCTTTTCCACGACACTAATGGATGAATTGAGTATATGTAATACAAAGGTAGATCGGTCTCTTAGTATGGCTGCAGCTATCAGTTGGATTAGTCTTTACACATTGTATCCTTGACATGGAATCAAATGTCTTGATATTTGTTCCCTGTCTGTTCAGTAGATTTGGCAATTGATAGGACACGAGCTATTCTGCTTGGCTTACTGGAGTTGAATTTGTTACAGGTGATAAGTGATGTGAATCACTGCGGAAGGATCGTTCTACGAAGGCCTAGAGGGTGCGAATTGCAAACCTCGACCTCCAATCAAACCTGTGATTGGCAACCTCGGTATGAACGTGACCTGTTGACGAACACGTGTAGCGAAAGAATTCGCTATCTCGCTCGATAAGTCAAATCGACCGTCACAAGGGAATCTTGATTATGTCAAGTCCTCAAAAGAACAGTAAAAGAGAATCTCTCAATTATTTCTCAAAGTAAAAATATGTCTCGTGCCCAAAGAAATTCAGTCGCCTTATATATAGGCTTTCTAGCCATCACACAAACCCTAAAAGAAACCCTAGAAATATAATGCGTCATATTCTAGAATATTCCTAAACAAGAAGATATATATATATATATATATATATATATATATATATATATATATATATATATCTCTATAAATATATATATATATATATATCTCTATAAATATATATCTATATATATTTGACTTGGTCAAATATTTGGTGTCCATATAATCAAATTGCGCCAAGATTTCCAAGATTCTTCAAGATTTGATCCAAGGTTATCTCCACGCTGAAGATCACGAACCATGACACCAACAGCTTGCCTAAATTGCTTGGCCTGCGCTCGAGTGATCGAACCGGTAGGAATAGACAATGAGTCCTTAGCACCACCTCCTCGATATGGCTCGATGTCCACATCATTCCCTCCCCCGTGCAAAGGATTTGCCCTCAAATCATCACGGCATCGAAAAGAGTCAAGTCCGAAACATTAAATGTTGCACTAACATCATACTTACCTGGAAGATCAAGCTTGTAGGCATTATTGTTAACTCTTTCCAAAACCATAAAGGTCCATCCCCTCGCGGTAATAATTTAGAATGTCGCTGCTCAGGAAATCTCTCTTTGCGCATATGAACCCCGGACCCAATCGCCAGGTTCAAACACCACTTCCTTACGCCCTTTGTTGGCTTGCCTTGCATATTGCTCAGTCTTGCGCTCAATATTTGCGCGCGTCTTCTCATGCAACACCTTGACAAATTCAGCTTTCTTTGCTCCATCTAAATCCACACGCTCATCAATAGGTAAAGGGGTTAAATCTAACGGAGTTAACGGATTAAAACCATAGACAACCTCAAATGGTGTAAATTTAGTAGCAGAATGCATGCTCCTATTATATGTAAATTCAACATGTGGTAGACAATCTTCCCAAGATTTTATGTTCTTTTTAATAATAGCTCACAACAATACCCCTAAAGTTCGATTAACTACCTCGGTTTGACCATCGGTCTGTGGATGACAAGTAGTAGAAAATAACAACCGTGTTCCTAATTTTTTCCACAATGTTTTCCAAAAGTAGCTAAGAAATTTAGAATCTCGATCTGAAACAATCGATCTAGGCATGCCATGCAAACGTACAACTTCCCTAAAGAACAAATCAGCAACATGAGATGCATCATCAATTTTATGACAAGGTATAAAATGAGCCATCTTTGAAAACTGATCAACAACCACATAAATAGAATCTCTACCATACTTAGACCTAGGCAATCCTAACACAAAATCCATAGAAATATCAGTCCAATGATGCGTTGGAATAGGTAATGGTGTATACAAGCCATGCGGTTTAGTTGTAGACTTCGATTGCTTACAAGCAATGCATCTCTCACAGACACGTGTAACATCTCTCTTCATATGTGGCCAATAAAAATGTTCATGTAATACTTCATAAGTCTTACTAATGCCAAAATGTCCCATTAAACCACCACTATGCGATTCTCGCACCAACAATTCACGCAAAGAACACTTAGGCAAACATAGTTTGTTTTCACGGAAAAGATAACCTTCATGCCTATAGAATTTATCAAATGCAGCGTGTTCACATACTTCATATACTCTCCCAAAGTCATCATCATCAGTATATAAGCCCTTGATATGCTCAAAACCTAGACACTTTGCTTCTAAAATAGTTAGAATCGCATACCTTCGAGAAAGTGCATCAGCTATCACATTCTCCTTACCTTTCTTGTACTTGATCACATATGGAAAAGTCTCAACGAACTCCATCCATTTGGCATGTCTTTTATTCAACTTTTGCTGCCCTTTCAAGTACTTCAAGGTCTCGTGGTCGGTGTGGATCACAAACTCCTTTGGCCATAAATAATTTTGCCAAGTCTCCAAAGCTCGCACTAAAGCATACATCTCCTTATCATAGGTAGGATAATTCAATGTTGCTCCACTCAATTTTTCGCTGAAATAAGCTATGGGACGCCCTCCTTGCATCAACACGGCTCCAATTCCCGTACCGAAGCATCGCACTCTATCTCAAAAGTAGCACTGAAATTTGGCAAAGATAACAAAGGAGCATTAGTTAACTTATCTTTTAGCAGATTAAATGCTTTCTCTTGCTCTTCTCCCCATGTGAAACCCACGTGCTTCTTGATAACCTCAGTTAAAGGTGCGGCAATGGTGCTAAAATTTCTCACAAATCGCCGATAAAAACTCGCCAATCCATGAAAGCTACGCACCTCTCCTACGGTCTTAGGCGTTGGCCATTCATGAATTGCTTTGACCTTTTCTTCATCAACCCGTATACCATCAGCACTAACAACAAATCCTAGAAATACTAATTTGTTGGTAACAAAAGAGCACTTCTTTAGATTAGCATATAATTGTTTGGTCCTTAAAACCTGCAAGACAGCTAGCACATGCTTAATATGGTCATCAGGGCTTTGACTATATATCAAGATATCATCAAAATAGACAACCACAAATCGACCAATAAAAGCACGCAAAACATGATTCATAAGTCGCATAAACGTGCTCGGTGCATTAGTTAATCCAAATGGCATGACTAACCACTCATATAAACCATACTTGGTCTTAAATGCGCTTTTCCATTCATCACCTTCTTTCATCCTAATTTGATGATAGCCACTTTTCAAATCGATTTTAGTGAAAATGCAAGAACCATGCAACTCATCCAACATGTCATCTAACCTAGGAATAGGATGTCGATACTTTACCGTAATATTATTGATTGCTCGGCAATCGACACACATTCGCCAAGTTCCATCCTTCTTTGGCACCAACAAAACAGGGACAGCGCACGGGCTAAGACTCTCTCTCACATGCCCTCGCTCCAATAGTTCGCTAACTTGCCGCTGAAGTTCCTTTGTCTCCTCGGGATTGCTTCGATATGCAGGTCGGTTAGGTAATGATGCACCAGGAATCAAGTCAATTTGATGTCCTATGCCTCGAATCGGTGGTATCCCTCCAGAAGTTCATCGGGAAAGACATCTTCAAATTCCTGCAATAAAGACACAATAGGACTAGGCAAACTTGGGTCAAGATTGTTAGTAGAAAACAAAACCTCCTTGTACACAAGTACAAGCATTGGTCGATCTAGAACTAAGGCTCTCCTCACTTCACTTGATTTTGCATAAAAATTATTTTGCCTCTTTTCTTTCCTCTCTTCTTTTCCCTCGGTTTTTACCACAATCTTTCTCTCGGCCTCTCCTTTTCCTTGCGTCTCAGACACACCACGCAAGCCCTCGGATTTCTCACATTTTCTCTCTCTCTCGGCTTCTCGTAGTAACTTTAACTGATCTTGATACACCTCACTAGGTGTCATTGGTACCAAGGTATAAGTCTTTTGATTCATCACCAATGAATAACGATTAGTATATCCATCATGATGTACCTTTCGATCATATTGCCATGGTCTTCCAAGTAAGACATGACCCGCTTGCATAGGTACAACATCACACTCTACCTCATCCTTGTATTTCCCTATCTCAAATGGAATTCGAACTTGTTTCGACACCTTCACCTCACCACTATCATTTAACCATTGAAGTCTATAAGGCCTAGGGTGCTTTGTCGTTTTCAAACCCAACTTATCCACCATAATACAACTTGCCACATTCGCACAACTACCTCCATCAATTATCATACTACGGATCTTACCATTCACCACACATCTTGTATGAAACAAGTTATCTCTTTGTTGATGATGCTCCTCCTCTTTTACTTGCACGCTCGAGAACGCCTAACCACCAATAAGTCTCCTTTTATAGCCACTTCTCCATCACTACAATCCTCCAACGGTGGCATCTCATCATCTTCTTCTTCCCTCTCACTTTCGGACTCAACATCACCATGTCCAGTCATGATCATCACCCTCCTATTAGGGCATTGATTCGCCATATGACCCTGCCCAAACACTTAAAACCATTTAATCTCACGAGTTCTAGTGTTAGGGTTTTCGGTTTTACCTGAAGCCGAATTCGTTCCAACTTTACCGTCCCTCTCCTTCTCCTTTGAGGTTTCGGTTTTGGTGTTGTTTCCTCTCCAATTTGGCTTTTCATCTCTCTTCCAATTGGATCTCCAATTTTGATTGGAACCTCCTCCACTTTTGTGAATTCGGTCCATCTTCAATTGCCACTCAACTTTGATGGCTTTGTCCACCAATTCCTCCAATTCAACATAGTGTTGCAGCTCCACCACCCTTGCTATGTCTCGACTCAAACCACTCAAAAATCTTGACATTGTGGCCACACAATCCTCCACCACATTAGCACGGATCATGGCAATCTCCATCTCCTTGTGATACTCTTCCACGCTCTTATTGCTTTGTGTGAGATTTTGTAACTTTTGAAACAAATCTCGATGGTAATGACTTGGTACAAAACGCCTCCTCATCACTGCTTTCATCTCATCCCACGTCTCTATCGGTCTTTCACCATTGCGCCTCCTACTAGTCACAAGTTGATCCCACCAAATTATAGCATAATCAGTAAATTCAACAGCTGCAATTTTTACCTTTTTGAGCTCGAGTATCGTTGGCAATCAAATACCATCTCCATGCGTTTCTCCCACTCTAGATACGCATCGGGATCATTTTTTCCTTGGAAAGAAGGAATCTTCATCTTAATATTGCCAAGTTCATTATCTTCTCGGTGTCTAAACCCTCGGGCTCCATTCCACCTTCCAAATCGAGCATCTCGATCATCCTCCATGTCAGCCTCATCATCATCATAATGCCGTTGCCTTCTAGGTTGTGTTCTAGAGGCGTCTCGCTGATGTTGCGGCCTTACTCGGGGTATCTCTCGGTCACCATCAACCCTCATGCCATTCCCCATCATTCGGCCACTAAGCTCCTCCACTACGACCCTCAATTGCTGGATGCTTTCCACGAGCGCTTCATCCCTTTGTATAGAGTCAACCTCCCTTTGATTCACACTTTCTTCACGTGACACATTTTTAGACATGCAAGTAAATGTTAGTCACAAAATTCTCACCAATCGCTCCCTCACGTGTTTCTCTCAAGGTGTTTGTCACTCCCTCACGTGTTTCTCTCAAGGTGTTTGTCACTCCCCTCGTGTTTAACTCAAGTCTAGGCTTTTTTTTTTTTACCCTCAATTAAACTCACACACTCTTGTGAATCACTGCGGAAGGATCGTTCTACGAAGGCCTAGAGGGTGCGAATTGCAAACCTCGACCTCCAATCAAACCTGTGATTGGCAACCTCGGTATGAACGTGACCTGTTGACGAACACGTGTAGCGAAAGAATTCGCTATCTCGCTCGATAAGTCAAATCGATCGTCACAAGGGAATCTTGATTAGGTCAAGTCCTCAAAAGAACAGTAAAAGAGAATCTCTCAATTATTTCTCAAAGTAAAAATATGTCTCGTGCCCAAAGAAATTCAGTCGAGTCTTATATATAGGCTTTCTAGCCATCACACAAACCCTAAAAGAAACCCTAGAAATATAATGCGTCATATTCTAGAATATTCCTAAACAAGAAGATATATTTATAGATATCTATATATATATATTTGACTTGGTCAAATATTTGGTGTCCATATAATCAAATTGCACCAAGATTTCCAAGATTCTTCAAGATTTGATCCAAGGTTATCTCCACGCTGAAGATCACGAACCATGACACCAACAAATTGCCTAAATTGCTTGGCCCGCGCTCGAGTGATCGAACCAAGAGGAATAGACAATGAGTCCTTAGCACCACCTCCTCGATATGGCTCGATGTCCACATCAATAAGTGACTCTCAGCCATTAATAGTGGCTATACTTGCAGCCCTGTTGTTCGGTGAATCCACTGGGTTAATTGGAGGTGCAGGGCTGATACTTGGTGTTGTGGGACTTCTATTTCTTGAGGTAATCCTTGTGTCACCAGTTGTATTGTGATTATGCTGGTGTTAAGTGAATATGCATTGGCTTGATCTAAATAAAGATTCTTTCAAAAGATAGCGTATGACTTATTGTTTGGTCATGGGCCTATAGCTTGATGCGAGCATCTATGAGTTTTACTATGTTAACAGGAAATTCCCATGGGTTTTTTGCTGCTTAGCTTTCTCAAGCGTTGGTCTTATGTAAATGTTGACAACACATCTATTGGCTTTTTTTCTTCTCTGTTACTGGTTTGTAGTTACAGCCGACAATCTTCAGATTGCTAAAGCAATTGCTTTGGAATGTGGGATATTAAGTTCTGATATAGATGCTTCTGAACCTAATCTCATTGAAGGAAAAGCCTTTTGTGCCTTATCTGATGTTCAAAGGGAAGAAATTGCAAAAAGAATATCTGTATGTTTTGGCTGATTAGTTCCATTGTTTTACCCTCTTCTGGTACATAGTGAAATCTCATCGTGCCTTGCATGTTTAGGTGATGGGATGATCCTCACCAAATGACAAGCTTCAGCTTGTGCAAGCAACAAGGACATGTAGTTGCTGTTCGGAGATGGCACAAATATGCTCCTGCTCTAAATGAGGTTCCAATATTTCATTGTTTATCTTTTATTTTTATGGGAAGGTTCGGATCTATTTATGATGTGGTTATGCTGGCAGCACATTTGCATTAAAGCCCAGCTCGATGGATTGGCATTATTGGCCACATTCGCATTATGTTGCTCATTTGTCCATAGGCTCCTAAATTCTCTAGTTGACTGGTAGACAATTAAAGTAACTTGGGCGCAATAAATGTCATGTTTTCTGTTTTTATTATTTTGTAGAAACATGTATGTCATGTTTGCTGCACAAAATTCACAGCATGTGATGTTTTGGTTATTTGCTGATGGAATTTTCCTTTTTCACTTTATGCAATTAATGAATCAGGTTGCATCATCTTTGAACTCCTCATACCGTTACATCTTGCATAGCAGCTCCTTCGTCCTTATGTGGTATGGGAACCTTACAACCTCAGAGGATTAGGAACTTGTTGAGAGGCAGCTGGATTTGAGAAAGGTTTGACAATAGTGAAAATGTCTATAGTTTCAGTATTCATTAGTATACTATGACTTACGTGCTTGGCAGCCTTCCTCAAAGACAAATAACTGGTCAAACTTTGTTTTCACATTCTTGAACATCTCCACATGCGTTGCTTTCTGGTTTTATCTAAAGCTTGCTATTATTCCGAGAGGTGCCTTCTTATTTACTCTCTAAATGGGTCTCAATTGTATTCAGCCAAATGCACAATGTAAAACACAAAAGGAATATATCCCTTTGGGTGTCAAAGTTTGTTGCTTGCATAAGTGATTTTCTTGTGTTTGTCACACCAAAAGTTGCTGAGTTGCCATCCTTTTTCTGATCTTGGCTTAAGCTAACATAGAAGCTTTGGTTTGTCTCTTTCTTTATTTGTTATAGTTCAAATCTGAAAATGAAAAAAAAAAAAAAAAAAAAGAACCTGTTGGAACCTGGAACCGACCCCGGAACCTGTGACAGGGTAGATTCTAGGTTCTTGGTTCTGACGGGTAGGTTCCAGGTTCCAAGCGGAACCTGTAAGGAACCGGGAACCGCTCACCCCTACATTAGGCTGCCTTGTCCGATCATTACTCGTCAATAGTCCGGATGCACAGCAGCTGTTCCTCTAACTACTTCGATTTTCCTAGTTTAGCTTTTGCCACACTTCAATGTTGCTGTCATCGTCGTCGGTTGCTACTCGGTCGATTTCTGAAGTCTTTGGCTTTGTTCACGGCCTTGTTGGTTGCCTTTTTGCCTATACCGGACCTTCCTGATCTTGTCCCATTCGTCGTTGCTCATCTAAGCTCGCCCCCCATGCCGTTGCCGCCTATCCTGCTTGCGATTGGTGTCCCCGTTTTTTATACCTAAATTTTAAAGACCCATTTAGTCAGTCTTTTGCATAAAAAATTAGGAGTTGATTATGATCCCTAACCAAAAATATTATCAATTTGTAAGCCCACATAAATTCGCGAGTGACGTCTATATTTACAATTCACAAATTTAAAAGTCTAATGGAAGAATTATCAAAAAAATCTTAAACTTATTGTAATTGTGCCAATTCAGTCATAAACATTATTTTTGGTCACTTGAGTTCTAAAGCTTTTTTCATTTGTGTCAATTCAATTCATTTGGCCGACATGAAATCCTTTGAACCATATCGGCCATCCTTTGATCACTCCTAGTAAAATGTCCTTCCAAGTGCATTTGGGATTTATCAAGGCCGATTTAAGTGGTGATTGAGACCTAATTGTAGCTAAAGTCTTCCTCGCTCTTTCCTTTTGCACGATCCCATTCATCTTCGTAAACATGCAAAATTCAGGATGTATTTACGCGTAAATGGAAGAGCAACGAAACAACTACTGAAATGTTTTCTTTTTATTAAATCATTGAACTCGTTACAATGAAATTGTCACTCGCTTAGAACTGGCACGTTTTCCCTCTTTCGGTACACCCTTGTATTCAACTCAGTCTCCCATTCTCAACCATTAGTTGTGTTGAGGAGGCGAAGCATGAGCAGGAGGATAGTCCAAATGAATCCCCTCCAAGTCTTGAGTGTCGAGCTCGTCGTTAACTGGAGGCGCAGCATGAGAAGGAGCACAATTTAAATGAATCCCTCTGAGTCTATAGTGTCGAACTCGTCATTATGTGGAGGCACAACACGAGAAGGAGCACAATCCAAATAAATCCCCTTTGAGTTTTGAATGTCCGCTAGCTTTTCTGTTCAGAGAGAAAAAAAAGTGGGCCAAAAAGAATGGTCAACTCGATGGAGAGTGCAACATTAAGTCAACATTTTTTCTCAGGGAAGTGCCAATAAGCAATAACACACCGGAGCATAATCTGTCTTTGCAGAAAATGAATTCTCCGACTCTGCCGGCTTCGACTTGCCTATATTTTCATAAAGTAGAAAATGTTATCGCTCCAAGTAAATCACATGCGTTGCACGAATCATTCAAATAAGTTGTTGGATCACTTAATGCGTGCATAAAAAAACATGGCTTTCCAAGTACCTAAGAACGAAGAGGAAAAAGAGAAGAAGAGATACTGCTGATGAAGGCCTCATTTCGATGATCTGAAATGGAGGGAAGCAGCGACCGGCGTTGTATTTGACAAGCTCTTGATCTCGTGAACGATGTAGGGGATAATGTAGAAGGTGTTTGTGTATATACACTAGGCACGTTTATATATACTCTGCAAGGCTTGTACATCTTTATTTCAGTTTGGGATTACTTTCTATTTCTTGAAACCATTTACTTCCATTCCAGATATAGAAGATGTTATTTTTAAGGCACAAAGAAGCATAAGTTTGTGGAAAAATAATAATTTACCTGCCTATCTTGTGCTTCTTCAAACAATCCTTTAAATAAGCAAAGCAATTAATGAACTGTGATTTTGGCTCTCATTAGCATTGAATTTGCATTGCCACGCATTTGATTGAGCCAAATATCTTTTTAGTTATAATTCCATGTTAAAGAGTGCCTCAAAACACTTGTTAGAAAGCCACACATAAGAAAAATACAGATTTCAATACTTTGTTTCTCTCGTATTGTATAATTAGCATTGAAAGTTCAAGCACAGCATTTGAAAATGCTTGTTAACAAACGACAAAAGCCTTTTCTCAGTTAGTTTTAGGCGACTTATGTCAAGAATATAATCTTATTGTTTGATCTAATTCAAACGCGTGCCAGAGTTATGACCTAAATTGTTTTGCCAATTTTGTTCGATGACACTTATGTGGGTATAAGTTGCTGGTGCAATTCTTATGTCCATGTGTGGCACCAGTTCCGAGGACGCTTTTGACTTAGTTTTAGACTATTTGTGCGACCAGGTAATTAGCTATTGTGATTCAGATCCACCTTGAGCAAGAATTGTGAAATGGATTCAACAACATGAACATTGTTGATCAAATTTATATCATTATAGCATTAAAATATCACTTTTTAAAGTTCTATGGATGACAAAAACATCATATATATATATATATATATATATATATATATATATATATATATATGTACACATTTTCTTGTTGAAAAATCATTTAGCAGTGTCCTTGACGACCCCACTCAAAAATGATCCTAATTCTGGCACAAGATACTGCCACGTCGCAATTTACAAGTACGAGAGTAGCCACAGGGCAACATCATGATTACATATAACATACTTCATAATTGAATGAGGACAAACAATGAAGTTACAGATCGCTCATTGATGGAGGACTCCCGGTAGTAGGAATCGAATCTAGGCATGGTCCAGGGTCGTTTGTTTCGCAAAAATAAATGGCTCAAAATTTTTTTTTTTAAAATGATCACTTACATCATTTAAAAAAATGAATGAATAAAAAATATTTACATTGTTCACGAAAATATTTATACATACATTATTGTCAATATAAAATTAATTATTTCAAATGAGAGAAACAACCATTTTTAGAAAAAAAAATTTTTCAATTTTTTTTTTTATGATACAAACAAAGTTCATGTTTCTAAATTTTACTAATGGAGCTAACCTTTCATCTACATTAGTTAAAACCTAGCTAAAATAACTCTCTCTCTCTCTCTCTCTCTCTCTCATGCACAATCACTGGAATTGATAGCTAGTTGAAATTTCAGCTACATGCCAACTAGAATACCAAGTAATCCCAACGAAGTTTAGTCAAGGAAAAAGGAAAGAAGAAAGTTCTCATTATTCAAATACATGAAAACACACCTAAAAAACCAAAACTGATGGATTATCTTAGAAAATTCGAAAAAAAAAATACAGTTATTACACAAAAAGAAAGTTTTTCATGTACAGGATCCTGCCTACTCCTAAATCCTAAAAAAACTGCAGAATTTCTGCAACACTGTCCAACCGCAATTTTGTTGCCTCCTCGTTGTCCTAAGATCTTTTTCCTCAATTTTCTCCTCTTCTTGTTCCCCTAAAGTATTGCACGACCATGTTTATAAAATAGAAGTGTATAAAGTTCTGTTGCTCAGTTGTGTATTGGTGGCTTTCTCTTTGCCGGAGAGTAGTCCATCCCAGCAATGTCCATGATGTCCGGATAATGCTCCGAAGCAGAAGAAGAATTGACTGAGAAGTTTTCTTTCCCCCCACCAAGTTGGCCACTATTACTTCTTTCGCCCTCCAATGTTGACTTGGCCTCACTGCCTCCTTGGGTTATTTCCTCCTGTAAATTGGACATGTGCAGAATCGTTTCAGCAACCACAGAAGAAGACCAAACGATAATGTTATTCGCAATTATCATTGTTACATTCACTATTAACCAGGATAGAAGAGTTTTGCATCATAAGCTCGAACGGAGGGTTAACTTAAAACGTCGAAAATGACACCCATTATTATACACACTTACGCTATTCTTCAGATGATGAGTCCTATAAGCATACAAAACCATGTACGAGTCGATGTGTAAGAAGGATTGAGACCAATAAAAGTGAAGTCCTTATGAACGGTACAGAAAGACGAGATAACCCAACTCTAAATACCATCTTAAAAGTCAAATGTGCATCCGATTGCTCAAAAGTTTGAGCTCTCGAAGAATAATGAAGGCTACATCGTGTGTTGAGGAACAACTAACCTTTGAGTTTGGAGCCTTGGTAGTAGGAGTGGTTGCAGTAAGGAGCTTCCTGGTTTTGCCTGCATCAAATGAAGCATGAAGCATCAGCACAAGAGATCATCGAAATGTGCAGAAAAGGAAGAAGAAAAATCTAAATGGAGTTGCTTCATTTATGCATTCATCACCGTGTTCATCAAAGGAAAGAAAAGAGGGAAATACGCTGATTTTATTCAAGAAAAATGCAATAAATTTGCATGAGATATAACGTCAATCTTTAGCGCACATAGAAGAATCAGTTACCTTCTGTCTGAGAAATAAGAAGCATCAGAAGCAGAAGATGGGCTGCCAAATGGGTCTTCATCTGTGGATGAATTCTGTATAAAGGAATATAAAAATGAAAAGAGGGGAAGAACACACTGAGAAATATCACAATCCTCTCTCTCTCTCTCAAAGCTTGACCTATTAAACAGTTTGGGAGTGCCTTGATGAGATGACAAGAATGCTAACTTGCTTTACTTATATATGTGTGTGTGTGTGGTTTTCAGGACCCACGTGTAGGTTTCCCAACATTTGGTTGTGGTGTGATTTTTTCAAGAATTTTGTCTGTTTTTCTTTTCTTTTTCCTTCCAAAAGTGCCACTACAGTTGTACCTCATCCCGTGCTTTAAGTGATAAAAATATATTTTAATTCATTTCTAAAAGCTTAAATTTTTTTAGGAACGATTTATTTAATATGGCATTAGAGCATAAGTTATCGATTGTCCATTTCAATTTTCTTATGCATGCTTTCATGTTTTCAATTATCTCGTCAACGTGATTACATCCACATCTTATCTTGCACATGTAAAGGACTTGCATACATTAAGGGGACATTGTTAAGTGAAAAGCTACATATACTATTGGGTTAAATTTCTAATTTGGAAAAAGCGATATATCTTGTAATACGAGAGTAAAATTTTTGAACTTTAATTATATATTGGATACTGATTCAAAACTTTCGAGTCATATTGTAGTTTTGGAAAAAGAAGTTTCTAATCTTGAGTTTAGGAAGATAATATCGTTGGTGCCGGGATTATTTGGATATTTTGTTAGAATTTTCCTACTAAATAGTTTGCGAAATCTCACGGGATAATTCAAAATTTTGTATAACATGATTAAATTTTCTTTTCCGATTAACTCTATTACCATCACGTTACTGTTTTGGGAGATTGTTGATTTGTCAATGACAAAGCTGTGCTTTAGTACTAGATGGTGGGGAGAGCCCAAAGTCTTAAATCATAGAAAAACAACGAAACTTTATGGAAATGACATGTGATTGGAACTTGCCCCGCCCTTTTTGGGTATGATGAGGACTTTGAGAATCATGTCTCTTGGATTTGTCTATAGACTATATGCACCCTTGTTTTTTAATCGATGTATACTCCAATGGCAGCGAGCCCCACCTAGGAAAACTTTATTGTTCTTGTCCTTATTTTTCTCTTTCATGTGTATATCAAGGGATTTGCCAAGAACCCACCATTTTAAATTGGAGCTATGTCTTGTAACAAAATCTGAAAAATGGAGCGTCCCTCCTTTTTGGCTACTATTTCCCCAAAATTTTAATTATATGTGATAAATCATATCATACGGGCATGTAAGTGTACACATCACATCCCATTTGAAGTGATTAGTCAGACCAGGGAGGATGGACATAATGGGTGCTGTCTCCTAGTAATGGCATTTGCTGTACAAGTTGTGGCAGGTGGGCAAGAGATGGGACACCATGATGGGTTAGGGTTTTCAGCAACTAGATTGTATCCATTTTTTATAAGTAATGCAATTACTATTGATCTTGTAACGAGCTGATGTGCTGTCTATTTAAGAAAGATAAATAGCGAATTTGTTAATATATCTGATGTCCCAAATCCTAGATTAGAAATCATTGAAATCTTGAGGATTCGATATTTCTATCGAGTTCTTGCCTCTTATTGCCTTTTCAAAACTTGGAAAGTGATTAATGAGTTTTTTTTTTTTTTTTAAAAAGGGCATGCTCGTTCTTCTTATATCTTATTCTGTTATGAGATATTATATTATGAATCAATTATATTGTTGATATGGATAAGCAAACTAATCATACTTATGTATTATCATATGTATTATCACAGTAAAAATTTTGTTTTGTAGTTCGACATTATACTAAGTTTAGATGATGACAGATCGTATGCATTTTACATGACATTCTTTCTCAACGCTATCAAGGCATGCACCTTTAAAAGGATAAGCTGCGACAAACCCTCAAGCAAATGCCCCTTCCTTATGCCCTCTTTCTGCAATTACACAGGACTCCAAAGCTGTTATGGGGATCATCCATGCATCGGATTCATTTGATGTAGTCGTAGTTGTCGTCGAGTTGCACTTGTCTGACTTGCTGCACTAATGTCTTCTAACAATGTTTGACAAAACATAATTTAGAGCTCCCCAGATGGATGGTGCAGCTTCCTCGAAGTTGTGAGGGGGACGTCGTAGGAGCATGATTTCATGTACACCGTCGCATCCAAGAGCGCAATGACAAAACTCCATTTTCAAACGCCACATGATCATGATGGATTGCGGGGATGATAGAGAATGTCCTCCGAAATAATCTGATTTATGCCAACCATGAAAATGAAAAACTTATGTCTGATGAACAACAACATAATCTCCACATAGAATTGCAAATTTTTGGGCAGTATGGACAAGATAACATTCTAAGAAATTGCTTTTTTTTTTCTTTTTTTTTTTCTAACGAAAACCCAAAAGGAGAGAAGAAAACTCTCGTGGCAACCTGCGGAGCCGCATGTGGAGATAACGTGATGGCCAAGAAAATTTGCAGATGCGCTGCCGCAGAGGCAGTTGCTGCAATTGACTTGGATTATCAAATGATGGAGAGCAGGAGACATCGTGGGCCGCCGCCACGTGTCCGGTGCCAAGGGGGCAATAAATGTGACGTCGACGCCACCGTTGTGGGCCCCAGACGTGCCAGTGGCTGACGTGGCATCTCTCTTGCCCTCACTAGCCCCCGAGGGACTCATCCTTAAGGGTGAAAGGGAGGGAGCATTTCATCCAAACCGTCGGCGTAATGGACCGACCATCATTTTTAAAAGTCTAAATTCACGCTATTTAGAATAACTTCCAAAACAATCGTAAATGTATTGTATGGATCGTTAGGATTCGGCACAAAATGACAAGAAAATAGAGAATAAAAACGAGAAAAAGAAATCAAAACATGAAGTTTTTATCTTGATTCATCTTTAAAATTAGAGTTATGTCCAGCAGTAATTATTTATGAACTTAAGCTTAAATAACCAATAAAATATGAGTTTAAACTTTAAAAACTCTTTGGCGACCCGCTACCATGTTGGGGCGACTCTCTAACTGCCCGCTTGCTCACTATAGAGCGAGACCCCTACGCCTTTCTATCGATAAAATGTATAAACCACACCCCAAGACAGATGTTAATGTAGCAATGAAAAATTCTGTGAAATTCTAATATAATCCCATAAGCGAATTACCATTGGAAATTGTTAATGTGGTGTTATCAAGTTGTTATTGGTCATTTTCCGTGAGACGCCGATTTAGACAATTTTACTTTAAAAAAATTCTCTGTGGATCATCTCGTCATCAATTTTTGATGGCGATTGATCAAGAGATTGCATCGAAATCTCGCTCTAAGGTATTGAATTGTATTAATAAAATTAAAAATTTTAGGATCCAATTTGTTCGGGGGCGAATCGGGAAGCTACCCTTGTTAGATCCATGTGCTACTACTTCCTTCAACTATGAGAAGCAATCAAACCAGCCACGTGGGTGCCGCCGCTTCACGAGGCGTGTCCTCTCTTTGCCCGGCAGGGAGGCCATCCCGGTGGGACCCGCAGCGTCCGACCTCTCTGTGACTGACTTTTCAGTTTTATTTTTTATTTTTGGATTTTCCAAATTTTAAGTTTTCTTTTTCCCCCACCATTTTCCAACCTCTTCTTTCCTTTTCTATTTTTAAATTAAAGCTCCTTATAATAAAGTGAAATTAGAAGCTTTGAGTATAGTGACGTGTTCGTCATTCACACCTTTATTTTAGTATTACTTGTTTAGGTGTGCAAGATTATAGGAGCTCACGCTAAATTGAGATTTCTATAATTATATATATCGTATTTTTAGTGGGATCTCATTTTGTCGTTAGCGAGAATAATTCAAATTTAGGAAAAATAAAGTATTGCATGAAAAAATATCAAGCAATTTGGGTCCTTTTGGGAAAATGAAAAGAGTAATGTCAAGAACCATAATTTTGATTTAAAAAATTATTTGGTTGGCACTTGATGGTTTTATGGCACTCGTTTGAATATTTATGTCAACCTTATTTCATCATGATGTAAATCGATCTTACACATCAATCTTTCATGCCCTTTACATTACTCTCAGATGAAAAGATACATTTAATGAACGATCAAACATTTCTACTCAACTACGTTTATGCATCTGGATAACTAAGGCTCCGTTTACTAAGGAGCAATTAACAAGTGTTTAATTTTCTTTTAAGGATCGACTTATATGGGTTGGAACGTTCGGAGAATTTTAGCGAAGACATGATGCTGCGAAGATAGCCAACAATAATTGGACTGCCATGTTGGGATCTGTTTATTAATGTTCCTCTTTCTTTGTTTTTCTATTCTTTTGTTCCCCGGGATGAAAAAAACATAAATTCATTTTGTAATATCAACTAATCTTTCTATTGCTTGAAATAAAAAAGTGGTCGGGAAAAAATTTGAAACAGAAACAAAAGTAGTAGAAAGAAGTAACTTATTGTTCCCGATAATAACTTCTAGAAATAAGTCTATTTTTTCTTTTCTTTTTCTTTTTCTTTTATTCTTCTTGCTTGTTGCTCATGGTCGCCTACCATTGTCCGCATTGGCCATCGGCTGACAATAGGTGAAGAAAAGAAAAAAGAAAAATAATTCTTAAAAAATTATTAAAAAATCAAAATAAATACTACGTTATTTAAAATTTTTTTATTCCTACCAAACACATTCCTGTGTTTTTCTATTTCGAGAATATAAATTTTGTGTACTTACCAAACGCATTCTTTTATTCAGAAATTATTCTAGGGAATAGAAACAGAAAAAGATTATTTCTAAAAGAAATTGTTACCCAAAACAAAAGCATTACCAAACAGACTCTTAGTGATTTTCAGTGAAAATTGGCCAAAATAACCATATTGGAATGTTGCGCAAAGATTTATAATCAAATTGACTAAATTAAAAAATTTAGAACTGAATTGGCATGTAAACATTTAGCACGAGACGATATGCTTAAGATATAGGCCACCAAATGTGTTTACAAATGGCTAGAAAGGAGTCGACCTATGAACTAGATATTTATCATCCGTGCGCAATTTCATTGATCCATGCGCGACAAAAACAAGATTAAACCGTCAACTCGAACGGACACTTAACTATGTGCCATGTGCTTGTCTCATTGATGGATCATGTCGAGAGTTGCCGGCCCTCGGTGTTCGGATACAAAGTTGCTGCTTCGTGTTCTTTCAATTGAAAGGTCGGTCTAGGAAGATTGTCCCCGGGCCATGTGCGATGCCATAATTGAATCCTTTCCCTCCTAGCGAGGGAACAGAAGAAAAAAGAGTGGGGAAGCTTCAGCCGATTGCAGAAGAGGTAGCAGCATCAGCATTTAAGCCGGAGGTCTGGGTAAAGAGTACGACTGATTTTGATTTCCGGGCTTTATTTTTACATCGGCCGACAAGGAGACACCGAGTGTTCTTCCAAGTTCTTCGTTCAACTTCCAAATTTTGGACCACTTCAGGCACCGAGCCCTTCTCTTTCTCTGGTCCCGATGCATGCATGTTTCAAGACTCTTGTCTGGTCACACTATTGCGACGATGACTCCTTTGTTTTTATTGCATCTGAGAAATGCGTTGAACGATCTGCCTGATGTCTGCTGAATCCGATAGGTTGAGATATGTACAAACTTTGGTTCTGATGCCTAGCTTGTACGTACTACTATCACCGCCCTCTTTTCCCGGCTAAATCTGCATCGTTTGGTTCCATTAGCTAGGAATACACGAAGTGGCCGCATTCCAAGCAATCAAGATGCATGAAATAGGAAGTAACTTCAGTTGTTTGGACCGATTAAGAACTTTGATTAGGTATCACATGCCATTAGGCCGGTTTTTTAGGGTTGATTCCTCATCTGGCCCTCGGGTCGAAGCGCTAGGATCCGGAGTCTGGCCATTTAGGTCTCGAGTCCGGGCACCTAGGATCTCGGGTTTGGCTTTTGAAGAGACTTTGGATCCGAACGCTGGGGTCCCAACTCATGACGCCGGCAGGCGGGGATTTGGAATTCCAACAGGTATTCTTAGATAATCTTATTCCACATTTTCAAAGGAATCCTGTACCATATAAGTAATATAACTACAAGTTTAGGAATCATTTTGAACATGAAAAATCAAGGTGAGTAATCCAATTCCGCAATGAAACAAATGAAGTCTTGTTTAATAGAGAGACACTCTAAATAAAGGGAAAATTACCCAAAAAAAGTCCTAAATATATTGTATTTATATCAATTCAATTATAAATCTTTTAATTATGCTGATTTAGTCATAAACATTTTCATGTTTTGACAATTAAGTCTCTCTGGCCATGACATGGATGTTGTTTAATTTTATGTGGCACGACTAATGCTAACGTTGACATTTTTAAATATTTTTTGAATTTTTCATTAATCTTTTGTTTTTTTTTTTTTTTTTTTTTTTTTTTTTTTTATTTTCTTTACTATTTTTTTTTTTTTTTGAACTGAGAGCTAGCAAGGGTATGTGATTCTCACCAGCACTAAGAGAGGGCATCATGGCCCTCACTTGGTGCCCTCACCAACCACAACAAGGGCTATAATGCCCTAGGCTGCCAAAGTGGGGGCTTGCGGTCCCTTGCCTAGATCTAGCATGGGCATCGCAACCCTCACTTGATCTAGGCCAAGTGGGGGTGCCATGGCCTCGCTTGATTTGGGCAAAGCCGTGATGCTCAGATCCAGCGACCCCCTTAATCCAATATGAAAATAATAAAAGAAAAAGAAAAAAAATTATTTTAAAAATCCAAATAAATATTGAAAAATTATTATAAAAAGTCAACATCATCGACCGTATCAACGTAGAATAAATAATGTCTACATCAATGATTCTGGCCTAAATCGGCCGGACGGACTTAATTGACAAAATATAAAAATATTTATGATTAAATTAATATATTGAAAAATATGGAGTTGGATTGATATGAGAAGACTAGATTTAGATTATTTTTTTTTTAATACTTTTCCCCCAAATAGACGTAGGAGTGAGCCTTTCAAAGTGCATTTAGAATGCTACGGCGGCTTTTAGAAACGTGTAAATGTCCCATAACAAGAGTTCGGGAAGCCCTATTCAAATAATCAAAGATGAAGCTAGTCAAAGCTTATTTTGATGGAGCAATCAAGCATGCTTTTGCAATTTTTTTGAATCAAAAGAATAAAGAGTTCATTTTTCTCTCTCCATCTCTCATTGAAAGAATGGAGGAATTCCTGGAATTCCTCCAACGCCATCGATCTAATTGTTGAATAGCGTGCATGGACATCACTCATGTTCATACTTAATTATGTTCGTACGTGGGTGATATTTATAACTCGTTATAAATTAATCAAAGGCACGTTTGCAAGGAAAAAATACTTTGTTTATGCCCCCATGATTTGATTTTTCTGTTCCGTTGTCGTTTGTGCTTATTAAAAAAGCACATTTATGGAGCGAGAAGACATGATGAGTGACGGTAGACTGAAATTTCAAAGTCCGAATACATTCAATTTATTCTCTGTTGAATGTTCTGAACAGTGAGGACATGGTTAAGTGACGTTGGCCCCATCCATTAGGAAAATGACTCTGCAGCTTCTGATACACGCCAAAGGCATGAAGTTAAAATGCTTTCGGGTCACCTTGATGCAGAGCTTGGGAAATTTCGCTGCGATAGTGAGTGCGAGATTAGGTAAAAAAAACATAGGAGAAGACGCGCGAAACTCGGACAAATGTATGTCGCGCCTTGCGAGTCGATACAAACCGACGTCTCCGAATGACTGTGGTTCATGTCGAAGAGGTTGTCGGAACATTAATATGCGACTAACACCGGCCGTCCTCGATTATTTTATAAGGGATTACTGGGTTAATTGAATGACCCACCAGTACTGAAGATGTTCATGCATATCTTAAAATCATTGGTTCATTACATTTTGTTACGCAACACTGAATATTTATACTTACATTGTATTTGGCATACATGGATTACATGTATCTTATATCTTAATATCGACCAACACAAAGCTTGATAGAAAGAAAGATGCTTCAAGTTTTGCCGACTAGATAGTATACGAATGAAACAATTATGTCAAATTGGTAAGGAAGAGTGAAGATGTATGGTTACATAGTTTGCTCAAAAAAACATACGTTCTTGAGGAGAGATTATTGGAATTCACCAATACAATAGAGATTACACACAATCAAACCTCTAAAACCCTTCATCTCTAAATGCTCAACACGCTCTTGCAGTTACTTCCTTAGTGTAAAAGAATATGCATAGACATAAGCTCTCAAATTTCAAACCCTAGAAAAAAAGAAGAAAAAGCTTCAGGACCCGTCAAATAATATTTCAAATGATCCGAACAGTGTACGCATCGGGTCCGGATCCATGCTCTGGATCCGACAATCCCTTTGCAGCCCCATCTCTTTTCTAGTATTGACTGGTGTCTAATTTCTTTGCTTCCAAAAAAACGGGTGGCGACCCATGAAAATCTCAAAAAGGATTATAATTTTAAGGATGAAAGTTGTATCATATGAAGAAGAAACAATCTCTATACATGGATGAAGAAGGTAAGACAAATTGAACTCCTTATTGTTGGATGAAATCCCTTAAAGTATTTTGAAGTTGACAAAACAAGTTTATCAGTCTAGTCTGAAGACTTACAAATTCAAAGTCTCAAGATCAAAGTCTCAAGATCAAAGTCCGAAGACTTACGCATTCTATTGACAAAGTCGAAGATCAAAGTCGAGATCAAAGTCTGAAGATTAAAGTCCTAAGCTAGCAAGACTCAAGACTTATATTTCAAAGTCTACTCACAAGGACAGTTTCCGGACGACGTTTATTCCGATCTTATACGATCTTTTCTTCTAACGTCCGATGGATATCTTTCTACTTGGATTCAGCTCTAAACGATCTAAGTTTTATATGGAATATGTTTAGATTCTTTGACGACTTCGCAACTTATATTTGGAAGGATCTACTTATGGAAACCGAGATCCTGATTGTATGGGCGAGCAGGATTGATGGGCTATCAACACTTACCTTAAAGAGCTCGAGATCTCTAATTGATTCGTCCAACGGGTTGATTGGAAGAACTTCTTTGGAAGGTGCCAACGGTACTGAAGGCATGAAGAAGTATATAAGAGAGATGCTCTAGTTGTTGAAGGGTGCGGATAGAAGAATTCCAAAGTCTGAAATCTCCTCTATTACTTTGCGATATCATTCTTTGAGCATTACATGTAATCAAAAGAGAGATCATATTGTAGATCTTGAGGAAGTGTAGTAGAGTAATCTACACTCGTGGACTCAAGAGCGTGAGATTGTAATCACTCTTATTGATTCTTAGTGAAATCCAGCCTGAAGGGCTGTCCGTGTGGGAGAGTGGACGTAGGCTTGATCTAAGCCGAACCACTATAAATTTGGAGTCTTGATTCTCTATCCTTAATCCTTTATATTGTTATTTGCTTTAATTTGCTGCAATCGTTGACTTTAAATTATTCATATCTTATTTGATTTGAATTGTTAAAATTGCAATAAACACCTATTCACCCCCTCTAGGTGCTAATACTAGTTCTAACAATTGGTATCGAGCTTGTGTACTTGTTTATAAGAAGTGTCTTTACTTCTAAGTAAAAGATCTATGGCTAGTATGCTGCCTACAGGTTGGTTGAAGGACAAAGCAATACCAGACCTCCATACTTTGATGGAAAAGATTACAGCATATGGAAAAAATAAGATGAAGGCATTCCTAAGATCGAAAGATCCTTTGGAATGGGAAGTTGTTGATAAAGGAATTATTCCATTGCTGAATCGGGACTCGAGAGAGGAAAAGAACCTGCTGTTCCTATTCTTTTGACTCAAGAAGAAATTACCAAAAGACAGACTCTCGACGCCAAAGCTATTTACTCTTTATATTGTGCTTTATCCCCTACTGAATATAATAGAATATCTTCTTGTGATACAGCAAAAGAAGTATGGGACAGCTTCACATTACCTATGAAGGAACCTGATCGTGTGAAAGAAACAAGGATCAACATTCTCTTGGGACAATATGAAGTTTTTAAGATGAGATCGGAGAATCAATTACCGACATGTTTAGTCGCTTTCTGAAATTGTGAATGGTCTTGAATATCAGGGGACATCCAATCTCGGGACATATGAAGGTCAACAAACTTCTTCGTGGACTCTCAAAAGACTGGAATCACATAAAAACCTCAATAAGAGAGACACGAGAGGATTGCTCCACTTTACGTAGATGAATTAGTTGGAACTCTTCAATCCTATGAAGTAGAACGGAACAACGAAGAGGAAGATTCAAAAGGTAAGAAATCTATTGCCTTAAAGTCTAATGACTATTCGATGTTACTGATTCAAGAAGATCTAGATGATGAAGAACTGGCATTGATGATAAAGAGATTCGAAAGCTGAACAAAAAAGGAAGGAAATTCAATTGGAAGAAACAAAATTCTCAAAGGTTTCAAAACAGGTCAACGGAGAGGAAGATGATACGAATAAAGAAGTGACTTGCTTTGAATGCAAGAAAAGGGACACATCGACCTAACTCCGTCCTCTCGGTAAAGAAGAGAAAAGGGAAGTCTGAAAAACAGGAAGGCACTCAAGGCGGAGACTTGGAGTGATACTTGAATGTGAAGATAGTGACAATGATTATGCCAATATTTGTTTAATGGCACGATCGGACTCACCTCGAGACCTTGATTCAGACTCGGACAGTGAACTCGAGGTAAGTAACTTGAAAATTCCTGTTAAAGTTTCTAAATACATTGATGAACTTTGTCTTAGTCCGAAAACCTCTCTTAAGAGGATCTCCGAATTAAAAAGGGAAAATTCTACTTTGAAACAAAAGGATAAACTTATGAAAGAAAAGGTTGAAAAACTTGAAAAGATGTTGTTGTTGTAAAAGAAAACTCAGACAATATCTTAAATGAAAATAATCTTTTGAAAAATGATATGACTAACATATCAAAGAGATTTTCAAATGGTTCTGAAAAACTGGACAAGATTCTTTCGATACAAAGACCATATTTTGACAAGTTGGGTCTTGGTATGACTTCGAAACTATTCCACTAATTGATTTTCCAAAGGTAAAAGAAAGAATTAAACAAAGACCAGCTAGAACTATTTACAAAAATCATTTTCAGAAAGTTTTTGTAAAACCTCGTTGGTAGAAGTGCTCTAAGATGTTCCAAGTGTAAAAGCTCGAACACTTCGAGAAAGAATGTCCTTTAGTTTGGAGACCTGTTAAAAGGAGTTGGGCTAAGACTGTCTATTGTACTAACACTTCGGACCCAAGATGGTATGGGTACCAAAAGAGCTTGAATTCTTGTTAATTGCAGGTTACTATCAAAAAGAAGATAAAATGGTATCTTGATAGTGGCTGCTCAAGACATATGACAAAGGGACTCAAACCGCTTCATAAAACTTATCCCGGATAGACGGAGGAAAAGTTTCCTTTGGTGGTAACAATAGAGGGAAGATTACTGGTCGAGGAACAAAGTGAAGATTGGGAGTTTGTCAATCAATAATGTTTCATTAGTTGAAGGATTAAATTACAACTTGCTTAGCATAAGTCGGTTGTGTGATTCTCAGTTTCAAGATCAACTTTCGGGAAGAAACGTGCTCGGAATCGGTAAAGACCTTACTCAATCTTTTGCGGTCGAAGACATGGAAATATCTATCTTCCTCGGATGTGAATCAAGAAAGATCACAATGCTTAATATCAGTACAAGATGAAGCAAATCTATGGCACAAAAAAGCTAGGCCATATCAACATGAAGCAAATCAACAAGATCTTTACAAAGAAACTTGTTCGAGGATTGCCTACTTTGAATTATTCAAAATCTGATCTATGTACACCATGTGTACTGGGTAAACAAAGTTAGAAATTCTTACAAATCAATAAATAAAGTTTCCACTAATCATGTATTGCAGCTTTTGCATATGGATTTGTTTGGACCTACCGAACGAAAAGCATTGGTGGTAAAAGGTTCTCTGTCTGTAATAGTGGATGATTATTCACGATTTACTTGGGTCTACTTTCTTTCAAGTAAGTCGAGACTTTCTCTCTTTTTCAAAATTTGCTAAAAAGGTGGAGAATGAGAAAGGTCATACTATTACAAGCATTCGTACGACCATGGAGGTGAGTTTGAAAATCAAGAATTTGCTAACTTGTGTGATGAATTTGGTTTTCAACATAAATTCTCTTCTCCATATACACCGAACAGAATGGGGTTGTGGAAAGGAAGAATAGATCATTACAAGAAATGGCAAGAACTCTTTTAATTGGAAATCAAGTTTCTTCAAGGTTTTGGGCAGAAAGTCATTTCAACCGCTTGCTATATTATAAACCGAGTATTTTTAAGACCAATTCTTGAGAAAACTCCTTATGAAATTTTTAAAGGGAAGAAACCAATAGTTTCTTATTTTCAAATATTTGGTTGCAAATGTTTTATTCTAAAAAATGCTAATGATCGTGTTGGTAAGTTTGAAGAAAAATCGATGAAGGATTCTTTCTTGGATACTCTACAACAAGCAAAGCCTTTAGAGTGTTCAACAAAAAGACTCGGACTGTGGAAGAATCAATGAATGTCAAATTTCAAGACTCTCCACAAGTTCAGCAGATACTGCATCGAAGACTCGAAACCGCTCCGTAAACCTAAGCCGACTCCACCGAAGCGCTTGCTAATTCAAGATCGCACAACAAGCTACTAATGAAGAATCTACTCAAGAAGAAGATCAACAATCTATCGACTGAACAAAGAACTAGAAGCACAAGTCTAGTCATCCCGAAGAACTCATTATTGGAAATATTAATGAGGGAATTCGAACAAGATCCAAAAGGCGAGAGGAGTCTAGTGTTTGCTCTTATTTCTGAAATAGAACCCAAAAATATCGAAGAAGCTTTAGCCGATGAAAGCTGGATTGAAGCAATGCAAGAAGAACTCAGACAATTCAAGATTAATGACGTATGGGAATTAACTCCCAAACCAAAAGGTAAATCAGCTTATTGGAGCTAAATGGGTTTTCAGAACAAAGTTGATGAAAAGGCAAAGTAACGAGAAACAAAGCAAGACTCGTAGCTAAAGGATACACGCAAGAAGAAGGGATTGACTACGATGAGACTTACGCTCCAAAGAGCAAGGTTAGAAGCAATCAGATTATTACTTGCTTTTGCTTGCTATAAGAATTTCAGGTTGTTTCAAATGGATGTCAAAAGTGCATTCCCGAATGGAATTATTCAAGAAGAGGTCTACGTAGAACAACCTCCTGGTTTTGAAGATTCAAAGAAACCGGACTACGTATTCAGACCAAGAAAGCTTTATATGGACTAAAACAAGCTCCTCGAGCTTGGTATGAAAGGCTAAGCAATTTCTTAATTCATAGTGGCTTTTCTAAAGGTAATGTAGACACTACTCGTTCATTAAAAAGGAAGGTAAAAGTTTTCTACTTGTTCAGATTTATGTAGATGACATCATATTTGGATCATCTAATGAGACTTTATGTAAGAAATTTTCTAAGTCTATGCAGGATGAATTCGAAATGAGCATGATGGGTGAACTATCCTTTTCCTTGGTCTACAAGTCAAACAACTAAAGGAGGGAATATTCATTCATCAAGAGAAATATGCAAAAGAACTTGTTAAAAAGTTCGGTCTGGAAAATTGCAAGAAGATCGACATACTAATGTCAAGTTCCTTGAAGATAGACAAAGATGAAGCAGGGAAGAAAATTGATCAAAAATTATACAGGAGTATCATTGGCTCACTCCTTTATCTTACTGCATCCAGACCTGACATATTATTTAGTGTTTGCATATGTGCTAGATTTCAATCGATCCTAGAGAATCTCACTTAAGCGCCGTTAAACGTATTATTAAATATGTTGCTACTACGCTAAGATCGGTCTTTGGTATCCCAAAAATGAGACTTTACACTTCTTGGCTATTCGGACGCAGATCTTGCAGGGTTGTAGAGTTGAAAGAAAAAGCACTTCGGTACTTGTCAACCGCTTGGAAACAGGGTGGTATCCTGGTTTTCGAGGAAACAGAGTAATCTTGTGGCTCTTTCAACAGGCTGAAGGAAATACGTTGCTCTTGGAAGTTGCTGTTCTCAAATCTTGTGGATAAAACAACAACTGCAAGACTTTGGCATTGAAGACTCTTGCACGAAATTAGGTGTGACAACACCAAGTGCAATCAATCTTACAAAGAATCCCATTCTACATTCAAGAGCAAAACATATTGAGATTCGACATCACTTTATAAGAGATCATGTTCAGAACAAAGAAGTTTTGATACAATTCATAGACTCAAAGAATCAATTGCGTACATCTTTACAAAGCCTCTTGAGAAAAGCTTGTTTGAGTCTATTCGCTCAAGACTCAATATATTATCTCTTGAAGAATATTAGAGTTCGACTCAAGAACTAAAGTCCGATGCAGCATCGACTCAAAGGATCGAGAATATGAATCGACACGTCTGTAAGTTTCCTTACTTAAACTGTCTTATTGATAAGGTAAGATAATCTGTCTAATTTTAAGTTGGTTATTATTTTCAAAAGAAGTGGTTATCGTTTTATTAAGGCAGTTATTTTTCAAAAAGGAAAATTCAAAATTTCCAAAATATACGACGCTTGGTTATTCCCGTGCTGTTATCTTTTATACATCTCTTCTCCTTCGTTTTCACTTTACTCAGAAACCCTAGATCAAAAGCTTTTCACCGCTCCGCAATTTTTTCTCTCAAACTTCTTTGTTTCAAAGTTCTCAACTTTCTTGCGAAACAAGTGAGAAAGTCTCTCCAAAGAAAAGCACAATGTCGTATCGTAGGAAATCTTCCGAATAGCAAACAAGGGACCACAAGGCTCGGTGAGGGGCCTACGCATTTTGATCTCACCGAGGAAAGCGACATTCCTACCGAGCAGTCTCAAAAGCAAGTCATCCCCAACTAGACCTCAAGATGAAATGGTTTATGAAGACATCGAACCAAAGAAGAACTCTAAAGCCCGCCTTTGTTTATAAACTTTACTCCGCATTAAAGGAAGGGTCTGCTATGACTTTTGTGGATGAGTTTCGAAAGAGAAGGGTTATAGAAACGAGACGCACTTTCTTCTTGTAATGGAAAGGTCTGGAGTTGTGCCCGAGGGAACGGCCAAGAGCATTTGCAAATTTCCCGAGTGACCCTAGGTTTAGTAGTATGAATCGGCTGAAGGGAAGGATGATGATGAAAAGATGTTCATGCATTTTAAACCATGGATGGGTGTGGCTGCGAGCCTAAGAGGGAAGAAGAATGAATTGTTCCGCTCGGACGGACACGAAGAGATATGAAAAATTGCTGAAGCGTGGGGTGATGAACCCACGAACTGTGATTTTGACTTTCTGGACTTGTTGAGTATAAATCTGCGAGAGAAATTCGAAAAGCTCCAACTCTATCAATTCTCACATGGGACATCGTGACACAAAGACATTCTGAATTGACCGCCTATTTCTACTCCAATATCGTTTCATTGATGCAAACAGTTTTACCTTCAAAGTGAGAGATAAGGAGTATGTCATTGATTGTGATATTTTGGCTGATGTGCTTGGTGTGGAAAGAAGGGCTTTCCAACCAATCGGTGTGTCGTAAGTTCTCGCTACTCTTGAGCTAGCAAAGGACAGAATTGCGAAAGGAAGACTGCCTTATTCCAGAATGAATGCAACAAATACTTTGCTGCATAAAATTGTAATCAACCTCCTAAGACCCAAATCGACGTCTAAGACGGATGTTTCAATTTCTCAAGCGAAGTTGATGTTTGCCATCAAGATAGGTATGAACTTCTCTTTACCACATACCATCATCTTTCACATGTATAGATGCATGGTTAAGGACAAAGGAAAGCTTCCTTATGCTGCTCTCATTACTCGTCTCTTCGAGACATCTACACATTCAACCTCCTCACATTTTCATAGTGAAGACCATTGATAAAATGGTCATCGGGCTGGGATGATTACCAAGATGCGTTTGAAGGAGCTTAGCAAGAAGCTGGAAAAATTCAAGGAAAAGACTCTGTTAAGCTCGGACTGCACTCATCAGCAGCTAAAAGGAAAGGGAAAGAAGCTGTGGCTAGTTCCACCAAGAAGCGAAGGGCAATCATCCCGGAAGATGAAGATGATGAGGATACGATTCCTATCTCTACTCTAATTTCTCAATTTGCTGCATCTATTCCAACTGTTCCGAACATCAAGTTGCGATTTAAGAGAAGAAAGATGAAGAGAAGGAAGAGAAGAAAGAGAAAGAGAATGAGAAAGAGGAAGAGAAGAAAGAGGAAGAGAAGAAAGAGGAAAAGGAGAAAGACGAAGAGGAAAAGGAAGAAAGAAAAGAAGAGAAAGCGGATGAACCGAAAGAACAGATTCTCCAGGCGAAAATGAGGATTTACAACATCCCGTAACGAGGAATCGCCTCAAAAGAAGAATTCTTTTCTCCACCGAAGACATGGAGACGGGGAGATAAAGAAAGCGAACACACACCTCTTCGGCTGACTTTCGAGAAGAGGATGCTCAAACAGTGTTAGTCGATCACCTCCCGATGCCGAGGATATTCATGCTGCACGCTTCCGAAGGAGAGGCATCATCTCCACACAATGAACCTCCTTCGACATTCCTACCGGCTTGACTCCACCTTCGGCCGAGCTGAAACAAGCACTCGGGCCGACAACTCGGAGATTTTCGAAGGCTGCTTGAGATCATCTTGGAACTAAAAGGTCAAATTTATGCCATGGGATATGAATTTCAGACCTTGCGGAATGAAAATCATGCAATGTTCATCACTTTGCATGATCAGATTAAAGATGTTCAGCGTCAGATTCAAGAAACTGCAAAGGGCACTACTCTCACCCAAGTACAGGCAGATTTGAGGAAGCTGGAAGACACTGTAAAGTCTATGGAAGACTTTCAACTTGTTCGCATTCCTCGAGCTCCTTGATTTTTTTGCTGACAAAAAGGGGGAGAAGACCTTGCAGATTTTTTATTTTCTCAAAACCCAAACCCAATCTTTTTCTTTTATTGCTTGCTATCTTGACTTTGACTTAAGTTCTTTAACGTTTGCTTGCAGTTTTTGGAAAGTATGTTCTCTATGGCAATACTTTAAGCTTCGTAAATTAGCTTCGTAAATTTGATAGTACTGTCTGTTTATGACTAATGAGGTTTCAAAGAATGCGGATCTATGTACGGGAAAGTCCGAGTACGGGATATCTCGTGTACAGGATAACTTCTACTATCTTATTTAAATCTTTTATGATGCTTGCTTAAAAGTTGTATTGCAGGGCGATAATATTCAAATCTAAGAAAGTTTTGTCACCATCAAAAAGGGGGGAGATTGTTGGATGAAATCCCTTAAAGTATTTTAAAGTTGACAAAACAAGTTTATCGGTCTAGTCCAAGACTTACAGATTCTGAAGATCAAAGTCGAAGATCAAAGTCCGAAGACTTACGATTCTATTGACAAAGTCTGAAGATCAAAGTCCAAGATCAAAGTCGAAGATTAAAGTCTGGAAGCTAGCAAGACTCAAGACTTATATTTCAAAGTCTACTCACAAGGACAGCCTGGACGACGTTTATTCGATCTTATACGATCTTTTCTTCTAACGTCTGATGGATATCTTTCTACTGGATTCAGCTCTAAACGATCTAAGTTTTATATGGAATATGTTTAGATTCTTTGACGACTTCGCAACTTATATTTGGAAGGATCTACTTATGGAAACCGAGATCCTGATTGTATGGGCGAGCAGGATTGATGGGCTATCAACACTTACCTTAAAGAGCTCGAGATCTCTCTAATTGATTCTGTCCAACGGGTTGATTGGAAGAACTTCTTTGGAAGGTGCCAACGGTATTGAAGGCATGAAGAAGTATATAAGAGAGATGCTCTAGTCGTTGAAGGGTGCGGATAGAAGAATTCCAAAGTCTGAAATCTCCTCTATTACTTTGCGATATCATTATTTGAGCATTACATGTAATCAAAAGAGAGATCATATTGTAGATCTTGAGGAAGTGTAGTAGAGTAATCTACACTGTGGACTCAAGAGCGTGAGATTGTAATCACTCTTATTGATTCTTAGTGAAATCCAAAATGAAGGGCTGTCCGTGGGAGAGTGGACGTGGAAGGCTTGATCTAAGCCGAACCACTATAAATCTGGAGTCTTGATTCTCTATCCTTAATCCTTTATATTGTTATTTGCTTTAATTTGCTGCAATCGTTGACTTTAAATTATTCATATCTTATTTGATTTGAATTGTTAAAATTGCGATAAACACCTATTCACCCCCCTCTAGGTGCTAATACTAGTTCTAACACTTATCTCTTGACTCGTTATCATATAAAATATCCTGAAATCCACTTTAAGTTTAGCTGATCTATGAAATTTTGCAGAGCAACCATCAGCAATTTTTAGGTACATTGTGGGCAATATCCAAGGCATACCATTCATCAACTAATAATCACCTCACAGCTGGTTGAACATAAGTAAGAATCCAGCATGAAACACCAAAGCAAAGTAACATGCTGTGTATCAGAGAGAGAGAGAGAGAGAGAGAGAGGAATGATTCATGAAGCTGTGTTCGTAGTCCTGGTCAACCGGGAGTAGGAATCCATCTTTTTCGCCAGAAGCAAACAGAAGACAGGAACCATATGGCCATATCGTGCCTTGCCCTGACAGTTGAAATTTGTGTGATCTTGTCTTCTGTGTTTTTGGATTGTGGGGTTAATGCAAAGTGCACCATATTCTCCACCTCCGCGATCTTCATGCAGCCTCTTTTACTTTCCGCCGAACTGGTCGGTCGCAAAATCTTTATAAATCTCAGGTTCGTAGGTCCCAGGACAACTCAAACTTCCTCCTGCGGTGACTTGAGAAATCCGCATCTGTCGTCTCTCTAAAGTCTCGCCCGCTTTGTCATCCCTTTCGGTGGTAAATTTCAGTACTTGGAAAGACATGATAAGAAGTTAGGTAGTCCTTATGAGCTCTCCAAAAAGATGAACATATGGATTCATTGTCGCTACCATCGCCTACAACATAACCATTCTTCTCACTGGGGTAGAGAGAGAGAGAGGGGGGCGGTGGTGTAGGGCTATTTAGGAGGCGACAAAGGCAACCACGACAGGATAGAGCAACGATGGCAAGGAACTCTCACCAAATGAGTGGGGAGTAAGGATTTTCTTAATTAGGATCTTAGATTCTCTCCGGTGCATAGGTAGACGAAAAAGTGGCGAGATTTCAATTGAAAACCACTATTTACCGAAGAACATTTCAAGTTTCCTAACTGAGAAGATTACACAAGCATATATATGTATTAAACCAAATCAAAATCACTGAAAATAGTGGGTCTCATGTGTTGCCCCCTCAAATTTGAACCCGTCCAGGTTCAGTCTAGTACATAGACTAGGCCAACCGGAATAATGTCTTACTAACCACTCAACCAATCCGTCTGATCTCGAGTGCATTCCAAAAGCTGAGACAAAATCAGGTCCACTTCCCACATCCTTTCCATGTTACTTTCTATGCTTCCTCATTTGAATCGTGTGATATAACCTCACATGTTTCCTAGGTACACCATCACATGGGGCTGAGCCCGCCAAAAACCTTGACATTTTGATGGCAATTTGTAGGTTGAAGATCTGTCGTGTGAACCTGCACAAAAAGTCGCCGACCATGGCATGGCAATGACCGGCCATTTGAATAGATTGACGGTGCTTTTCAACAACACGCCAAAGCGAGACAAGATGGAAGGTCGCTGATCATGGCTTGCCTCAAACTGCATGTGCAGACATATGCAGCTGCATCAGAGGACCCCGGTTCTGCACGGCAAGTTATATAGGAGGATAAAACACTTGATTTGGAGACTCGATTTGATTGTTTACCATCTTCATCAGGTGGGGATATGAAAATACCGAAAATTTTAGAATCAGAAGTAGAAGGAGAGTAAAGTCTGTCAAATCAGTTTAATTAATCCCATTTTAACAAAACTATAAGCTCTGGGCAGGATTAGTTTTCTCAGTAGATTGAAATGGAGCATCAACATATATTTTAGCCTAACACCTGATCTGTTTGGGAAATACAAGATTTCATCATTTGAATTACAAGGGCCGAGGATGGAAGCTCAAGACAGAGTCGTATGATGCAGAAGTCTCACATATGATTCCCTGAGAAGGGAGTGGCTACCAACTGGAGCTTCCACCAACTTCCACCGGTCAATTCAACTTGGGGGCCACGTCTTACTCTGCCATCATTATAGGGATAGGGGGTTGGAGACAAAAGAAAGATCAAGGCAACATATCGGTTTTTCCTTTACACTCTACTTGGATATGTATTTATACTATTGGATATTCTGTTGCTTTTTCTCCAAACAGGAACTGCCAATTAACAAAGATCATCAACCAGAGAATTTAATGACCAGTGCCGAATCTTTCTATGAATTGCATCTTTTGCCTCTTTTGCTGTCAAAGGGCCTGTGGTACGGGTTCATATTTGGTTAGCCAAAGCTCATGTAGAGGCACTTCCGGCAGGATTCATCATCTTGGCAGGAATTCTTTTAAAATTGGGAACCTACGGGTTTTTAAGATTTTCAAAGTTTCAGTGGGAGACAAAACAGGATGAAATCTGGAGTTTTGCCTTTTCTTGTCCTCCCCAACAATGAGAAATTGGGAAAGTCAATAAAAGCAACTTCAGCAAAGAGAAACTCAAATCTAATACTAAGATATGATTCTGGACAAGCTCATAATAAATTATTGGGGTATGTACTTTGGATTCTTCTCTATATACTGCATTCCCCCCAAGAACTATACCCAATCGCAGAGAAACTTATTTCTTACAAATATGGTAATCACAAAGATGCAATGAATAAATGATACCAAAAACACCAACATATTGATGACTAGATAAGAAGGGACAGAAAATATGCATGTTTATTCCAATTGCGAAAAATGGGCTCCGATTGGAGAAACTTAATGGACAAACACAGGAAAGAATTTGTAGTGAAATCCGTAATCTTGAATGCAATAATACAGCGTTTTAATCCAAATGATAACTTTCTATAAATGTAAATGTCCATAAGAAAAACATAATACAATTAGAAGAAAAATCAGCAACTTATCACAAATCCAGGAACTATAACTCCCGAGATCTGATTTTCATACACTCTTGCCAGGACAGTGTTGGCCAATGTAAAGTATAAATGCCAACCAAATACAGCATCTCAAAAACCCAACAGAAACAACTAGGTCAAGAAAGGACTAAATTTGGGGCTCTGACTTTTCTGCACGATGGTATGAATAAAAAAGGATTGCCTGTAACACAACCTAATTAAATGGAACCTGCCCCTTCTTTCTGCAAATCCAGAACATGGAAAGCTTCCATGAAAAAACAGATTAGCTCATTGCAAATGACATTGCGTTAATGTCAAGAAGTGAGGCATAAACAAGCATGTGACATTTTCTACTTTTCCACTTATATTTGATCAGCATGTGCAGATTAGGAATTATAAGTCAAATTATCGGGAAAAAAAAAAACCAAATCTTATCAATTCTCATCCAATGTGAACTCTTTAAGCCTAAACGTAAGATTTCAAGCTAAAAAGCTCAAGAGAAATTCCAAGAGCTATGCTACAGCAAACAAAATTTCAGTTCTTTGAAGCACTACGTAGAACCGGGATGACCACCTTAGTTTCAAGGGAAAGGAGAACCATTTCCAGTGGAGCAGTGAAATGCTTAGAGATCAGAAAGAACACCAACGGCAAAAGCACTTTGCTCGGCCGACACTGACACTGAGAAGCGAAAGCTAGGGGATCGAATGGGATTAGACAATTATCTAAGCTGGGGATATCCTGATTGGTTAAGACAATTGCAAAATTCCATTCACATGTTGATGGTGAACGTTTGTCATTAAGATATCATCTTTACAAAGTTAAAAATCATGACAAGATGCTCTATATCGAACTAAAATAGTGCTGCAAAACCATAACAGCTTCAAGCTACCTACTTCATGATGGATCCAGCGGATGTTGATCTATCAAGTTGAACAAATCATCTCCAATGCCAAACCCAAGCATCCTAGCCATGTCACTTGTTTTAAGCCTTGGCTTAGGAACATCATGTTTCTTCAACCAAGTGTATACCACCATCACTTTGTTCATGATGAATAATTCTAGTGCCTCAGGATTGAAAACAACTCCCATTCTCATATTCATCTGCCAACATATAATTAAATATTTTAACCTATTTTTGATGGAATATATCTCTCGCACTAAATTTTATTCAGAATATACATTGACAATTAGTCATCTGAAGACATCGAGTTAATTACCTGGTGAGGAACCAACATAGCTGCATAACGGGCAAGCTCTCCAGCTCGCCAGTCCAACAAGACAGGAAGCCACGGATAAGTAGCATCAAGTCTCACAAACCAGAGTCTTATATCTGGAAATTCTGATAGTTCTCGAGGATCTCCAGGATCCTCCCTCGTGTAATTGATACTAAACCCAATTGTACGTTCCAGATAATCCTTGGGCTCAGCTGAAGCAAAGAGGAACAAAATTCCCATAAAATTTAGGCCATATGTATGGACTATGGAAGTTCGGTATATCTCTCTAGTGCTTACCGGACAAGGGAGATGTGATTCCAGTGGCCACTCGAAATGGTGATAAGTCAAGGCCACGAATGGCATCATTATCTATCACTACTTCAAAACGGCCCTCAGCTGGGGGCATTGGCGGAGCAACTTTTGATGAATCTGCCAATGAAAGTGTATTAGTGTTTACCTTGTGCCCAAACAAATCTCCCTCCCTCTCTCTCTCTCTCTCTCTCTCTCTCTCCCTCTCTCACCACACCATATGTTCTGCTTCAAGACATCAGTCTAATATTGAAGGTTAGATAGTGAGAATGAAAAATCCATTAGATTCATCACATATTGGGAAGAGCATGACCCCATTATGTTTGAAAAAGTCCAGAAGGTAATAACTTGAAGTGATCGACTAGATCATTGATGATGCTATGCTAAGCACAGACTAAGTTGAACCCATTTTCCCTGAAGAACCGAAAAATCAAATGCCTGATACATCACTAGAAGTATCAAGGCCTTAGCATCCAGGCTTTAGGCCCTCAAGCAAATTTTAGCATGTACAGAGAAGCTAATTTCCACAAAACATTGCATAACTGTTCTGCCACTTTGAATGCATATATATATAGACCATCCCAATTGTCAGGAACAATCTTGCCAAAAGCACAAGCCAAAAAAAGTACATCATGCACGTTTCTCCATCACACGCTCCTTCATGGGTAGGCCGAGCTAAAATCAGGGGAGTGTGGACTGTAGTCAACATGGAGTAGGAAATTCAGCAGCTTGAGCAGAAATGATCAGGAACTACACCGGTATCGCAACCCGATGAAAGAGCCACTTGCCTCATAAGTTTAACTCCAAGATACCAGCACATCAGCAGAAAAATATCTTGACACAACTAATCCAATGCCAAACTTAAACCGGATTCGATCAGCACATACGTCGAACACTTAACATGCCATCTACTCCGCCAGAAATGAAGCCGAAGGGTCTTACCTTCTTCGTCCTCGTCAAGGGAAAGGTCGAATTTCCCGGAGGGGTTGAAGGCCACCGAAGCCGAGACGTCGGCTCGCCGCTCGCTCAAGCGCGAGGTGGGCAAAAGGGTCGAGGAAGTCGAGGTGGGTCTGGAGGGAATCCATGGAGGGGAAGAGGGAAGGAGCCGAACGGGGGAGGGAGACAGTGGGAGCAGGGGTTTCACGGCAGCGGCCATGATAAGCATGTCGGAGAGTGGTCATGTGTGGTGGTGGACGTGGACGACGCAGGGTTAAACGTTGTGCTCTGTCCTGTTCGTGTTTCGGGCAATCGTTCCACCGATCATCGTGGCCTTATGTTTCATCTATCCAACTCGGTTCGATTCTTCAAGGAATATTTACCGGGCATTTTCTGAAATTTCTATTGTATTTTTAAGTAATAAATGTTAGCTTAAATGTAATTCAATTATGCAGAAATTCCTAGTCAAATGATCTTACATTTTCATGATTAATTAGATTAAGGCATACCTTTATTCAGATCAATAATGTCAAGAACGGAAGAATCTTGAGAATGCAATTATCTTGAGAATGCAATAATCTCAAAAAAAAAAAAAAATTTCTCTCTCTTAATTGATTTCTCTCTCTCGACCAACTTTGGAGGATAGGATATACTTTTTCATTGCAATGAGAGGGAACCGGATTCTTTTTCATAAGTTATCAATAAATGTCTTCAATAAGTGCATTCGAGTCTTCAATAATTGCTTTTAATATGTACCGTCAATCAAAGTACATTCCATCTTCATAACAGTTGCGACTTGTTTTCAGCACTTAAATAGTCATTAATCCTCAATCAATGAGTGCCTTCATTGAGTGCCTTTTAGTTTTCAGCTTTCCATCTCTTAGAATTTCGTCTTTTAGCCTTCCATCGGTTTTTAGCATTAGACAATTAATTATATCCACAATTACTTTTACAATAAAAACTTATTAACTCCGTAGATATTTAAGTGGGCGAAAAATGACCCATAATTCTTTTATTATATTTTTAAGCGTACGTGGCAATAATGAAATTATTCGATCCACCAAAATCTAAAGAAGCTAAAGGAGTAACTAAAATAAATAATTTTGGCAAGTGTTAGGATTTGAAAATTTGACTTTGAGAGACATGAGTCCATGGTTTGTAGACAAGATAAACAAAGTTGGCCACTTTGCTTCTTTTAGAGGTTAGAGTTCGAATAACACATGATTTACCATCCGCGGTAATCAATTATCATCGGAGGATGGCCATCCAAAACCCACCATTTTATTCATGTGTCCACTTGTAACTCTTGTGAGCAAAGTTTTATAAAGTAGGATTATCGTAAGATAAAACTCCGGAAACACATTGTCATCCATCAAATAATTGGTGTTGAGCTTAGTGACATGATTAGTGTTGTATGTTTGCCTTAGGAGGAATTATTTAATCAATCAAAAACTTATTATACATATACCAATTAAGTTCAAAATTTTTCAATTTTGTTAATTTAATTCTAAACTTTTATGCAAAATTCCAATATATTCCTTCCGGTCATTTCTTCTCAAAAATCACATAATGAACTAAGAAGTCTCCAGGACCTATTGTTAAGAATATTGAATTTGGGATTGAATTCACATTCAATAATTACATTCAAATTTCATGCAAAATTTTAGGATTACATTGGCAAAATAAAAAAATTTGGGATTGAATTCACATATGTACAATAATTTTAGAATTAGTTAGGTAATTTTTCCTATAATAGATGGTGATAAAAAAACTAATTAGGTTTTTGGGCTGTAGTAATTCTCACTGACATTGTGCATTATTTTCTAGCATAGTAAGATGAATTAGATAGTACAAATCAGCATTTTTTGGTGCGGGAAAAATTGTCCAAAGAGTCTTAAATTTATTGCAGCCAATTCAATTTTAAACCTTTCAATTTTGTCAATTTAATCATAAACCTTTTTACTTCTTACCAATTAAGTCAATCTAATTATTTTGGCTGGAATTTGCTAACATGGATAGTCAGCGTTGACGTGGTACGTTTTAATAATATTTTAATGATATTTTAATATTTTATGTTTTTTTATGTTTTTTTTTAACTATTCTTTTTTTCTTTTGGGGGTTTGGAGTTTGGTAGGTGAGGGCGGCTGGCCAACCCTCGTTGGCCCTATGCAAGGGCTCGCATTGCCTTGTTTTGGTTGATCAAGGCATCACGGCCCTTGCCCAAAGCTGGCAAGGGGCCCGACGCCCTCGCTTAGGATCGATGAGGGTTAGCTGGCCCTCACCTATGACTAATGAGGGTTGATTAGCAACCCTGGTCAGCCCAAGCTCAAAAAAAAAAAAAAAAAAAAAAAAAAAAAAAAATTAAAGAAAGAGAAAAATAGTTAAAAATATTATCAAAAATTGTCACGTCAATGTCAGCTATCCATGTCAATAAATTCTGGTCAAAATTGGTTAAATGGATTCAATTGGCAATAAATGAAAATATTTACGATTGAACTAGCAAAATGTAAAAACTTTTAGTAATGAACTGACAAAATTGAAAGGTTTAAGATTGAATTGGCAAAAGTGCAATAGGTTTAAAACTTTTTGGACAATTTTCTCTTTTGGTGGGACAAACAAACAATTTTAAGGTTTCATTTGTTTTAAGAAAAATAAATGATTTTTAAAAAAAAAAAAAATATATATATATATATATATATATATATATATATATATATATATTTTAAAAACGATCACTTGTAAAGTTTGCAAAAATGGTTAATATCATGAAAAATCCCAAACTGGTAAACTGTGACAGATTTACCCCAAACTATTTTTTTAACCACCAAAAACCCCAAACTGGTATACCTTTGATAAATTTACCCCAAACTGGTACAATTGTGATAAATTTACATTCTATTAGTTTTCATTAAATTTTATTGCTAAATTATTATATTAAATGACTCATGACAATTAACTAATATACTAATTTGAGATTTTACGCTATGTTTGTCACATTTTAACAATTTTTGTGATTTTTTTGTGATATTAATCCAATTTAGCAAATGGTATATTTGTTACAAATTTATCAGTTTTGGATTTTTTGCGGTCGAATAAATTAGTTTGGAATAAATTTGTCATAAATATACCAATTTAGAGTTTTTTATGGTCAGTCGGGGTAAATTTGTCACATGTGTACCAATTTGGGATTTTTCGGGGTATTAACCATAACAAAAATAAATGATTGAAAAATATTTTTATTATCCAAAAATGTTTAGAAATAAATTAATATTGATAATAATAAAAATTCCATTGATTAATTATTTCAAGTGATAAAAATATTCATTTAATTTCCGTGAAAGTGATGAAGCATAAAATGATTGGTTTATGATCAAATCAAACTGTAGAGATTCCCAAATATAGTAAAACAAAAAATTGATTTTATTACGCGATAGTCACTTTTTCCCAAATACAGTAAAACGAAAAATTGATTTTATTACATGATAGTCACTTTTTCCAAAATATAATGAAACAAATATTAATTTTAGATAGTCACTTTTACCGACAAATGATTCCTTCACATAGTTATCTAGAAATACTGTACATATGAGCGAACTTGAATGATGTTTTCATTCCGAATCTTTACTTCAAAGTTTCATGAACGCTTATGTATAGCATCGGGACGAATGCAAAGTATATATTATAAAATAAGGAATAAATTTTAGTTTATAAGTAGTTATAATAACTGGAAAAATTATCCAATCAGTTCTAAAACTATTTAATATATGCTAATACAGTCATACTATTTTTCAATTTTGCCAACATAAACCTAAACCTTGATACAGAATTTTAATGTAGTCTTTCTAGCCAATTTTCGCCAAAAAATTGTTGACGTGACATGGAGCTATTGTCGCGCATTCTGCGTGGCATGCTAACATAGACAATTTTACTTGATATAACATCTTATGTGGATCATCATGTGAGCGAGTTCCAATGGCAATTCATCGAAAGGACTTTATTAGAGTTTTGCGCATATGTATTGGACTACATTGATAAAATTGAGAAGTTTATGACTAAATTGACTTCCAAACAATAGGTTCAAAATTGAATTGGCAAATTATACTAACTGCCAATAAAAATTCCACAATTCTAATTTCATGCATTCTACCTTTAAATGTTTCAAATTGACATTAAAATCTCTCTCCTCCTACACTTACTTAATTTGTTCATAACTAGATCAAACGTCAAAGTATTATATCTTTCTTTGCACTGCAAAATTTTTTATTTCCTGCAATGTGTAGGCATGTATCTTTTGTTGTTTGTGAAATTCTTTTAAACGAATTCGATGATATCGGTCATCATATGAGGATATCTTTTTCTTCTTTTTTTTTTAATAACTTAAAAATTTATAAACGACATTGCACATTGAACCAAAGTTCGGAACCATTTACATAATTATCCTCGTCGGAATAAGCATGGGAGTCACACATGCAAGTCGGCCAGTGAGCCTAAGCCCTTATGAGACTAAGTTGGTTATATTATAATATTTAAATAATAAATCACGCATTCATTTAATAGTTTAAACTTTTAAAAAGAGGTTGTGACCCATTTCATGGCTTTATTTGAGAAAAAGTTTTGCTCTAGGCTCTCTCATGAGAAAACATTCCATTGTAGACCATTATTCGAGAATTTCCTCATAATTAGTGTATTAGAAAGAAAAAAAAAAAATCTTCCCCTTCCTTGCTTGATAAGAAATGTGAACTGTGATTTAAAATCAAGATCACATCCATTACATTACATCCCACCTCTCCTTGACCAAATGTATCAAGATCTAAAGACTTCATAAGACAATGTTCAATTGTTCATGCTTGATTATGGGTATCTATATGCACTATAATATAGTTTAGAATGTAAATCACATCTCGAAATGCATGACAGGGGATGCGAGTCTTGCCAAAGGAAACTTCCCTGGACGTTGGGGATCACTAGATCTCAACTGACCCCCTTTTCCCATTGTGGTTAAAGACAACATGATCGCCAGGAGACAAGAATGAAAAAGCTCCTAATCGCCAATTAAAGTAAGAAGGACGAGAGCTTATCAACAGAAGCAATAAATTCCCCCTAGCAAAAATCTAGATCCTAATTTTTGTTCTCACATAATTAAATTAAGCTTGGGAACTTATACTAATCTAGAACTCCGGCCCCCACCATATACTTTATCTCTTTTTTCAGACACCACTTACGTGGCCGGTGCTACTTTACTGGACATGCAAGAAACTTCAAAAATCTGTCCTCCTCCAAGGTTGGTGCCTCAGATGCCAAATCAACCTTATGATTCAGCTCAAAGACAAACGTGAAATTTCCTTCCCCTGACCCCTCTCTCTTTCTCTCTCTAGACCCAGCATAAGTACGCACACGAAGAACTCACACCCGTCATATCATCTAGCCCTCCTATAAGCACAAGCACAAGCACAAGATGGGGTTGTCCTTGAGCTGAGCTGCAGACAGACCTGTCCAGCGATGGCGAGCCTGAAAGCCGGAACGAGGCCGCCGTGGGTGGGCTTGGGAGCGGCGGTTTGGGTTCAGATAGCGTCGGGCAACTCCTACACCTTCCCTCTGTATTCGCACTCGCTCAAGTCCGTTCTCGGGTTCAACCAGCACCAGCTGACCCTGCTCGGCGTGGCCAACGACGTCGGCGAGAACTTTGGGCTTCTCGCCGGGTTCGTCTGCAACAGGTTTCCTCCTTGGGTCGTCCTCGTGATTGGGGCTATAGCATGCTTCTCCGGCTACGGCGTGCTCTGGCTCGCCCTGAGCCGGACGGTCCAGTCTCTGCCTTACTGGTTGGTGAGTTTTGACTGGTAGTTTTTTTTTTGTTTGTTTTGAATTTGATCGTACTGAAGTTTTCCTTGTTTTCTAAGCTTTCTGGACGTGTAGCATGGTCTTTCGTTTGAAAAAGCTCGGTTTCATTGCCCACATTGAGATTAACATCAAGTTCTACATCTGAGAACGAACTTGTTTTCTTGATCATTCTGGTTTAGTAAAGTTTTTGTTTTGATGAACTTCTATGTCTTGCTTTCTGGCATAGCAAGACCTGAGAACGTCTGGATCAGATTGAAAGGTTGACTGATATGATGTACATGTTGATGGTGCCATCTAGTGTTTTTGGCAAACTAGACAAATTTCCGGGCCAATTTTCGGTTTGTTCTGATAAAACCCGAAGGATCGTTTCTTTCTAAAATTGAAAACATGAGAATATCAGCAAAAGAAGAATTAGGCCAAAAAAAAAAAAACACAATCGCAGCGAATCCTGAACTAGGCTTCTTTAGATGAAGGTTGTTTTGAGGGAGGGTGTTCGATGATCGAAGAAATCGTTGAAGACTTCAACTTGAAGTCTGTCTATTGTGTTCGAGACAAGGAAAGATATTTTCTTAGTTTTCTCCAAGTACCTGGTCATTCACGAATTCCCTGACCTATTTTATCAGGCATGGGCTGGTTGTTGACCATATAATGAAACCGATGGATAACAAACAGTCAACATGAAATTCCTAGCTTAAATGCTTCAATCGTTTGCCACGAATGCCTGGAACTTGGGAATTGTTTGAACAGGCCAATGTAAGAGAAGTAGACCCTTCAGGTAGGTTAGACCGGACCTTTCAGGATTTAGGATGGTATTCGTGGCTTCCTAGGTAACCGGGATAAGGTGCGAAATTATCGAAGGAGCAGATACTGCGCCAGAGAATGTTTCCAATTTTGAAATGAACCCAGTTTTACGATGCGGAGTCCCTGTTGACTCATCCTCGAAATTGTCTCTTGCTTTATGTCTTTGATATGTATGTACTGTATGTTTAAACTGCTTTGCAACCTCAATGTGGCTCAGCTAATGATGCATTGATGCCTAAGGAACATGTATATAAAGATTGTCGGATTCCATGTTTTCATGGTTACCGGAAACATCTATCCGAATTATGCTAGAAGTTGATGACGGTCAATCACATCATCATCTGTTAACTCATCCTTGAAGTTTAATCTTCCCTATGTATTGAAACGGTTAAGAAGTTTGCGGCTATATTAGCGCAAGCAAAAGTTTTGGTGCTTCTAGCTAAAGACATGTTATTTTCTTTGGTGACTATTGACTGATGGTACATTATTGGAATCTCTTGCTGGCCACAAGGACTGTGATGATAAAACTCACAGAAAATGTCGAAAATCAACTTTGTGACATGAAGCAATTACAGATCACTGTTATCTTGCTGGAATCTACCTTCATTTTTGCCGTAGTGGTTTTTGCCTCCTTACTGATCCATGGTCGTCGCCCAATGCAACCATGCACTCACTTCCCGAAACATTGTGTAGACTTGGCAAACAGACTTATCTCATGCTTAGTATCTTCTCTAAATTACCTTTAGGCTATGCATTCTCAAAATTGTAGGACAATATTTCAGTGGAGCAAGATTGGCTTGACATGCTATTCCCTACATCAATTTTTGACATCCCTTCACCTCTTGTTATAATTTTCACTGCAGCTATGGGTTGCTTTGTGTGTCGCCACCAACAGCTGCGCGTGGCTCGGCACAGCCGTTCTGGTTACCAACATGAGGAACTTTCCTGCTGACCGAGGCACAGTCGCTGGGATTCTCAAAGGGTACTGCGGCTTAAGTGCAGCCGTCTTTACTGAAATTTATGGCGTCATGCTTCACCATTCTTCTTCCAGACTCCTCTTGTTCCTCACACTTGGAATCCCAGTTTCGTGCTTCATCACTATGTATTTCATCAGGCCTTGTGTTCCAGCCTCCAGTGAAGACTCTTCGAAGCATGGCCACTTCATGTTTATACAGGCAACAAGCGCTGCACTTGGCTTATACGTTCTGACGACAACAATATTGAACGACATCCTTCCTCTGACTTCTAAATTATCTTACTCAGCAATTGCCGTAATGGTTCTCCTCCTTCTGGCTCCTCTTGCTGTCCCTCTAAAGATGACATTTTATCGCAGAAGTAGGGCTGTGATACAGGAAAGCCAAAATGACCCTTCCGATGGCATTGTTCGTGAAGGACGTGAAGATAAATCTGAACCGCTTCTCACGAATTCTCCGACGGAGATGTACCTTGGAGGCCCTGATGAGAACAATGATGTGTCTGAGATTAACATGCTTTTAGCAGAAGGCGAAGGGGCAGTGAAGAAAAAGAGGAGGCCTAAACGGGGAGAGGACTTTAATTTCTCTGAAGCTCTCATCAAGGCGGATTTCTGGCTTCTGTTCTTGGTGTTTTTTGTTGGAGTTGGTACTGGGGTTACCGTCCTTAATAACATGGCGCAAATCGGGATCGCAGTAGGCGTGCACGATACAACTATCCTCATGTCCCTGTTCAGCTTTGGCAACTTCGTGGGTCGGCTTGGTGGAGGCGTCGTGTCTGAACATTTTGTCAGGTTAGTAGAGCACTGATTTCTGAGCCACATCTATATCTACTCTTGTCACTTCTTTATATGTCCTCAGAAGCTTTTACTATTTCAATTTTTTTTGGCAATATGCGATATTATGGATGCCTTGGGTGTCCTGAATTGAATTTACCTTCAGAAAACACTTCTTAGGCACCTTTGCATTTACAGTTTGGCCTAGTACTATGCGTATCTTGTTCCAACTTCATAGGATTATCCCAGATGAATCACCAGAATCTAAGTCACTACTCCTCGCAGGTCAAAAATAATTCCTCGTACCATCTGGATGACACTGAGTCAAGTAATCATGATCATCACGTACCTTCTTTTCGCATCGGCTATAGACGGAACACTTTATGCGGCAACTTCACTACTCGGGATCTGCTACGGTGTTCAGTTTTCCATCATGGTCCCGACCGTCTCCGAGCTTTTTGGGCTGAAGCATTTCGGCTTGTTGTACAACTTCATCTCACTGGGGAATCCCATCGGCGCATTCCTCTTCTCAGGCCTCTTGGCTGGTTACATATATGACAACGAGGCAGCTAAGCAGCATGGATTTGATGCGCTCGCCTCGGCCGGGACTTGCTTGGGTCCTGATTGTTTCAGGCTCACCTTTCTGATTTTGGCTGCAGTGTGCGGCTTTGGCGTAATTATGAGCCTGATACTGACCATCAGGATAAAACCTGTCTATGAGGCTCTTTATGCCGGCGGATCGTTCAGGCTGCCTCAAAGTTCAATTCACTGAGGTCAGGTTGATATGCCCGAGTTTTTTTTTTCCTTCATTTCTAGACAAGAACTTGCTTACCAGGTTCTTTTTCAGAAGTTGCCATTCCAGGAATAGTAATTTTTTTCTAAGCTCTACTATATGATGAGAAAACATGGAACCAAGACTGTCCATATCTTAAGAGGAAAATTGTATATCTTCGCAGTATACACATATTCAGCATGTACAACTAGAAGTTGCACAGTTTCTTTCCTGCTATAACTGTTTCCTTGCAAGATATGGAATCATGCAGAAGATGTGAGAAGGCAAGCTGAATCATATGAAGAACCAGCCAGAACATTATTTAGATCAAAAGGAGTAACTCATAATCGAAAAGACGAGGCAAGAGTAGGACTATCACATTAATCCTATATTATAGTCATTTTGCCAACAAATCATAGCTTCTGAATGAAAAATTTCACATACTTTTGAGAATGCTGGAATGTGGCTTTTGGGGCTAGAGGAAGTTAATTTGATCTAGTCAAATGTATATCGACACAGTGAAAGAAATGAGGCACAATGATTCAACTCAAAGATAGAAGCTCAAATAAACATGAAAATTACGGAATACAGATTAAACTGGCAATCCAGATGAAGGCTCGAGTATTTCAGCGATGAATTGTCTTGGAGGGAAAAGTAGAATATGATGAAGCAATTTAGAATGCGGTGATGATTACGTCAACATAATGAAACCATGCCCTTTCACAACAAGGATTTATGAACAGAACAACTGGAATTACCAGTAGAACGTTACATAACACACTTCGAAGCTCAAGTAGAATGTTGTCGTGACTATGATTTCGCCTTCGCCTTCATTTCCCCTTACTATTGTTTTTCCCTGTGGCTTGTCCACGTCCATTTCCCTGACTGTTGTTATTACCGGTGGCTTGTCCAAATAAAAGAGGATTTCCATAGTATCCACCGTTATCAAATGACTGGAATTGATTCTTATGTGATGTTTCATCCGATAAGTTGTAGTATACATTAAAGAATACCAAGAAGTTCAACTTGGAGAGGTCATCGGCTATGGAGTGGGCCAAGTTATTGCAGGAAAGATTAATCCCTCTATAATGGTCAGTGCAGAGAATGACCAGGTATATGTCCTGCAAGCTCATTGTGAGAAAGATATAGCGCACGAATGTCTTGTAAACCTCCTATCTCTTTGGGGGATTCGACCTGTGGCCGGTTGCAAGAAAGATCCAATCCCCCTCCATGAGAACAAGAACACCACGTTCATAAGTGTTAGACCTTCTCTTTGTTGCGAACTCGACCTTCTCGGGTGGGATTCCTGTGAGCCATTGGTTCTACACAAGAACACCATAACAGTCAAATTCGATGCTTGTGGTTGTCTTGAAATATGAGGAAGATGACCGTTCAACATCTGTTACTTCAGTCGAATGAGGCGTCATGTCTATCTTATCAAATAATTCTTTAGCGAAGTTCATTGGATTGAAGCAACTTGGCAAATGACGAGAAAAGTTATGGACAGAAAGATCGATCATGTTCAATTGTCTCAAGCTGCTCAATTGGTCTGGAAATGTGCCACTGAACTGGTTAGCTCCGAGCTCAAGCTAGGTTGGTTTCCGACCCAACCAGGGATAACTCCACCGAAATCGTTACTGCTAAGGTCCATCCTGACCAAACCTGAGCACCTAGAGAGGCATGCGTGATGGAACCACTGAATTTGTTCTTATTCGGATGAACGTGACTCAGAGATTGCGGGCTAAGGCACAAATGCTATAGCGCCGGACAGATCTTTTGCCGAGAGGTCCAAGAATTCAAGCTACTTCTTGCGACAAACCACCTTGCGACTGATTATTGGCCAAATCAATCGCCACTAAGTTTGTCATGTCACAAATCCATCTTGGAATCTCACCGGAGAAAAAGTCATCGCTAAGATCTAGTACCTTCAGACTCATGAGAGTTGACATGATAGGGATCTCCCCATGAAATTTATTGTGGTCCAACCGAAGCGATCCCAACCCTGTAGGAGCGTCTTCTGAGAGCTGAGAGACTTGAGACCGAGAGCAAAAGGGGTTCATGAAATTACCAGACTGGTACTCTGAACAGCTAAGTTAGTACCTTGGACTCCTACATATCGAAGCGATGACTTCGGATCGCTTGAATTGAAAATATAGTCGGTCTATCACATAACAGAGAACAGAGAAATGTATGCAGAACCTCACTCGAAAAAGACATGGTTTCCTACATAATGATGGCCCTCGTCTATCACATTACCTATAGGACAGATTGCTGTCAGTGATCCGACAACTGCACAACTGAAAATTCGTGTCTTTCTACTAAGAATCATCCTCATGGGTATAGACTTCGGAGAGAAGTATGAGATGATGCATAACCGAGCAAAGCATGTTCAAGAAGATGATGGATCAGGGCCTTTGTTACTAGGAAAATGAAGAATTCAAAGAAATAGAGGCCTATGTACATATTGCAATACCCAAATTCCCCAATACATTGAACTATCTATTCTCTTAGGCTTACCAAAACTCAGATGCTGGGCAAGTGCATATCGAACCGCCAGTCCAAACTTGTTCACCTGTTCTCACAATCAAAAACATCCTGATCCTCCTCCTTCCATCCTTCCGTGCCTTCTCACAAAAATAGGCTCACTGCATCGCATCAAAAAGTTATGCAACTAGCATCCCGCAAATATGATGACGGGAAAAGACTCAACATGCACCTCTTTCCACGGCTTTGAGAGGAGCTGCAACCACGCCCGACCCTTTGCAAATGCCCTGCAAACCAGTGCCAGGGACTATGTGTGCAATTGAACTACTCTTCAATCGCAACGGAAACTGTTCTCCTCATCACAAGGAGTCAGCTATTGGAATAGAGGGAAATATGCATCATGTAAAGTGTACTCTGGGCCAAGTACGAAATTCGCCCACTGATAGGCTCTCTCAATTCCTCGGTGGCTGAAAACAGAGGCCTTTGGGCAAATCGAATGGCCTTAAACTGCTCGGCTGCCTGGCTGAGATATCCAAGAACCTACCATGGTGGAATCGAACTCCACCCCGCAACAGGATGATTGTTATATACGATGCTCCTAAGCTGAAGTAGAAGTTGGCATGTCCATAAATCCACATTCATTTCCCCAACTATTGTTATTCGTGGAGGACACTCCAGATAAAAGAGGGTTAACATTTATATTTCTGGTGGCTAGTCCAAATAAGCGAGGATTTCAATAATAAGTGCCGCTATCAGAAGATTGGAATGGATTCTTATCTGCTATTGCACCCGACAAGTTGCGGGACACATTAAAAAATACCTAGAAGTTCAACTTGGTGAGATTGTCTGGTATTGAGCCGTTCAAATTATTGTAGGAGAGATCTAGACTCTATGTCTGTTAGTACCGAGAATGATGAAGTTATAGAACCTGTGAGTTGGATGGGCAATAGGTTTAGCGCTCGCATGCACAACCATGAGAAAATCACTGTCATCTGCAAACACAACTGAGAAGCTATTTGGCTGCAACTCTAAAGTGAGCTGCAATGCACATTGAGGCCGCATTTGGGAGATGCAGAAATACACTTGGAAAATGACACTTCCATTCGATCATCTGATTTCGAAGAAGCTTAATACCAAAAACATGTCCTAAAACTACCGAAACAACACTTCATTCCATGATAAATTTCAGCAACTTGGACAGTGAGAAATGAGCGATTAGGATCCTTTCAATTCCACTAAATTGAGTCTTCTGCAATTCAGAAAACAGAGAAATCTCTTGTGAACCCCGTTGAGAAGGACATATTGTTTCCTACATAATGGTTATTATTCTTGACAAAATTGACTGAAACAGCGAGCAGAGATAGTGACATGGACTATGGAGAAAAGTTGCAATCACAGCAAATAACTACGCAAAGCATGTTCAAGAAGACATCGTTACAATCAAGACCCTGTTTACAAAGATTATGCTTGCAGCACTCACAAAACAGAGACATATATACATACTCCGATACCAAAAATTCCACACTACATTGAACTATCTAGTCTCTAAGGCTTACCCAACTCAGATGCTGAGCAAGCGCATCCCGAACCACCTGCCCAAACCTGTTCAGTTCGCCTTCATAAGCCGGAACATCCTGATCCTGCTCCTCCCACTCTCCAACTCCATTTTCATCAAAAACCGGCTCGCTGCACTGCATTAGAAAGTTATGCAACAAGCATGCTGCGAATATGACGACTGGGAAAAACTCGACATGCTCCTCCTTCAACGGCTTCGAGAGGAGCTCCCACCGTGCCCGGACCCTCGCAAACGCCCTGTGAACCAACCCCATGGCGCGACTGTGCACAGAATTGAACTCCATCTCGATCGAGCTGACACTATTCTCCTCATTATAAGGAGTCAACAGCCATGGTAATAGAGGGAAACAGGCATCACCCAAAATGTACTGTGGGATCGAGCTCCCATTATTCAGCACGAAGTTTGGCCCACTCAGAAGTTCCCTTGATTCCTCCACGGCCGAAAACAGCGGCGTCCGGCACAAAATCGAATTGGGCCTTAAGCTACTAGGCCACCCGGCTGAGACATCCAAGAACCTCCCCTCAGAATCCACCAATGCCTGAACTAACAGGCACCTGTTTCCCCCCAACCAATCACCCTCGACGCGAAACCTCCCAAACCCCAAGATCCCACAACAATTCGGCAGCAAAATCCAACCGAACCCCACTATGATCCTCTCCCTATTAGAGTACAGCTCAAGCAAATCCCCCAAATTCTCATTGATAGCCCTACAGACAGCAAAGAACGACCGGCACGCGTCCGCCGAGTCCAGGCCGAACTGCCTCCCGACCGCCTTGTACGGGGCGGCGTGCGCCAACCGGTAGAGGGCAGCACCGAGGGCGTGATCGGGAGGGATGGAAGGCAATGCCGACTGCAGGGAAGGCGAGATGAGGCGGAGGAGGAGCGAGAAGGAGGGTTTGGACATGCGGAAGAAGTGGGTCCACCGGGGGTCGTAGTCGGCGCCGTGGGTGGCGGCGAGGAAGCGGCGGAACCAGCAGTCCCGCGGCGGCGGCGGCAGAGGAGGAGGAGGGGGGAGGAGTTCCGGCGGCGGCGCCGGGAGGGAGAGGAGGGAGGCGAGAGAGTGGAGGGAGGAGGAGGCGGAGCGGAGGTGGGATTCGAGGGCTAGGGCTTGGGGAGGGAGGAGGTGGAGGTCGTTGCGGAGGAGGAAGGAGCGGGCGGCGGAGGTGGCGGCGGTGAGGAGGGGGACGAGCGGCTGCAGGCGGTCGTCCCGGCGTCTCTTGGTCTTCGGCCTGGTGGCGGCAGTGGAGGAGGCCGCGGCCGAGCTTTCGCCTTCGCCGCCGCCGGCGGTGCCGGTGCCGGTGCCGCCGGCGACCATTTGGTGACGGCGAAACGGAGGAGGAGAGCTTTATTCAGCTTCCCATTTCGATGCTTCCGAGGAGGCAATGGAGAAGCAAAGGCTGCAACTGGGAAGTGTCCTTCAGATAATTAACCAGAAATTCTTATTTTAAATTACTTATTTATTTTTGGTTAAAAAAATTACTTATTTATTTGTTGAGATAAATATTTATGTATTTGATTTTTCTAAAGTCAAAACTGGAACATGATTGCTGACGGATTCAACACGAATGCCACCGACAATTTTGTCGGTGGAAAGAAATTGGAGAGAGTGGGAAGGAAATTGGATTGATGACTATATCGTATTTTTTTTTTTTTTTTGATTAATTTCAATGAAGTATATAAGTGTAAGGAATCAATGATTTAGCCGGAAAATTTGTTGATACTTATAAATTGTCACATTCGTTCCCAAATTCCTTAATCGGTTTAGAGAATGTCATAAGCCAAATATCTTCTTCTTTTTTTAACAAATTCAGAATTTTTGCATAACTAAATGAGGCATTTTAAAGGATATTTAGCTTCGATTGTAATTCACGTATCAAATTTCTTGACTGTGGGCAAGCTATTTTGAATTAGAGTCGCTTATGTAGAAAAAAAATCCAACCAACTTGTTTTATGCGACTTACGAGTCATTCTATGGATATTTAGGTAGTCCACTCTTCGCGCTTATATACCTTTTGGATTATGAAAAATAACCCTTTCCATAATAAATTAATGTAGAGCTCAAATTTTGTCCAGGCTGTCATGAAAATACAGTTTACTTGCATATGATATAGTATTTTCACCAAAATATTAAATAATCAATCATTCTTGTAAGGACATTTTAAATGAAAAAAAAAATTACCTAAAAAAATAGGGAAAAAGAAAAGTCATACCTGTTTCTCCGGGAAAACTAATATTATCCATTTTGACTATTCAAATTGAAAAATTAATACACAACTTTACAAATCAGATCGGATGCTCAAACTTTAACATACAATTCGACCAAATTACTAAAAGTTGAAATTCAAAGTAATTGTGAAGTCTCAATTTGAATTCTTGGCGCACCGACTGGATTTTGCATTTTGAGCAAAATGAGGAGTTATACCGAGAGCATTTTGCATATTAAGCAAGTTATATTAGGAAATTGTTTGGCACAAAAAAATATCTCAATGTGCACACATGCTAACGAACTAGCATTTCAACGAGAAAATGAATTTTGAAACATCTGGACCGCCCGAAAACGCCATAACTAGGGACTCTGAACCTTAATGTTGGTGCAATCACTTCCGTTAGTTGCGGCATGGTTGGATGATTGCTTGAATGGCTTTTGCAAGTCCCTGCTTTGTGCCTCCACACACTTAGAACAATTTGCAATTATATTTGAATTGAAGTTGGATCCGTCAAATGGGTGAGTAGTCCGACCCAAATTAATCAATTTAATTCATTTTGAACCATTTTAATATCACATAAATCTCGTTAGATATCCAATCCGATCCATATTACTAAAATATTTTCATATCTCACCCAATATAAAAAATGAAAAAACTCATATCCAAGTTGAGATAAGAGCACGGAGCTAGTGAGCGCGAAATTGAGTGCGACAAAAAGAAGTGAATAAAGAGTTATAGACGTACCACCAGTCGAGGTGGCTTTGCTAGATAAGGGCTTCATTAATCATTCCCTAATTGTGGGGGGTTCGAAATCCAGTGGAGGCGCTTGGTGTCTTGAGCGTGACGTCGGGGTGGTGGGTCTCCCAGTGCGTCACTCCGGGTTTCTTGCCCACCTGCCAGACGGGAGTTCCCTGTCACCAAAAAAAAAAGAGTTATAGAGGTAGGTTATGTTCAAGTAACCCGCAAACACATATTATTTTATGTTTTGTTATTCTAAACCTATTTATAATCAATTTACTGAATTTATTAATTTATATGATAAGTCTATCCATAAAAAATGAGTTAAGAAATAGATTTATGGCCCGTTTTCAGCGAGTGTAACTAGAGCTGGTCTTCAAGAACCTTGAGTCGGTCCGCTGCTCTAGAGAAACAAATAGATTAGTGAATTGGGTAGTAAAAGCCTCTAGATGTTAGTCCCTTTCACTCTCGATTTGGGCCCAGTTTCAACAAAACGAAAGTGTCTATTCATACCCCAAAAAAAAAGAAAAAAGAAAAATGGAAAGGAGCTCCTTCTCAAAATGGAAAGTAATTATAATCTTTTCTTTTTTGGTAGGTTTCAACGTGCGAGATTAATGAATAAGATTAGGGCAAAAAATGAAAATAAAACAAGATAGGGGTCCCGGCTAAATCTCAAACGTCTATTACGCCGACATTTCTGCGCCCGACGAAGCAGAGACGCCCTGTGCTCACGCCCACCGGGATCCCGACGTGGACCCACCTCGAGAATCCCAGATCGCCGTACGCTCGCGGCCGGCGCCTCAATCGGACGCGCGGAAAACAGCTGGTCAACGTCAAAGTTCACCTTCCACGTGAGCCTCCACGCGTTTTCACGCCAAGTAAAATAAGCCTTCGCGCACCCAACCAGAACCACGCGTCTTCTCTCTCTCTCTCTCTCTTTCTCACCCACGAAAACAACGCCTCCTGCTCCGGAGGAAGACAAGCTCCGCCGCGCGCCCGCTAGATCTCCGGCCAGATCAGCGCCTCCGCCGCCGTCCTCTCTCTCTCTCTCTCTCTATGTGCCCCCTCCCCCTCTGTACTCCACTCCAGTAGACGAAGAAGCCGTGGTCGGCGGATCCCCGACCGGCCGGCGACGACGCCACCCCGCCCCCTCGGCGACAGCACTCCGGCTTGCCTCGATTCGAGATCCTTTCTTCTTCGAAGGGATTCGACGGATCGCCGGTTGTGCCGACTCCGCCGGAGCCTGTTTTGTCCGGATCTGATCGCGCTTTTCGGAGATCCGCCTCAACTCTCGCCGTTCTCAGACGCAGAAGACGAAGCGTAGCGATCGGCGATTGTAATCGGCGGATCCATCCGTCGTTCGAAATCCGCGTCGCGGGAGCTTAACTTCTCCAGATCTGACACACTTTTTCTAAAGGTAATTTCCCGGAGGTCGATGCTACTTTGATCGCTTTGTTAAGCATAGTGGAGCGTGGTGAGCTGAAGTTGTGAAATGATTAGAACCTATTTTTGCGGTTTAGGTTAGTGAAGCCATCGATCGTGCTGAATGCTTCATTGATCGCGTGATTAATCGCAGTAAAAGCATGGTTACTTCAAGCACTAAAATGATTAGATCATCCCCAAGCTGTTAATTTTGTGAAATCACTGGAAAAGCTGGTTAGATCATCATCAAGCGACGCTTTTGAGTCAATTTTGACTAATTTAGCTAATTTGTGCGGTTTAGGTAGGTAAGGGTGACGGTGAAGATGTCTCAAAGCACGATCCGCAAAACGCTGGGGGCTGTCAAGGACCAGACAAGCATCAGCCTCGCAAAGGTGGCAAGCAACATGGCACCAGAGCTGGAAGTAAATATCGTGAAAGCCACGAGCCATGATGATGATCCTGTGGATGAGAAATACATTCATCGGATCCTGAATTTGACTTCATACTCACAGGGATACGTTAGTGCATGTGTTTCTGCACTTTCGAAGCGACTGAGCAAGACACGTGACTATATTGTGGCTCTCAAATCCCTAGTAGTCATCCATCGTTTGTTGAATGATGGAGACCCAATTTTTCACAATGAGATAATGTATGCGACCAGGCGTGGTGCTAGGTTGTTGAATTTGTCTGATTTTAGAGATGAGGCTCACTCTAGTTCATGGGACCACTCGGCTTTTGTGAGAACTTATGCTATGTATTTGGATCAGAAACTCGAGTTGATTCTATTTGATAGAAAGAGTGGTGGCGGCGGCAATCCCAGTGGAAGTGCTAATGGTGGTGGTAGTGTTTACAGTGAGGATAGGTATGGGAATCGAGATGATTTTCGGTCCCCACCCCCCAGAGGGAATGGTTATGATTATGGTGATTATAGAGGAGAATATGGTAATTATGGGGGGATGAGAAGGTCAAGGTCATATGGCGATATGAGCGACGGTGTGGCTGTGAAAGAAGGGAAAGAAGAGAGAAGGGTAGTGACTCCACTGAGGGAAATGAAGCCAGAAAGGATTTTTGGCAAAATGGGCCACTTGCAGAGGCTATTGGACCGGTTCTTGGCGTGTAGGCCCACTGGTCTGGCAAAGAATAGCAGGCTGATCTTAGTTGCATTGTACCCTGTTGTGAAGGAGAGTTTTCAGGTATATGCTGATATCTGTGAGGTTTTGGCTGTTTTGCTTGATAAGTTTTTCGATATGGAGTACCAGGATTGCGTCAAGGCTTTCGATGCTTATGCTAGTGCGGCTAAGCAAATTGATGAGTTGATTGCATTCCACAATTGGTGTAAGGATACAGGGGTGGCTAGATCATCTGAATATCCTGAAGTGCAGAGGATTACCAGTAAGTTGTTGGAGACATTGGAGGAGTTTGTGAGGGATAGAGCAAAGAGACCTAAGAGCCCAGAGAGGAGGGCAGAATTGCCCCCTGTGCCTAAGGAGGAGGAGGAGCCTGTGCCAGATATGAATGAGATAAAGGCATTGCCTCCACCAGAGAATTATACTCCTGCACCACCACCAGAGCCAAAACCAGAGCCCCCAAAGCCACAAGTGACAGAGGATTTGGTAAATCTGAGGGATGACGGAGTTACTGCTGATGATCAAGGTAATAAATTTGCATTGGCTCTATTTGCGGGGCCGCCAGCTAATACAGGGAATGGTTCGTGGGAAGCATTCCCTTCTAATGGTGAACCAGAAGTGACTTCTGCTTGGCAAACCCCAGCTGCCGAATCTGGCAAGGAAGATTGGGAATTGGCTTTGGTGGAGACTGCTAGTAACTTGTCAAAGCAGAAAGCAGCTTTAGGTGGTGGTCTTGATCCATTGCTACTGAATGGCATGTATGACCAGGGAATGGTGAGGCAACATGTGAGCACTGCTCAACTGACTGGAGGTAGCGCGAGTAGTGTTGCTCTACCCGGCCTTGGAAAGAGCACAACCCCAGTATTGGCTCTCCCTGCACCTGATGGAACTGTCCAAACAGTTAACCAGGACCCTTTTGCTGCATCATTGAGCATCCCTCCTCCTTCATATGTACAGATGGCAGAAATGGAGAAGAAACAGCATTTGGTTGTGCAGGAGCAACAACTATGGCAACAGTATGCTACAGAGGGGATGCGAGGTCAATCCACTTTGGCCAAGATTGGTGGGACAGGTTACTATGCACCAGGTGCTCCTGTGATGCCTTACGGCATGCCACCAGTCAATGGGATGGGACCACCAGCTGGGTATTATAATTCTCCTTACTGATGTTGATTGCCAATCACCATACGACTCTGTTTTTTCTCATTTCATCCAGTTGTGTATCTAGTTATATTACAATACAATCCTTTTTGTATTCTGATGTGCGGGTTTTGGGAAGAGGGAAGAGTGAACCCGGGGAGATTCTTTTTGGGGAAGATATTTGGATGGTGACATCCAGTGCGTCCTGTACCTGGTCGTGCTTCTTGTGATAATCAGAATTTCCATTACCACAGCCTCTTATGCAGTCAAAGTAAAGACAGAACCGAATCTGTCATTGTCTAGTAGCTCTGCGCTTTGTTGTTTCGTGCGTAAAAGTAGACTGACCATCAAAACCGGTTCTCTAAAAATAGCAGCACTGCTGACTTTCTTGTATGAATGGAATGATTACAATAGAATTGAGTTCTTCAAACTAGACTTTTGTCTTTTTGCTCTGATCTTTCTGTTTCTTGTTAAATAGTTCCTAACTGATATCATGGATAAAGATCCCTCAGAAGATGATGTCGCGGAATGATTTTTAGTGGTCATGAAAAGGCTCAAAGCATAAGCTCGGGATAGAGTAGGCATAAGATGTACTACTATGGGTGCGTTTGGTTAGACTTTTGGGGAAAGCCATTGAGAAAATGCAAAGGATTTTCAGTCAAAGGAGTTTTTCAAAATGCAAATTGCATTTTGTAAATTTTAATCTAAAAGTGTATTGCGAAATATGCTTGGGCAAAATAGTGTTCGGAGAAATTTTCATTTACAAAGGACTTTTATGATAAAAAGAAAGGAAAAAAATAGTTGGCCGGCGAAGGGTAGGCGGTTCTGCAACGTCTCAAGTTACAAGACCTCAGGCAGCTAGCGGACACCACCGGCGAGGGTCGCTTGGTCGGGCGAGCCCCATCGACCGCTAGTGAGGGCCGCCTGGTCGCGCGACCTTAGGCGGCCCTTCACGGCGATGGCGGCGTGGGTCGCCGGAGATCACGGCGGCCGACCTCACTGCGACCCGGAGTGAGTTCGTGGGTCGCCCGGGTCGCAAAGAACCTCCGGTGACCTCCATGACCTCGCCGGAGGTCGCGGCAAGCCTTCGACGACCTTTGGGACCAGTCCTCCCTCCTCTCTTCCTTCTACCTCTCCTGGCCTGACATCGACTCTCACTTCGCCCTTGTTGAGGCCTCCATCGCCTGGAAGTTTGAGCTCCTCGAGTCACTTGAGTCCACTCATTGGCAACGACAGCGACACAACCGCCACGGAAGCTGGAGGAAGAAGCGGCGCCGAATACTTGACCCAACTAGCGAGCCCTCGTCTCGATCGAATCGGTGGCGATGCAGGCTGAATCGATTACCTCGCCCAGTGGTCCTTCGTGACCCAGATCTAGGTTGTGGCGAGGTCATGCCACCTAGATTTGGGTTGCGCGATTAGTCGGCGACGGTCACCGGGGTGCTGGGACCATGCTAGCCTCTCTTCAACCTGTTGCCGACCCATCGCAACCTCACCGGGGTGTTTAGTTAGACTTTTGGGGAAAGTCATTGAGAAAATGCAAAGGATTTTAAGTCAAAGGAGTTTTCCAAAATGCAAATTGCATTTTGTAAATTTTAATCTAAAAATGTATTGTGAAATATCCTTGGGCAAAATAGTGTTCGGAGAAATTTTCATTTACAAAGGACTTTTATGATAAAAGAAAGGAAAAAAATAGTTGGCCGGCGAAGGGTAGGCGGCTGCCGCAACATCTCAAGTTGCAAGACCTCGGGCGGCTAGCGGACACCACCGGCGAGGGCCGCTTTGTCGGGCGAGCCCCGGCCGCGGCCGCTAGTGAGGGCCGCCGGTCGCGCGACCTCGGGCGGCCCTTCACGGCGATGGCGGTGTGGGTCGTCGGAGATCACGGCGACCGACCTCACTGCGACCTAGGTGAGTTCGTGGGTCGCTTGGGTCGCAGCGACCTTTGGTGACCTCCATGACCTCACCGGAGGTCGCGGTAGGCCTTCGACGACCTTTGGGCCCAGTCCTCCCTCCTCTCTTCCTTCTCCCTCTCCTCGCCTGATATCGACTCTCACTTCGCCCTTGTCGAGGCCTCCATCGCTTGGAAGTTTGAGCTCCTTGAGTCACTTGAGTCCACTCATTGGCAACGACAGCGACAACAACCGCCACGGAAGCTGGAGGAAGAAGCGGCGCCGAATGCTTGACCCAACTAGCAAGCCCTCGTCTCGATCGAATCGGTGGCGATGCAGGCTGAATCGATTACCTCGCCCAGTGGTCCTTCGCGACCCAGATCTAGGTTGTGGCGAGGTCATGCCACCTGGATTTGTGTTGCGCAATTAGTCGGCGACGGTCACAGGGGTGCTGGGACCATGCCAGCCTCTCTTCAACCTGTTGCCGACCCATCGCAACCTCACCGGGTGTTTGGTTAGACTTTTGGGGAAAGTCATTGAGAAAATGCAAAGGATTTTAAGTCAAAGAGTTTTCCAAAATGCAAATTGCATTTTGTAAATTTTAATCTAAAAGTGTATTGCGAAATATCCTTGGGCAAAATAGTGTTTGGAGAAATTTTCATTTACAAAGGACTTTTATGATAAAAAGAAAGGAAAAAAATAGTTGGCCGGCGAAGGGTAGGCGGCTGCCGCAACATCTCAAGTTGCAAGACCTTAGGCAACTAGCGGACACCACCGGTGAGGGCCGCTTGGTCGGGCGAGCCTCAGCGGCCGCTAGTGAGGGCTGCCTGGTCGCGCGACCTCAAGCAGCCCTTCACGGCGATGGCAGTGTGGGTCGCCGGAGATCACGGCGACCCAAGTGAGTTCGTGGGTCGCCTGGGTCGCAGCGACCTCCGGTGACCTCCATGAGCTCGCCGGAGGTCGCGGCAAGCCATCGACGACCTTTGGGCCCAGTCCTCCCTCCTCTCTTCCTTCTCCCTCTCCCTGGCCTGACATTGACTCTCACTTGGCTCTTGTCGAGGCCTCCATCGCCTGGAAGTTTGAGCTCCTTGAGTCACTTGAGTCCACTCATTGGCAACGACAGCGACAGCAACCGCCACGGAAGCTGGAGGAAGAAGCGGCGCCGAATGCTTGACCCAACCAGCAAGCCCTCGTCTCGATCGAATCGGTGGCGATGCGGGGCTGAATTGATTACCTCGCCCGGTGGTCCTCCGCGACCCAGATCTAGGTTGTGGCGAGGTCATGCCACCTAGATTTGGGTTGCGCAATTAGTCGGCGACGGTCACCGAGGTGCTGGGATCATGCCAGCGTCTCTTCAACTGTTCTTGCCGACCCATCGCAACCTCACCGGGTGTTTGGTTAGACTTTTGGGGAAAGTCATTGAGAAAATGCAAAGGATTTTAAGTCAAAGGAGTTTTCCAAAATGCAAATTGCATTTTGTAAATTTTAATCTAAAAGTGTATTGCGAAATATCCTTTGGCAAAATAGTGTTCGGAGAAATTTTCATTTACAAAGGACTTTTATGATAAAAAGAAAGGAAAAAAATAGTTGGCCGGCGAAGGGTAGGCGGCTGCCGCAACATCTCAAGTTGCAAGACCTCAGGCAGCTAGCGGACACCACCGGCGAGGGCCGGTTGGTCGGGCGAGCCTCGGCGGCCGCTAGTGAGGAACGCCTGGTCGCGCGACCTTAGGCGGCCCTTCACGGCGATGGCAGTGTGGGTCGTCGGAGATCACGGCGACCGACCTCACTGCGACCCAGGTGAGTTCGTGGGTCGCTTGGGTCGCCGCGACCTCTGGTGACCTCCATGACCTCACCGGAGGTCGCGGTAGGCCTTCGACGACCTTTGGGCCCCGAGTCCTCCCTCCTCTCTTCCTTCTCCCTCTCTGGCCCGATATCGACTCTCACTTCGCCCTTGTCGAGGCCTCCATCGCCCGGAAGTTTGAGCTCCTCGAGTCACTTGAGTCCACTCATTGGCAACGACAAATGGCGCAACCGCCACGGAAGCTGGAGGAAGAAGCGGCGCCGAATGCTTGACCCAACTAGCAAGCCCTCGTCTCGATCGAATCGGTGGCGATGCAGGCTGAATTGATTACCTCGCCCAGTGGTCCTCCGCGACCCAGATCTAGGTTGTGGCGAGGTCATGCCACCTAGATTTGGGTTGCGCAATTAGTCGGCGACGGTCACCGAGGTGCTGGGATCATGCCAGCGTCTCTTCAACCTGTTGCCGACCCATCGCAACCTCACCGGGGTGTTTGGTTAGACTTTTGGGGAAAGTCATTGAGAAAATGCAAAGGATTTTAAGTCAAAGGAGTTTTCCAAAATGCAAATTGCATTTTGTAAATTTTAATTTAAAAGTGTATTGTGAAATATCCTTGGGCAAAATAGTGTTCGGAGAAATTTTCATTTAAAAGGACTTTTATGATAAAAAGAAAGGAAAAAAATAGTTGGCCGGCGAAGGGTAGGCGGCTGCCGCAACATCTCAAGTTGCAAGACCTCAGGCAGCTAGCGGACACCACCGGCGAGGGCCGCTTGGTCGGGCGAGCCCCGGCGGCCGCTAGTGAGGGCCGCCTGGTCGCACGACCTCAAGCGGCCCTTCACGGTGATGGCAGTGTGGGTCGTCGGAGATCACGGCGACCGACCTCACTGCGACCCAGGTGAGTTCGTGGGTCGCCTGGGTCGCAGCGACCTCCGGTGACCTCCATGACCTCGCCGGAGGTCGCGGCAAGCCTTCGACGACCTTTGGGCCCAGTCCTCCCTCCTCTCTTCCTTCTCCCTCTCCTGGCCTGACATCGACTCTCACTTTGCTCTTGTCGAGGCCTCCATCGCCTGGAAGTTTGAGCTCCTCGAGTCACTTGAGTCCACTCATTGGCAACGACAGCGACAGCAACCGCCACGGAAGCTGGAGGAAGAAGCGGCGCCGAATGCTTGACCCAACTAGCAAGCCCTCGTCTCGATCGAATCGGTGGCGATGCGAGCTGAATCGATTACCTCGCCCGGTGGTCCTTCGTGACCCAGATCTAGGTTGTGGCGAGGTCATGCCACCTAGATTTGGGTTGCGCGATTAGTCGGCGACGGTCCACCGGGTCTTTGGGACCATGCCGGCCTCTCTTCAACTTGTTGCCGACCCATTGCAACCTCACCGGGGTGGTTGGTTAGACTTTTGGGGAAAGTCATTGAGAAAATGCAAAGGATTTTAAGTCAAAGGAGTTTTCCAAAATGCAAATTGCATTTTGTAAATTTTAATCTAAAAGTGTATTGCGAAATATCCTTGGGCAAAATAGTGTTTGGAGAAATTTTCATTTACAAAGGAATTTTATGATAAAAAGAAAGGAAAAAATAGTTGGCTGGCGAAGGGTAGGCGGCTGCCGCAACATCTCAAGTTGCAAGACCTCAGGCAGCTAGCGGACACCACCGGCGAGGGCCGCTTGGTCGGGCGAGCCCTAGCGGGCCGCTTGGTCGCGCGACCTCAGGCGGCCCTTCTTGGCGATGGCAGTGTGGGTCGTCGGAGATCACGGCGACCGACCTCACTGCGACCCAGGTGAGTTCGTGGGTCGCTTGGGTCGCAGCGACCTCCGGTGACCTCCATGACCTCACCGGAGGTCGCGGCAGGCCTTCGACGACCTTTGGGCCTAGTCCTCCCTCCTCTCTTCCTTCTCCCTCTCCTGGCCTGACATCGACTCTCACTTGGCCCTTGTCGAGGCCTCCATCGCCTGGAAGTTTGAGCTCCTTGAGTCACTTGAGTCCACTCATTGGCAACGACAAATGCGACAACCGCCACGGAAGGAGGAAGAAGCGGCGCCGAATGCTTGACCCAACTAGCAAGCCCTCGTCTCGATCGAATCGGTGGCGATGCAGGCTGAATCGATTACCTCGCCCAGTGGTCCTTCGCGACCCAGATCTAGGTTGTGGCGAGGTCATGCCACTTAGATTTGGGTTGCGCGATTAGTCGGCGACGGTCACCGGGGTGCTAGGACCATGCCAGCCTCTCTTCAACCTGTTGCCGACCCATCGCAACCTCACCGGGGTGTTTGGTTAGACTTTTGGGGAAAGTCATTGAGAAAATGCAAAGGATTTTAAGTCAAAGGAGTTTTCCAAAATGCAAATTGCATTTTGTAAATTTTAATCTAAAAGTGTATTGCGAAATATCCTTTGGCAAAATAGTGTTCGGAGAAATTTTCATTTACAAAGGACTTTTATGATAAAAAGAAAGGAAAAAATAGTTGGCCGGCGAAGGGTAGGCGGCTGCCGCAACATCTCAAGTTGCAAGACCTCAGGCAGCTAGCGGACACCACCGGCGAGGGCCGCTTGGTCGGGCGAGCCCCAGCGGCTGCTAGTGAGGGCCACCTGGTCGTGCGACCTCAAGCGGCCCTTCACGGCGATGGCAATGTGGGTCGCTGGAGATCACGGCGACCGACCTCACTGCGACCCAGGTGAGTTCGTGGGTCGCCTGGGTTGCAGCGACCTCCGGTGACCTCCATGACCTCGCGGGAGGACGCGGCAAGCCTTAGACAACCTTCGGGCCCAGTCCTCCCTCCTCTCTTCCTTCTCCCTCTCCCTCTCCTGGCCTGACATCAACTCTCACTTCGCCCTCGTCGAGGCCTCCATCACCTGAAAGTTTGAGCTCCTCGAGTCACTTGAGTCCACTCATTGGCAACGACAGCGACAGCAACCGCCATGGAAGTTGGAGGAAGAAGCGGTGCCGAATGCTTGACCCAACTAGCAAGCCCTCGTCTCGATCGAATTGGTGGCGATGCAGGCTGAATCGATTACCTCGCCCGGTGGTCCTCCGCGACCCAGATCTAGGTTGTGGCGAGGTCATGCCACCTAGATTTGGGTTGCGCGATTAGTCGGCGATAGTCACCGGGGTGCTGAGACCATGCCAGCCTCTCTTCAACCTGTTGCCGACCCATCGCAACCTCGCCGGTCGACATCTAAGAATCTGACGAAGAAGAAGATGAACAGTGCACCGGCCATTTCGAAAATGCCGAAAGCCCAAGGTAGCCTATGACTCGCCTTGGGCTTTCAGCCTTTGGAAGGCCATCATTCATTCAAGGGGGGTTTCAAAAATGTTCCGAAACACCCAATATTTGTTAAATGGGCTTTGGACATCCAAAGATATTTGAGAAAGCTCGTCCCAAACGTAATCTATATCTCAAGGTTGAGCCTAGGTTCCCAAGGTTCCCATTTCGACTGTTTATCTGCACAACCCGAGGTCCAAGTCTACAAATTGCCTCGATGAGGACAAAATGTTGAACAATTGAATTGAAAGCACTGCGAAATTTGATTTTATAGAGTTTGAATAATAAGTTATAGTAAAAAAGCTGACAGATGGTTCAATGCATATTGCAAAAGGTTTTTTTTTTTTTTTTTTGGTCTAAGGGTTGTTTATCTTTTAAGTTGGTGTCTTTCTCTGAAAATGCAAGTTGTGTATCTTCAAAAGTGGGGATGGTTTTTCCAAAGGTTCTCTAATATTTTCCTTCTTTTTTGAGAGAAAAATGGCATGATACATTACTTATATGTTATCTAAGGGTGATTGGTTTCTGGTCCGATTGGATCTCACTTGGGAACTAGGAATTGGATTGGGAGGACCGTTTCCTAGTTTCTGGGACTAGATATTGGTCTGGTCCCATGGAACCGATCACTTAGCAAAAAAAAAAATTAAAAATTTCAAAAATACTAGAGTTGTTTAGTGCTATTTTTTTTAAAACATAATATATGTACAATTTTTTTAAAAGAGTCGATTCGTCGATTTCATTTGATTCGTCGGTCCAGTTCCCCCTCAAAACTAGGAATTAATCGATGCTTGCGGGAATCATACCACATCGATTGGGCTAATCTGGTCCAGGCCGTTATTGAATTGGGCGATTCGATATGCTCACCCTTAAGTCATTATTTGATGTAATATTTCTCTTCTTCCATGTTAAACTTGATTCTACATATTTCAGATAGTTAATAAGGTCGATGTTATATGATCTGTAGCTTTCTCACAATCCCTTCTCAAGAGAGCGAGAATTCATTAAGAGAATTTACAAAAATAAGTTCTAAACAGTATTGCAAAGTGAAAAGTCATGTAAAACATAAAAACCGCTCTAAACATAATTAAAATTCGATATGGAGGTTTTCCTTTGGCCCAAGAATTGGACCGCGTGGCTGGGCTTGGTTGGGGAGCTCTACTATGGCTAGTAGCCATTTTCATACATTTGCACCAATCCAAGCCTTGATTCGGGTTGGTTCTTTGTCGAATTTGGCCTAGACACTAAGACAACAAATTTGGTCTCTTTCAGAATGAACGGGAAATACCTTAGTGCAGCATTTTGTTTTTTTAGGCTAGAGCTAAGCTCCTAGCAAAATGTTAAAACATCATTCCACGTAGATAGGAATAGCAAAAGGAGTCATATATATGTAAGTTTGACCATGAATTTAGTTATCTCATGAGACACTTCATCACAAGTAAACCTTCGTAAGACAGAAACCGATGTCATAACCAAATTGTGTATCTGCCATAAACCTAGGACTCTGAAGGACATTTAGTTGTTCATGCTATATTGTCAAGCAAGAGGAGCTTTATGTCTTGAACGGTTTGTGAATGGACCGAGTGATATACGGAGATGGAAATGTTCACTCAGAAAGGAAAGCAAATGTGTTACCTCAAAAAGAACACCAATGAGAAGAGATAGCTATGTTTTTCTAGCGTCGTTTGTCGTCATTTGTAGTATGATCATTTAGCCAAATAGAGATGAGCAAGCTACTATGTAAAAACCACCTTTTCGAAAGTGGGAAAGATCACACAATGTATCGTCTTCAAGGAAATTAGAACAAGACCTAATTCAATTATGAAGGCAAAAAATTACATTGACTTGGTAGATCCATATTGAGGCTAACGTTGAACAATGACAATAACAAATGATAGGAAAAAAAACCCAATCTTGCCAGTATTAAAAAATGCAGATGAGAGAACCAAAATTGTTTGGGCAATTGGACAATTTTCGAAAATCATCATGCACAAAATAGTAGCATGTGATGAACAAGCTTGACATGTGGTGATAACCAGTTCCACATAGTGAAACCATCCCTTTCACTATTGGGGGTTGATGAACAGAACAACCGGAATTATCAATAAAACTGTTGGGTATGACATTCTGAAATTGATATAAAATGTCTCTCTGTCTATGCAACCATCTTCATTAGCTTTTGCACATGATTTTGTGCTGAGCTATTAATGTTAATGGTTGTTGAACAATCATTACTCAATGGCAGTCCACACAGAATATGGTTTTTGTAGTAGCTGCTTTCATCAAATGTCCCCAATTGATTTTTGTTTGGTATGGCTCCTAACAAGTCATTGCAAGACACATTGAAGACTTCTGGGGAATTCAACTAAGTAAGCTCTTCAAGGATAGAACCAATCAAGTTGTTGTAGGTGTTGACACCTAATTTTGGCGAATCTAGGAAAATAAAATAAAAATAAAAATTGCATTAGAATAAATAAAAGGAAAAAATGATAAAGATGGGGAAAATTGATTTGATTGATTATGCATGGAAATTTGAAATTCTGAATATTCGGATTTTGTTAAATACAGAAGCAATTTAAAAATCAAGTGAATAAAGGGCAATGATTTTTATAAAATGAAAGAAATTTGAGCAAAATCAAGTTGATTGCGAAATCACGCTTTGATTTACAACTTTGATTTAATGCAACAGAAGATGGAAACTCGGAAAATACCATACAAAGCGGCCGTCGGAATCATTTTAAAAGGGAGCTGCATTTTTCGTGACCGGAGGGGGGGGTATGAAAAAAATTCAGAGCAAAAAATTTTGGAGAGAAAAATTGGTGCGAAAAAAAATCGCACAAAGGGGAGAATTCGTGAGAAAGGAGTGTCACGCCCCGAACCCCGAGCGCGCGCACATCCCACTGTGGTCGATCAGCTATGCGACGTTCCCAGGCACTCGTCGCCGACCCATTCATTTTAAATGCACATGCGGAAGCGAATTACTACTCCCCTGACCTCAACAAACATGGGATAGAAAAACAAGACAAAAATTTCAAATCGAATACACTTTTATAAACACTTCAAGCTTATACAGAAGGTCTATGTCATAAAGAACTATTGAGCCACCTATGCTCCTGACCTTTCCGCTTCAAGCTCCTGGCTCTTCACTCTAGGGACTTGAAAATGGTTATTCAATAACCAGTGAGATATAAATCTCAGTGAGTTCCACCCTTAAGCCCCGGTTAGTACACCAACTCAACTCAGAGTATCTATCCAGAACAACCCCACCACAAGCAACAACTAACAATCGATTCGCATACAACCTTACTTGGTATGCCATATCCTGCACGTTATAATTTAGCACAATACACGCAATGCACATGACCATTAGATGATACATTTCATCAATCACATACGAGTCGCATCACAAGCGATCTCACCTAGCCATTGCCACACCCTGCACGTTATCGATTCATGTGTGCATGCCATAAACAATGTGCTTAACTCCTGCATGACTGAAATCACAGATGCCATGATTCTCATGCATTCTTGCACATTATCACAGTTCATAAACACAATGCATATACTCAATGCATACAACAATTGAAACGCCTTACTCATCTCAGTTAATCACATGGTAACTGATTATAAGACCAAATCGTTATGACACGTCCCATTCAGTGCCACACAATTTCGTCTCATAATCCGGCGCATCAATAACACTCAGCATGCGTTCCAATTGTTAATTACTGCCACACATGGGCATAGCTTACTCGCAGTTCGGCTATCTACTCGCGTTTAACCAAGCATCGTCTCCCCCCCGTGGAGCATGACTTCGTCACTACGTCGACGGCATTCCCGAAAGAGCATCGTCTCCCCCCTTGGAGCATGGCTTCGTCACTACGTTGACGGCATTCCCGAATGAGCATCGGTCTAGTTGGCCTAGCCTCTACTGCGATCGGCATCCATTGCGCGGGCATCCCATATAGGGGCACATCTAGCTCAACAGCTCAAGACGGTTCCTCATTAGCCAACACACGACAATTCATTATCGGCCCAGGATACTTTGCATTTCACTCAAATGCCTCGATTAAAATAGTAATCCCGGCCTCTTTTCTTCGTATTAAAAACATCCGCGAAAGTAGTCGTGCGTGGGTACACGTTAATTCGAACCAGAAAACTAATACTTTCCTTTTTCAAACCCCACTGTTTGATATAATACTTAAAATTCATTTTCGGTGTCCAAACCCGACACCCGGGATTTTCTAAATAAAATCCAATTTTTCCAATCACCACACAATTGCACAAATCATCATTCAATTCATGCAAATGTTTATGCAATAACACATCCAATCACTTTATAGGATTAAACCCACATGAAATTAGACACTTTTCGTTCTCGGGTGAACAGTGTTTTTGTGAACAGTAACTCGTGAACAGTGTTTCGTGAACATTAATTCGTGAATAGTGCCTCGTGAACAGTAATCGTGAATAGTGTCGAGTGAATAGTAAATTTCCAGAATTTAATAAATGATAAATTAAACTTAGAAATCATTAAAATCATTAATTAAAACAATCAAACAATTAATTAAGCAAAACAAGCTTAATTAAACACATAAGCACAATTAAGCAAATAAAGCAAGATTAAGCTAAACTAATCTAATCCATCCATCTAACCACCTATCTTAGGGCTAATACAACTTAATTAAATCACATAAACTAGAATTAAATTTAACTAAACCAACCCTAAGCAAGTTTAGGCACTAATCGAAGGATTAGGAGCTAAACTCACCCGTTAAGCGGGCCGGAGACACCGACGCTGCGGCGACGACGGTGGCTACGCACCGGAACCTCTACCACGACGATCCAAGGTGGTCCCAAGCTCAACATAGCAACCACAGCTCGGACTCCCACTGAAAACACTGAAAAACAGCCCTGCTGGAGGAGAAACTGAGTTGAACGGCTTGGCCGGAGCTCCGGCGAGGGGGTTGGTCGACAACCGGAGGCTCCTGGGGGTCTTGGGGGCCTTGCTGGAGGTTAGGATGGGCGGAGAAATGGCTGGAATGGAAGAAAACGGGCTGCAAAGTCGAAACAGTCCAGGCTGCAGGCGGACCGACGGACCGGCGACTGGCGGCTTGAGACGGCCGTACAGGACGGACGGAGGCTCCGTTTGGGACTAAATCAGGCTCTTTGGAACGGTCTGTCTCTCCCGGTCATGGTGATATGTGGCTCGTTCTCTGATTCATCCGGGAAGACAACTTTTGACTCGATTCTTCACCGAAGGGTCAGCTGGAGCAGAAACTGGAAGAGAGGGAGAACGAGGGAGAGAGAGCTCCATCGATTGGGAGGCCGAATGGGGGGGAGAGAGAGTGATGGGAGGGCTGTCAAGACCCCCATAAATGCTTGCTTCAAGTCCCCATGCATGACATCATCTTCTCTCTCTTCCTTTGCCCTTATCCAAATGCTTTTAGGGGCAATTTGGTCATTTCCACCTTGCACAAATTACACATCTGACCTTGGGCTGAAATTGGTGGATGGGCCTAAGAAATGGGCTTGGCCATGAATAGGAATGGGCTTAGGAATTTGTTGGGCTTGAAATGGCCAAGAATTGGCCCATGGGCTTAAAAGATGAATAGTTGGTTTGGCCCAATAGCTCATTTGATTGTCTTAAGCCCATTTGGTGGCTATCCTAACTTGGGCCTAAGGCCCATACTGGCTTGGCCCTTCCCACGTCCTCACGGGCTCGCTTCCTCGGTCCGAAAATCCCTTTTCCAATTACTCGGCTTAATTGTTTTTGTCGACTATTTGAAGCAGCTTCATCTAACGTATGTCCGGACATTCCCGATAATTCGAAGTCCAATCCTAAGTTCTCTTGCCATGTCAATTTCGCCCTAATGCCATTTTGGTTATAACTCAGACTGACGGGGCAGCTCAGAGGATTCACGTGTAACCAACTTGTGCCAAACCACATTCAAGACATCTCGACGCATGGACGTCCTTGACTGCATGAAATTACGGAGGATAGATTCTTATTTCAAAGTACATGATTACTGAGGATCGACATAGGGTCCTTTGTGGATTCGATAATAGTAAACGGAATCACCCGTCGTTCCATTATGTTATGTCCGCGAATCGACTTCTAGTCATCCTTAGAATCGGCCTGCCAATCTACAGGATCGTCCTCACGCAAGTCTCACGGTCAAGTCGTTTTCCCAGATCGAGTCCTTTAGTCGTACGAGTGTTATCCTCAATAGCCTTTCCGTTTAAGGTCAGTATCTCAAGAGTGATCAATTCCGAGTGAGATCAACCAACAATGCACGGACGAAATTCACATCCATTCATTCCTCAAAGGGCTCAAATTTCAGGATGTCACAAGGAGTGGTTTATTTTCCTTCATTCAAAATTCCTTTTGTGAAAAAGAAAAGTCAAAAGAGACTTGACTTATGCAAGAGAGTACAACAGTGAGAGACAGAGAAGGGACGTGGGACGTGGGAGGTAGACGTGTGGCCAGAGAAGAAGAAAAAAAAAAAAAAAAAAGCAGCAGCAGCAACTGTTTGTCTTCTTCGCGTGGACGCCCCTGCCCACGCCGGCTCTGCGCTCGCGTCGCACCTCCTTCGCCAGCCAACACCGCCATTCCGCCTCCTCCGCATTCGCCGAACCCCAACGGCGGCCGCCATACCAAAAGCCCCGTTCGTCCCCCGTGCTGGTCTCTGTGTCCGGCAGACAGTCTGAAGCACGATGCACAGCACTTGCAAACCGCGGCCACCCCCTCCGTCCATCGCCAGAGTGCCACTGCGCCTCTGCCCGAGTAGCACCTTCACCTCCCGTCTTCCTCCTTCCGGTCCTCTCTGCCTGGCGCCCAACGTCCGCGCAGCCCCCTGCTGCCGCGCCCGACACCCGACACCCACAGCTGCACCTCCGCACCACCGTTGCGCGCCTATATGAGCATCGCCATCACCAACGCCGCAGCAACCTGACGCCGAAGCCAACCGCTCGCTTCTGGATGCCGCACCTCCACTGCTCGCCTCTGCCTGAGCACCACTGGAACTCGAGCGTCGCCGCCACCCTCTCGCCCGACGCAACCTGCTGCACTCGACGCCACCGACTCTCCTGGTAGCCCGCGCCTGCAGCAAACCTCCGTCCCCGCCGCCGGCGCGCGCCACCGTCGCTATCTCCCCTTTAGGTAGTTTAGCTTCTTTTTTTTTTTTTATTCCATTTTTTTATTAGTTTATTTATTTAAATTGTAATATTTAATGTCAATATTCATAAATTTTGCAGGCATTATCCGCAGGGATTTTGTCCAAAATTATTGTAATTATTAATTTGATCCGTAAGACATCGATCATTTTTTTAATTATATTAATTTTTGAGCATTTTGGTAGTATTTTAATTGTTAAATCATTATAATTATCAATTTGATCAGTAAGATTTCGGATAAGATTTTTAATTATTTTGAAGCTTTTTATATTTCGTGATGCGCATGGTTAGGGTAATCGTTAATTTGACCTGTGAGACAACAAGTTATTTTTTCGATTACTTTAATCCTTTATTTGTTGAATATCTCGATTGTTTAAATCTAATGTTTATTTGATAATTACTTGTATTGGAAAAACCCAAAAAAAATAAAAATAAAAAATAAAAATCTTGCATCAAAACATGTAGGTTTAGTAAATTATATTTTTTTTTAGGATTACATTTTTAGGATTGCATTTTTAGATAATTTTTTGAAATAGGTTGGGGTTGGACCTAAATAACTTTTTTTTTTTTTTTTTAAATAGAGGTTTAGATGACGTTTACACATTTTAATTATCTCATTTTTTTCTAAAAATAGTTTTCTAAAATAGGATAGGGTTTAAGTCAAATTAATCCCTAAAAATAAATTAGAAAATTATTCTTTTTTTAATTAGGGTTTTTATTAATTCCGAATTTCATAAAGAAATACAAAAATATTAGGTGCATGTTAATTAGTTTGCATAATAGGTTCATTTAATTAGAATTTGTTTGTTAGTAAAATTAAGTCATGTAGTTAAAATGCATGTTTATGATAAAATTCTAATTTCAAGAAAACCAAAAAAATAATTGTTTACTTTTTGTGTTTAATTCTTTTGATGCAATTTATTTATTTTATTTGAATATTTAATAGTGGATGAGCATCCGTGTGGTCACCACATTTGCATGATAGTAATTTAGGTTAAAATAAATCTTAGCTGTCTGTAAAAAAAAATAAAAAAAAAAAAAAAAAAAATGGTACCGAAAAGACGTTAGAGAAATCTAACGTAACCAAGTCCCCATACCCAAAATCTTTGGTTTGTAGGAGTAAAATAATTCTCCCATTATTTTACTTAGGTATCTAATCGATCTACCATAAACTGATTAATGGCGACTCTTAGATAAAATCCAAAAACTTGAACCTAAGTCGCGATTTGGTATGAGCTTGGGAGAGTCTGAGCTAAGTTAGATTTAGTAGTCCATTAACCAAACTTTAGGTGGTGCACCTGAAATTTAGGTCGCGACAGTAAGAAAAGGTCAATGCTCTCTAACTTCGTGAGGCTCAACAATGACGTTGGTATATGTCCTGTAAACTTGTTATTGGACAGGTTCAGCACATGCATGTCCTATAAGATTGCAATCTCTGGTGGGATCTCCCCACTGAACTGGTTGCAAGAAAAATCTAGTCCTACCATGTAAAGGAGTGCATAGCCTTTATAAGAATCAAACATTCTTTTTGTTGTGGACCCAACAATATGTGGAAGTGGTCATGCTTCTTCCAATTCTATATAGTTGTAGAACCCAAGATGGCTTTTAATTGTCCTCACAAAAGACCAAGGTGACCATCCTTTGTATCTTGGCGAGAAATTCAATATTGAAGTTACCTTATCCGCGTATCCACTAGAGAAATTGATCGGTCCCAAGCAACTAGGTAATGGTCCAAATAGATTGTTCTCAGACAGATCGATCATACTTAAACTTTTCAAGCTGCACAATTGCTTGGGAAATGTTCCATCGAAGCTATTACTTCTCAGTGAAAGAATGCTCAGTTGAGAGAGGTTACTTAGCCAATAGGGTATGCTTCCAAAGAATTCATTTTCACTCATATCCGAGGTCACCAAATTGGAGCTGTTAGAGAGAGCATGCATGAGGGCACCATTCAATTTGTTTCTATTCAGATGGATGTGACTCAACCCCTGTGTGATAAAAAAATGATGGTAATGGACCATACAGATTGTTGTTAAGACAAATTCAAATACTCGAGCCCACCAATATTGTAGAGTTCTTGAGGATGAGGCCGTCTAATTGATTTTTGGACAAGTCAAGGGCCGCAAGCAATGATGCATTCGCAATCAATCTCAGAAGCTTGCTGATGAAAAAGTTGTCGCTAATGTCCAATACGAACAAATTTTCCTTGTGATGAAAGAAAATAGAGATTTCCGGTGAACATGTTGCGGTGTAATTGTAGATACGAAAGATTTTGGTTCATGGTGTCGTCGGAAAATACAATTTCTCCTTGCAAGCTATTACATGCTACGTTGAGCCTCTCTAATGATAAGTTACTATCTAGTAATTGGACAAGTAGTCTCCCTTGAGAAATTGTTGCTAGATAGGTCTAAGATAATAAGGATTTTATACTACCCAGTTTAGATGGAATACTCCCTTCCAATCTGTTGGCTGATAGATTAAGGCAGAACAAATTTGGGACATTTGCCCAAAATTCAGTAGTGAGCTCTCCTCTCATGCTGTTGTTGGATAGATCCATCTCCCAAAGATTAAAAAGGGTCATTGATGGAATCTCGAGTGTTGTAAATAAGTTATTTGCCATAAAAAGTTTTTCCAACTTAGTATTGTTTCCCAACAACTAAGCTCGAAAGGTACCCAGAATGTCATTTGAGGAGAGATCCATGATTCTCAGTTCATATTGATGATTGAGAAAGCCCAGAAAAGTCACTTTGAATCCTTTTGATAGACTATTTGACATACTATAAACCTTCAACCGGGGCCTTGGTATCGAAGATGCAACTTTGGTATCAATTGTTCGTTTATTGTCATCAAGCAACAACACCTTAAGTCTTGAATGGTTTGCAAGTGGGCTGAGTGATGAGGGGATTTCAAAATGGTTGCCTGATATGGAAAGAAATTCGAGTGAGGTAAGACTAGTGAGGGGAGATGAGGCAACACTATCTATGAGTTCATTGTCGTCGAGGTTCATAATCCGAATAGAGGTCATGTTTCACTAGCATGTAGGAAGCCTGCCAGTAATCCTGTTAGTGCTAAGATCCAGCTCATCTAGTTTTACCAGGTTACACAAGCCTGTTATCGATATCACAAGTCAATTCAACTACAATGAGATATATCGGTACATACAAAGAGGACATTCAAGGACATCAAGGATCCATTTCATGTCTAGCTTTTACACCAAGAGATAAGAACTTACTCTTATCTGATAGGTTGCCACTTAGACTAGTGTTGGATGAGGACAACAATCTAACAGATGTCAAAGGACCAAGGCTGGAAAGGATTCCCATGCTTGTGTTCAACGAAGAACCATCCAAGATGAGTTGTTCCAACTTATGGGAGTTATGGAAATCTTCCTAGAAATCAAATGATAACTGAACATCATTTTTCCTTACACAAGCATAATCAAGAAATGGTATAGAAATATCATGAGTGAATGGAACTTCGTTAATAAAAACTTAGGCTCCGTCCATATCGCGAAAAATAAGACATTTATGGAAAATATTTTTCGAGAATTCAGTTTTCAAGAAAATGACAATATTTTTCGATATTCGGTTGAAAATTGAAAGTAAACTAGAAAATATTTCCATCATTTGGTATGGAAAATCTAATTTGATTTTCATCCGTGCATTCCTTTCATTAATATTTTATTTTTTATTTTAAAATAGAATTTTTAATTATTTTTGTTTTTTGTTTTTTTTCCCTTATTATTCATTCGATCATTGGCCATAGTTGAGGTGAAGATTGCCCGAGGCCGATAAGCTTGAGCCTCGTCAATTCAACAAGGCCTCGGCTTTTGGTGACATTGTCCATCGCCTATTGTTGGTTGTTAGTTGTGGTCGTAGTCGGTGATCGTGAAGAAGAAGGAAAAATAATAAGAAGGGGAAAAATGAAAGAAAGAAAAAAGAAAAATAATTAAAAATTTGATTTTTTATAAAGAGAATAAGAAAAAAATAATTAAAAATAATGCACGGAGGAAAACAGGTTTAGGTGAAAGAAAGAGAATGGAATATAATTTCCTCATTTTCCTCACATTTGAAAATGCTTTTCCATTGGAGGAATATGTCTTCCTCTACTTATTTATTTTCCGTGACTTGAACACTAGAAAATCTGGACATTTTCTTTGAAATTGTTTTCCGCGAAACAAAGCGAGTGTTATTTTGAGTATACATTCACTAATGGGTTTGACTAACCTTGAGTAGTGATTTTTCCTTTTAATGTATTATCCCAGAGAGAAAAAATCTTGAGGGATGACAGTGTCCTTAATGCTTGTTGGATAGTACCCACATCCTTCAAGTGGACACCATCTAGGGGGAGGTTCTCTAAGTGGCTCAAGTTTTTTTATGCCTAGCAGTAAAATTCCAATTATTATTATTATTTTTTTACCATCCAATTAATTAACTTGCTTGGTAGTAAAGTTGTAAAAGCACCCATGCATATGCCTTAGGGATAAGAATCTTTTGAATCAACAACATTTGTATATGGAAAGAGAAGGGGGTTGCAATATATGACTTCTATATTCTCAATACAAGGCACATGTAAAGGTATCATAGATATTGCATGACTTGAAGGCTAGTCAATTTAATATATGAATTAAAAGGAGAATTCTGCATGAAAACTAAAACAGTCCCTTCAGCAATTGCCACTGCATCGATTGCATTATAACTTATATCCAGCCCCTTTAAATTACTGAAACCACCTAATTTATCCACAAACATTGCTGTCTCAAGTCAAGGATGGTGGTTTTGTATCGAATCATGAGTAGAGAATAAGCTAGAGAAATTTACCATTCACATGTAAAGTCCCACTCAAATTGTTGTATCTGAGGAACAGACACCGGAGAGATGGAATTGTACCTAGAGTGATTAGAATAGAATTATCCAGAATTACCACTCAAGTCAAGCACTTCTAATTTGCTCAGCCTTGAAGATAGCAGGTTTGTAATTGCAAATAAAAAATGAAAAGCAGTAAAATCTGCATAAGTCTTTTAAAGTACACGCACAAACATGTATTCTCATACTAGGGGAAATATATCGTAGAGTTGTGGATCAATGAGGATGTAGATGTAATCATCTACAATGGAGGAAGTGAGTAAGAACCCGGGCATGGTTAACTTTTGAGTTTATCGGATAATGAGTATCTCTTGTTTTATAGGAAATGGATGAGTGGCGAATTTATACCTTTTGGTGCAATCCACCCTCCTAAATAGTTGTAGGACAAGTCAAGGCTCTTGAGTTCTTCAAAGGAAGAAGTAGAGAAGTGTTTAGGTGCCAAGTATTGGAGCCGAAATGGTAAGCCTTCAAATTGGAGAGCATTAGCTCGGCGGCTTTTCCCGTGGTGGGGCTGCACCTAACACATGCCCAGCTGCAATAGTTGAAATATGATCCACCGGCATCCACCCAATATATTAGGTCCAATGTGGCATTGAGCGCTAAGAGTGCAATCCTTTCTTGCTTCCGACACCCATTAGAGCCACATAAACACGTGATACCTCAAACCACCACAAGCACCTATAGTGTTTTCTTTTTCGTGACTGCAAATTCAAGTAACTTCATTTGTATCACACTTTGGAGTTAACTTCTTTTTTGCAAGGTAGAGTGATTTTATAGGAGTGTAGAAAATTTTGTCATGGACAAAGTCTTGATTATCTTTAATGATGAATATAGCTCAGCCCCTTTTGGTGACAAGGTTGGGGCGGGGAATATCCTTTTGCAATGGCTAGATTTCATTGACGGGGAATGCCGAAAGTCTCTATTGGAATAATTTTTCCATACGTTAAGCCTACTCCTAGTCAACTGTTGTCATTTATATGACTAATTCAATCTCTGTCCAAAGTAAAGCATAAGTCTTGTGATTTACTTGGTTCCTAGTTGGAACTGAGATCGTATTATTTAACAGTTAGAATGCAACTAAATGATAGTGGCATGAAAATTAGTAAATGTTAAAGAATTATTCACAATGAACTGATTTTTTGCTCGGGAAAGAAAAATAGGATGTAGATATGGTAATGGGTTCGCTGAAGTACTCTTCTCATTGATCAGCTTGACTAACTTAGAATGCTTATATTTTCAAGATACTGAAAATTACTAATGTGCAGTTTTTACACATTTCACACAACAGAAAAAGCATGACGGATTGCCTTTCGGTTTCTAAAAAGTAGCTAATTTAACTTGATGAGTGCCTAGTTAACATTATTCAAATTGCTTCTAATGCAAGGTTGATGGTGATTATCCCTACGAGTCCGTACGTATAAGTGAAACTTCACTAGAGTCTGGAAGTTGGATGGTTCTAAATATGGAAGATCTATTAATCTACTTCGCATTCGAGCTTTTAGGAGGAAGTGATCTTGACTAAGGGTATTTCAGAAGTAGACATGTCGTACAGTAAACACAAAAAATTTGAAAAAATCTTGCTATTAAATCAATGCAAAAACATTGAAGAAATAAATGGGGAACGACAAAGATACCAAATATTTACGAGATTTAATCCGAGTATCGGTATCTATTTTCAGGAAGAGCTGATAACAAATAATTTACTATAATTGGAGAATCGGAGTTATAATCGCTCACACATTTAAGTGTTTTCCATGCCTAGATTAAGATCAAATTGAAAAGTATAAATAAACAACTTAATTGGATGTAAAAATCACAGCACAAATCACCACGCATTTAAGCCCATAACAAAACCCTTCGCACAGTTAATTCAAGAAAATCCATAAGTTCTTTCTCTTATTCTTCGTGCGGGGGGCTCAATTACTAAAGGAACCCACTATTCGGCTTCTCCAGGAAATGAAACCCAAAAAGCAAAACCTTGCCATTAATTTATGTTCTCTTCTCTAACCACTTCATGACCCACGCGCTTTCTTTTGGACGACCAAAAAATTTGACCGTGAGAATTCATTGCTATTCGCTAATGGGCCCTTGGCGGCTGTGCCCATAAAATTTCTCAATCAATGTTTAATGTGCCGGTGATTATGCTCTCCGATCCCCCAAATTGAACTTGTATCTTTTTCTTGTTGAAACTCCAAGCGATGCCCTCTCAAGTCTGTCACGTCCCGAGGTCCGGATGCAATTGTGGCTTTATAATATATCCAATCAAATAGAAGAAACTCTTTGCTCGAGTTTGTAGTCAAAATCCAAACATACTTTAACAATCCTCTACCTAGGTTCGAGTTTGCAGTCAAATCATAGTGAACATCATCTATGCCAATTCTCTAGCGCTCCAATGAATGCTCACTCTCTATAGATGACAATTATGCTCAAGTAAAGCTTAAGTTTCATTAAAGAACAAGCTTAATCATCATGTCTGGTGAGTTCTCTACCTTGGCTCGATGTATGTGATGTATTTATATGTTAATGGGGGTTAAAGTCGATTTTCCCTCTTAATGATGGGACCCCAATCTTTCTTTGGCTAAGTATTGAGACACTTGACATTGATTAAATAAGTGAAATAAGAGAAATAAGAGAATGGTCACTGAGTTTCTCCATACGGAGTAGAAAGAAGTCAGATTGCACACAAATTGGCTTTGCCTAGATGCTCATTCTTTCTTAGTGGAGATACCACATTGATATAATTGGACAACGACTTTCCTGGTTGCTTTGTTCTCGAGTTTCTCATGTCTAGGAGTCCAAAGAGGTCCTTGTGATAATCCTTGCTTTGCATTTTGAAGATAGCGCATCATAATGTAAATCATAAGAACTATTAACTTCACATGATGGCGGATTACACTTAAATTTTTTTTGCTCTCTAGTTCTCATAAGGCTCACATTACCCAGATGTGCAGTGGAAGAGAGACATTTGTGTGGAGAAGGTGAGCGTGGGACTGTAGTATTTTGGTTGGTAATTTGTTACTGTGGTTGCAGTAACCATCCTTACTTTAGCAAATTCCATTTCAAGTTGTATATGATATTAGTAATCATTTTAACATGATTCATCAGATCCATCATTTTTTTTTCTATCAACTTTGCCCCTCCTGACTCACCGGTCAAAAATTGCCCATCGCCAAAACCCACCTGCCCAAGACCCTAACCCAACTCGACGCCTACGAGTTAGGCCCTCCCCTCTGGTGTCCATGGAGAGAAAAGTCGATATTAGTGTGGCGGAAGGTAGAGAGATACGGATAAAAAATGGGGTGGAGGGGTAGCTTATAAATGCAAATTGTGTATTTTCAAAAGTGAGGATAGTTTTTGAAAGGTTCTCTAATTTTTTTTTTTTTTTTAAATCACAAAAAAGTTTAAGTTATGTTCACTATAACACAATTTCTCCAATTTTTTTTTTTTTGTGGCACAAAAAATCCCAAACTTATATCCGTGTGATATGTTTACCTCAAACTTCTTTTTGTGACATAAATACCCCAAATTTGTTACCATGCAATATATTTACTTCAAATTATTTTTTTGTGACACTAAAAATCCAAAACTTGTATTTAGATAACATATTTTGTGGCATTCGTATTTTTGCCAACCTCGGAAAAATAACGATATGTCCCGAATTGACGAAATTGTTATCGGAATTCTTCATTGGCACTGATTTTGGACCCCGAGCCGTCTTGCCAATTTACTAAGTGGAAGACCTCGATTTTTATGCGCGCCGTCACCACCACCCTCCCCTTAGACGGCCACAAGAACTCACGGCCGCGCCTCCACGTTAAATAGACCCCTCCACGCAACAAATGAAGCTTGCGTCCATGCACATACAACAATTTGAAGGCCCACGTATAAGAAGTCAACCAAAGAAGCCCATTTGACTAAAAGCCACGTTGAATGGCTTTCCTCACGCTGCTCGAAGACTTTAGATTTGTTGGGCCATGCACACGTAATGGTAGTGGTCAACTGAGGGGGGAATTGTTGACCAAGAGAAAGCCAATGGTGGCCACGTTGCTCCTCCGTGTCGACCAGCAAATGAAGACTTGGAAAAGAAAAACAAAATGCTGTGGCCACGTCCTTGCATGGGGAACGCAAGGTGGCGTGCGTCCAAGAGGAAGCTCGGCTGGTGGACACGCATGGTACGCTTGCCCATCGTTGCCGCAGCCACCGAAGCACTCTTTTGTTGACTGGTTTTCAACAAAACCGGTGACCAAAGTGGCAAATGGACGAGCAAGCCGAGAGAGAGAGGGCGAGCAGTGGGCGAGCGAGCGAAAGAGAGAGAGAGAGAGAGATTGGGCGAGAGAAATTCAAGAGAGAGCAGCGAGAAAGAAGGGAAAGGACCGCCCTCTGTCCGTGCTCGTGCGCTGCCGCCGTTGACACCGCTCGCTGCCGTTGAGCCGCACCACCGCACCAAACCCTTTGCCGTTAACATCATAGGACTTGAGGCAAGTGAAAGTCCATTAACCTATACCATGTTGTGCTGTTGTTGTCTAGTGTAGTGCAATAGACTTGGAAATACTGGGTTGCGGATGTTGGATGCTGGATTTTGAATGAGTAGAAGTAGTTCTCTTTGGATTAGTAAATTGTTTCGTAGAAAACAGCCTGACCTTTTATGATTCCGTGAATTTTCTTTAATTATCTAGTTAGAATTGGACTTTGAACCCTTAATGAAAGTTGTAGGACACATTTAGGAATAACATATCAAAATTTGAGAATAAATGGACAATTTTTGGTCAGCAAAACAATTTTCCTTGTAAATGTTAAATCTAGAAGCTATTACAGAATGTCAGTAAAGAGTATAGCAATTACTGCTCTTGATATGCAATGAATCTGACTTAGTGTTCTTCATAAAACATTTTCCTTTAGGTCTTGTGTATAACATATCCAAATTTCATAATTTTCTGAGTTCATTTAGGGGTCATTCCAAAATTTTCATTAAAACGGCACATTTTGGTTTTTAAGTTGTTTTACTCCGACTTTGCTCAACTGATTTCAAAAGTGAATGCATCTTGGGTTGTTATGTGACATGATGATACCGTCATTGGAATATCATGCAATATTGAGATGTGATGGGACTCAAGAAACATTTTGTCATTGCATTGAAAAATGTTTTTGGAAATTAAGATGTTTGCTACCGTTGGACCCTCGGGTCAACGATGCCCCGAGAGTTGGGATGCCCAGAGGTTCGAATGAGTCGATGCCCTTTGGATGCCTGGTTGTATTTTGAATACATGCCTAGAAGTTTACCCCGGGAGTGTCGGGATGCCCGGTTGTATTATGATACATGCCCAGAGGGTGAGGGGTTGTATTATGATGCATGCCCGGAGGTTAGGGGGTAACCATGTCTATGGTCCCCAGTGATTCCTCATGATACTTGGTGGGGTGCGAGATGCCCAGAGGTTCGAATGAGTCGATGCCCTTTGGATGCCCGGTTGTATTTTGAATACATGCCCAGAGGCTTTCGCGACGCCAGGTTGGGTGCGAGATGCCTAGAGGTTCGAATGAGTTGATGCCATTTGGATGCCCAGTTGTATTTTGAATACATGCCCAGAGGCTTTCGTGACGCCAGGTTGGGTGTGAAATCCCAGAAGGACGCAAACATTGGTCCTCTGGGGGGATAAAACCATTTGAATGATAAAATGGATGATTCTACTAAGTGTGAGTGTGGTATGGTTATAGGACTAAATTGTATGGCATGGAGTGGGACGTGTCATAACAGTTTTGCCCTATGATTGGGACTTGTGTGACTGGATATGATGCATCTTGTTTGTTGGAAATGCACTAACCATTGCTTTTCAAAAAGTTTTATGGTTCCGATACATACTCATTCCTTGATGAACTGTCTAGTCTATCTTGCATAAAACTAGATTAGTGATGGCTTGCATAGTATAGTTTAACGGATCTTTTACTGCTGAGTGGGTGTACTCACCTCGTTTGGGGACTAACATTTTAGACTAGACAAGATACCTATGCTGCCACCGCCACCAACAGATGGATCGAGTGATTGAATATGACCACGAGGAGGAGGACAACAGAGGAAGGAAGTTTTGGACACCGACAATGATCGATGGACTTTAGGTATACGACTGATGGAAAGGATGTCGGTCATCTTTTGAAGTATAGCCGAGTACAGAAAACCCTGGCATTTTGATGTACCGACTAATGATGTCCATCAAGTTATGTATATAAAAGTGTTTGACTTTAACTTATAAAAATGTTTAGTTGGTGTGCATTGTTTCTGAATATAGGGAAGAGAGTTGTTGGATACGCTTCCGCCATATTTTTGCGCAGAGACCAATCAAGTATATGAAAGAACCCCCATATGACTTCTCAGAAGTCCATTGATAAGGAAAAGGGATATCCAGGTAGAGGAAACAATGTGGTGACCCTAACGGATTGGGAGCCGTTTCAGGGGTGTCACATATTTATCCCAAATTTTGAAGTAAATGTATCGCACGAATACAAGTTTAAGGTAAATATGTTATATGGGTACAGATTTGAGGTTTTTTGTGTCACAACAAAAAGTTTAGAATAAATATAACACAGTGGACATAACTTAGAGAGTTTTGTGACATTTTTCCCTTTTTTTTTCCTCTTTTGAGAAAAAAAATGGCATGATACCTTACTCGCATGCTATTCGATATAATAATTCTCTTCTACACATTAAATTTGCTTCTTCATATTTGAGACAATCCATAAGCCTCATAAAAGAAATTTTAAGTACTCTTGCAAAGTGAACAAAAGTCATGAGAGACATCAAAAGGCTCTAAAAATAATTAAAATTCAATATGGAAGATTATCCCTTTGACCCAGGCGCCTGGCCACACGGCCTGGCCAGGCCTGAGTGGCTAGTAGCCATTTTCATACGTTGCACCAATCCGGGCCTCAATCTTGGCCTAAACATCAACACGACAAATTACTAGAATCAAAAAAGATACTTTTCACTTCTCAGATTAAGAAAAACCTATTGCTAGAATCCAATGGATTACGCGCCGATCTTCAACAAGAACTCGTCAACACTAGCACCAGAAAAGGCATGGTCTGCTCATCACAAAGGAACACCTTCAATTGCAGGACAAACCAATCATCCCAAAATTTCAAAAAGAATCTTTCTTTTTTCCTTCACCATGATCGAGGGAGAAGCCACCTCATAGGCCACGTCGTGCCGCCGTGAAGCGCCGGAGCACAGCATCGCCCGAGCCAACTCGAACAGAGCGGACACCATTCCCGCCACGTGAAAGAACGAAACCAGAAGGGCGACCCAAGGCATCAAAACGAGCCCGATCACGAACGTGACCGATCCGACGAGCATTAGAGCCAGAGAGATCCCCACGAAGAGCGGCGGGAGGGACCCGCGCCGTCGACGCGATGGCGAGACGCGGCCGCCTCGAACTGGAGGCGACAGACCGGGAACGCGGCCCGGGGAGGAGGGAACTTCATGATGTGGGCGACCTCCGTCGACCACCTCCACTCGAGGTCCTTTTTTCTTCCAAGGGAGTCGACGGATTGCCAGTTGTTCCGACTCTGCCGGAGCCTGTTTTGTCCAGATCTGATCGCGCTCTTCGGAGATCCACCTCGTCCCTCGCCGTTCTCAGACACAGAAGACGAATAGTAGCGATCGGCGATTGTAATCGGTGGATCCATCCGTCGTTCAAAATCCGCCTCGCCGGAGCTTAATTTCTCCAGATCTGATACACTTTCTCTAAAGGTAATTCCCCGGAGCTCGATGCTACTTCGCTCTTTTTATTAAGCATAGTGGAGCATGGTGAGCTCTAGTTGTGAAATAAAAAGAACCTATTTATGCGTTTTAGGTTAGTGAAGCCATCGGTCGTGCTGAATGCTTCATTGATCGCGTGATTAATCGCAGTAAAACCATGGTGACTTCGAGCACTAAAATGATTAAAGCTTACTAGTGCTGTTGATTTTGTGAAATCACTGGAGAAGCTGGTTACATCATCCTCAAGTGATGCTTTTGAGTCAAGTGTGACTAATTTAGTTAACTTATGCGATTTAGGTAGGTAAGGGTGATGGTGAAGATGTCTCAAAGCACGATCCGCAAAACGCTGGGAGGCTGTCAAGGACCAGACAAGCATCGGGCTTGCGAAGGTCACGAGCAGCACAACGCCAGAGCTGGAAGTAAATATCGTGAAAGCCACGAGCCATGATGATGATCCTGTGGATGAGAAATGCATTCGTCGGATCTTGAATTTGACTTCATACTGTCATGGATACGTTCATGCATGTGTTTCTGGGCTTTCAAAGTGACTGAGCAAGACGCATGACTATATTGTGGCTCTCAAATCCCTAGTGGTCATCCATCGTTTGTTGAATGGTGGAGACCCAATTTTTCACGTGGTGATAATGTATGCGACCAGGCGTGGTGCTAGGTTGTTGAATTTAGCTGTTTTGCTTGATAAGTTTTTTGATGTGGAGTACCATGATTGCGTCAAGGCTTTCGATGCTTATGCTAGTGCTGCTAAGCAAATTGATGAGTTGATTGCATCCTACAATTGGTGCAAGGATACAGGGGTGGCAAGATCATCCGAATATCCTGAAGTGCAAAGGATTGCCAGTAAGTTGTTGGAGACATTGGAGGGATTTGTGAGGGATAGAGCAAAGAGACCTAAGAGCCCAGAGAGGACGGAAGAATTGCCCCCTGTGGCTCAGGAGGAGGAGCCTGTGCCAGATATGAATGAGATAAAGGCATTGCCTCCACCAGAGAATTATACTCCTGCACCACCACCGAAGCCAAAACTGGAGCCACCAAAGCCACAAGTGATGGAGGATTTAGTGGATCTGAGGGATAATGGAGTTACTGCTGATGATCAAGGTAATAAATTTGCGTTGGCTCTATTTGTGGGGCCACCAGCTAATAGAGGGAATGGTTCGTGGGAAGCATTCCCTTCTAATGGTGAACCAGAAGTGACTTCTGCTTGGCAAACCCCAGCTGCCGAATCTGGCAAGGAAGATTGGGAATTGGCTTTCTTGGAGACTGCTAGTGACTTGTTAAAGCAGAAAGCGGTTTTAGGTGGTGGTCTTGATCCATTGCTACTGAATGGCATGTGTGACCAGGGAATGGTGAGGCAACATGTGAGCACTGCCCGATTGACTGGAGGTAGTGCGAGCAGTGTTGCTCTACCCGGCCTTGGAAAGAGCGCAACCCCAGTATTGGCTCTCCCTCCATCCGATGGAACTGTCCAAACAGTGAACCGGGACCCTTTTGCTGCATCATTGAGCATCCCTCCTCCTTCATATGTACAGATGGCAGAAATGGAGAAGACCAGCATTTGGTTGTGCAGGAGCAACAACTATGGTAGCAGTATGCTAGGGAGGGGATGCGAGGTCAAGCCACTTTGGCCAAGATTGGTGGGACAGGTTACTATGCACCAGGTCCTCCTGTGATGCCTTAGGGCATGCCACCAGTCAATGGGATGGGACCGTTAATCGGGTATAATTATTCTCCTCACTGATGTTGCTTGCTTTTCACCATATGACTATTTTTTCTTATTTCATCCTGTTGTGTATCTAGTTATATTACAATATGATCCTTTTTGTATTCTGGTGTGCGGGTTTTCGGAAGAGGGAAGAGTGAACCCAGGGAGATTCTTTTTGGGGAAGATATTTGGATGGTGACATCCAGTGCATCCTGTCCCTGCTCGTGCTTCTTGTAATAATCAGAATTTCCATGACCACAGCCTCTTGTGCTGTCACAGTATAGACAGGATTGAATCTGTCATTGTCTAGTAGCTCTGCGCTTTTGTTGTTTCATGCGTAAAAGTAGACTGACCATCAAAACCAGTTCTCTTAAAAATGGCAGCACAGCTGACCTTCTCGTATGAATCGAATGTTTACAATAGCATTGATTTCTTCAAACTAGAATTTTCTTTTTTTGCTCTGATCTTTCAGTTTCTTCAGTTACTCGAAATCATCTGGAGCTTAGTGCTTTTGTTAAATAATTCCTAACTGATATGATGATGGTGTTGATTATAAATATCTTGGATAAAGATCCCTCAGTGAAAGATGATATCGCGGAATGATTTCTAGTGGTCATGAAAAGACTCAGAGCATAAAATCACGATAGAGCAGGCATAAAATGTGCAACTGTATCTCCCCAAAGGTTGAGCCTAGGTTCCCTTTTCGACTGTTTATCTGCACAACTTGAGGTCCGAGCCCACAAATTACCTTGATGAGGACAAAATGTTGAACAATTGAACTGAAAGCACCGTGAAATTTGATTTTGTAGAGTTTGAATAATAAGTTATAGTAAAAAGCTGACAGATAGTCCAATGCATATTGCAAAGTTTGGAGAAAGCGCAAAATATTCAGATAACCGAGAAGGGCTCCAGAGTCGATTGGGATCGCCTCTGGTCTTCAACCTTATCTGTCTGACCTCGATCTTTTCTCTGCGTTTCTGTTTTCCGCTAATAACGAACCGACTGATCTCAATGTTATTTGGACTTACCCCTAGTCCGAACCTCCAAAACGCCTGGCTCTCTCAATCGAGGTAAGACAATTTATCTTGGTTGTGCACTTAATGCATCGATCTGGCAAGTCCCATGACCTACACCCCTTGAAGCATGGTTTTTGCGATTGTCCTGGACAACTAGTCTAGATGGGCAGAATTTTGACCTTTATTGGTTTTACAATTTGATAGGGATCCTCTGAAACTTTTTGGCTTAGGCTATTGAAATCACGATGGTTTGTGATGTATTTATATGTTGATGGGGTTAACTAAGTCGATTTGCCCTCTTAAGTTATGGGACCTCAAATTTTCTTTAACAAAGTCTTTGTATACTTAGACATTAATTAGAGAAGATGAGACAAAAATGACCACTGAGTTTTTGCATACCCAATATGATTTATTCATCAATACGTGAAAGATCTCTACGTAGAAACAGTTTCTTTGTTACTGGAATGAAGTTGGATTGCACACAAACTAGCTTTCCTAGATGCTCATTTCTTCTTATTAGAGATACCACACTAATATAATTGGACGACAATTTCACTGGTTGCTTTATGTTAGTTAGTTGTGTTTGGGTGGCTGAAGATGTCCTTGGGGATGATCCTTGCTTTACATTTTGAAGATAAGCGCCTCATGATACTAAATCATAAGAAAAATTTGAGTTCCCACGGCAGCAAATTACACTTTTAATTTGGTTTGCTCTCCAGTTCATATTAGCCTCACATACCAGATGTGCAGCGGAAGATTTGGTGTGGAAGAGAGATTGTGTCGAGAAGGTGAACGAGGGACTGTATTTTCTGTTGGCAATCTGGTTGCAGTTTAGCTACCTCCTTCGGCAATTGTTTGCTCTCCAGGTTGCCAGATCGCGTGACTTTCGAGCTCAAAGGCCATGGGCATTCGTGTTGCCTTTGAGCTTGTGGCCATGTCCTTGAGTGTGACGTTCGAGCTCTAATGGTTAACATCGGCGTGGTGGAAGATAGTGAGATGGGGAGAAAAATGGGGTTTGGCGTGGGGTGGAGTGGTTTTTTATCTCATTGGGTCTAAGGGTTGTTTGTCTTTTCAATTGGGGTCTTTCTCTGAAAATGTAAAATGCACATTTTAAATGTGGGGATGGTTTTTCCAAAGGTTCTATATATTTTCTCCTCCTTTTTTTTGAGAAAAAAAGGGCATGATACCTTACTTATATGTTATCTGATATAATAATTCTCTTTTGCATGTTAAACTTGCCTCCACATATTTCAGATAATCAATAAGGTTGATGTTATATGATGTGTAGCTTTATCATAATCCCTCCTCTAGAGCTAAGCTCTAGCAAAATGTTAGAACGTCATTCCACATAGGCAAGACTAGCAAAAGTTGTCATGAAAATGCAAGTTTGACCGTGAATTTAACCATCTCATGGGACACTCCAGAACAAGTAAACCTTCATAAAAGTTAGACGGAAATCGATGTCCAAACCAAATTGCGGATTAGCCATGAACCTATGACTCTAAAGAACAATTTGTCGTTCGTGTTATATTGTCAAGCAAGAAGAGTTTTATGTCTCGAATGGTTTGCAAATGGATTGAGTGATATACAAAGACGAAAATTTTCATTTGGAAAGGAAAGCAAACATGCCACTGCAGAAATAACAAAGATGAGAAAGCTGTGTTTTTCTAGTGTTGTTTGTCATCGGTAGTGGTATTATCACCTAACCAAATAGAGATGAGCAAGCAACTACATAAAAATCACCTTTTCGAAAGAGGGAAGGATCACGCCATGTATTGTCTTCAAGGAAATTAGAACAAGACCTTATTCAATTATGAAGGTGAAAACCTACATTGACTTGGTCGATCCACATTGAGGCCAATGTTGATCAACGACAATAACAAATGACAGTAAAAAAAAACCAATCCAGCCATTACCCGAAAACGCAAAATGAGAGAACCTAAATTGTTCGACCACTGGACAATTTTCGAAAACCATCCTGCACAATATAGTAGCATGTTATGAACAAGCTCCAACATGTGGTGATAACCAATTCCACATAGTGAAACCATCCTTGCCGCCATTGGGGGTTGATGAACAGAACAACCGGAATTACCAGTAAAACTATCGTGTATGACACTCCGAAGCTGATATAGAATGTCTCTCCGTCTATGAAACCATCTTCTTTAGCTCTCGTGCATGATTTTGTTGCCGAGCAATTAACGTTAATGGTCGTCGAGCATTTCTTACTCAACGGCAGTCCACACAGAAGATGGTTTCCGTAGTAACTGCTTTCATCGAATGCCCCAAACTGATTTTTGCTTGGTATGGCTCCTGACAAGTCGTTGCAAGACACATTGAAGACTCCCAAAAAATTCAACTGAGTAAGCTCTTCAGGGATAGAACCAGTCAAGTTGTTGTTGGAAAGGTCCATGCTCTCTATCTTTGCGAGGCTCGACAATGACGTCGGTATATGTCCATTAAGCTTGTTATGCGATAGGTTCAGCACACGCATGTCCTGTAAAATTGCAATCTTAGGGGGATCTCTCCACTGAATTGGTTGCAAGAAAAATCCAGTTGCACCATTTCGAGGAGTGCGTAGCCTTTATAAGAATAAAACCTTCCTTTTGTTGTTAACCAACAATATGTGGAAATTGCATTGTTTCCCTTACTTTATTCTCGTCAAATTCATTATGTCTTTTAATTGTCCTCACATAAGGCCAAGGTGACGATTCTATGAAGCCAAATATGAAATTCGGTGTTGAAGTTACCTTATTGGCATATCCTGTGGAAGAGAAATTCATGGGTCCCAAGCAACTAGGTAATGGACCAAACAAATTGTTTTTAGAAAGATCGATCATACTTAAGCTTTTCAAGCTGCACAATTGCTTGGGAAATGTTCCATTGAAGCTATTACCTCTCAGTGAAAGAATGCTCAGTTGAGAGAGGTTACCTAGCCAATAGGGTATGCTTCCAGAGAATTCATTTTCACTCAGATCCAAGGTCACCAAATAGGAGCTGTTGGAGAGCGCATGCACGAGTGTACCATTCAATTTGTTCCCATTCAGATGGATGTGACTCAACCGGGGTGCTATAAAAGATGATGCTAATGAACCAGAGAGATTGTTATAAGACAAATCCAAATACTGAGCTCACCAAGATCAAAGAGTTCTTGAGGGATGAGGCCATCCAAATGATTTTTGGACAAGTCAAGAACCATAAGATATGACATGTTTGCAATCAATCTGGGAAGCTTGCCGATGAAAGAGTTGTTGCTAATGTCCAATAGCCCAAATTTACGAGTGATGAAAGAAAAGAGAGATCTCCAATGAACATGTTGTGGCCTAACTGCAGAATTGACAGATTTAGGTTCATTGGTGTGGTCGGACAATACAATTTCTCCTTGCAATTTGTTATATGCTACGTTGAGATTATATAATGATGAGTTGCTATCTAGTAACTGGCTAGGTAGTCCCCCTAAGAAATTGTTGTGAGATAGGTCTAAGGAATATAGGGATTTTATACTGCCTAGTACAGATGGAATATTCCCTTCCAATCTGTTGGTTGATAGATTAAGGTACTGTAAATTTGGGAAATTCGCACAAAATTCGGTAGTGAGCTCTCCTCTCATGTCGTTGTTGGATATGTCCATCACCGAAAGATTAAAACGGGTCATTGATGGAACCTCGAGTGTCGTGAATGAGTTATTTCCCATAAAAAGCATCTCCAACTTAGTGTTATTTTCCAACAACCAAGTTGGAAAGGGACCTGGAATGTCATTCGAGGAGAGATCGATGATTCTCAGGTCATATTGATGATTGAGAAAGCCCAGAGAAGTCACTTTGAATCCTTTTGATGGACTATTTGATTTACTAAAAACCTTCAACTGGAATCTCGGGATCGAAGATGCAACTTTGGTATCAACTGTTAGTTTGGTGTCATCAAGCAACAAGACCTTAAGTCTTGAATGATTTGCAAGTGGGCCGAGTGATGAGGGGATATCAAAATGGTTACCCGAAATGGAAAGAAATTCGAGTGAGGTAAGACTAGTGAGGGGAGATGAGGCGACACTATCTGTGAATTCATTGTCTTCAAGATTCAGAATTCGAATAGAGGTCATGTTTCGCCAGCATGTAGGAAGCCCGCCAGTAATTCCATTAGTGCTAAGATCCAGCTCTTCTAGTTTTACTGGTTACACAAGCCTGTTATTGATATCACAAGTCAATTCAATTACAATGACATATATTGGTACATAAAGAAGACATTCAAGTACATTAAGGATCCATTTCATGTCTAGCTTTTACATTGAGAGATCAGAACTTACTTTGATCTGATAGGTTGCCACTTAGATCGCTTTTGGATGAGGACAACAATCTAAGAGATGTCAAAGGACCAAGGCTGGAAAGGATTCCCATGCTTGTGTTCAACGAAGAATAATCCAAGATGAGTTGTTCCAACTTACTGAAGTTATGGAAATCTTCCCACAAAACGTAATATTACTAAACATTAGATTTCCTTACACAAGCATAATCAAGAAATGGCACAGAAATATCATGAGTGAATGGAACTTTTTTAATAAAAACTTAAGCTCCATTTGTTTCACGGAAAATATGACATTTTTGGAAAATATTTTCCAAAAAGTCAATTTTCAGGAAATGACAATATTTTTATATTATACTAAAACCTGAAAATGAACTAGAAAATATTTTCCGCTTTTGGTATGGAAAATTTGATTTGATTTTCATCCGTATACTCCTTTCAAAAATATTTTATTTTTATTTTAAAAATATAATTTTTAATTTTTTTTTTTTTCTTTTTATTTTTTTTACTTCTTGTTCGGCTGAATCACCGGCCACAAGTGAGGTCAAGATTGCTCGAGGCCAACTAGTTTGAGCCTTGTCAGATTGGCGATGCCTTGGCCTTCATCAAGCTTGTCCCTCATGTGGTCAGTCATCGGCCATTATCAGCCATGATCGACAACTGATTGAGGAAGAAGGAAAAAAAAAGAAAAAAAAAAAAAATAAATAAATAAAAAAAAAAAAAAGTTAAAAATTTCAATTTTTTTAAAAAGGAAAAAATAATTAAAATTTTGATTTTTTAAAAAAAAAAAAAAAAAAATAACTAAAAAGAGTGCACGGAGGAAAACAGGTTTTAGGTGAAAGAAAGAGAATGGAAAATGATTCCCTCATTTTCCCAAATTTTTGAAAATATTTTCCTTGAAATTTTTTTCCAGTTATTTTCCCGAAAAATTTTGGAAAACATTTTCTTGGAAGTTGTTATTTTGAATGGAAGCGTTATTTGAATTGCATTACTCACGGGTTTGACTAACCTTGAGCAGTAATTGTTCCTTCTATTGTATTAAACTGGAGAGAAAGAATCCTGAGGGATGACAGTGCCCCTAATGCTCGCACGACAGTCCCCGCATCCTTCAAGTGTACACCATCTAGGTGGAGGTTCTCTAAGTGGCTCAAGTTTTTGATGCCTAGCAAGTAAAATTCCAAGTAAATAAATTGCTAGGCAGTAAAGTTGTGAAAGCACCCACATGGATGCCTCGGGATAAAAATCTTTTGAATCAGCAACATTTCTATATGGAAAGAGAAGGGATGAATTCTATATTCTCAACATGACACACATGTAAAGGTATTAAAAAGCCTGCATGACTTGAAGGCTAGTCAATTTAATTTATGAATAAAAACGAGGATTCTACATGAAAACTGAAACAATACCTTCAGCAGTAGCCGCTGCATTGACTGGATTATAACTTATGTCCAGCTCCTTTAAATTACTGAAACCACCTAATTTAGCCACAAACATTGATAACTCAAGTCAAGGATGGTGATTTTGTATGGAATTATGAACAAAGAATAAGTTGGAGAAACTATCATTCACATGTAAAGTCCCCTTCAAATGTTGTTTCCGATTATAGACACCTAAGAGTCGAAATTGTACCACGAATGGGTAAAATAGAATTATCTAGAGTAAATAATGATAGGACCCACGTGCAAGGAATCTTTTGAATAAGTAATATTTCTAGGAGAAAGAAGGGGTTTGACTTCTTTATTCTTAATATGAAGACATGTATAGGTTTAAAGAGCCTACAATGACTTGTAACTAGTTAGTTTAATTTACAAATAAAAATCCTGCATGAAATTGATTCAATAATAGCCACATGTAAATTCTTATGTCTAGCTCCATCAAATTACTAAAACCACCTAATTTTTCCACAAACAGTGTTAACTCAAGTCAAGGATGGCGATTTTGTACTGAATTATGAGTGGAGAATAAGTCGGAGAAATTTACCATTCACATGTAAAGTCCCACTCAAATTATTGTAGTAGAGGAGCAAATGCTGAAGAGATGGAATTGAACCGAGAACGGATAGAATAGAATGATCCAGAAAGTTGCCACCCAAGTCAAGCACCTCTAGTTTGCTCAGCCTTGAAGATAGCAGGTTTGGTTCTGCAAACAAACAATGAAAAGCAGTAAAATCCACATAAATCTTTTCGAGTTCATTTGCAAGTAGGTATTGCGATTTCAGGGGAAATATATCAGACTCATGGATAAATGATGATGTGCACATAATCATCTATAATGCAGGAAGTGAGTAAGAACCTAGACGTGATTAACTTATGAGTTCATTAGATAATGAGTATCTCTTGTTTTTTAGGAAATGGACGAATGGTGAATTTATACCTTCTGGTGCAATCCACCCTCCTAAATTGTTGGAGGACAAGTCAAGGCTCTTGAGTTCTTCAAAGGGAAGAAGTAGAGAAGCGTTTAGGTACCAAGTTTTGGAGCCGAAACGGAGATATCTCGAACAAAGAGCATTAGCTTAGTAACTCGTCCTGTGGTGGGGCTGCACTCAACACCTCCCCAGCTGCAACAGTTGAAATATGATCCCCTCGTGTCCCCCCTATAGGTCAGGTCCAATGTGGCATTGAGTTCTAAGAGGGCAACCCTTTCTTGCTTCCGACACCCACGAGAGCCACATAAACATGCGATACCCCAAACCACCACAAACACCCACAGTGCTTCCTTTTTCATGACTGCAAATTCGAGTGACCAAACTTTATATGTATCACACTCTTGAGCCAACTTCTTTTTTACAAGTTAGAGCGATTTTATAGGAGTTCAGCGATGCCTGTGCTTGAGTGTAGAAGTTGTGGTCATGGCCAAAGTCTTGGTCATCTTTAGTGATGAATGTAGGTCAGCCCCTTTTGGTGACAAGGTTAATTAGCGTGTGGGGTGGGGAATGTACCTTACACAATGGCCCAATTTCATTGGTGGGGAATTTTCCAAATGTCTCTATTGGCATAACTTTTTCCACACGTTAAGTCTAGTCTAGCCTAGTCAACTATTATCATTTACATGACTAATTCGATCTCTATCCAATGAAAAGCACAAGCCTTGTGATTTACTTGGTTCTTGGTTCCAGCTGGAACGCAAGATCATATTGAACAATTAGAATGCAAATAAATGATGTTTTGGTGAACATGAAAATTTAAAAATGTAAAGGATTATTCACAATGAACAGGCCTTGTTTCTTGTTCCTAGGAAACTAACATAGATGTAAATATGTTAGTAAATGGGTTCATTGAAATGTGCTCTCTTCTTATTGTTCAGCTCTTCTTACTAACTTAGAATGCTTATATTTTCAAGATATTGAAAATTACTACTCTGCAGCTTTTACACATTTCACACTAGAGAAAAAAGCATAACAAATTGCCTTTCAGATTCACAAAATGCAGCTGTTTAACTTGATGAGTGTTCGGTTAACATTATTTGAATTGCTTCTAATGCAAGGGCGACAGTGGAATATCCCTACAAGTCCGCAGATATAAGTGGAACTTCACCAAAAAACGTCTGGAAATTGCATGGTTCTAAACATGGAAGTTCTGTTAATTTACCTTGCATTGGAGCTTTCAGTAGAAAGTGATCATGACTAGAGGCATTTCAGAAGTAGACATGTTGTAAAATCGAAAATTGACAAGATGTTGTTATTAAATCAATGCAACAACATTGATGAAATAAACGGGGAATGACAAAGATACCAAATATTTACGAGATTCGATCTGAGTGTCGGTATTTATTCCCAGAGATAGCCAGTAATAAATAATTTACTATAATAAGAGAATCAAAATTACAATCGCTTATAGGCTCGAGTGTTTCCCACACCTAGATTAAGATCAAATCCAAATATGTTTATAAATAAACAACTTAATTGCATGTAAAGCTCATAGGAAAAATCACCGAGTATTTAAGCCCATAGCAAAACCCTTTGCACAGCTAATTCAAAAAAGTTCGCACGTTCTCTCTTTTACTCTTCGTGTGGTGGCCCCATTTCTAATGGAATTCCACTATTAGGCTTCTTGAGGAAATGAAACCCAAGAAAGCAAAACCTTGCTTTTAATTTATTTTCTTTTCTCTACCACTTCCTAATCCACGTGCTCTCTTTCGTATGACCAAAAAGAAAATTCCAAGTAGGCAATTAAAGTCCACAGAAAATTTGACCGTGAGAGTTCATTGCTATTCACTAATGGGGCCCTTGGCGGCTGTCCCCATAAAATTTCTCCATCAATGTTTAATGCACCGGAGTCTACACGCCTGAACCTCCCAGATTGAACTTATATCTTTTTCTTAACCAAACGTCCAAGCAATATCCTCACAATTTTTTTACATTTCAAGGTTTGGATGTAATCGTGGATACATCCAACCACATAAAAGAAACTCTTCAATATATACGCCATTCAAATAAAGATTTTTTGGATTTCTTTTATATCCAATCAGGTTAGATTGCATAACGGCACGAAATCAAGACATACTTCAACCGTGAGAGTTCATAGAAAATTCCAAGTAGGCAATTAAAGTCCACAAGCAATTTGACTACGAGAGTTCATTGTATTCACTACTGGGGCCCTTGGTGGTTGTCCACAGAAAAATTTCTCCGTCAACGTTTAATGTGCCGGAGTCTATATGCCCGAACCTCACAAATTGAACTTATATCTTTTTCTTACCCAAACGTCCAAGCAATATCCTCTCAAATCTTTTACATTGCAAGGTCTGGATGTAATCGTGGATACATCCAACCAAATAAAAGAAACTCTTCAATATATACGCCATTCAAAGAAAGATTTTTTTGGATTTCTTTCTTATCCAATCAGGTTAGATTGCAAAACGATTCAAAATTGAGACATACTTAAACGCCAGAGTTCACAGAAAATTCCAAGTAGGCAATTAAAGTCCACAGGCAATTTGACTACGAGCGTTCATTGTATTTGCTACTAGGGCCCTTAGCGGCTATCCACAGAAAAATTTCTCCATCAATGTTTAATTTGCCGGAGTTTACATGCCCAAACCTCCCAAATTGAACTTATATCTTTCTCTTATCCAACTGTCCAAGCAATATCCTCTCAAATCTTTTACATTGCAAGGTCTGGATGTAATCATGGATACATCCAACCAAACAAAAGAAACTCTTCAATATATACGGCATTTAAAGAAAGATTTTTTTGGATTTCTTTCTTATCCAATCTGGTTAGATTGCATAGCAGCTCAAAATTGAGACATAATTCTTTAACAATTCTCTACCTTGCCTTGATGTTTGTAACTAAGTCATAATGTCATCATCCATGCCAGTTGTCCCAACGCCTCGATGGATGCTCACTCTCTACAGATGACAATTGCGCTCAAGTAAACTTAAGTTTCGTCAAAAGAATCCTCACGTCTGATGAGTTCTCTACCTTGGCTTGACTTGACATTTGTAATGTATTTATATGTGAACGGGGTTAACTGAGTCAATTTGTCCTCTCAAGTTGCTGGGACCCAATCTTTCTTTGACTAAGCATCGGGACACTTGGCATTAATTAAATAAGTGAGATAAGAGAATAACCGCTGAGTTAGGAAGTCAGATTGCACACAACTTTACTGGTAGCTTTATGCTTGAGTTTGTTGTGTTTGGGAGCCCGAAGAGGTCCTTGTGACAATCCTTGCTCTACATTTTGAAGATAGTGCATCATGATGCAAAATCATAAGAACTATTGAGTTCGCATGACAGCTTATTGCACTTCAATTTGTTTTGCTCTCCAGTTCTCATTAGGCTCACATAACCTAGACGTGTAGTGGAAGATTCGGTGTGGAAGAGAGAGCTTTGTGTGGAGAAGGTGAGTGTGGGACTGAAGTATTCTGGTCGGAAGTTTGTTACTGTGGTTGTAGTAACCAATACTTTAACAAATTGCATTGGACGTTAGTTATGATGTTAATCATACTTACGGATCTGTCATTTATTCCCCAACTTTGCCCCTCTCGCCTCACCATCAAAACCTACTGCCAAAACCCACTTATTCAAGACACTTACCCAACCCAACCCAAAGCGTACGACTTGAAATTCCTGGCACCGTCTACACTTGTCGCGTCACCAAGCCACCACCCTGCTGCCTCAACTGTCTCCCTCTCTCCTGTCTCGAGCTCATGTCCGTCGCTACCCAAATTCCATTGTTGAACTTGACGCCGAATCTAGTGGCCATGGCGAGCTCGCCAGATCGCGTGACTTTCGAGCTCAAAGGTCACGGCCATTAATGCTGCCTTGGAGCTTGTGGCCATGGCCTTGAGTGCGACTTTCGAGCTCTAGTGGCCATGGAGAGAGAAGTTGACATTGATGTAGCGGAAGGCAGAGGGATGGGGATAAAAAATGGGGTGGAGGGGTAGTTTATAAATGCAAATTGCGTATTTTCAAAAGTGGGGATGGTTTTTCAAAAGTTCTCTATTTTCTTTTTTGAAAAAAAATCACAAAAAAGTTTTAAGTTATTTCCACTGTGACACAATTTACCTTAAATTTATACCGTGTGATATGTTTACCTCAATTTTTTTGACACAAAACCCCCTAACTTATTATCATGCGACGCATTTTTCACAATTTTTTTTTGTGACACCAAAAACCCCAAATTTATATTCATGTAACATATTTATCTCAAATTTTGAGGTAAATATGTTGCACGATGATAAGTTTAAGGTAAATATGTCATGTAAATTTGACATTTTTTGTGTAACAACAGAAAGTTTAGCATAAATATATCATAGTCAATATCATGTTGTGAGCAAGTAGGAAGCGAGTTTAAGTGAATAAAGTGTTAGAATGAGGAAGTAAGGCATCGAATTCCAATTCATTACACAATTGATGTAATAGACCTCTCGCATGATTGTTTCAATGATGTATTCAATCAAGACAAGAAAGATTTTTTCTGTGGCCTTTTCCCCATTTTTTTCCTTCTTATGAGAAAAAAAAATGACATGATACCTTACTTGTATGCTATCTGATATAATAATTCTCTTTTGGATATTAAATTTGCTTCCTCATATTTGAAACAATCAATAAGGACGATGTTATATGATTTGTAGCTTTCTCACGATCCCTCCTCGAGGTTATTCTCTTTGACCCAGGCGCCCAGCCACATGGCCTGGCCAAGCTTGGTTGGGAGTCCTACTAATGACTAGTAGCGATTTTCATACATTTGCACCAATCCGGGCCTCAATCCGGGTTGGTTCTTGCTCGAATTGGGTCAAGACAACAAATTACTAGAATCAAAAAGATACTTTTGAGTTCTCAGATTAAGAAAAACCTATTACTAGAATCCAATGGATTACGCGCCGATCTTCGGAAAGAGCTCATCAACACTCACGCCAGTTCACCTTTTCCATATTTCCCGTATCATCAAAACCATTGCCCCAGAAAAAGGCATGGTATGCTCATCACAAAGGAACACCTTCAATTGCTTGCAGGACAAACCAGTCATCCGAAAATTCAAAAGAATCTTTTTATTTTTTCTTCAACATGATCGATAGAGAAGCCACCTTATCGGCCACGTCGTGCCGCCGCGAAGCCACCGGAGCACAGCCAACTCCGACAGAGCGGACGCCATTCCCGCCACGTGAAAAGAAGGAAACCAGAAGGGCGATCCAGGGGCATCAAAACGAGCCCGATCACGAGCGTGACCGATCCGACGATCATTGGAGCCAGAGAGATCCCCACGAAGAGCGAGGCGAGAGCGGCGGGACGGACCCGCGCCGTCGACGCGATGGGGAGACGCGGCCGCCTCGAAGTGGAGGCGACAGACCGGGAACGCTGTCGGGGGAGGAGGGAACTTCATGATGTGGGCGACCTCCGTCGGCGACCTCCACTTGAGGTCCTTTTGTTCTTCCAAGGGAGCCAACGGATGGACCGCCGGTGGTTCCGACTCTACCGGAGTCTGTTTTTGGAGATCCGCCTCATCTCTCGCCGTTCTCAGACGCAGGAGACGAAGAGTGGCGATCGGTGATTGTAATCGGCGGATCCATTCTTCGTTCAAAGTCCGCGTCACCGGAGCTTAATTTCTCCAGATCTGATACACTTTCTCTAAAGCTAATTTCCCGGAGGTCGATGCTACTTTGATCGCTTTATTAAGCATAGTGGAGCATGGTGAGCTGTAGTTGTGAAATGATTAGAACCTATTTATGCGGTTTAGGTTAGTGAAGCCATCGGTCGAGCTGAATGCTTCGTTGATGGCGTGATTAATAGTTCAAGGTCAAGGTCAATGGTGGGATGAGAAGGTCAAGGTCATATGGGGATATGAGCGATGGTGTGGCTGTGAAAGAAGGGAAAGAAGGGAGAAGGGCAGTGACTCCACTGAGGGACATGAAGCCAGAAAGGATTTTTGGCAAAATGGGCCACTTGCAGAGGCTATTGGACCGGTTCTTGGCATGTAGGCTCACTTGTCTGGCAAAGAATAGCAGGTTGATCTTAGTTGCATTGTACCTGTTGTGAAGGAGAGTTTTCAGGTATATGCTGATATCTGCAAGGTTTTGGCTGTTTTGCTTGATAAGTTTTTTGATATGGAGTACCACGATTGCGTCAGGCTTTCTATGCTTATGCTAGTGCTGCTAAGCAAATTGATGAGTTGATTGCATTCTACAATTGGTGTAAGGATACAGGGGTGGCATGATCATCCGAATATCCTGAAGCGCAAAGGATAACCAGTAGGTTGGAGACTTTGGAGGAGTTCGTGAGGCATAGAGCAAAGAGACCTAAGAGCCTAGAGAGGAGGGAAGAATTGCCCCCTGTGGCTCAGGAGGAGGATCCCGTGCCAGATATGAATGAGATAAAGGCATTGCCTCCACCAGAGAATTATACTCCTACATCACCACTAGAGCCAAAACCGGAGCCACCAAAGCCACAAGTGAACAGACGATTTAGTGGATCTGAGGGATAATGTAGTTACTGCTGATGATCAAGGTAATAAATTTGCATTGGCTCTATTTGCGGGGCCATCAGCTAATAAAGGGAATGGTTCGTGGGAAGCATTCCCTTCTAATGGTGAACCAGAAGTGACTTTTGCTTGGCAAACCCCAGCAAATTGCAGATCAGCCATGAACCTATGACTCTGAAGACAATGTTGCCATTCGTGTTATATTATCAAGCAATAAGAGTTTTATGTCTCGAATGGTTTGTGAATGGATTGAAGTGATATGTGGAGACAAAAATTTTCATTTGGAAAGGAAAGCAAACATGCTACTGCAGAAATAACAAAGATGAGAAAGCTGTGTTTTTCTAGTGCTATTTGTCATCTAGAGTGGTGTGATCACCTAACCAAATAGAGATGAGCAAGCAACTACGTAAAAACCACCTTTTCGAAAGAGGGAAGGATCACACCATGTATTGTCTTTTAGGAAATTAGAACAAGACCTTATTCAGTTGTGAAGGTGAAAACTTACATTGACCTAGTAGATCCACATTGAGGCCAATGTTGATCAATGACAATAACAAATGAAAAGAAAAAACCCAATCCTGCCATTACTCGGAAATGCAAAACGAGAGAACCTAAATTGTTTGGCCATTGGACAATTTTCGAAAACCATCCTGCACAAAATAGTAGCATGTGATGAACAAGCTCTGACATGTGGTGATAACCAATTCCACATAGTGAAACCATCCTTGCCGCCATTGGGGATTGATGAACAGAACAACCGGAATTACTAGTAAAACCATAATGTATGACACTCCGAAGCTGATATAGAATGTCTCTCCGTCTACGAAACCATCTTCTTTAGCTTTCGTGCATGATTTTGTTGCTGAGCAATTAACACTTATGGTTGTCGAGCACTTCTTACTCAATGGCAGTCCACACAAAAGATGGTTTCCGTAGTAACTGCTTTCATCGAATGAACCAAACTGATATTTGCTTGGTATGGCTCCTGACAAGTTGTTGTAAGACACATTGAAGACTCCCAAAAAATTCAACTGAGTAAGCTCTTCAGGGATAGAACCAATCAAGTTGTTATAGGAAAGGTCAATGCTCTCTATCTTTGTGAGGTTCGACAATGACATCGGTATAGGTCCTCTAAACTTGTTGTGCGATAGATTCAACACAAGCATGTCCTGTGAGATTGCAATCTCTAGTGGGATCTCCCCACTGAATTGGTTGCAAGAAAAATCTAGTCCTACCATATGAAGGAGTGCGTAGCCTTTATAAGAATCAAACCTTCTTTTTGTTGTGAACCCAACGGTATGTGGAACTTGAAATGCCTCTTCTTCCAGTACTTCATTGTAGGAGATGGTATAGGTTTTAAGTGTCCTCACAAAAGACCAAGGTGACCATCCTATAATGTCATATTGGAAAGTCGGTGCTGAAGTTACCTTATTGATGTAATCTTTGGAGAAATTCATGGGTCCCAAGCAACTAGGTAATGGACCAAAAAGATTGTTTTTAGAAAGATCAATCATACTTAAGCTTTTCAATCTGCACAGTTGCTCGGGAAATGTTCCATAGAAGCTATTACCTTTTAGTGAAAGAATGCTCAATTGAGAGAGGTTACCTAGCCAATCGGGTATGCTTCCAGAGAACTCATTTTCACTCAGATCCAAGGTCACCAAGTTGGAGCTGTTAGAGAGCACATGCGTGATTGAACCATTCAATTTGTTCCTATTCAGATGGATGTGACACAACAAGGGTGCTATAAAAGATGACGCTAATGAACCAGAGAGATTGTTGTAAGACAAATCCAAATACTGAAGTTGACCAAGATTAAAGAGTTCTCGAGGGATGAGCCCATCCAACTGATTATTGGACAAGTCAAGGGCCACAAGCTGTGACTGGTTTGCAATCCATCTGGGAAGCTTGCCAGTGAAAAAGTTGTTGCTAATGTCCAATACTTCTAAATTTAGGAGCGATGAAAGAAAAGAGAGATTTCCAGTGAACATGTTGTGGTCTAACCACAGATCTGACAGATTTAGGTTCATGGTGTCGTCGGAAAATACAATTTCTCTTTGCAAGTTGTTATACGCTACGTTGAGGCTTCGCAATGATAAGTTACTATCTAGTAACTGGACAGGTAGTCCTCCTGAGAAATTGTTGCTAGACAGGTCTAAGATATATAGGGATTTTACACTATCCAGTTCAAATGAAATATTCCCTACCAATCTGTTGGTCGATAGATTAAGGTAAAATAGATTTGGGACATTTGCCCAAAATTCGGTAGTGAGCTCTCCTCTCATGCCGTTGTTGGATATGTCCACCTCTGAAAGATCAAGAAGGGTCCTTGATGGAACCTCTAGTGTCGAAAACAAGTTACTTCCCATAAAAAGCTTTTCCAGCTTAGTGTTGTTCTCCAACAACCAAGTTGGAAAGGGACCGGAAATGTCATTTGATGAGAGGTCCATGGATATCAGGTCATATTGATGATTGAGAAAGCCCATATAAGTCACTTTGAATCCTTTTGATAGACAATTTGACATACTAAAAACCTTCAACTGGAGCCTTGGGATCGAAGATGCAACTTTGGTATCAATTGTTAGTTTGTTGTCATCAAGTAACAACACCTTAAGTCTTGAATGGTTTGCAAGAGGGCTTAGTGATGAGGGTATATCAAAATTATTACCCGAAATGGAAAGCACTTCAAGCGAGGTAAGACTATTGAGGGGAGATGAGGTGACACTAATTGAGAATTCATTGTCTCCAAGATATAGAACCCGAATAGATGTCATGTTTCGCCAGCATGTAGGAAGCCCGCCAGTAATTCCATTTGTACTAAGATCTAGCTCTTCCATTTTTAACAGGCTGCACAAGCCTGTTATTGATATCACAAGTCAATTCAACTACAATGGTAGATATCAAAACATATAACAAGGACTTACATGTACATGAAGGATCCGTTTTATGTCTCGCTTTTACACTGAGATATTGGGACTTACTCTGATCTGATAGGTTGCCACTTAGACCAATGCTGGATAAGGACAATAGTCTAAGAGATTTCAAAGGACCAAGGCTGTGAAGGATTCCCATGCTTGTGTTCAACGAAGAATAATCCAAGATGAGCTGTTCCAACTTACTGAAATTATGGACATCTTCCCAAAAAACAAAAGATTATTGGACATCAGACTTCCTTACACAAGCATAATCAAGAAATGGCACAAAAATATCATGAGTGAATGGAACTTTTTTGAGAAAAACTTAGGTTCCGTTTATTTCGAGGAAAATATGACGTTTGTGAAAAATGTTTTTCAATAAGTCATTTTTCAGGAAAATGACAATAATTTTCGATATACGGTTGAAACTTGAAAAAGAACAAATAAATATTTTCCGTCGTTTGGTATGGAAATTTTGATTTAATATTCCTCCGTGCACTCCTTTGAATAATATTTCAATTTTATTTTTATTTTTCTTTTAAAAATCAAAATTTTAATTATTTTTTATTTTTATTTTTCCTTTTTCTTTTTTATGCTTTCTTGTTTGGCCGATCGCTGGCCACCAGATTGCCACAAGCAAGGTAAAGATCACCCTCGAGGCTGGCGAGCTTGAGCCTCGTTAGATCAGCGAGCTTGTCCCTCGCTTGTGGTTGGTTGCTAACCATCGCCATGGCGGCGACCAATCAAAGAAGAAGGAAAAATAAAAAAATAAAGAAAAGAAAAAAGAAAAATAATTAAAAATTCGATTTTTAAAAAAGAAAGAAAAAGAAAATAAAAAGAAAAAAATAAAGAGATAATTAAAAAGAGTGCATGGAGGAAAATAGGTTTAGGTGAAAGAAAGAGAATGGAAAATAATTTCCTCACTTTCCCCACTTTTGAAAATGCTTTTTCCATTGAAGGAAAATATTTTCCTTTACTTATTTATTTTCCGTGATCTGAACGTTGAAAAATCTAGAAAACAATTTTTTGGAAGTTATTTCCCGTAAAAATGAACAGAGTTTTATTTTGAATGTACATTCACTAACGGGTTTGACTAACCTTGAGTAGTAATTGTTCCTTCTAACGTATTATCCTGGAGAGAAAGGATCCTGAGGGATGACAGTGCCCCTAATGCTCGCATGACGGTCCCCACATCCTTCAAGTGGACACCATCAAGGTGGAGGTTCTTTAAGTGGCTCAAGTTTTTGATACCTAGCAGTAAAATTCCAAGTAATTAGCTTGCTTGGCAGGAAAGTTGTGAAAGCACCCACATGGTTGCCTCGGGCTAGAAATATTTTGAATCAGAAACCTTTCTATAGGGAAAGAAAAGGGGGTGGCAATATAAGTAGCTTCAACACTGACACGATGCAATAGGCTGACACATCATTTTTCAAAAAATAGAGAATTCCAACACATTGGGATACGTTGTATATTAAATGTATATTTTTATATATACATGATAAATTATCATTTTTATGATTATTTTATTCAAATTCACAAAAAAATTAAATAGTAAAAATAGAGCCTAGAATGAATTTACATTAAAAACTTGAATCCATCATTTATTAATATCATTCATTATTTCAATTTGACAAATTCAACTCTACTTCAATAATTCATAAAACTTGAAGGGGAAAAAAAAAGTACTCCATGTTATCCTCGTGTGTCAAATCGTGTCTGAATAGAAGAGAAAAAAATAAACTTAGGAGGTGAATTATGTATAATGGGAAGTGAAACTCGAAAGAGAAGAAAGAATTAGGTTTTTCTTTTTTCCCCATTTATTATTTTTATTATTTTGTTTTATTTTCTTACATATTTACATTTTCACCCCTCATTTATTGAATATTTTTAAAATTGACCTCATGCATGTCGGAATCACGTATTAGAATTCCAAACTCGCATGTCGCAATTCCCGACTCGCGTGCCGGAGAGTGTCAAGAAAGTTGATTAGGTTTCTGGCACGTGTTAACCGAGTGTTGGAGAGTGTCGAAAAGTGTCAACACATGTCAGAGTGTCTGCCATGATACGAAGGCTTTCGGAGAGTGTCGATACTTCCTAAGTTGCAATATATTGCTTCCTCATTCTCAAATGACACGCATGTAAAGGTATCAAAGATACTACATGACTTGAAGGCTAGTCAGCTTAATATATGAAAAAAAACGAGTATTCTGCATGAAAATTAAAACAGTACCTTTAGCAGTTGCCACTACATCGACTGCATTATAACTTATGTCCAGCTCCTTTAAATTACTGAAACCACCTAATTTACCCACAAACATTGCTAACTCAAGTCAAGGATGGCGATTTTGTACGGAATTATGAACAGAGAATAAGCTGAAGAAATTACCATTCACATGAAAAGTCCCACTCAAATCGTTAAATTGGAGGAATAGAGCCTTGAGAGACGGAATTGTACCAAGAATGGGCAGAATGGAGTTATTTAGAGAGTTGCCACTCAAGTCAAGAACCTCTAGTTTGCTCAACCTTGAAAATAGAAGGTTTGGTTCTGCAAACAAACAACAAAAAGCAGTAAAATCCGCCGAAATCTTTTCAAGTATATGCGCAAGCAGGTGTTGCCATTTCAGGGGAAATATATCATAGACTTGTGGATAAATGATGACGTGGATGTAACCATCTATAATGAAGGAAGTGAGTAGGAACTCAGATGCGGTTAAGTTATGAATTCATCAGATAATGAGAATCTCTTGTTTTATAGGAAATGGAGGAACGGCGAATTTATACCTTCTGGTGCAATCCACCCTCCTAAATAGATGTAGGACAAGTAACTGTATAGGTCCGCCCCCCCCTCCCCAGGAGAAATTGTTGCTAGATATGTCTAAGATATATAGGGATTTATACTACCCAATTTAGATAGAATATTCCCTTCCAATATGTTGACTGATAGATTAAGGTGGTATGAATTTGGGACATTTAAAGAAACTTTGGTCGTGAGCTCTCCTCTCATGTCATTGTTGGATATGTTCATCACCGAAAGATTAAAAGGGTCATTGATGGAGCCTCAAGTGTTATAAAGAAGTTAGTTGCCATAAAAAGCTTTTCCAACTTAGTGTTGTTTTAAATATTAATAAAAAAACATCTTGATTATGCATTCACTAATGGGTTTGACTAACCTAGGGCAGTAATTGTTCATTCTACTGTATTATCTTGGAGAGAAAGGATCTTGAGGGATGACAGTGCTCCTAATGCTCATAGGACAGTCCCCACATCTTTCAAGTGGACACCATCTAGGTAGAGGTTCTCTAAGTGGCTCAAGTTTTTTATGCTAGCAGTAAAATTCCAAGTAATTAACTTGCTTGGCAGTAAAGTTGTGAAAGGACCCACGTGGATGCCTGGGTGATAGGAATCTTTTGAATCAACAACATTTCTATATGAAAAGAGAAGGGGTTGCAATATATGATTTCTATATTCTCAACATGAGTCACATGTAAAGGTATTAAAGATACTACATGACTCGAAGGCTAGTCAGTTCAAAATATGAATTAAAAGGAGGATTCTGCATGAAAACTAAAACAATACCTTTAGCAGTTGCCACCACATCGACTGCATTATAACTTATGTCCAGCTCCTTTAAATTACCGAAACCACCTAATTAATCCACAAATATTGCTAACTCAAGTCAAGGGTGGCAATTTTGTACCGAATTATGAGCAGAGAATAAGCTGGAGAAATTTATCATTCCCATACAAAGTCCCACTTAAATTGTTGTTCCCGAGGAATATACGCCTGAGAGTTGGAATTGTACCGAGAACTGGTAGAATCGAATTATCCAGAGAGTTATGACTCAAGTCAAGCACCTCTAGTTTTCTCAGCCTTGAAGATAGCATGTTTGGTTCTGCAAACAAACAACGAAAAGCAGTAAAATCCATAGAAATCTATTCAAGTACACGTGCAAACATGTATTGCATTTCGGGGGAAGTATGTCGTACACTTGTGGATAAATGATGACATGGACGTAACCATCTATAATGCAGGAAGTGAGTAAAAACCCGGGCATGGTTAACTTATAAGTTCATTAGATAATGAGTATCCCTTGTTTTATAGGAAATGGATGAACGGCAAATTTATACCTTTTGGTGCAATCCACCCTCCCAAATAATTGGAGGACAAGTAAAGGCTCTTGAGTTCTTCAAAGGGAAGAAGCATAGAAGTGTTTAGGTACCAAGTATTGGAGCCGAAACGCTCAGCCCTCGAATTGGTGAGCTTTAGATGAGTGACTCGTCCTGTGGTGGGGTTGCACTCAACACCTTTCCAGTTGCAACAGTCTAAATTCGATCCCCTACTGTCGAACCACCATGTCAAGTCGAATGTGGCATTGAGCGCTAAGAGCGCAATCCTTTCTTGCTCCCAACACCCACGAGAGCCACATAAACATGCGATACCCCAAACCACCACAAGCACCCACAGTGCTTTATTTTTCATGACTGCGGATTCAAGTGACCAAACTTTATATGTATCACACTCTTGAGTTAACTTCTTTTTACAAGTTAAGAGCGATTTTATAGGAGTTCAGCAATGCCTGTGCTTGAGTGTAAAAATTTGTGGTCATGGCCAAAGTCTTGGTCATCTTTGGTGATTAATGTAGCTCAGCCCCTTTTGGTGACAAGGTCAATTAGCGTGCAGGGCGGGGAATGTACCTTATGCAATGGCTAGATTTCATTGGCGGGGAGTTTTCCAAATGTCTCTATCGGCATAACTTTTTCCACACATTAAGTCTAGTCTAGCCTAGTCACTATTGTCATTTATATGACTAATTCAATCTCTATCCAATGAAAAGCACATGCCTTGTGATTTACTTGGTTCCTAGCCGGAAAGCAAGATCATATATTACAGTTAGAATGCAACTAAATTGGCAACATAAAATTTAAATGTTAGAGGATTACCACAATGAACTGATTTTATAGGAGTTTAGTCTAGCCTAGTTGTAGTCATGGCCAAAGTCTTGGTCATCTTTAGTGATAATTCAATTCACCCAATTTTGGTGAAAAGCAATTAGTGTGGGGGGTTGGGGGGATGTACCTAACACAATGGCTATATTTCATTGGCGGGGAGTTTTCCGAATGTCTCTATTGGCATAACTTTTTCCACACGTTAAGTCTAGTCTAGCCTAGTCACTATTGTCATTTATATGACTAATTCAATCTCTATCCAATGAAAAGCACAGGCCTTGTGATTTACTTGGTTCCCAGCTGGAACGCAAGATCATATATTACATTTAGAATAAAACTGAATGATGGTAACATGAAAATTAGTAAATGTTAGAGGATTACTCACAATGAACTGGTTTCTTGCTTGGGAAACTAACATAGGATGTAAATATGGTAATGGGTTCATTGAAGTGCTCTCTTCTTATTGTTCAGCTCAACTAACTTAGAATGCTTATATTTCAAGATATTGAAAACTACTACTTTATAGCTTTTACACATTTCACACTAGAGAAAAAGCATAACAGATTGCCTTTCGGATTCACAAAAAGCAGCTAGTTTAACTTAATGAGTGTCCATTTAACATTATTCAAATTGCTTCCTTTGCAAGGGTGATGATGGATTATCCCTACGAGTCCGTATGTATAAGTGAAAACCTTCACTAGAAAACGTTTGGAAATTGGATGGTTCTAAACATGGAAAACCTGTTAATCTACTTCGCATTGGAGCTTTTAGGAGAAAGTGATCTTGACTAGAGGCATTTTAGAAGTAGACATGTTGTAAAATTAACGCAAAAATTGAGAAGATCTTGCTATCAAATCAATGCAAAAACATTGAAGAAATGAATGGGGAATGACAAAGATACCAAATATTTACGAGATTTGATCCGACTATCGGTATTTATTCTTGGAGAGAGTCAATAACAAATAATTCACTATAATCGAAATATCAAAACTACAATTGCTCATACGCTCGAATGTTTCCTACACCTAGATTAAGATCATATCTAAATATGTTTATAAATAAGCAACTCAATTGCATGTAAAGCTCATAGGGCAAATCACCGAGTGTTTAAGCCCATAGCAAAACCCTTCGCGCAGCTAATTCAAAAAGTTCATACATTCTTTCTTTTACTCTTCGTGCAGTGGCCCAATTTCTAATGGAATTCCACTATTAGGCTTCTTGAGGAAAGGAAACCCCAAAAAGCAAAACCTTGCTTTTAATTTATTTTCTTTTCTCTAACCACTTCCTGACCCACGCTTTCTTTTGTATGACTAAAAAGAAAATTCCAAGTAGGCAATTAAAGTCCACAGGAAATTTGACCGTGAGAGTTCATTGTATTTGCTATTGGGGCCCTTGGCGGCTGTCCACAGAATCTCTGTCAATGTTTAATGCGCTGGAGTCTACACGCCTGAACCTCCCAAATTGGACTTTTGTCTTTCTCTTACCCAAGAGTCCAAGCAATAATATCCTCTCAAATTTTTTACATTGCAAGGTCTGGATGTAATCGTGGATACATCCAACCAAATAAAAAAAACTCTTCAATATATACACCATTCAAAGAAAGATTTTTTTGGATTTCTTTCTTATCCAATCAAGTTAGATTGCATAACGGCTCAAAATCGAGACATACTTCAACCGCGAGAGGTCACAGAAAATTCCAAGTAGGCAATTAAAGTCCACAGGCAATTTGACTACGAGAGTTCATTGTATTCGCTATTGGGCCCCTTGGTGGCTGTCCACAGAAAAATTTCTCTATCAACGTTTAATGCGCCGGAGTCTACACGCCCAAACCTCCCAAATTGAACTTATATCATTTTCTTACCCAAACGTCCAAGCAATATCCACTCAAATTTTTTACATTGCAAGGTATGGATGTAATCATGGATACATCCAACCAAATAAAAGAAACTTTTCAATATATACACCATTCAAAGAAAGATTTTTTGAATTTTTTTCTTATCCAATCAGGTTAGATTGCATAACGGCTCAAAATCGAGACGTACTTCAATTGCGAGAGTTCACAGAATATTCCAAGTAGGCAATTAAAGTCCACAGGCAATTTGACTACGAGAGTTCATTGTAGTCGCTACTAGGGCACTTGGCGATTGTCCATAGAAAAATTTCTCCGTCAATGTTTAATGCGCTGGAATCTGCACGCCCGAACCTCCCAAATTGAACTTATATCTTTTTCTTACCCAACCGTCTAAGCAATATCCTCTCAAATCTTTTACATTGCAAGGTCTAGATGTAATTGTGGATACATCCAACCAAATAAAAGAAACTCTTCAATATATACACCATTCAAAGAAGGTTTTTTTGGATTTCTTTCTTATCCAACTAGGTTAGATTGCATAACAGCTCAAAATCGAGACATACTTTAACAATTCTCTACCTTGCCTTGACGTTTGTAACTAAGTCATAATGTTCATCATCCATGCCAGTTGTCCCAACGCCTCGATGGATGTTCACTCTCTATAGATGACAACTGCGCTCAAGTAAAGCTTAAGTTTCGTCAAAGGAACATGCTTAGTCATCACATCTGATGAATTCTCTACCTTGGCTTGACATTTGTAATGTATTTATATGTAAACGGGGTTAACTGAGTCAATTTGTCCTCTCAAGTTGCTGGGACCCCAATCTTTCTTTGACTAAGCATCGGGACACTTGGCATTAATTAAATAAGTGAGATAAGAGAATAACTGCTGAGTTAGGAAGTCAGATTGCACACAACTTTACTGGTAGCTTTATGCTTGAGTTTGATGTGTTTGGGAGCCCGAAGAGGTCCTTGCAACGATCCTTGCTCTACATTTTGAAGATAGTGCATCATGATGCAAAATCATAAGAACTATTGAGTTCACATGACGGCGTATTGCACTTCAATTTGTTTTGCTCTCTAGTTCTCATTAGGCTCACATAACCTAGACGTGTAGTGGAAGATTCGGTGTGGAAGAGAGAGCTTTGTGTGGAGAAGGCGACTGTGGGACTGTAGTATTCTGGTTGGAAGTTTGTTACTGTGGTTGTAGTAACCAATACTTTAACAAATTCCATTTCAAATTGCATTGGACGTTAGTTATGATGTTAATCATACTTACGGATCTGTCATTTATTCCCCAACTTTGCCCCTCTCGCCTCACCATCAAAACGTACTGCCAAAACCCACTTATTCAAGACACTTACCCAACCCAACCCAAAGCGTACGACTTGAAATTCCTGGCACCGTCTACACTTGTCGCGTCACCAAGCCACCACCCTGCTGCCTCAACTGTCTCCCTCTCTCCTGTCTGGAGCTCATGTCCGTCGCTACCCAAATTCCATTGCTGAACTTGATGGCGAATCTAGTGGCCATGGCGAGCTCGCCAGATCGCGTGACTTTCGAGCTCGAAGGCCACGAGCATTAATGCTGCCTTTGAGCTTGTGGCCATGGCCTCAAGTGCGACTTTCGAGCTCTAGTGGCCATGGAGAGAGAAGTTGACATTGGTGTGGCGGAAGTTAGAGAGATGGGGATAAAAAATGGGGTGGAGGGGTAGTTTATAAATGCAAATTGTGTATTTTCAAAAGTGGGGATGGTTTTTCAAAAGTTCTCTATTTTCTTTTTTGAAAAAAAATCACAAAAAAGTTTAAATTATTTCCACTATGACACAATTTACCTTAAATTTATACCGTGTGATATGTTTACCTCAATTTTTTTGACACAGAACCCCCTAACTTATTATCATGCGACACATTTTTCACAATTTTTTTTTTGTGACACCAAAAACCTCAAATTTATATTCATATAACATATTTATCTCAAATTTTGAGATAAATATGTTGCACGATGATAAGTTTAAGGTAAATATGTCATATAAATTTGACATTTTTTGTGTAACAACAAAAAGTTTGGCATAAATATATCATAGTCAAGATCATATCGTGAGCAAGTAGGAAGCGAGTTTAAGTGAATAAAGTGTTAGAATGAGGAAGTAAAGCATCGAATTCCAATTCGTTACGCAATTGATGTAATAGACCTCTCGCATGATTGTTTCAATGATGTATTCAATCAAGACAAGAAAGATTTTTTCTTGGCCTTTCCCCCCTTTTTTTTTCCTTCTTATGAGAAAAAAATGACATGATACCTAACTTGTATGCTATATGATATAATAATTCTCTTTCGGATGTTAAATTTGCTTCTTCATATTTGAAACAATCAATAAGGATGATGTTATATGATTTGTAGCTTTCTCACAATCCCTCCCTGAGGTTATCGCCTGGCCACATGGCCTGGCCAAGCTTGGTTGGGAGCCCTACTAATGACTTGTAGCCATTTTCACACATTTGCACCAATCCGGGCCTCAATCCGGGTTGGTTCTTGCTCGAATTTGGTCAAGACATCAAGACAACAAATTACTAGAATCAAAAAGATACTTTTGAGTTCTCAGATTAAGAAAAACCTATTACTAGAATCCAATTGATTAGGCGCCGATCTTCGGAAAGAGCTCATCAACACTCACGCCAGTTCACCTTTTCCATATTTCCCGTATCATCAAAACCATTGCCCCAGAAAAAGGCATGGTATGCTCATCACAAAGGAACACCTTCAGTTGCAGGACAAACCAGTCATCCGAAAATTCAAAAGAATCTTTTTATTTTTTTCTTCAACATGATCGATAGAGAAGCCACCTTATCGGCCACGTCGTGCCGCGGCGAAGCCACCGGAGCACAGCCAACTCCGACAGAGCGGACACCATTCCCGCCACGTGAAAAGAAGGAAACCAGAAGGACGACCCAGGGGCATCAAAACGAGCCCGATCACGAACGTGACTGATCCGACGATCATTGGAGCCAGAGAGATCCCCACGAAGAGCGAGGCGAGAGCGGCGGGAGGGACCCGCACCATCGACGCGATGGTGAGACACGGCCGCCTCGAAGTGGAGGCGACAGACCGGGAACGCAGTCGGGGGAGGAGGGAACTTCATGATGTGGGCGACCTCCGTCGGCGACCTCCACTTGAGGTCCTTTTGTTCTTCCAAGGGAGCCAACGGATGGACGCCGGTGGTTCCGACTTACCGGAGCTGTTTTTGGAGATCCGCCTCATCTCTCGCCGTTCTCAAACGCAGAAGACAAGAGTGGCGATCGGCGATGTAATCGGCGGATCCATTCTTCGTTCAAAGTCCGCGTCACCGGAGCTTAATTTCTCCAGATCTGAACACTTTCTCTAAAGCTAATTTCCCGGAGGTCGATGCTACTTTGATCGCTTTATTAAGCATAGTGGAGCATGGTGAGCTGTAGTTGTGAAATGATTAGAACCTATTTATGCGGTTTAGGTTAGTGAAGCCATCGGTCGAGCTGAATGCCTCGTTGATTGCTTGATTACTAGTCCAAGGTCAAGGTCAATGGTGGGATGAGAAGGTCAAGGTCATATGGGGATATGAGCGATGGCGTGGCTGTAAAAGAAGGGAAAGAAGGGAGCAGGGCAGTGACTCCACTGAGGGACATGAAGCGTGAAGGGATTTTTGGCAAAATGGACCACTTGCAGAGGCTATTGGACCAGTTCTTGGCGTGTAGGCCCACTTGTCTGGCAAAGAATAGCAGGTTGATTTTAGTTGCGTTGTACCCTGTTATGAAGGAGAGTTTTCTGGTATATGCTAATATCCGTGAGGTTCTGGCTGTTTTGCTTGATAAGTTTTTCAATATGGAGTACTAGGATTGCGTCAAGGCTTTCAATGCTTATGATAGTGCCGCTAAGCAAATTGACGAGTTGATTGCATTTTACAATTGGTGTAAGGATACAGGGGTGGCTAGATCACTTGAATATCCTGAAGTGCAAAGGATTACCAGTAAGTTGTTGGACAGATTGGAGGAGTTTGTGAGGGATAGAGCAAAGAGGCCTAAGAGCCCAGAGAGGAGAGAAGAATTGCTCCCTGTGGTTAAGGAGGAGGAGCCTGTGCCAGATATCAATGAGATGAAGGCATTGCCTCCGCCAGAGAATTATACTCCTGCTGATGATCAAGGTAATAAATTTGCATTGGCTCTTTTTGCGGGGCCACCAACTGATACAGGGAATGGTTCATGGGAAGCATTCCCTTCTAATGGTGAACCAGAAGTGACTTCTGCTTGGCAAACCCCAGCTGCCGAATCTGGCAAGGAAGATTGGGAATTGGCTTTGGTGGAGACTGCTAGTAACTCGTCAAAAAAGAAAGCGGCTTTAGGTGGTGGTTTTGATCCATGACTGCTGAATGGCATGTATGACCAAGGAATGGTGAGGCAACATGTGAACACTGCTCAATTGACTGGAGGTAGTGCGAGCAGTGTTGCTCTACCTAGCCTTGGAAAGAGCGCAACCCCAGTATTGGCTCTTCCTGCACCCGATGGAACTGTCCAAACAGTTAACCAGGACCCTTTTGCTGCATCATTGGGCATCCCTCCTCCTTCATATGTACAGATGGCGAAAATGAAGAAGAAACAGCATTTGGTTGTGTAGGAGCAACAACTATGGCAGCAGTATACTACGGAGGGGCTGTGAGGTCAAGCCACTTTGGCCAAGATTGGTGGGACAGGTTACTGTGCACCAGGTCCTCCCGTGATGCCTTACGGCATGCCGCCATTCAAGGGGATGGGACCGCCAACAGGGTATTATTATTCTCCTTACTGATGTTGCTTGCTTATCACCGTATGACTTATCACCGTATGACTGTTTTTTACTTCCATTTTGTATTTCATCCAGTTGTTTTCAGTATCTAGTTATTTTAATAATCAATACCACAGCCTCGTGTATCCATTTTGTATTCTTGTCTAGTAGTGCGCTTTTGCGGGTTTTGGGAAGAGGGAAGACCATCAAAACCAGTTCTCTTTAAAATGGCAGTAACCCTTTAGGCATTGATTTCTTCAAACTAGATTTTTGTCTTTTTGATTCTTTTCTTTTGTTAAATAATTCGGATTTGAATTATATTTTGGATAAAGATCACTAGTGACATCCAACGTGGTCATGACAAGATCATAAACCTGCTCAACTATATGTCTCCCCATAGTGCTTTCTTGTAATAATCAGAATAATAAGATGTGATTATGGAGTTCGAATAATAAGTTAAAGGGAAAACGCTGACAGATAGCCCAATACATACGGCAAAGTTCGGAGAAAGCACGAGATACTCAGATAAGTGAAAAGGGCTCCAGAGTTGATTGGTATCGCTTCTGGTCTTCAACCTTATCTGTCCGACATTGATCTTTTCTCTTCGTTTTTGCCCCCTAATGACGAGCCTACTCAATGAGCCTACCCCTAGTCTGAAGCTCCAAACGCCTGGCTCTCCCAACTGAGCTCAGACAATTTATCCTGGTTGTGCACTTGATGCATCAATCCGGCAAGTCCCTTGACCTCCACCCCTTGAGATATGGTTTTTGGGATTGCCCTGGACAACTAGTCTTGCTAGGCAATATCCGACCTCGATTCATTTTGCAATTTGAGAGAGATCCTCTGAAACTTTTTGGCTTAGGCTACTGAGAATCACGGCGGTTTGTGATGAATGAGGGTTAACAAAGTTTATTTACCCTTTTAATTGACAGGACCCTAAACTTTCTTTAATGGAGTCTCTAGATACTCAGACATTAATTAAAGAAGATGAGACAAGAGAATGACCACTGAGTTTTTGCATACCCAATATGATTTATTCATCGATACATGAAAGATCTCTTAAATAGAAACAATTTCTTCGTTAGTGGAATGAAGTCGAATTGCACACAAATTAGCTTACCCATATGCTCATTTCTTATCAGTGGAGATACCACACTGATATAATTGGACAACTTCACTGGTTACTTTATAAGGAAATGGACGAGGGGTGAATTTACACATTCTGGTGCAATCCACCCTCCTACATAGTTGTCGGACAAGTAAAGGCTCAAGTTCTTCAAAGGGAAGACACAGAGAAGCACTTAGGTGCCAAGTATTAAAGCTGAAACGGTAAGCCCTCGAATAGGAGAGCATTAGCTGAGTGACTCATCCTGTGGTGGGGGTTGCACTTAACAGGTTGCCAGCTGCAACAGTCGGACTTGGATCCCCCGGTGTTGTCCAGCATGGCAGGTCAAATATGGCATTGAGCGCTAAGAGTGCAATCCTTTCTTGTTCCCAACACCCATGAGAGCCACATAAACATGCAATGCCCCAAACCACCACAAGTACCCACAGTGCTTTCTTTTTCATGACTGCATATTCGAGTGACCAAATTTTAGATGCATGATCCTCTTGAGTTAACTCTTTTGCAAGTTAAAGCGATTTTATAGGAGTTCAATGATGCCTGTGCTTGAGTGTGGAAGTTGTTGAGTGTAGAAGCTGTGGTCATGGTGAAAGTCTTGGTCAGTTTTGATGATGAATGTAGCTAAGCTCCTTTCGGTGACGAGGTTAATAGTGGTGAAATTGATTTGATTATTGATCAGAAAATGCCAGACGATCCAATCACATCTTTTGGGCAGCCAATATGCATACACAATGGCCAGATTTCAATGAAGAGGAGTTATCCGAAAGTCTCTATTGGCATAATTTTTCCACACATTAAGTCTAGTCTAGCCTAGTCAACTGTTGTCATTTATATGAATAATTCAATCTCATATGACGAACTCCCTTAAAAGACTTGCAGAGACATGTGTAGGTGCTCCATTTAATCTCACTTGTTGATGAAAGTTGCAATGGAGTGGAAGGTGAAGCTTTTACGGTCTTGCAGGTTTTGCAGCAAATGCTATTAGTTGGAGATAAACTGACTCCCGTATTGTACTGGTTTTTAAGAGAGTTAAAAGAACTGTAAGTCGTATACTCATGCACTAAATGCACAAGGTGATAAAATAGCAGAACTTTGCCATTTTATAAAAACAAAAATCAACGGAACCTAGGATTACAAGATCCATTTCTGAAGTCAGTCGTTAATGGACTCCGTTGTATACGGAGATGGAAATTTATTGGAAATGGAAACGTGCTCAATGGAAAAAGGAGTGGTAAGAGGAGGCGTGTCGATGTCTCCTAGATATAATGTTCTCATCATTAGAAACCTGATCAATCCATTCATTAGAGTAATGAGCTTTGTTGTGTTACTTCTTGAGATGAGTACATCGAACCAGTAGGTTCTCCCAAAGACCTATATCGATTAATGGCTATAGGCAGATCCTCCATTACAAACGAAGCCAGAGTTATAGTCTCTGATTATCTCCTAAATTGGTGACGGTATTAAAAAAATTGTCCTGTACGAAGTTGGAGAATGTGATGAAACAGTTGTAACAGTTGGAAATTGACAAACAGAACAGATAGGATCACAAGTGAAACTGTGATATCTGATACTCCGGAACCCCAACAGAACTTCCATGTCTCTATAGCCACTGTTTTCGTGCATGATGTGGTATGAACAGTTAACTTTCCGCATTTTCGGGCAGTTGTTACTCAGGGGCAACCAACGTTGAAGACGTTTTTCACGGTAGCTGCTTTCATCAAATGTCCAAACTGATTACTTGATACGACTCTGGACAGACGATTGTTGGATAGAGCGAGGACTGCCACGAAGTTCAACTGAAAAAGCATTTCAGGTTTGGGACCAATCAACTCAGTAGTACTCTATCTTTGTTAGGCTTGACTAGTTCGGTACAAGTGTCACGTAAAGTTCCGACCTCTGGCGGGATCTTGCACTGAACTGGTTGCAAGAAAAAATCGATTTACCATTTTAGGAAGTGCATCACTCTATGAGAAATCACGCCCCTTTCCGTTGGGACTCAGACATTGTGTTGAACTATCAACCCGTCTTCGCCTATTGTTGTATAGTATATAACAAGGAAAATACAGTTCTTCAACTTCAAACCCAAAGATCAACATCGAGTTCACCTCACCAGTGAATTCTCTGGAGAAATTCATTGAACCCTTGTAACTAGGTAACGACCAAAAAGATTATTTTCAAAAAGATACAATCACATTTAGGAGTTTCAAGTGGTAAAATTGCTCGGTACTTCGATAGGTAAATAGTGATGGGCCGTCATATCTTAGTATATCCTGTTCGGAAGTCAATCTACAGCTCTGGAGGTTGGTGATTTAACGGGGACAATTCAGCGCCAGGCTCAACAGAGTCAAAGACAAACATTCTATGACAGGGTATTGATACAGATCCTAGGAAATCCACACTCCAAAAGCATCACAAGAGCTGAACACTATAAGAAGCCCACACCAAAGTCTCACACTTCGATCCAAGTCTCCATACCTTGCAATTTGGACCGTAGTAGGTGTGGGCTTCCTATGATAATCTTCAGAAGAGGTAGTTACGCTGATTGTCCCCTCTTACCCTTGTTCTTCTAGCAAAAAGTTTGTCTATTTTAGGGGATATCCATGGCCAGAAGACCACTGATTAAGCACTACTGTCAACGGGAGTAATGAAGACTGTATGAACTGAGCTATGGCTCTTGTAATTTGGAGAAGTTAGGGGTTCAAGCCTGGCAGTAACTTTTTGACCGATCACAAAAGGAAAACAACCTTATTCTTGAGCGGAACTTGATGTGCCATAGAGCCTTCATTCATGAGAAGCCATGTTATTAAATTTTTGCATGTTTTGGATTCTATCTAGGGATGATCATCTGATAGTCAGTTCTCTCGAGACAAGTGAAAAACCGAACCGGTTGCTTAATTTAAATAATGCTACTATTATTTTAAGAAAGCATACGATGTGAACATTTAGCAGCATGATGGTTAAGGTATTGATGAATTTCTTATCTATCGATTAAAATTGATTCTACTTTGAAATCAAAAACCGAGTTCACATCAACTTACTCAAGTTGAAAACTCATCTCGATCATATCGATCGGTTCAAAACCAATTCCACTATCAATCCGGTCCCACTTTAAAATAGAAAATCAAATTTAAGTAACAACCTCTAAAATACAATTGAATTCTGTACTAATGAACATGTATGTATGTATGTATGTATGTATGTGTGTATGTATATGGCATATTCCCGCATCCGGATACGAAACCAAAGCCGAACACGACGTCTCGCACTCGGGAAGCAAAAGAAGAAAGACCCGGCTTTGAAATCTTGCTCATCAAGCAAAGGCGACGCCTTTCTCCCTCAACTATAAAAGTCTCCATCTTTCAATTGCTCACTCACTTCTCTTCTCTTCTCTTCTCTTCTCTTCTCTTCCTCCCTCGCTCTCTTCGATCCCAACCCTCCCATCGATGGCGGCGAAGCTCAAGGTGGCCGGCACGTGGTCCGGCGCGATCGAGGTCGAGCTGGACGGCTGGACGGTCCCGATGCTGCGGGAGGAGGTGGCGCGGCGATCGGGCCTGAGCCCGGACTCGATCAACCTGATCTGCGGGGGGAAGGTGCTGAAGGACGGCGACGGGGCGGCGAAGTTGAGCGAGCTCGGCGTCAGGGGCAACGCCAAGATACTCTCGACCCGCGTCTGCGTTGACCAGGGCAAGTCGCTCAAGGAGGAGGCCATGGCCGAGGACGAGCGGTCCCGCAGGCTCGCTCGCGTCAAGTGAGTGTTTCTGTTTGTGCGTGTGTTTTTGGGTACTCGTTCCGGTGTGTGCGCGAGTGTGCGATCGTTTATCTTTTTGCTTAAATTTGCTGGGTCGCCGGTTCCCGGCAGCGGATGGGTGTGCGAATTGATCGGTCGAGCAAAGTTGTTGACTGTCCTTGCTTATTGGATTCGTTGCGTCTTTTTTTATGGTGAATTTATCGAGAACTTGTTCTCTTTGTTTTCTGTTTCTTGATTTCTATCATGTACATTGTGAGGAGCATGTTTGTTTTGCTCATTTTTTTCTGAAATGTTGGGTATTTGTAATTGGATCATACACCTTGTCGGACTGGCCATGTGAAATATAATGTGGGAAATGGCAGCTTCTGCCGCTCTCTATCTCTATTATTCTTTCCCTTCTTTTGTTAATTGATGGTCTTGACAAATCGTGCTTGGAGTGATTGAAGTGGGTTCATATTTGATGAGTCGAAGAATTGTCGACATTCAGTGTATCAATTACATCTCCCTTTCTCTTTTACTGATGGCAGCGAGCTCTGTATTCTCTCATTATAGGTGAAGGAATTTGAAATGCCCCAGCTTTTCTAGAACAGGTCTGAGTCAAATAGCAATGAAATTTGTGGTCTTAGGATGAGCATGTCCGAGTTCAAGAGATGTCTTCCTTGGTTAATAATGCTCGGTCTGAAGCTTTTGGGATTTCTTTGATGCAGCAGTTTATAAGTAGCTTTGATGCTTTGGAAGATGCTTTCTCCTCATTCCAAGCTCACTTTAACTCTTAGCGGCCACCATCCTGTCAATTCTTTGTCATGCATCTCGCTTGCATATTTGGTTTTGCTTTCAACCCTTTTCAGCAACTTTCATGTATAGACTCGTGGGACGAATCAACATTCTTAGTGTGGTGCACGTTACTTTACTCATGAGGCAGCACATCTCGATACTTAAGAGGCATTCGGCTGTGAGCAGGGGACTTCATTATCATTCAAAAAATTGCATGTCTTGATAGAGTGACATGTTTATGGGGAGAAGCACTGGTGAGCCTTGCAATTTGGATATACATACCTCAGATGTTCATTTACATAGACATGCTTATCTGCTTCTGCAGTACACTTTCCTGTACTATTTTTCTTTTTTTATGATATTGGCCAGCGTGTTGGTTGTTTTCAGAGACAGTAGTCTTTTTGGCTACTGTTTGTGTATGTACAATCCACTCATATAATTAAATATGTGTCCGTCCTTCTAAATACAGAGCAGCTGCCACTGCACTGGCTAAGAGACATGCAGATGGGTCATTGCCACTGGAAGACTATAACATAGAACTTGAAGATCAGAGTGGACACAAAGTAAATATGGGATCTGAAACTGATCAGAGGTTTGGCAGTAGACTAATTTGTTTTTTAAAAAATTCTTTCTCAAGCAATTTTTTCTCACAATCTGCTGTTTGGCTGCTAATGTTTTGAATTTGCTTTTAAAAAAACCTTTGGGATTTTCTCTAGGGCTGTGATGATGGGCTTGATGCTTCACTCAAATGCAAAGCAACTTATAAGGAGGCAAAAGTATAAAGATGCATTGGAAGTTCTTGACATGGGTGAGGTCAGTTACTGGTGCTCTGTGGTTACTTTTGATAATCTAAGCATTGTTGGCCTTATCCAGTAGCAAACTTCAATGCTTTTTAATCTCTAACAAGCATAATGTGGGAATTGAGATGTAAAGTATTGTGGGGGATGTCGTCTTGTAGACAAGTTTACCAACTGTTCAGATCAATAGTTGGTCTCATATACTAAAAGAGAGTGGTGCCACCTAGTCCTTTCCCATCAGAATGCCATAACTTGCTACTGAATTGATGTGATTCCCTGTTGCAATTTAAGAATCAGGATATATTACACGATTCTAACCAAGGTTTCAGAAACAAGGACAATTCTTAAAGAAGGAATGTCAACTGTAACTGAAATTGTTCCTTGTCTAAAATGTAATATTGTGAAAGTAGGCTTGTTTTAATCATTGTGTTGGAATATTAGTCAGTATTAGTTTCATGTGTACCAGATGGTCTAATATGCTAGATATATAGGTCAAGGACCAATTCTTACTTGATATATGCTTTAGGATGAGGTAATACTATACATAATATACTTTTCACAAGAAAATCTGATGAATATCTCCACACCAAAACATTTTGAACCTTTACAATTTCAAGTGGTAAATTTGCCATAGCAAGGATTTGTGATGCAAATCATGGATCAGAATGATCAGCGTATCCTGCCAGGGATATGATTACATAATATAGAAACCCGGCAACCTATTTATAAGTTAGACAGTGCATTAGTCTGATTGTAAAAGATTTTTCTTGGATTCATAACACCTTATACTGTCACAAAAGATATAGAATGCACCCATTGTAATAGATGACCCAAATCCAGGCACAAAAGCATGCACCAATATGAGTTAGCACATGATTAAGCCTACGAAGGTATCATCACTATTATTTTTTAATACAATCAAATTATATATCAGAATGACTAAGCATACCTACCTTGTGCTGCATGCTAGATCAACTGGGAATAATTGCCTGGACATTCTCCTTTGCATGTCTTGCCTATAAATATAGATTGTCATGGCCAATGTTCTTATAATAGAATGATTGTCCTCAAAACTGCTTGTCAAAGCTGCATCTTTTGTATGTTCCTGGAAACCACCATAAAGCGCTGAAGTAATTTCTTATTAAAAATGGAGTCCGGCTTCTTTTTTCTCTTGCTTGCGAGTATAGGTTCATGATTATCTGATAGTTGTTTCTATTACTTCAATAGACATACTGCCTGTTACATTTTCTACCAATTTGTAAAAATTGACAACTACAATTATTCTTTCTTCCCCATGCAGGAGTCCTTCTCTCTCTGCAATCCTGAGTTCATTGAGGTCAGTGATACTCTCCCAAGTTAAGAAGTCTGCATGTGTTCATCTGGAAATTTTATGTAGTATATTCTTCTATTTTATTATTGTTTTTTGGATGATATGATAGTGCAGAAGCTTCTGATAATATAGTGGATGTTTGGCACTCTAGAATTTGAGGATGATAGCTGCTCATGTCGAAAATGCTTTTCCAAATATTTCGCTATTCATTTGCGTTGTAATTATTCTTAAGCCTTTCCTTTCTCATTGTGATTCACCATGCATTCATTTCACATATAATTGACTGAATGCACCAAATTTTCAAGTTGGTCTGGGAATTGTGAACTATTTAATTTCACTTGAACTCAGTTGATGTGGCTTGCAGCTTGGATTTCATGAATTCCACTTGTGCTCTTTCTTTGGGAAGGGGGTATGGTAGTACTTTGATGTGCACACAGAGAGATTATGAATGTTGGTGTGACTTATTATGCGTCATTTTCTTTGGTTTCAGATGGTTGACAATGTTCCTATACTGCAAATAGACATGGTATGGTGCTATTTCATGCTTCGAGACATCTCATCACTCTCTGTGGCTGGAATTCGACTGCAAAAGGCCAGAGAAGGGATTGAGCGTGCTCATGGAAAGGATTACTCTCGTGTTAGACTCCTTCAAGGAGGTCGCTATCCAGAGATTGCTTTGTGAGCATCAGTTTTGCAACTTTTCATCCCATGCATTCTAGCGATATGTGTAGTGAACTTTCTGATCCTGAAGTATTGGCTTCAGACTAATGAATTGGAATAATTAACTTCCAGGCATTTGCGGTTAGAGCTGTTGGAAGGAGTGGTGGCTTATCACAATGGTCATCTCGATAAGTCACGAAAAGCATTGACATCTGCACAAGAAAAGTTCCTCAAGGTTAGTAAAGAAGTCTTATTCAGTTATTCAGGTGCTCAGCGCCATTTCATGCTTGTACTGAATTCTTCTGTAGCAGTTCACATAACAAATAGTTTTTTTATTTTTTTATTTTGTTCTGTTATTCTTTTGAGGTAATGATAGGAATTCATTTATACCTTCCAGACCTATCATTCAAGAGTTTCAGCATTTTTAGGGTACTATTTCCTTTGCATTCGTCACATTATATTTAAGCTGTTTCTTTGAGTCTCTCTTGGTCATTTCTGCAACCAACACTTATTGCTATGATCAACCAGCAGATCGTGTCTCATTTGCATGCATGATTAAGGATAGTTCTAACTCTTCTGCTTAATAACTTTTCATCTGACTGTCCATTTCTTTTCAAATCATCTCTTATTTCCTTGTAGTTTTGACTCTTTCTCTTTCCCAAGCTGACAATTCAATTTTGGTTATTTCAGCTGCAGGTGCCAGATGAATCTTTATCACTAGTCATGAGCATGGGCTTCAAGGAGCATAATGCCAGGAGGGCACTTCGCATGAACAACCAAGATGTTGGGAGTGCTATTGATTTTCTAATTGAGGAAAAGGCTAAGAAATTACAGAAAGATGAGGAGGATATGAAGCGAAGACAGGAACTCAGGTGTGTTTCATGTTGCCCCTATATCTTGTCTAATGCATACAAATTTCTATGGGTAGCATAAAAAATCTATTAAAATTTGCAGCGAGCAAAAGTCTTATGGGGTGACACTTACGAAGAAGCCTGTGGACCTCCAAAGATTAAATGAACTGGTCTCCATTGGGTAAGGAACTTTTGGATAATCGAAGTAATTACTGGAATTATTTTGCGAAGGTCCTCTTAAATCTGTGTTAGTGGTTTGCAATCTACGGTTTGCATGTGACAGATTTCTTATGGATGGTTGCTTATGTTTCAATGTCACTTCATTTTATATTGTCAATATTAAAATATTAAATCACGCATTTATTTGACAGCTTTAAAACAGTTAGCCCTAATCCCTCAAAAATTTCATGTGGTATCAGGGCAAAACGTTTTGAGGTCAAATGTTTTCGGACAACATCATTTGCCTGGCCAGTAATATATTTCCATACCTTGGTCTTAGGCCAAAATCTAATCTATGCTTGAGGGGGTATATTAGAATATTTAAATATTAAACAATGCCTTCATTTAATAACTTAATACTTTTTGAATAGCTGGCACTAATTCCACAAAAATTCCACAAATATATTGCACTGTTCTTTAGATATTATGAATTTTGGTAGTAGTAAACATATATCTTCCCTCCCCCCTTCCCCCTTCGTCATTGAGAAGTCTTTATTGAGCCCCCATGAAATGGCATGGCAGGTTTGAGAAGGCACTTGTTGCTGAAGCCCTTCGAAGAAATGAGAATGACACTCAGAAAGCACTAGATGATTTGACCAACCCTGAAACTAATGCTGCCATTCAGGTTCATTACATGTTTCCTACTATATTGTTGGTTTCGGTTCAGTGGAGTCTTGTCAATAACATATTACGATTGTTTTATATCATGTAGAATGACATAGAATCGAGAAAAAGAAAAAGACAACGGAAATCAGATAAAGCAGCGATCGAGCAGCTTGTATCAATGGGCTTTGAAAGATCGAGCGGTACATGTTCAATGATTGTGTTTCTGTTTCACTTGGTTCTTTCATGTTTTGCATGGATTAGCATTATTTAACGATTTGGATATGGGAACAAGTTTAGCTTAGCATCCACTATCTGAATAATTTCCTTCTAGGGACTGAATCTAATCATTTTCCACTATTATAAAATGAGATCATTGTGTTGCAGCATAGTGCTTGTTGCATAATCGTAAGTTTCACATACCAAGAGAATTCTTACATCATCTCATCCCACTTAGCAATATGTCATGCTACTCGATCATAGCCTCAGTTCTGTGACAATAAGACCCGTGAGATTTCTTTGTATTTCAAATAATTACACTGAAAAGAGTTTCACATCACATATAGTTGTTTTCTCTGTACGCTCGATTGAATCTCGCCGTTAATTAAGATCTCTTAGCACGTGCCATCTTTCGTTTTTCTTTTGGATTTCTGCAGCGGTCCAAGCGCTTAGTGGTGGTTGTACTGTGGAGCAAGCAATGCAACAACTACTTGCGCAGCCTCAGGGTCTTCCAAACCAACCGGAGAATGCCAATTCTGCAACTGCTTCTGCCTCATCAATCAACAATGAGGATTCGGGCAGTACAAACGATATTGATGAGGAGGGAGATACATCTACACATGCTGGAATGGATGACCGGGATGTAGAGATGGAGGTAGAACTTGCAGATGAGTTGGCTCAAGCTGATGCTTTTTCAGACTATGATATTGAAGTCACGAAAGAAGGAGAAGCCATAGAGGAGTACCTTTCTCTGCTTGCTTCAGCAGGTGGCAGTAGCAGCGAAACTCAACCTCGGTAGGGTATGAATGTTTTATAGCACCACTGCCATGTAAATAAGAAGTTAGGTTCTGCATCAGTTCAGGCAGTGTGTAAACGTGTAATCTGATCATTGGAGGAAAACCTAACTGCGTAGAGCGTTCAGGTGAACTCACACTACTGATTCAGTTTCATCAAAATAGGTTTCGACAACTTCTTTACATATATTAATGTCCATTTGGTGCCACCGTTGCTTTTCCGCCTTTAACTTATGAGCTGGATTTATGAGTTTTTACAATGGTTTTTTCTTCAAACATTGTCGTTCCTGCGGCTTGTTCCTTGAAGAGTGATACATACATAGATACATACATACACGTATTTATACGCACGCCAAAATAATTGTGGATATTTCTTGGTTTTTTCTTTTTCCATTTTAGCTTCATATTTTATACTTGGTAGCTGCAGATTTCTTCTGACTCCGTTTATGCTCTCAACTGTTTCTCCTTTTCTTCCTTTAGTTTCGTGAATTTTAAAAACCAGACATTCATCTTCAGTCCGAGCCGTTCTTTTAATTTTAAAATCTAATTTCATCGTTGCCGCTGACTATCGCCTCCAATCCAACACCATACCACAACCAAATCATACTTATCACGGCAACAACGTTGCCATCTACAGAAACTCCGACATGACCATGTGACAATGCTCCCATTCCACCACTCCCCTGCCGCCTCGTTCCCAATGTTATTGCTGATCTTGATTTCCATCTCCACTGGCACCACTTCACCATCACCATTGTCGCCGTCACGTCCGCCTCAAACCACCAGCACAACCATCGACTTCACCACTGGCACATGTAGTCTGCCATTTTATCACCATCTGGTTTTACTCATACTCACCCATTAGTGACCTCTCTTTTGTAAACCATCTAGTATTCAGTCTTCTAAGAACACGAATTGCATAAGAAGCTAACTCGAGTGCTAAAAGCTTCAGGCTTTCGGTATACCATTAAGTTATCAACCAAATCCTACAACTCTAGCCAAAAATCATAACCCCCAAAACAGGTATAAGATATTCGTAGGCATTTGGAAAGTAATTGAAGTATATCTGACATAGAGAACATGAACCGTTAAAGATGTTACTCTCCTCTACATTGGCCCAAACTTGCAATGCCCATTAGGGTAGAAAAAGCATGAAATGTTATGTCCAGTGACAAATCGGCATGAATACATGCGAAATTGAACCAATCTAAGCATAACTTAATTAACACAAGAACGTGCAAGATGGTCAATGCCAAAAACCAGATAGGTTTTACCAGACCAGGGAAAGGAAAGAAGACACTTTTCAGCTAAACAGTTGTTTTCATGTTGTACATGATGGTAGCAGAAATGTAATATAAAGTTTCCTTTGATTGACATATGAAATTACACGTAAAAGTACATGGCCTAACACCCTCTTGGAACAGGTAAATTCCAAATTCCAGGAAGTTGCGGGTTCCAAATCCCAAAATTGAAATCTAGACAAAGCAGTGGATTCAAGTAGGACAGATTTACCCACCCGCCCCCGTAACCTGCAGTGCCTAAACACGCAAGCACATGTAAACACTTCAATAAGGACTAGATAACCAGGATGCCCGTCACTACCACTATATACCACCTTGAAAACAACTGAGGAAGAAAAAGCTACTTTTTACCGCAAAATCGATTCAATTACAGAAGCTAATTAGATGTACAATACAATAGGTGACATTTTCAGCCATGCGAAAACAAGAGTAACATCATGAGGCCGCAACTGACCGTGCACCACTCCGTCCAAGACCAAGACCCAAGCCCAATGGCACATTATCACTTTTGGTCTTACCATGGTTGTGACTGCAGTGTGATGAGTGAACATGTCCATGATGACTGTTAGAACTAGTAGAACCGACATTTATAGCGATATGGCCATTTTCAGTAGGTTGATGAGAATGCACATCGCCATTCTGCAGATTCGAGGTCCTTTCCATGTGCATCATGCCAATGCCCTCAGCATGAGACGAATCCTCAACATACTCCACATCTTCATTATAACCATTGATCAAGAAATCGGAACAATTCTTCTTGAAACCATGATCATAAGGGTTTCTGAACCTGCCACCTGGACCCTTAAGATAGCTATAACGCATTGCATTTGCCATCTCATTTGTCGTGATGTTGTGTGATATCTGGCAAACAACAAAAGGCAACTCAGTTTTACATTGTCAGTCAGAAGGGATGCAGAAAATAAAAGGCCATACTCTGAAATAGACAAGCAGATTATACGATAGTGAGGTGCCAATCTTCCCTGAACATAAAAACAGCAGTCTGGCAAAGATACAATGGGGTTGCATTATATACTCTCTTTTTGGCATAGCAACTAGCATCTAGGACCTCTGTTCTCATACATGATAAACAGAGCCAGACTCAAAATTGTACGAGAACATATGGGACAGAACAAGCTACTAGCTCAGTGCAAGCACTTTAATCTGGGCAACCAAAAAAAAAACACTTGATTATGGAACATGCAGGAACTGACTAATGAGATTTGCATTATAATTGTGATGTTAATGCATAAATAAATGTCAACTTGCAAGGCAACAGCTACTGGGCGCATGTGGCTTGCACATGGATATTAAATTAGGAAGAAGAATTCGTGTCAACTTTCAATTTGGTTTCATTTTATCTCTATAACTTTCAATATATAACGTGAAACTTGCAAATGCAATATGCTTCTGTGCATGAAAGAATGACATGACAAGCTCAAGTGACGGCACCTCTAATATCAAATGTAGAACAGCAACAAATGTAATTAAAGAGTTCACTGATAGCCGATAAGTTAGATCCAAGAATACCTGAGACGCTTGAACAGCAGTCAGCACTGCAACCCCAAAGAAGAGAGAAAAATCTGCCAAGAAGAATGACAAAGCGCCAACATGTTGGGTACCAACATGACTCAACCAGGCCCCAAAGGAAGATGGAGCCAACGGATCTCTTGAAACTCCTGCATGCAAAAGTTTTGCACTCTTGACAAAGCTCACCTCCAAAGGAAGAAATACATCAAAATTAAAAGTAGCAGACTGACTTATGAGAGCAACTGCACCCGTAATCAGCATAGCTGCACCTCCAGAACAAGAAACACAAAGAAGTCCCATTTGTTTTTCTGTATCAGGATAAGTTAGATAATAAGTCAACCACTTAACAGCATTTACTATATTGATCATAGCATAAACATTTCTTATTTACATAAAAGATGAGGAAAGAATCCTGCATTTAGCGAAGTTGAATCCATGCAGGCTACCTTGCCAATACAGTTGGATACCCATGGACAATGATGGTCAAACTGTTCGACACAGCGATCACAAGTAGAACAATGTTTTGCACGAAGAGGCCTGACAATCTGTATGATGAGATAGAAGCATAAGAGAATAAAAAGCAATCAAATTGAACCAGCAATAGGCCACAAGCAACTAGCATCACCTTGCAAGTTGCACAGAGTTGCGACCAGTTCCCAGCTAGCAAAGCAGGATTATTTATCTCAATCTTCAAAAGCGGTTCCTGGAAAATGATTAAGCATAAGTTCAAATAAGTTGTCTAGCTCATTCCATTTCCATAAGAAAATGAGAATTGGCTAATGATTAAGAACTAGACCAATCACTGAGCAGAAGATGAAGGAAATGGAAGGAATTTCATGACAAAGGGCATGCATGAAGAGAAATTTGAGCTCACGTCATCTTTCATATTTTGTGGATCATGCACATTCATCCTGATGTAACCTGGATCCTTTCTGCAAGGAAGAGAAAAGAAGCGCAAAAACAATTGATGAAAATCAAACATAATAACCATGTGCCATGAAAGAAGCATCAAGTGACCGCTTGCAACTACATGCAACTGGAAAAAATGTTTTGACATGAAATGAGATGAAGATTACACGGAATGTTCAAGCATCAACACAGGCAAATTAATTGAAAATAATGTGCATAAAGGAACTTCATTATAGGATGGATGACACTCAGGAAAAAACTTCACAATGATGCTGGATAATTGCATGAGAAGCTAATCACAAACAAATAAACTGTCAAACAGCCAAAAGAAACTCAACTAATATGCCGAGTTCTTGAAGAGAGGGAAAATAAAATAAAATAAAATAAAAATAGCATGAAGCACTGAAGTGATACAATCAGAATATGGCACCTAAGCAGAATCATGATCTAAGCACTCAACAATTCTCTCAACAAAGATAGATGACAAAATAACCACGCATTGCAGTAAGATGCACAAATCAACTAGAAGAAGACAGGATGCGATGATCGTGTAACCATACGTTGATGGAGGATGCACAAATCAACTAGATGAAGAGAGAATGTGATGATCATGTATCACATAAAAGGAACTGGTGATCAGGAAAGATAACAGTAGAAATTTTGAAAAGTATCAACCTACTTGCTACAAGAAACATGAAAACTAATTAACCAAAGAGAAAAGCTGATGATTATGTATCAAAAAAATGAAACTGGTGATCAGGAAAACTTACAGTAGAAATTTTAAAAAGTACCAAACCACTTGCTACAAGGAACATTAAATACTAAGTTAACCGACAGCCGTCCCCAACATTATAATAGTATGACCATCAAGTTTTTTATATAAGGTGAAAATACTATTGCCATTTCAACCCTATGTTTTCTTTATTTTCTTTCGTATAGAGACTCACTTTCCATTATTTGGCAATATCTACTAAAAGACAACTGGAACCTTAAAAAAATATTGCACCAATGGCTGTTTCCAAATCCACAAATGGCAGTCCAAGAAAATTATTGCTCAAAACTGATGCTCGAGGCACAAGATATGTGTTAGCATAACTCTAGAAGTACCAACAACAGCCTCGTGTTCATTTTAAGTATAGAAAGCCTAGATCCTTACCTGCTACACCTGTAAAACAGTACTAGGCCCGCGCTAGCTAGAAAAACACCCGACCATGCGAGAAGGCCAAAACCAGCTGTTAACTTTGGCAGAGTTGGTGCTGCAGCCAAATGCACAAAGTGTGTGATTAGGCTAATAATATAATTAAAAGGGAATGTCAACATCAAAGATTTGAGTGTGACAGATGTACCCCGGATGACCGAATTTATATAGATAAGCAGCAGCAGAATGACCAGAAACCATAAAACAGGGGCCTGCCCTAACTTGGAGAGCTTTCCTAAGCGGCTATTCCCATCGCAACGCTTATCAAGCAAACTTCTGGCATTACCCTGTAGCACCAGATTTTATCAATCATATTGAAAATCTCCAAGTAGAACAACCCTCAGTACTTTGGCACTCTAATATAAAATTGCTTTAAAGATAAAGTACAACTTCTTCAGATGAAAAAGAAACCAAATATTGCATATATCTAAGGTAGCGAAAAAAAAACCACTTAAGGTTTTTAAGTACAACTGGTCGGAGAAGGCAATCATATTCAGATACAAACGCAACAACCTCTAAAAGACTGGAAACTATAAAAGCTACATTCTGGTAATGAACAAGAGACAATTGGATTTGTCATGAAGAATCAAGTATCGCCAGTATTTTCTACTTTTTAGAGCTCAACAATATTACTCGGTCAGAGCCATTGCCACATATAATTTTGCCAACAGAGCAAGATGGAAAAGATAGGCACAAAAGGATTGTTTGTACATGGCAAGAAATTTTATGTTCTCCTCAACAGGGAAAATTTATATGGGATGAATTTCTTTTGACATGACAAGCCCTAAAGTTGCTAGACAGTAGAGACTGGAACTATAAAAAATAGTAACAAGTACAACATACTAGTTATTGAACACCTACAAGGAAAAAGGCAACTTGTCTGTGATTCTTTTCAGATGCAAGCTGTGCCGGCGTAAGGCCAGTATTATCAGTCACCATCAAGTCCTCCTTCTTACCAGCCTGCACCAAGACTGTGCATGCCTCTAAATTACCCCTAATAGCGGCCCAGTGAAGAGGAGTGCAGCCTGAAGTCATAGACATATATACTCATCATATAGCACTCCAATATAATATAGGAAACAGAGCATAGAACCTTCAAAATATCCAAAAGACAAGAACTCTAAATTACCTTCTTTATCTTGCCGCCCCCGATAAGCATCCAAAAATAAAAGTAGACGTATACAATCAGCAAAACCTTTGTAAGCAGCCCTACATTTCTCCAAGAAGACAGTGGAAGCATCCATCAATTATCAATCGACTATCACCAAAAGCAAAGTTAAAAGTTTTGAAAATCGACACAATATTTAAAATTCTCTCCAGAAACAATCCGTTCTGAAATCTATCTCTGTCCAATGTCTCCACATTAATTAAAATAATATCATTTTAGTTTCAACAATTGATATCTAAGGTCCAACCCCTAAAAACTTCAATCCCTAAAACATAGCCACCCTCTTTTTTTTTTTCTTTTTTTTTTTGTTGGGGGGTGGTGTGTGGCTAGGGAATAGACACCCTCATTTCCACAATCGTTATAATCCCTGGTGTACTTCCCATTGACAACATCCATACCAAAATTCCCATGTTTACACAAAATGCATATGCCTAAATGTAATTCCCTCTTAGTATCCACCAATCCCCATTCACTACTTCAAAACTCACTACTCTTCCAATGCTAATTCTACATCAATCCAAGTCTTAAAAAGTTCCCACTGTGACCAACCGTTGAAAGATCTGAAGTTCTAACTTCATCTGTAATTCAAAAATATAATACTCTCATTGATATGTTCCCAATAAAAGTTTGTTATCTTTCAAGAACATCTTGTAGGCCTCAGTGGGCTTTTCCTTTATAGGCAAAGAGAAGTCTCAAGGCTCAGAGTGGAACTGTGCTTCTTTGTAATCAAGAATTCCTCCTGTGACCGCCCTACTGTTTCTATCAACCAACAAACCTGTCATAGGTGTCCTCTATATCTAGAAATAATGCAATTTGTATCTCCTTCTAAACAGCTCTCCAAAGAAATTCCCTAAGAACTCTATAGGCTTCCCTAAGAATTAAGATTAAAAAAAGAACAAGATAAAGACTAAAATTTTTTACAGAAATATAGGAGAAAGACCACTAATATAAGCATAATATTTTTTTCATCTGGTGACCAGAATATGATTACCCTCCGTGAGGAATAAATGTAGAAAGAAGTCTCAACGGGAAAATAATTTCTGAGGAAAATAGGGTGTATTTATTATAGTAGTAAAAATAATTACTGAGAATTGCCAGACATATACATAACTATGTAAACACTGTGTAAAAGAGATTCGTGTATACCAGTGTAAGGGGCTTCTTCCATCATTATCTGGAACATCTGGATCGGCATTCCACTTTGAAACAATGTGATAAAGGAAAGAAGTCTGACCATACTGAGCAGCAACGTGTGTCGTCTGTAGATCAAGCCCAAAGTTCCATTAAATGAAGTTTTGACTGTGATGTTAACAAGATCAAAGAATCTAGAGCCACCATATCATGTATGGTTTAATCTACAGACAAGCAATTTAAAGCACTAAAATATAAAGTGTGGTTTAATCCACAGACAAGCGTTTAAAGCACTAAAATATAAAGTGTGCACATGCATCTTCCAACTTCACTATCATAGAACTTACAATGACATTGATGTTATGAGAACCTACACCAGCGAAATAAGTGTGCTCTATCACCATAAGTTAGTAAACCAACTGATGCTAATCAAAACAAATTTATTTCAATTAATCTAAATTTTGGATCCAACCCTGCAAAAGCATATTCTGATCGCACTATCCTTCATTAAGTCTATGCACTCAGCAGTATGTCTTTCAGATCAATCGGCATGCAACATTAGTACATCAGTGTTATGCTCCTATTCGCAGGGAAAGGAAAGGAGATTCTGCACCTCATATCAAATTTACGATATGTCATATACAATGACCACAAATAACATCTCTAGTAACCATAAATCCACTTGAATCGAGTTACCTGATATACCCGATACAATTAAATGCAGTTGGAAGCGTTTGTTTGAGTTACTCAAAGTGCAATGTAAGAATGAATAACTTTTAGCTACTTTTGTTTCAATATTTCAAATAATTGCAACATTGACTACTTTCAACTGTGTAAAGTAAGAGTATAACATATCAAGTTCTTTTTGTGATTCCGAAAATCCTAATTTAGTTACAGGATGTACTAAATTTATTCTAGAAGGCTTATATTGATATCTCTAGCTGTATGTACATTTCAGGGCCTATAAACTGCAAAAATGCCAATTCGAAACAGAAGAATGCACAAAAATAAAACAATCTAACAACATTAGTGGTCATAAGGGGTATGAGGATCTTGATCACTTTATATGAAACTCATAAAGTCAAAAATTTCAGATAATTTTAACATCCTTCAATTAATTGGATCCATGTTCAATTAGCAAACCACAGTCTATTGAAGGAAAAAGGGAAATAAATTGACTTTCTAGCTCCTTGCCATTTGCAAAGACACTTTCAAGCTCTTACAATGGCCTCAAGATGTAAGATAAGAAAAGCTGACTGACATGAATGCCCCATCGGTTTCATTCAGGGACATTCATTATCTCAGCATCTTATCCGTTGTATTACTACTGTTGGCATACAGATTACAACTTACAGGGACGATATACAGTTGAAATTTTGTACTGATCATCATACTAGGGTAGCTCTATATAGTAGCCAGTATCTCAATATAGTAGCCAATATAAAATAGCTAAATTATTGCCTTAGTATGAACCATCAAAGAAATCTTGAAAAGTCATCAGTTCCATCGATGAGAACATAAAAGAAGATATAGAATTGCAATAATTGAAAAATCTAAAATCCTCTCCCAGAAAAAGAATAAATTCCAAATTCATGAGATGGTGTCTTACCACTGACCGTATTAACATTCAGTAGAATCAGTACGAATTATCTCATTTCTCGTTCTTTTTGCTTGCTCTGCTTTTATCTTTTTTTAGCAAACATTCATTTTACTGGCTTAATTATTAATCATTGCAGCTGGAAGTAAGGGACTGCATATCTTCTTGTTAGGTTCCATTAAAAGCTCACACATGAGCGATTTCACGTCATGGTCAATTTCTTTTTCAAATAGTGATGACTACTTATGACTTCTGCTCATTGACTGAGATATCTTTCACCAGGTTTACGGGAGAATGGGGCCTTAATCTTAGGTGTGCAAAATAGGAATGGCTGGATAAACTGACTCTCTTCACATTGTAATACTCATGTCTGAGATAGTCATGAGCGTTTTATAAAGATATGACCACTCCTAAGATGTTTCCTAGAAGCTGGTAGTCAATCCTGAAAAGATGGGTCATCAACAAAAAACAAGGCCTTCAAATGATCACACTCATTGATTCAAGATGTCAAATGAACAAATCACACCATATCAAATTCTAGGCTGCTGAAGCACAGGACTGAGATCGGTAAATGTTTTAACCATAAATCAGGATACTCCCACTGAAGAAAGTAAGGAAGTTAAAAAATTTATCACTTCCCTTGCAACTTGTGGCAATTTATAAGTACCAACTTATATGATGGAGAAATATTGCAACAACCATTAAAGACTTACAAAAGGCATGCCAAATGAAGATTTGCAGTTTATTCTCTCCAAATAATAAGGAATCTTCTTAAGTGATTGGAATCTATTAGGATTCTAATAAGTTTCCCTTTCAAATTTGGAATTGCATTCAGCAGTTTCATAGTTTTATTAGGATATATTAGGTTTCCTATTTTGAATTGGAGTAGTACTTTAGAGAGTCTATATATATTATTGTAATTCTTTCTTTTGAACGGAGTTGATGATAATTTAATTTGGCAATTCTTTGCTTTGGGATCATGTGATGCTATTCTAATCTTAGGTGTAATGCTCTAGCAACCCTAAGTGTGACACTTAGGAAGCTTTGCATGTGAAGCCTAAAAAAATTTTTTATGTTGTCAGACTCACTGTCTTACGTCAATGACACTTGAAAAACAAATATTTCTATGCATACTTGTTAAAGGCCAAATAAGAAGCTTACTTGTCTGGTGAAAGTAATCAACCACCAATCACTACTTCTGCCGGAAGAACGACTCATGAAGCACTAGACTGATGAATCAACAAATTCTAACCTGGTACCCATACAAATCAGCAGCATTTACTCGAGCACCCTCTCGAAGTAGAAGCTCGGTGACCTGGATTGCACCTCGAACTGCACTCCAGTGCAATGCCGTCTGCCCTGTATGATCAGCAGCATGTACGTCTCCCCCTTGCTGGTGCAACCGCAAGTAACTTATTAGTTCTAAATCACCTAACAAAGACCCAATCCAAACTAAAGCAACAGAAATATGGCACTACATTCTATCAAATCCAACATATAGATAAGCCAAAGAAAATGAAAGCAACTCCAGCTTGGGGCGGGGGGGAATAAAAGGAACGAAAGAATATATCTTCCACCACCGGCAGCACTACAAAAGGCCAATAGTCACTCGATAATCTGCCTACCTAGTCTGTCACATCCTCAGTAAGCTAGTTGACAATCGACGATGAAGGCACAAGATGAAACGAACAGAAAAGAGCGAAAACACAATCATAGCACGGTCGAAGCTCCGAACTTTGTCATTTGCTGGATGAACAAACACGATCTAGACAATTCCATTGAAAAATCAAGATCAACAAATGCAAATTCCCAATCAACGGGAACCCCATTCAGCACGCGAACCGCACATTACGCGACCACGATCGATCACGATTCCCCTCACACGCCCCGCCCGACGCCACATGACAAGCAAGACCCCCATCTCGGAAAAACGGCGAAGAGAGGGCGGGGGAAGACCTCGATGATGTACTGAGCAGCGGCAGTCCGGTTGTTGAGAGCAGCCCACTGCAGCGCGTAATAGCCCAGGCCGTCGGGCTCCGACACCGAGCATCCCTCACTCTCCACCAGCCCCCGCAGCTTCTCCATGTCCCCGTACGCCGCCGCGGTGTACACGTCGTTCCGCAGGCTCTCCTCGGCGGCGGCGACGGCGGCGGCGTCCCCCCCGGCGACGGCCACGCCCGCGGCGGCCGCGTCCCGATCGGCGGGTCGCGCCTCGTCGACGACCTCGATCTCCGACGACATTGCCGCTGGAAACGGGGGACGAATTCGATCGAGGAGGATAGAGAGAGAGAGAGAGAGAGAGAGAGAAAGAAGAGAGAGAAGGGAGGGGGGGAGGTATTGGAGGACGGTTTGATCGAGGGTTGACTTGGTTTTTTTCTCGATCGTGCGAGGTTGTGACCCGTCCAGGGGGGAATTTCTCGGAAAAGAAACGGCAGGAAGGAAATTGGAAGTTTCGGGGGATATTTTTGGAGGTGGTGGCCGGCGGCCGGCCCGTGCTGACCCCGCGGCGGCGGTTGCGTCGGTTGCGGCGGCGGTTGCGGTGGTTGCGGCGGCGGTTGCGGTGGTGGGAGGGATATGTTCGAGAGGGGGAGGGAGAGGTGAAGCCGAATTGACGCTTCAGCTTTTTTCTTTTTTTAATCCTTTTATCCCCTATGGATTTCCGCCGGTGTACGTTCGTCCAAAATGGAGATTTCATTTTTTATTTTTACTTTTATCATTTGGTGCATGCGGTGGAAAATGGAAGAATACCTCTTGTGATCTGTGACATTGTATCTGGCTAATTGGCAATCTATTAGGAGTAAATTTTTCCTAGGCTATGTGGTGAGTACGTGAAATGTGCAATTTTGCAATCTTTCTCTCTCCCTTCATTGCCCTTCGGCCTTATATCGATCGTTGCTATCGATACACCTGATCAGATAGATTTTAGATTTGAAATTTAAAATTTGAAACCTAACTTAAGAATCCGGAATTTATCCTATACATCCTACAACTAACCATGTTGGTTTGGTTCGGCTAGAGGTCTACCATATAGACAATTAATTCCCTTTTTGTTTTCCCTTTTTTATTCCTTGAGATAAAAAAATTTAGTAAAACATTCTCTAATTTAAAGCCAAGACAAATAGCATTTATAGCAAAATAGTAGAATAACAAAATGGCGAGAAAATGCCGTGCAAAATGAACAAAAATACAAAGCAACTTAGCAAATGTCCAACTCAACCTTTAGACAAACAATAAGGAAGTTAAAACAACTAAAATTCACATTTGTCAAAAATAACAATCCATAAAGGATGAAAAAAGTTACGACGTTTTCAACTATATTATTGTGGAGTAACGAGAGGTGTCAACGGCTTGAAATAATTAAATTCTTTGAAGGAGATGGAGATCAAACAATACATGTCATCAAAAAGTTTGTTCGATGTGTCAGCATTCACCAAGTTGAAGACAGATTGGATGCCGCTAGAAGCTACCACACACGGAACTAATTGTGACTTTCGATATTGTAGGACACATAACCATGATCTTGAAAATGCAAGAAATTTCTTTGAATGAGTATGAAAGGTGTGCAAATTAGGGGTGAATGATTTTGGGGTAAGTAGGTTTCAAACTTGAAACTTATAACTTACTTCATTGGGAGTAATTTTCAATTTTTGGAACTTAAAACTTACCCTATAGACTTTAAAACCGAACCTATTACGGCCAGACATAATCGATCCGACGTGATTCTGAGGTTTAACCTAGATTGGTGCTCACCCCAAACTTTTTTCATGCTTGCAACTTAGCAAAGCTCACACATCTATATTAAATTTGGAGCTTGCACCACACATCAATTTGTTCTCATGGGCGATACAACCTTTAATAGAACTTGCCAAGGTTCAATTTCATTTGGGTTTGAAATGAGACGCTGACTGACGTTCAATCTAAGGTCGACAACAATTGAAATGACCTATATGAGATTGACAATAATTGCAACAATCTCAAACACGCAAACAGAGAGCGAGAGAGGATTAGATTCAATTTCGATTATATGACCTTCTTTTTATTATTATTATTTTCATTTTCATTTTTTTGCACCAAGCAATTTGAAATGGAAAGAAGATGACGATTTCGAAAAAGGTGCACTCGAGATGTAAGCAAATAGGCATGCTAGAAGTAGGAGCTAGAAGTAGGGGTTAGAGCATTCAATTGAAAATTTTAAATTGATAAGTGGACAAAGATATTTATATAAAGCATATAAATTCCATAGTCAAGCAATGTTGGATATGTTAACATGCCTCTCATGTGAGAATTGACTTAGGCTCTATTTGGTTCAGCATTTAGAATGCTCATTTGGGCTCTAAAGTCCCTTGGCAAAATGCAAAGGTATTTGGTTCGTTTTTTTGCGCGACTTTGGCAAGATGCAATTGCATCTCCAGTGACCCTAAGAGCCTTTAGCCCAATGTAGCTCTTGAGGTCCTTTGGAAAGTTGCATCTTCGGAATGCAACTTTTGGTATTGTTCGTTTCTCCGGTGGAGAAGCCAATCGACCGCCCGAATAAAAATAAATATAAAAATAAACATGTTTATATTTTATGTATTTTATGTTTATTTTTTTATATAAAAAATATAAACATATCTATTTTTTATATATTTTATGGTTAATAAATATATATTTATAAAAAATATATAATATATATTTTATATAGATATAAACATATAAACATATTTTTTTTTATATAAATATATTTTATGTTTAATAAATAAATATATATTTATAAATATAAACATATCTATTTCTTTTCTCCGATTGTTTTTATATAAATATATATTTATATAAACATATCTATTTTTTATATATATTTTATGTTTATATTTTTATATTTTTTATATAAAAATATAAATATATTTTTTATTCAGTGGTTCAACCGTCGGATTTGGCGGTCCGGTGGCCGGACTTAAAAAAAAATATATAAACATATTTTTGCTTTTTTAATTTAATAAAAGTTAATTACAAATGCAAATTTTACCAAACGGTATTTTAGCCAAAGTTGTTTCTCAATGCAAATTTTACCAAACAACATTTGCATCTCTAAAACCTCATTCACCCAAAGGTATTTGCATTTCGCAAATGCATTCCCAAAACCGAACCAAACGGACCCTTAGAAATAACACATGAAATCCGATCAATGAGATGGATGCACACGCAAAATAAATTAAGAGGCATACTAATTCAGCCGTGTTAGAATGTTCATCACAATCTCTTTCAATGGAGAACACGGAGCTATGACCGAGCTGCAAAGTCAACATTTTCCCTCAATCAACTGACTAGACTTTCCAATGACCATGACTCATTGAGATTGTGAAGTTAGCGCGTTTTTCTAAGCGTGTTTTTCTCATTGCCCAGAACAAGTCTAGTGTTGCTCTCAAAGACTTCATTAGTCTTTCGATAATGTGGATCTTCATCTATATTCTAAAGTAGGAAAAATACCAAAAAGGATCTCCAATTTCACTAAACGATGACTTACATGTCTCTATTTATGAAAAATACTACTTTCATGCTAAAAAAAAAAAAGGAAAATTGCCTCCTGTTTCATGTCCCCAAGCCCTCAAAGTCCCTAACAAATCCTATCCTCCATTATCCACAACTCGCCACTCCCGCCAACCCTCCATTCCCGCTACCTCCTTCATCACTGTCGATCCTTCTCCTTGGCGTCGCCATATCTCTCTCTCTCTATCTATTGCATACTAGGTAGCGGTGGTGGTGGCTCACGACCTCAATTGAAGTCTCTCGTGGTGTGACCGTTGGTCATGACTTCACAGACGGGGCAAGATGGACTCCAAAAGCAAAAGTCAAGCATGAAATGGATACTTTCAAAAAGTAGAGATGGAAAGCCACCACTACAGGATATGTCTTTCTCAATTCCCCTTGGAATTATTATGAAAATGTGGTGGTTGCAGGGACATTTCTCGCAAGTTTCTTTTCTTATGATGTGTCGGTTTTGCTATATTCAACTGTTATTGTTCATATGAGCTCGAAGCTATTTTTAATGCCGACTCAGAGCTTATAGTTCAAATGTTAATACTTGCAATTTCTCAAGGTAAAAAATCAAGAAAAACAAATTCTCAATAGGTTCAACTCAAAAATCAATATTTATATGAAATTTGAATGGAGCTGCAAAGGGTGTAAACTATCCAAAAAAAGATTGCAAATAATTTGTTCCTTTGTAAAGTTTTTTTTTTTTTTTTTTCACGTGTGCAGATAACTTTTATTATTTCAATTGTATGATAGTTATTTGTTTTTATTTTTTTTTTGGTCGGTTATGATAGTTAGTTTATTCACTTGTAAAACTTTGTTCTTGTTTTTCTAAGTTTTTTCACCTAGGGTTAAAATATTAATGGAATACTAGGTGCACTGGGCCAGTTTTGGCTACACAATGTGAAGCACGAAAGCCCAGCCCGCCTGAATATAAAAATTATAAAGCTCGAAAACCCATCCCGGTCTATTTGGGTTGAGGATTTTTTTTGCCCATTTGGGTCGGGACAGGTTTTCGGACTCTTATGTTCACCCCCTAGAGTCTTGGTAAATCCTAGAATTGAGCAGGTCCTAAGCCTTTTATATCTCAAAATCAATAATTAGACGGGTTCTCATCTCGTCGAAGTGGACATGAAACAAGCCGAGGAGGCAGATTCTAGGGATAAATAGGACTCGACGCTCACCTCTAGTATATATGGACGAAGTTTCGACATGGAACCCAACTTCTTTTTTTTAAACTGTGATCCTGTAAATAGGCTCACCGAGCATAAGGAATAAAGGAGAAGCTCACCAGGTATAAGGCATAACTGGTGTTAGGGATTCATAACATGTTTTTGAAAAGTCTAGGGAAAAGCCTTAGCTAAACCGGGAAATTGATTTGGGTGTTAAAAGGAATCGTTTGTGTGTTTGGATTAGACACACCATATGGAGTTCGATTCGCACACTGCCAATCCAAACAATTTTATATTAGGGCCATGTATTCGGATCTAACTCAAGTTTCATCTCATCCATATGGTTACTACGACATTGCTGGACCGAGTAGAAACAATTCTATTTTTCAGGTCTAACTCGCATTTTATCGAGTTCAGGTGTTTCATCAGTTAGGAATGACCTAACATAAGGTGAGCTTAGAAGATACGAACACACACATATAAAGAAAAGGTCATTGACGACATTTATCAATTGTAAAACTTACCTAACAAAATATCTCCTCGAGAGGAAGGAAATGATACTATTATTGGGAGTGCCAAACACCCCAAGCGTTAAAACTTGGCACGAGTGGACATAAGTTCCAAAACTTCCAAAATGTCCTTAAATACAAAAATTAGAGAAAAATGAACACTCATATATTTTAATTGATGTAGCAATTATTTAAAAAAAGATTATCCACATGGCACTAATATGATTGAATAAGTCTAAAATGACCTCGTTTTGATCCAAATTTGATTTTTAACATAAATAATAATTTAATTAAATTTTAAAAACTAATTCTTTTTTTTTTGAAAAAAAAAAAAGATTAGATTTGGGGCCGTGGAGTGCCCGGCAACCTCGCCGATCCTCCCCCTACTGTCGCCAGCCCTTTTTGGCGATGGTGGGGGCGGCGACAACAAGGGCCTCCATGGCCCCAAATCTTATCCTTTTTTTTTTTTTTTTTTTCTAAAAATTTAGTTTGTAAATTTCATTTAATTAATATTAATATTAAAAATAATATTTAGGGAAAAAGTGATGTAGACCAGTTTAACGTCATGTGGAGTTTCATTGGAGTTGACATTTAAGTGTGTAATTTATCAAAAAAAGTGGCATTGAAGTGTATTTATATATCCACTTGTGCCAAGTTTTGACACTTAGAGTGCGTATGACAAAATTTCTGGAACATAAATTGATTTCTAACTAGAAATTGATTTCTCAATTTTTATTTCAAAAACTGAGAAGTTAAAAATTTTATCTTATGATTTCTTCTTTAAATCTATTTCTCAATTTTTATTTCAAAAACGAGAAGTTAAAGAATAGAAATCTGTTCCAGAAATAGAAAAATCAAATTGCGTTAGCAAACGGATTTTTATTCCAAATCTGTTCCGGGGAACAGAGAAACAGAGAAATAGAGAAGTAGAAATTTTATCATGTGCGCCCTTAAAGTATATTTATTTTCTATTATTGGGTCATTAACAACGAAATGATCTTCCATATCTAAGAAGTTTGGACAAGGCTTGAGATGAAATCTTTTAAGGATTTGCTTAGGCCCTAGGGAACCTAGGAAGAGACAAGAGTGCCAATTAAGCAGTTATTACTATAACGTGAATGCTTTCTAATCTTCTGAATCCTTTAGTTCAACAAGTAAAATGTGGAGGTTTGCCCGTTTGGTCTCTGCTCAGTTATGACTTTCTCCAATGGGTATAGTCATGTGATTACCAATCCAACAGGGCAAGTTGGCCTTCCATTCCATTCCTAGGTCTGTTTTCCCCCCCTTCATTTGTACCTAATGTCTCCAAGCTTAAATGACGTGATGATCGGTGATTACCTCTGTCATCCGGTGCATCAGACGTGAAGCAAGCTCTCATTTTTGAGCTCAATAAAGAAATAGATCCAAAAACCACCAATTAGTTTCGTTAATTGGGTTTATATGCCAGGCAGCGTTAGGGTTTCTGTCTTGTGCCGGCCTCTTTCCCCTCCTCAAAAACAATATTAGGTGGATAGACTGTTAGGCTGCGTTTGTTTTCGTTTCTTTTTTCTGTTTTTAAACAACTTTTTTGTTCCTGGGAACAAAAAAGGAACAGAAACGCGTTTGTGTGCGTTTTTGTTCCAAAATTATTTTTTTGTTCCCAGAAACACATTTGGAATAGAAACAAGAAACAAAAGAAAGTTGTTTCTTATTTCTGAAACAAAATTTAAGAACACTTTTCTTCTTCTCTCTTTTTTCTTCTTCTTTGTTCTTTATTTTTCTTTGGCCGCCGACCTCGTCGGAGCGTCGCCGGCCACCGGCAAGGCCGAGCTCGCCCGGCCGGCGCGAGGCTCGGGCTCGCCTAGCCAAGGCGAGGCCAAGCCTCGCGCCGGCCGGGCGAGCTCGATCTCGCCCGGATCCGGCGATGCCGAGCTCGCCCGGCCGGGCCGGCGAGGCTTAGCCTCGCCAGCCACCGCTAGGTTGGCATCGCCGGCGGGTGGCCGTCGACGCCGAGCCTCGCCGGCCGCCGGGCAAGCTCGGCCTCGCCGGATCCGGGCGAGCTCGAGCTCGCCCGGCCAAGGCGAGGCCGAGCCTCGCCCATCTATGGCGAGGCTCGGCCTCATCGGGCCGAGCCTCGCCGTGGCTGGGCGAGGCCGCCAGCCCTCGTCAGCCGATCGCCGGCCATGGCCGAGGCCGGCGACCGGCCAAAAGAAGAAAAAAGAAAAAAAGGAAAAATAAATAAGAAAATAAGAAAGAAAATATTAAAAAATTAAAAGAAATAAAAAAAATTATACAAATTTACCAAATGTGTTTCTGTTCATTTTTTATTCCCGGAACAAGTCTACCAAGCATGTTTTTTTGTTCAAAAATTGTTCCCTGGAACAGAAGCACTTTTTTCTATTTTTATTTCCTGGAACAATTTTTAAACAGAAATGTTACCAAACGCACCCTTACACACAAACCGTAAACAACATAAATATTTCTAATGTTAGGTCTCATGTTTGCGAAACTTTGTCACATGTCAAGAGAAGTTCCATAGGAGATGGCACTTGTGCGGAAACGTAGTTCAACTTTCTACCAGAAGTCTCCCTCCCCCAACTCCCTCCCTCCTTATAAATAGCCAAACTCGGCTCATCTTCATCTCCCATCACTCGCACACCCTCCTCATCGTTGCTCCTCGGACGAAAATGGCATCCAGAACCATCGCAATGCTCTTGATCGCCGCATTCGTCGTGAGCTTCGCTCCTCCTGCAACGGCTCAACAGTCTGGGGACCTCAGACGATGCCTGTCGTCGATCAGGAGCGTGAAAGGATGCCCCGTGGAGATCGCCCGTGCCCTCTTCAATCCCCAAGGCAGTGTTATCGGGACCTCTTGCTGCGCAGTAATCGACGGATGTATTCTTGTGGTGTTCCCCAGTGTCGGCGCTCAATCGATAATCAAGAGCATTTGCGCCCAGGGAGGAGCACCTTCGCCAACTCCTGGTAGGAAACTCGTTCTTAATACTATATAGTATGTCCGTTCACTTATTCATATGCACAAGCTAAAAAAGAGACTTAGCAATAAAAATTCAATGCATATTTATGCCAAGACTACTATGATTCAAGTTTGTACAAGGTGACGGTATGATTTTCCCAGAAAAAGATAGTTGTAAGATTACAATTTCCTTAGAATATTACATCATGATAATTATAGAAGAAGTAGTTCAATTACTTTTGTAGGGCAGAAAAGAAAATGTCACTTTATGTGCTGTTATCAATCGTATTCTTTTTGTTAAAAAAATCAATTTGTCAACCTTCTCCTGGCTAATAAATTACTGGTGAACCAGAACATATATACAAATCTTGGACGACCAACACCATATTAAAACAAAAATCGAAAAGAAGAAAATCAAAAGTTGGAACGATATAAATATAGGCGGTTATCATGGGTTATTTGCGGATCGATGTTCCCTAATATATTAGTGCTTGATCAAATAAAAGATGTAAGAAACTATAGGTAAAATGACACTAGTAATTCCAAAACTTTGGCTCAATATTATTTTCAGACTTTTAGTTTATTCATCATGGTTCTTGAATTCTTCTTACACGTTCAATCTAGTCCCAAGACTTCCCCTCTGCTCAATCTAGTCCCTTAATTATTCCTAAATGTTCAATGTCACCCTTCGGTACTATTCACAATTTTTCATAAATCCGTTATGGCCAAGATTTGAAGAAATATTTTCATTTCAATCAAATATCTAAATTAATAAAAATATGAAATATTTTTATTGCTTTTTTAAAATCTTTTTGGTCCTTATATATATTACAATAGTCTTGTCAAGTATTTTTTTTTTTTTTTTTTGTGAATAGTAGGTGTAGAACCTCATTTAGAGTAGTATGAGGTTGATGTTCTTGCTATATAAATATCTTAATTTACACATTTAATTAAACAAACTATGAAACAGAAAAAGCTTACGAGGTAATGTATCTTTAAAATGAGGAGCAATACATAGATCAATACAAGCACGATTATCTATAGATAAATAAATGTCATTTAACCACTTTGGTGGATGCATATGCAATTATCACGAGCTACTTGTCGGTCATTTTATTCCTTATTTTATTAGTGCTCGATCAAACAAAAGACGTAAGAAAATATAACCAATCATTAGATAAAATCAACAAAGAAAAAGATTTAGTGGAACTACAGCCAAACTATTTTAAAGGCTTAAATTATTAAATGAATATGTAGCATAAATCACAATAATTATTTACACACGTCTTTCACATTCTTCATGTTATTTTTGTTGTGCTATTTCCTTTACCATCTTGACGTATGACCTGCCGCAGGAGCTGCACCTTCGGCCTGAACGAAGAATGGAGGAGCTGCATCTCCCGTGGGGATCGCACCAAGTCCAGTAGAAATTGAATCGTTACGTCATGACTCTTTGCTCGCTGAATGAGGATTGAGAAGAATATTGTGTCCTCATCAGTTTTCAGACTACTTAAATAAAGTCAAAGAACATGACAACAGCAATATATAATAAGGTTTAATTGCAATATATAATAAAGTCAACATCCTTCGTTCGAGTGGTCTATCATGTCCATTTTCATTCAGACTTGTTGGATACTCTCTCCCCGGCTCTCCTTTTACTTTTTGTGTTGGTTATGACAATCGCGGGATAACAAGCACAGGGCCTAAAATGACTCTGAAATGGCATGTGGCTTTCAAATAATTAATTCGAAAAATGAACTTGCCAAGGTCCAATTTCATTTGGGTTTGAAATGAGATCCTTACTGACGTTCAATCTGAGGTCGACAACAATTGAAACAACCTATCTGAGATTGACAATAATTGCAACAATCTCAAACACACAAATAGAGAGCGAGAGAGGATTAGATTCAATTTCGATTATATGACCTTCTTTTTATTATTATTATTATTATTAAATTTTTTTTTTTGCACCAAGCAATTTGAAATGGAAAGAAGATGACGATTTCGAAAAAGTGCACTCGAGATGTAATCAAATAGGCATGCTAGAAGTAGGGGTTAGAGCATTCAGTTGAAAATTTTAAATTGATAAGTGGACAAAGATTATATATATATAAAGCATATAAATTTCATAGTCAAGCAATGTTGGATATTTTAACATGCCTCTCATGTGAAGACCGACTTAGAAATAACACATGAAATTCAATGGTGAGATGGATGCACACGCGAAATAAATTAAGATGCATACTAATTCAGCCGTGTTAGAATGTTCATCACAATCTCTAATGGAGAACACGGAGCTATGACCGAGCTGCAAAGTCAACATTTTCCCTCAATCAACTGACTGGACTTTTCAATGACCATGATTCATTGAGATTGTGAAGTTGGCGCGTTTTTCCAAGCGCGTTTTTCTCATTGCCCAGAACAAGTCTAGTGTTGCTCTCAAAGACTTCATTAGTCTTTCGATACTGTGGATCTTCATCTATCTTCTAAAGTAGGAAAAATACCAAAAAGGATCTCCAATTTCACTAAACGATGACTTACATGTCTCTATTTATGAAAAATACCACTTTCATGCTAAAAAAAAAAGGAAAATTGCCTCCTGTTTCATGTCCCCAAGCCCTCAAAGTCCCTAACAAATCCTATCCTCCATTATCCACAACTCGCCACTCCCGCCAACCCTCCATTCCCGCTACCTCCTTCATCATTGTCGATCCTTCTCCTTGGCGTCGCCATCTCTCTCTCTCTCTCTATCTATTGCATACTACGTAGGAGTGGTGGTGTCTCACGACCTGAATTGAAGTCTCTCGTGGTGTGACCGTTGGTCATGACTTCACAGACGGGGCAAGATGGTCTCCAAAAGCAAAAGTCAAGCGTGAAATGGATACTTTCAAAAAGTAGAGATGGAAAGCCACCACTACAGGATATGTCTTTCTCAATTCCCCTTGGAATTATTATGAAAATGTGGTGGTTGCAGGGACATTTCTCGCAAGTTTCTCTTCTTATGATGTGTCGGTTTTGCTATATTCAACTATTATTGTTCATATGAGCTCGAAGCTATTTTTAATGCCGACTCAGAGCTTATAGTTCAAATGTTAATACTTGCAATTTCTCAAAGTAAAAAATCAAGAAAAACAAATTCTCAATAGGTTCAACTCAAAAATCAATATTTATATGAAATTTGAATGGAGCTTCAAAGGGTGTAAACTATCCAAAAAAAATTGCAAATAATTTGTTCCTTTGTAAAGTTTTTTTTTTTTTTCAAGTGTGCAGATAACTTTTATTATTTCAATTGTATGATAGTTATTTATTTTTATTTTTATTTTGGTCGGTTATGATAGTTAGTTTATTCACTTGTAAAACTTTGTTCTTGTTTTTCTAAGTTTTTTCACCTAGGGTTAAAATATTAATGGAATACTAGGTGCACTGGGCCAGTTTTGGCTACACAATGTGAAGCACGAAAGCCCAGCCCGCCTGAATATAAAAATTATAAAGCTCGAAAACCCATCCTGGTCTATTTGGGTTGAGGATTTTTTTTGCCCATTTGGGTCGGGACAGGTTTTCGGACTCTTATGTTCACCCCCTAGAGTCTAGGCATATCCTAGAATTGAGCAGGTCCTGGGCTTTTTGTATCTTATAATCAAGAATTATATGGGTTCTCATCTCGTCGAAGTGGACATGAAACAAGCCGAGGAGGCAGATTCTAGGGATAAATAGACAAGAGAACCGAACCGAATCGAATTGAATCGAAAAATTTGATTTTTTCGGTTCGTTCGATTTTCGGTTCGGTTCGGTTCCTATTAAAAATCAATATTTTTTTTATTGATTCGGTTTTTATCGGTTAACTGAACCGAACCGAACCGAACCACAAACCGATAAAATCAAACCATTAAAAATTTGATTCTATTCTCTCCCGACTCCTGTCTCCTCTCTGGCTCTGAATCCTCTCCTCTCGTGTCTCGTCTTGGTCGACTTGGAGCATAGAGGTCACTGAAGAAGTGACCCTTGGCGAAACCGCAGTGGCAACCACCAATGCCATCGCCGAAATTCAGGTCGTAGCTAGAGAAGGAGGAGTTGCAGCTGTCCATGGCAGTGATGTTGGAGTCGGTGGAGCTCCCCGTCATGTTGTCGAACGCCCCGTCGCCGCCCCCGCAGCCGCCGCCGTCGACGGCGTTGTCGGTGGTGGAGAAGTCCAGTAGGTCGAGAGAGAGAGAGAGAGAGAGAGAGAGAGAGAGAGAGAGAGAGAGAGAGAGAGAGAGAGAGAGAGAGAGAGAGAGAGAGAGAGAGAGAGAGAGAGAGAGAGAGAGAGAGAGAGAGAGAGAGAGTGTGTGTGCATGCGCGCGCGCTGTGTTGCGAGGAGAGGAAAGTGAATAAGAGATAACCAAGGAGAGAGAGAGAGAGAGAAGCAAGGAGGGTAGAGAGAGAAGTTGTGGCTTTGAGATGGTGGAGGAGAGAGGGAAGAGAGAGAGAGAGAGAGAGAGAGAGAGAGAGAGAGAGAGAGGGTTTATTTTGCGTTTGAAAGGGATAGGGGGACAACCACTAGGGTTTGCTCCAGTGACCACCCTTCTATCATGGAAGGAGGAGGTGGGGGGTTCGAATCCCCACCTTCTCAGTGGGGTTGGGGTGGGAACGATATAGTTTCAAGAGTGGGTTTCGACTCCCACGCCCTGCAAGAAAGTAAGGTAAAAGTCTGAGAATGAGAGTTAAAATAGGAATAGAGTAGGATTGACAAAAAAAAGGGGGATAGGCGAACAACTAAAATGGTGGAGTTTTGACAAGAGAAAAACAATTTTTTTTTTTTTTGGAAAAACAAAAGTTAAAAGGGCAAGAAAAAAAGGTGCTGGAAATTCTAGAATTTCAATTTCTTATTTTTCTTAGTTTCGATTTGCACATTGCTGGTCCAAACAATTGTATATAAGGGCCATGTATTCGGATCTAACTCAAGTTTTATCTCATCCATATGGTAAGTACAACTTTGCTAGACCAAGTAGAAAAAATTCTATCTTTTTGCTGTGTTTGGTCGTCCGGATTTCTAAACGGGATAGGACTGGATAGGATAAGTTTTGAAATCCAATGATTTCTTCATATCCCATCAACTGTTTGGTGAACTACGGATTTAAAGTCGAATATCCTCATATCCTATCCAATTTACTGTTTGGTGAACTACATATTTAAAGTCGGATATCCTCATATCTTATCCAATCTATCGTTTGGTGAACTACGGATTTAAATTCGAATATTTTAAAAACAATAACATTAGGCAAGTATAAATTTGCAGGTTTAATATTCACAACGTCATCCAAAACAATATATCTTTTCAAATTAACAGATTCTCATCGAATTTTATGATTACGCATCGTAATAATATTTTCCGTTCCTTTGAAATAATCTTTTGGATACCCCCTTCAACATCAAACGTTTTTAGAATAACCTCAATTTCAATATATTCACTTTGAAACATGAATTCTTTTTCTCTCTTACAAGTTTTTCATTTGTTTCCATTTGGTTACAGGTCCAATACCAAATCAAATAAATGCCCAATTAGAACAAAGCATAAAGTCCAAAGTTCATTCGCTTTTTTTTTTTTTTGCCAACTGTCATGAGGATGCAATGACAGTTAATCACGTTAATGAACGATCTCTGAAAATTTAATGATAGAGACAACATAGTACTTCAAATTTAAAATGATAAAGTCATAATTCAAACATTATATAGGAAATATATGTCTTAATAATGACAAACCAGCACCATATTACACATGTCTAATAGAAATGGAAAAAAAAAATCTTATAATGCAAGTCTTGCAACAATGGAAAACAAATGATTTTTTTAAATAATATAAAATCATACAACTCCTCCATGTCCTCGACTTGCATTCCACTCATTAAACATTTGTACTGCCAAATTTTGCCTCCATGTTGCCCAATGATCCGACGGCTCGACAACATCAATTGTTTCCACATCTTTAATAGTGGTAACAACTTCATCTAATTGTGCCTCGATTGGATCAATAGCCATTTCTCTTCTTATCAAGTTGTGCAGAAGGCAACGAGCTATGATTATTCGACCTTGCGTTCTAATTGGATAAAAAGATGGACTCCTAAGAATAGCCCACCGTAACTTAAGTAGACCGAAGCATCTTTCTATGACATTTCTAGCTTGAGAATGCTTCAAGTTGAAGTACTCCTCAGGTGAATTTGGTGTACGACCTTCTGTCCACTCAGATAAATGGTATCTTGTAGATGCAAGAAAGCCCTCCCCATTTGTGTATCCAGCATCTACAAGATAATAATTACCTAATAACAAATGATGATATTATTAATTGTCTTAGAACCTTTAAAACCTACAATACATAGAATGCAATATATTGATAAAGGCTTATCTTACCAACGAGGATCTTTAAACCATTGGGTTTAACTATAGCATCTCGAAGCACTCTAGAATCCGCTGCTAAGCCTTCCCATCCAGGAAAAACATAAATGAATCTCATGTCACGTGAGCAAACTCCTAATACATTGGACGCAATCTCACCATTTCTATTTCGGTACCTCGGTTTATCAACCTCTGGAACACGTACCCTTATAAATGTGCCATCTAATACTCCTAAGCAACCCTGGAAACATAAAATTAATAAAATAACATTCTCTTTAAAGTATTAAATTAGTCCATGAAATAGCATAACAAACATACCTTAAAACACTTCCATCTCTCGTCGGCACATTCCTCTAGAACTAGTTCAGGTGAGACAAGAAGCACACTATGCATTCTTATCACCGCATTTAAAATTAAGTTAAAATACCTACTTATTATCTCCCCAGACCTCATAAATCTGAACTTGATGACTCGATTTTTCACGTGATGGGCAAGTATATGTAGAAACATGGCCATTTGTTCTTCTATAGTTACAAGTCCATCTTCTTTTAACCCACCAATTGTATGTGCCAACTCAGATAGTAGAGTAAATGTACGTCTATCCATCCTAAGTTGTTCCGCACAATTCAAGTCATTGCTCTTAATGAGGCGGTCAAGGTGATCTAGACAAGCTTGGATTCTAATAAATGTCCAATCCTTTAATATATGCTTGCGATAGTGCCTTTCAGCGGCAGTGGACATTACTAGCATATACATCATACACAAAAGCAACATTTGGAGGCTCATCTCCTCTAATATAAGAATGGTGAAAATTTCCTCTCTATCATTGTGATCCATTTCTAATGAGAAAAAAATAAATAACATTAGACAAGTACAAATTAATAGATTAGATAATAGAAAAATATATATAAAATAATATCTTTTTTCAAATCAGCAAATTTCAAGGAGGTTCTCCTTCCTCCTTGCAGTAAGGAGAAAATCCTTGATCTCGTGGATTTGCTTCGGCTGTTTTTCAAAGCCAAACTTTCAAGCATACCCATCGAACATTTGGGTATATAATTCGTGCATTCTCACCACTCCCAAATCACTCCCACAGCAATTGTTTCATGGTATACTAGATAGAGACTTTGAGCATTGAAATATGCTAGACTAGGTTTTTGATCTATTAAGAAATATTCTAAGCTTCTTTTGTTTTGGGTATTTGCCCCTTTCCTGACTAGATTTCCAATCAGTATTATATCGAATCAACTAAGTAAAATGAGATGCTCCCATCTGCCTATGAAATTGCCTCAGATCCAGATATCCCTTTGGTAATAAACAAATAATAATCCTATTACCTACATACAATATGGTCCCAACGGATCACGACCCATTAAAAATAGGAACCGACTACATATACAAAGGTAACAATTTGTGCTGAAAACCAAACTCACACCACACATCATCAATCAAACTAGCATTGGTCTCCACATCACACAACAGAGGATGCCTAGCCTTAACTTACACTTCGACACCAATTTGCAAGGATTAGATTTAACGAACAAAGAGAAGCTGAGAAAAGTTTCATATTGCATTGATTTAGCACAATCCCGTGACAACAAAGGTGAAGCCTTTCAACCAAAATTGAACCCGTAAACCAACACCCCAGCCACTCTCCATATCCCAGAATCACGTTACTTCCGTACCAAAAGACTCAATAATTCTACCACTTATTGGGACTCACTTGGGCATGGAGGGAAAAACAATAAACAGAATCACAACCAAAGACAAGTTGAAAAACGATTAGACTTAAGTAACAAAGACAAGTGGAGAAAAGATTCGGATTGCATTGATTTAGCACGATCCCCTGACGACAAAGATGAAGCCTTTCAACCAAAATTGAACCCGTAAACCAAAGCCCCAACCACTCTCCATATCCCAAAATCACGTTACTTCCATACCAAAATACTCAATAATTCTTCCACTCGTCGGGACTCACTTGGACATTCAGAAAAAGAGCAACGGAATCACAACAGGTCAAAATCAAGCATCGATATAAGCATAATAACACAAGCACAACTACTTTAGAAATCAACGTTAGAGAGAGAGAATGATTATTTACCTTTGAAAATTTGTCGCTTTCGTAAAATTTCGATGAGAATCGGAGAGCTATTGAGGAGAAGCTTCAACGTCGATACTTTGGAAACAGAAAGTCGTTTGTGGGTGAACGACGGAGAAAGAAAAAAAGTGTAGGGTTTTATGTTTCAGATAAAAGAAATCTTATCTGACCTTATCCCACCCCCCTCGGATTTTTTTATCCAGTTTATATCCGACCTTATCCTATCCTAGACAACTACCAAACACGGGATAGGATTGTTGGAAATTAATCCAGAGAAAACACACCGTTTGTTGTAATCAGAACATCAATGTAAAGAAGATGATAACAATTTTATAATATCCTTCCTTTTACAAATCTTGGAGAAGAAGAAAATAAGATATCACTGAAAAGTAACATAAAATTGGAGGTGAGGTACGGATAACCGAATCTTCTTAAGGCGATTAGTTCCTGCCAATGGTGCTCCGCAGATTCACGAACTATGCCTCCCATGATACAACACCTCGAACCTGTTTGGATTAGCACTATGCAAGCAGAACTCAATCAAACCGTTCAATTGAACCAGCACAATAAAAAAAATCAGGAAAGTAGAAAAGTATATCAAAGCCTTTTGAAATCGAGTCAGAAAAACCAAAACCAAAAACCGTTAATGAAGCTCTATGCTCCTATCTATTTATAGAGCTTTTTGGTTCATGTCCTAAAGAGATACATGAATTAAATAGACACATGTATCCACGAAGTTCATGAATAAAGAGATACGTGAAACCAAGAGATTCATAAATCCTGAGACACGTTAATTCAAGAGATTTATGAACTCAATAAATACATGAATTAAAAGATACATGAATCTAAGAAATTCGTGAATTCAATAGATACGTGAATAGAAAAGTTTAGGAAATTCATGAATCCAAAAGAGATACGTGAATAGAAAAGACGTATCATAATTTTTTGGCTTTCGTTGATCCATTAACCATAATTACAACAGATAAAACATATCCTATCCTGGTTTTTATCCGATCGATCAAACGCAACCTTTAGGTCTAACTCAAGTTTTCTCAAGTTCACAAGAGGGTATTTCATTAGTTAGGAATTACCTAACATAAGGTGAGCTTAGAAGATATGAACACACATATAAAGAAATGACATTTGTCAATCGTGAAACTTACCTAACAAAATATCTCCTCGAGAGGAAGGAAATGATACTATTATTGGGAGTGCCAAACACCCCAAGCGTTAAAACTTGGCACAAGTGGACATAAGTGTCAAAACTTCCAAAATGTCTTTAAATACCAAAATCAGAAAAAAAAAAAAAAAATGAACACTCAAGTATCAACGGCAAGAATTTTTGGCCAAATTGCTGATGTGGCATTTTCCGACTATATTTTTAACTGATGTAGCAATTCTAAAAAAAAATTATCCACATGGCACTAATATGATTGGATAAGTCTAAAATGACGTCGTTTTGATTCAAATTTGATTTTTAACATAAATAATAATTTAATTAAGTTTTAAAAACTAATTCTTTTTTTTTTTAAAGATTAGATTTGGGGCCGTGGAGTGCCTAGCAACCCCGGTCGACTCTCCCCTACCGTCATCGGCCCTTTCGGCGATGGTGGGGTGGCAAAAACAAGGGCCTCCATGGCCCCAAATCGATCCTTTTTTTTTTTTTTTTTTAAATTTAGTTTGTAAATTTAATTTAATTAATATTTATATTAAAAATAATATTTGAAGGCAAAATGACGTTGTTTTGGGACAAGGATGCTAAGTGGACATTTCGGCAATTGACGTAGACCGGTTTAACGCCATGTGGGGTTTCGTTGGAGTTGACATTTAAGTGTGTAATTTATCAAAAAAAAAGTGGCATTGAAGTGTATTTATATATCCACTTACGCAAGTTTTGACACTTAGAGTATATTTCTTTTCTATTATTGGGTCATTAACAACGAAATGATCTTCCATATCTAAGAAGTTTGGACAAGGCCTGAGATGAAATCTTTTAAGGATTTGCTTAGGCCCTAAGGAACCTAGGAAGAGACAAGAGTGCCAATTAAGCAGTCATTACTATAACGTGAATGCTTTCTACTCTTCTGAATCCTTTAGTTCAGCAAGTAAAATGCGGAGGTTTGCCCGTTTGGTCTCTGCTCGCTTATGACTTTCTCCAATGGGTATGGTCATGTGATTACCAATCCAACAGGGCAAGTTGGCCTTCCATTCCATTCCTAGGTCTGTTTCCCCCCCTTGATTTGTACCTAATGTCTCCAAGCTTAAATGACGTGATGATCGGTGATTACCTCTGTCATCCGGTGCATCAGACGTGAAGCAAGCTCTCATTTTTGAGTTCAATAAAGAAATAGATCCAAAAACCACCAATTAGTTTCGTTATTTGGGTTTATATGCCAGGCAGCGTTAGGGTTTCTGTCTTGTGCCGGCCTCTTTCCCCTCCTCCAAAAACAATATTAGGTGGATAGACCGTTAGGCTGCCTTTGTTTTCGTTTCTTTTTTATGTTTTTAAACAACTTTTTTTTTTTTTTGTTCTCTGGAACAAAATAGGAACATAAACGCGTTTGTGTGCGTTTTTATTCCAAAATTATTTTTTTGTTCCCGAAACACATTTGGAACGAAACAAGAAACAAAAGAAAGTTGTTTCTTATTTCGAAACAAAATTTAAGAACACTTTTCTTCTTCTCTCTTTTTTCTTCTTCTTTGTTCTTTCTTTTTTCTTTGGCCAGCGACCTTGTCGGAGCGTCGCCGGCCATCGGCGAGGCCGAGCTCGCCCGGCGGCCGGTGAGGCTCGAGCTCGCCCGGCCAAGGCAAGGCCGAGCCTCGCGCGGGTTGGGCGAGCTCGATCTCGCCCGATCCGACGATGCCGAGCTTGCCCGGCCGGCGAGGCTCGGCCTCGTCGGGGCCGGCAGCCTCGCCGTGGCCGGGCGAGGCCGCCGCCCTCGTCGGCCGATCGCCGGCCATGGCCGAGGCCGGCGACCGGCCAAAAGAAGAAAAAAAAAAAAAAGAAAAATAAATAAGAAAATAAGAAAGAAAATAGAAAAAATAAAATAAAAATATTAAAAAATTAAAAGAAATAAAAAATTATACAAATTTACCAAATGTGTTTCTGTTCATTTTTTATTTCCGGAACAAGTCTACCAAACACGTTTTTTTGTTCAAAAATTGTTCCCTGGAACAGAAGCACTTTTTTCTATTTTTATTTCCTGGAACAATTTTTAAACGAAACGTTACCAAACTAACTCTTACACACAAACTGTAAACAACGTAAATATTTCTAATGTTAGGTCTCATGTTTGCGAAACTTTGTCACGTGTCAAGAGAAGTTCCATAGGAGATGGCACTTGTGCGGAAACGTAGTTCAACTTTCTACCAGAAGTCTCCCTCCCCCGGCTCCCTCCCTCCCTCCTTATAAATAGCCAAACTCGGCTCATCTTCATCTCCCATCACTCGCACACCCTCCTCATCGTTGCTCCTCGGACGAAAATGGCATCCAGAACCATCGCAATGCTCTTGATCGCCGCATTCGTCGTGAGCTTCGCTCCTCCTGCAACGGCTCAACAGTCTGGGGACCTCAGACGATGCCTGTCGTCGATCAGGAGCGTGATAGGATGCCCCGTGGAGATCGCCCGTGCCCTCTTCAATCCCCAAGGTAGTGTTATCGGGTCCTCTTGCTGCGCAGTAATCGACGGATGTATTCTTGTGGTGTTCCCTAGTGTCGGCGCTCAATCGATAATCAAGAGCATTTGCGGAGCACCTTCGCCGCCTCCTGGTAGGAAACTCGTTCTTAATACTACATAGTATGTCCGTTCACTTATTCATATGCACAAGCTAAAAAACAGACTTAGCAACAAAAATTCAATGCATATTTATGCCAAGACTACTATGATTCAAGTTTGTACAAGGTGACGGGATGATTTTCCCAGAAAAAGATAGTTGTAAGACTACAATTTAGTTAGAATATTACATCATGATAATTATAGAAGAAGTCGTTCGATTACTTTCGTAGCGTAGAAAAGAAAATGTCACTTTATGCACATTCTTTTTGTTAAAAAAATCAATTTGTCAACCTTCTTTTGGCTAATAAATTACTGGTGAACCAAAACATATATACAAATCTTGGACGACCGACATAATATTAAAACAAAAAAACGAAAAGAAGAAAATCAAAAGTTGGAACATTATAAATATAGGCGGTTATCATGGGTTATTTGCGGATCAATGTTCCCTAATATATTAGTGCTTGATCAAATAAAAGATGTAAGAAACTATAGGTAAAATGACACTAGTAATTCCTAAACTTTGGCTCAATATTATTTTCTGACTTTTAGTTTATTTATCATGGTTATTGAATTCTTCTTACATGTTCAGTCTAGTCCCAAAACTTCTCCTTTGCTCAATCTAGTCCCTTAATTATTCCTAAATGTTCAATTTCACCCTTCGGTACTATTCACAATTTTTCATAAATCCGTTATGGCCAAGATTTTAAAAAATATTTTCATTTCAATCAAATATCTAAATTAATAAAAATATGACATATTTTTATTGCTTTTTAAAATCTTTTTGGTCCTTATATATATTACAATAGTCTTGTCAAGTATTTTTTTTTTTTGTGAATAGTAAGTGATGGATTTATTGATGGGCCTAAGGCCCGGCCACGATGGGCCTAAAGGGCCCGGCCCACGGGAAATTAGGCCCGTGGAAAGGGCAACCTATTTAAGGGAATAGAGAGAGAGAACGCACCTCTTGGCATAAGTGCAAGAACATTGTTCATTCTCTTCAAGTTCTCTCTCTCCAAAATCCAAGAAGTGACGCCATTTCCACTTCACGCCGAATCTTCGACATCGGATCGAACGGAACTGAAATCTCTTCCTCAATACGGCATCGGTGTCTAACTGTGGCCAACAAGGTACGCTCGAATCCGTGGTGTGCTTTTGATCGGTGATACGTTAGATTCCCGGGCTTATCTTCCGCATTTGATTTAGGGGTTCGGTTTAGGTGCCGAATCCGGTTTTCGGGGATCCGAACGATCCCAACATTGGTATCAGAGCCCGTGTTAGCGTTTTCCCGACTTGTATGATGATGTATGAAGTTTCTTGATTGATTTTTTCGCAATTGATCTTCGGCCGTACGGATCGGGGCATGGAATCCCGACACCCGAGAATGTTCGACTAATTTTTCGATTTTTCGTAAGTCGAAACCAAAATCTGATTGCACAGAGGCGAAGGCGACGTCGAGACGAGTCCGGCGACATGTCGCGAGCCGCCGGGGGACGCCGCACGCGCCCAGACGCGCTGGTTCGTCCAGCGCGTGCGGCACACGCGCCGGTGACGAACCGGCGCCTGCGTGCCGCCGGCCGGCGAACCGGCACGCGCCGGTCCACGGACCGACGCGTGCCGTCGCATGATGTCACCCAACGGCCGGTAACCGCCGGGTGACGTCATCGGCTGACAGCCCCGACGTCCGTTGGCCGGGCGGTCACCGGCCGGCGACTCACCGGCGACCGACCGCGGACGCCGGCACGCGTGCGGCACGTGCCGGCGACGTCTGCGTGACGTCGGCCGCGCCGCGCGGCACGTGCGGACGGTCCGCCCGGCGGGTCGACCGCCCGGCCGGCCCGACCGGCTACGTCCGACCGGTCCGACGACCAGTCAGCTGACCGTTGACCGTTGACCGACGACCGTTGACCGTTGACCGACGACCGTTGACCGTTGACCGACGACCGTTGACCGTTGACCGTTGACCAAAAAAAAAAAAAAAAAAAGAATTTGTTTCTTTTTTTCAATTATGTCTATGTGGATTATATGTAATCCAAATTTTGTTCTGCATTCGTTGCGGAACAATGCCTCCCCTTCGATTCACGTACGCCTATTCGCGTGATTACCGATAAACAAAAGGCAAAGCTTTCTAAGTTGATAGCCGAGTTGACCGATTATCGATGGGAGCAAGGTGACTTAATTGATCATGTTCTTGAAGTCAACGGGAAGATTCAACAGGTCATATGGAATGGTCATCCCATGTCGCATCGAGAGATGGTGCGATTTTTCATTAACACTCTTCCACCTGAATGGCAAGATGTGTTGAATCGCATATGGGATGTCAACGGTGCTTTGCTTCATATAAGAAAATTGTGATAGATTTTGTAAACGAATATTACTTGCATTGTTGCAAGGGAAAAGGTCAAGAAATTGACCAAAATAGGATCTTTCCGGTTCGTGTGAAGGTTATTTGTAAGATGTATTAGCTGTTTTTGTTGAGTGTGCTATGTGGACATCCTATGTACTGTTATCTACCTGATTATTAATTATTGTAGCAACCTATATGTTAGCCATATTATGTGAAAGCCTTATTGTTATATTGTATGTCAATTATCTCGTTGCTTTCGTAATTGCTTTGGTTCTTTGTGGGAAGGTAGCTGTGGGTAGTAATAGAAGTTTTTGTAGCTTCATAGAATTGATTTTGCATATGACAATCATATTAATGATAGTTTTAAGTTAGGATTTTTGGAGGATGATTGGAAACATAGTGACCTTTTGATTCTGAAACCTTACTTAAAATTATTAATTAATATGATGGGTTTGTGCAAAATAGATGCATAAATAATAGGCATTAATAATTCGTGCATATATGTCCGATGTGTTCGAGATCAATGGCTTCACCACAAAGAGCATAGTTGCCGAGCTGAACAAAGGTGAAAAGCTCAATGGTGACAACTATGAAATCGGCAAATGAAAATCCAAGGTATGTCTTGGAAGAGCAAGAAGCACTTGAGGCTCTTGTCCTAACCATGGTAGAACCCGAAGAAGGAACCACCGCACAAAGATAAGAGAGACAAAGAAGCATTTGCTGCATGGAAAAGAAAGAACTCTCTTGCTCGCATCACGTTGCTGAGCAAACATGGAAAATGACGTCATGCGAGAGTTTAGGCGTTTTGAAAATGCCAAAGACATGTGGGAAGCATTGGCGGCAAGATTTGGTCATACTTCGGTGACCAGACTAAGACAACTCACTATTAGGTTTGACTCTTATAAGAAGCCTCATGGTCAGACCATGAAGCAACATCTTAGAAAGATGTCAAACATGATTAATGAGCTTAAAGATGCTGGCCATGTCCTGACGGATGAGCAGCAAGTGCAAGCAAAGTGATTCGTTCCTTGCCTCGAGTTGGGAGCATATGAAGGTGCACCCGACTCATAATGAGAATATCAAAACCTTTGAGGATGCATTGCGTCATCTTGAGCTGGAAGATGACCGCCCGTTGGCGGCTAAGCCGGAAGCCGAACTCTATCATGCTAGTTCTAGCTCAAATGGAGCTTCGGGCTCCAAGCGCAAGCACCCTAACCGGTTTGATAAAGGGAAAGGCAAGGAAGCGGTCCTTCAGGGAAGAAACCCAAGTTTAACCAACATCAAAGAGGAAAGCGTCCTCGCATGAAAAAGCTAACAAGGGTGAAATGCTACAACTGTGGCAAGAAGGGTCACTATGCTCGCGATTGTCGTGAGCCAAAGAAGGTAAGCACCCCTTGTATTTTTCAGAACTTTGCATATGTGTCAAGTTCTCGTATTCATGACTGAATCTAATCCTCTCGTGGACTGTGGATTCGGGAGCAACAGACCATGTAGCGAAGGATAGAGGATCCTTCGTGGAATTTCGACGAATACCAACTGGAACTAAGTGGATCTATGTGGGAAACAACTCCAGTGAAGTGAAAGGAATTGGCACATGCCAACCGAATATGCGTGGTGGACGCACTTTGCTCCTTCATGATGTATTGTATACTCCGGAGATTCGTCGGAATTTAGTGTCTGTTTTAGTATTGGTTAAATTAGGTTTTAATTTGAACTTCTATGATAGAGGTGTGGATTTGTTTTTGAATACAAATTACTATGGTTGTGGATATTTTCTGGATGGTTTCATTGTATTAGATATTGATTATGTTAATACAAATGTTTGTTATTCCTTTCTCACGTCTCCTAACACATATGATAAGGATGTGAATGTATGGCATGCTAGACTTGGTCACATTGGCCAACAAATGTATGAATAGACTAGCCAAAGAGGGCTTGTTGGGCAATATTGAAAAAGTCGATTTGCCTATCTGTAAGCATTGCCTAGAAGGGAAAACGACAAGGAAACCATTTGGAAAAGGTAAAAGAGCTGAGTTTCCTCTTCATTTAATCCATTCGATATCTCGTGGTCCAATGAATGTGAGAGGAAGGCATGGGGCTGTTTATTTCATCACTTTTATAGATGATTATACTCGATTCGGATATGTCTATTTAATTTCTCACAAATCTGAAGCAATAAGTTGTTTCAAAAGGTTTATGAACCTGGTAGAGAATCAATTAGACAAGAAAGTAAAAGCATTGAGATCCGATCGAGGTCGAGAATATTTATCGATGAGTTCAGAAAATTATGTGATGAAAAAGGAATAGAAAGACAATTGTCTATTCCATATACTCCTCAACAAAATGGTGTTGCGAGAGAAGAAACAGAACCCTACTAGAAATGGTTAGGTCCATGATGGCGCATGCTAACTTGCCTATCACCTTTTGGAGTGATGCGCTGTTATCTGCTGCCTATATACTTAACCGTGTGCCTTCCAAATCAGTTGCTTCCACTCCATATGAGTTATGGACAGGTAGAAAACCAGACTTAAGTTTTCTTAAGCCATGGGGTTGTGCTGCCTATACACTAGATTCCTCTCACAAGTTTGGGAAATTGGGTCCCAGAGGAAAGAAGAGTATTTTCATAAGATACTCGAACACTCAAAAGGGTATGTGTTCATAGGTGAGCAGGAAAGTGGGAGTATAACTGAATTTGAATCACGGGATGTCACATTCTTAGAGGATGAATTTCCTAAGAAGGGCGAAATAGGGGAAGACAACACCCTATTTGAAACCTCGGATCAAGATAATGATCTTAGTGGAGTTCGTCCAAGTGGGAGTAATATGAGAAGTGATGAATTGAATTCGACTCATTCTCAATTGCAACCACATGCTGAGACGACATCATTATCTCATCCCAGTGGGAGCATAATGGGGAATGATGTGCAAAGAGCACAAACTCCCATACGGCGAACAAGTCGCCAAAGTATTCCCCGTCGACGTTTTGACATTGAAGGGGAAACTTTTATGGTTGCTCCACAAGATGAGGATGAGCCTAGAAATATTAATGAGGCTCTAAATTGCCCTAGTAAGGAAAAATGGTTTCATGCAATGGAAGAGGAAATGGAGTCAATGAAATCAAACCAAGTCTGGGAACCGGTTGATCTTCCAAAAGGACGCAGAGCTATTGGGAACAAATGGGTTCTCAAAGTAAAGCGAAAGGCTGATGGCTCGATAGAAAGGCATAAGGCTCGCCTTGTAGCAAAGGGGTATAATCAACGGAAGGGATTGATTATGAAGATACGTTTTCTCCCGTAGTTAGATTTACCTCGATTCGCATAATTCGGCAATAGTATCTAGTTTGGATCTTGAATTACATCGATGGATGTAAAGACCGCTTTCCTCAATGGAGAATTAGAGGAAGAAATATACATGGAACAACCAACTGGTTTCATGGTAAAAGGCCAAGAAGAAAAGGTGTGTCGACTTTTGAGGTCGATATACGGCCTTAAGCGATCATCAAGACAATGGTATATACGTTTTCATAATGCCATAATGGCATATGATTTTACAATGATTGATGAGGATCATTGTGTATATATCAAAAGATCCAAGGATCATTTTGTGATCATATCATTATATGTTGATGATATACGATTGCCTGCCGGAAGCAATATGGAGTTTGTTCATACTGTCAAGAGTTGGTTGTCTTCCAACTTTGAAATGAAGGATATGGGTGAGGCTGCATACATTCTTGGAGTTAAGATTTCAAGAGATCGTTCGAAGAGATCGTTGTCTCTTTCGCAAGAAACATATATAAATAAAGTTCTTGAACGATTTCGTATGCAAGATTGTAAACCCATAGACACTCCTATTGCAAAAGGTGAAGGATTGAGCCATAGATCGTGTCCGAGGACTCCACAAGAAAAGGAACAAATGAAACATATTCCTTATGCTAGTGCAGTTGGGAGCTTGATGTACGCTATGATGTGTACAAGACCCGACATATGTTTTGCAGTTGGAATGGTAAGTAGATACCAATCCAATCCAGGTCCAAGACATTGGAAAGCCGTAAAGAGAATACCGAGGTATCCGAAGGGAACCGCTGATTTCAAGTTGAGTTACCAAGGAAAGGATCTGCGACTCGAAGGTTATTCGATGCTGATTGGGGAGGAGATTTAGATGAAAGGAAATCTACCTCTGGTTTTGCTTTCTTCTTGAACAATGGCGCCATATCATGGAGCAAGGTAAGAAGCAAACGTGTATAGCCTTATCCACGATGGAAGCTGAGTTCGTGGCATTATCAGGCGGTGCAAGAAGGAGTTTGGCTTAAGAGATTTTTGGATCATTTAGGTGTTATTGAAAAAGCTGTACATCCGTTGTTGGTTAACTGTGATAGCCAAGCACTATAGCGTACACTAAAGATCCAAAATATCATGGCAAGACCAAACATATAGATACCAAGTATAACTTTGTAAAAGATATGGTTGCACGAAAGGATGTGAACTTGCAGTACATATCTACGCATAGAATGGTAGCAGATCCTATGACAAAGCCAATACCTAGAGATGTGTTTAGTGGTCATGTAAAATCTCTAGGATTGCGTAGAGTCGATGTCTTGGATTGTAATTTCCCGAGTTGTTCACATGTATGAACTAGTGTTGTTTCATTATTAATGCCTATGAATCTTTTGTTTGATCTTTATGCATCTTAATGTTTAGTGCATTATATTATGTTGAGAAAGTATGTCGGACGATAAGAGATTAGCCCACTCACACGGGTAATCGCCTCTATTTACTATGTGATAGATAGAGATGAGACTGTTTTAAGCTTATTATCTAGGTGATAATCGAGAGCTAAAGCTTAAAATAAATATGTCGCCTTAACTAAGTGTTAAGATGAGGACATAATACTTTCGATGTCCGAAAGTAAAATAACCCACACATTTTACTTTATCTGTCTAAGATGCCAGATGTGAGTTCTGATGAATTTTGTGAATGAGTAAATACGTGAACTCAAGTTAGACATTGGGTATGTCTCGAACTATCATCTGTACGGTATTGATTGTGTAGACATACGCTCCATGGGAAAGGAGTTAATACCGTAATACGTATTTCATACTACGTATGCATGAGACGACCTATAAGAGTGACAAAAGTTTGATCTCAACTTTTATGACGTGTGAGACTCTTGAGGAAAAGAGTTCCTCAATTTTTTAGTGCCCTCATGACTCTTACTTATTCTCAAGATTTCTATTTAGTGTTTGCTATCTTAGAATGTTGCCAATGGTCATGAGTTGATTCGATCTAATGGGACATTTCTAGAAAAGCAAGTTGAACTGAAATTGAGAGTTTGAAGGAAAGAGGAAGATCGGATTTGTAGAATCACATTGTGGTTTTGTGTTCACGAGTCGACCAATTATGACTGTCTTTGGGATAATCATAATTGTGAATACAATATATATATCATCGTTTAAATGAGATTAAGAGAGATATAAATGTGATCGATCGATCTAGGGTACTGCATACTAAATTTACTCGGAAAATGATGCCCAATATGAGCTGCTATATATTCCTAACGGATGTATAGCAACGAGCTCTCAAAGTATCTTCGGTCGCACGGATTATTCACCGGTATGAATGTTGAAAGAGGAAAAGAGGGATTTTCAGTTGATGGGCCTAAGTTGGGCCTATCCGCCCATGCTGGTTTTTGAACCACCATGTGCGAGTGGGAGATGATGGATTTATTGATGGGCCTAAGCTGGCCCGGCCACGATGGGCCTAAAGGGCCCGGCCCACGGGAAATTAGGCCCGTGGAAAGGGCAACCTATTTAAGGGAATAGAGAGAGAGAGGAACGCACCTCTTGGCATAAGTGCAAGAACATTGTTCATTCTCTTCAAGTTCTCTCTCTCAAAATCCAAGAAGTGACGCCATTTCCACTTCACGCCGAATCTTCGACATCGGATCGAACGGAACTGAAATCTCTTCCTCAATACGGCATCGGTGTCTAATCTGTGGCCAACAAGGTACGCTCGAATCCGTGGTGTGCTTTTGATCGGTGATACGTTAGATTCCCGGGCTTATCTTCCGCATTTGATTTAGGGGTTCGGTTTAGGTGCCGAATCCGGTTTTCGGGGATCCGAACGATCCCAACAGTAAGTGTAGAACCTCATTTAGAGTAGTATGAGGTTGATGTTCTTGCTATATAAATATCTTAATTTACACATTTAATTAAACAAACTATGAAACAGAAAAAGCTTACGAGGTAATTTATCTAAAAAATGAGGAGCAATACATAGATCAATACAAGCACGATTATCTATAGATAAATAAATGTCATTTAACCACTTTGGTGGATGCATATGCAATTATCACGAGCTACTTGTCGGTCATTTTATTCCTTATTTTATTAGTGCTCGATCAAACAAAAGATGTAAGAAAATATAACCAATCATTAGATAAAATCAAAAAAGAAAAAGATTGAGTGGAACTACAGTCAAACTATTTTAAAGGCTTAAATTATTAAATGAATATGTAGCATAAATCACAATAATTATTTACACATGTCTTTCACATTCTTCATGTTATTTTTGTTGTGCTATTTCCTTTACCATCTTGACGTATGACCTGCCGCAGGAGCTGCACCTTCGCCCTGAACGAAGAATGGAGGAGCTGCATCTCCCGTGGGGATCGCACCAAGTCCAGTAGAAATTGAATCGTTACGTCATGACTCTTTGCTCGCTGAATGAGGATTGAGAAGAATATTGTGTCCTCATCAGTTTTCAGACTACTTAAATAAAGTCAAAGAACATGACAACAGCAATATACAATAAGGTTTAATTGCAATATATAATAAAGTCAACATCCTTCGTTCGAGTGGTCTATCATGTCCATTTTCATTCAGACTTGTTGGATACTCTCTCCCCGGCTCTCCTTTTACTTTTTGTGTTGGTTATGACAATCGCGGGATAACAAGCACAGGCCTTAAAATGACTCTGAAATGGCATGCGGCTTTCAAATAATTAATTCAAAAAATGAACGGGATGAAAAATAGTCTAATGTACATTTACTCAAAAAACTAAGTGGGTTTTTAAAGTATTGATACTTCACTCATATTATCGGAGCAACAAGCATGAATTTAAGGTTACTTAAAACGGACAAGAGTATAAGATTGCAGTAGGCTTATCTCAAAGGCTAATTGACTTTAATGATTAACGATATTTTAGAGTTTCTAGCTTTAGGGTCTGTTTATTTACAATTTTTTTTTTGGTACATGTTTATTTACATTAGCCAAATAAAAAAAAAAAAGAGCTATTTTTGAATTCCGGTCAAAATTTACAAAATTCCGAAGAAAAAAAAATGTGTGATTTTGCATGTCAACATTTTTTAGTCTTGCGAAACTTTAAGGAGTTTTGGATTAAAAAAGAAGAAGCAAAATGTGTGAATCGCAAAATTGAAATTAAACTTAAAGTAAAAAGTAAAAGTCGAACACCGCCTCGCTTCTCCACTTTTAAACTCTTATCATCCTATTTTCCAGACCTCATGGCATGTGCTCTTTTAAATATATATTGCCATTTTGATAAACTTGTTTACACATACAATCTCAGAAAGGATAAGCTCACTAATGAATTGAATACGATAATAAAAAAATAAATAAGGTACATAAATGACGATGCTCAAATGTTGACTGTGGAAGTATATGTTTATTTCCCCTAATTGATAGGCCAAATAAAAATCCAAATGGATGCAAAGAACCAGTTATTAAGAGAATGAAATGATCGTGGGAAAATCCAAACCTTGTCAATACCATGCATTCCTCAATTGATTTCAAGAAGTTATAAAACCGTTCTTGGTCCAAGAACAAAATGACTTTGATTTCCAAAACTCAACCGGATCAAGCGAAGTCCCAATCTCCAAATTTTAAGCATATAATCCATCTTCGTAAAATGTATCGATGGTAAGAGAGCTTGCTCTTGTTTTTCTAATCTCATGTGCAAGCATTAAAGGGGACATTTGATGATTAAAATCCCGGATGAATGCATGAGTTGATGTAAGAGAATGCACTTTTAAGATCATGGGAAGGTATTTGTCGAATTGTGTGAAAGTTGGCTCCTATCACACTTGACTTTGTACTCATAAAAAAGGTTTACTCTGTTTTCACGTTACTTTTGCCACAAGCATCTCAATCACAATATTCTTTTTGGGTCATATTTTAGCATGCTTTTGGAATTTTAAAATTTTCCATTATAATTCTAACCATGCATCGAAAATGAAAGTCACATATGCAGTCCGCTCTTGATTAGAATTATTTCTTACCTTTTTTTCCTTCTTTTTGCTTGGCGTCATCTTCTTCTTTTTTTTCATTTGGAATGAAGCCGCCGTCCTTTAAAAAAAAACACTTATTTGTCATATAGCAAAGTAATTCATTCGGTAATGAATCGTATATTTCATTTTTTAAATATTATACTAGAAAAGTGTTATTCTAAAAATAACCTAATTAAAGGAAAAATAATTCCATTGGGGATTTGCATTTATTTTTTATTTCTGAATAACGAAGGACTTTTCATTTTCATTTTCATTTTCTTTTGATATATATATATATATATATATATAGAGAGAGAGAGAGAGAGAGAGAGAGAGGAAGTGGAATGCGACCCGCACCCGAGCGCCCAAGCAATCGCTCCCGGCCGGAGCCCTCTTCCTCCCCTCGCTGCCGCCGTAGTCAACGGCGAACGGACCACCAACTCCGGCGACTCGGCGCTCGACTCACCTCCGCCTCGCGGAATCCGCTGCTTCGCAAGTATCGTCTTCTCCCCCTTTAGTTTTCCCGTTCGGCGGCGGAACCGATCATCCCTTACCTGCATTTCCCGTGCTCGTCGCCTTCCTTAGGATTTCGCGGTAGTCATTCGATCGGACTTTCGAATCTGTACGACGATTCTTTGTGCGCGCGCGCGCGTTCTGATGTCGGTTCTTGCTTAAAATTCTTTGATTCGTTGGTCTTGTACGGGGTTTATCGGATCCTGTGGGTAGCTGCAGGTGGAATGCTTACAGTGTCGGTTGTGTCAATTAGCTAGGATGTAACCACCATCGCTGTCGCTTGTATGAACTTTGCCCCTTTTTGTTTCAATCTATGTTGAAGTCCCGAATCGGTACTTTTGTTGATTAGGATTAGACTATGATTTGCTGGTCACTTCAAAAGCTAAGCTTTCGTTGAACAACTCACCCGAATGCTGTCTATCCTGATAGATCCCCGGCGAATGAAGATTAGTAGCTCAATGCAGGCAAATAATCTGAAAAGGGTTTAATTTTACTGTACTAAATAGACCAAATCTTCATACTTTTTGCATTTTCGCTTCGCAAGTTCGGATTTTTTTCTTTCTTTGTGCATTTGTTCATTCTAAACCTGTTGGGGAAATTTTAGTTGTCATTAATTTCACTGTAGAGTTCCAGGGCCCTGTGTGATGCGGTTTGTATCACTATCAGTCTATCACTTATGGAGAAAGTGTAGGTTGAAGCTTTTGTCTTCTTTCTCGCTCTCAAAGTTACCATCATCATCTTGCTTGTTTTGTCATACAATTGCCGATCGAAATCGAATTGGTGCTATTATCTCTAGCTGTTGATAGAGGGTTTATGATTTCTATGGCGATCTTCAGATTCTTTCAATTCGTTGAGCTTCCTGATGCCATCCTCTTTTTATTGCCGTGAAAAAAAGAAAAAATGTAATATGAAGATTCTCGGTTGCATAGACAAGTATCGAAATGATGTATTAACGTGCTGTGATATCTTCAGTTCTGGTTTCTTCCTGTTTTTGAATGTTGAAACTTGCATTGCACTCATTTTATTCAGCGAACTGCTGGTGATGCATGGCTTCTCTGATCTAGCTGCTCCATTGTTAATTAGGGGCCATAATTCCACTATGCAGGCTAGAGTAATGCTAAATATAGGACAAGCAACAGTGCCACGACACTCGGTCAGTCAACTTAGACAGATTAGTATACCTAACATCACTCATATAGGCAATAGCTACATTCTAGCAGATAAGTTTGGTGGGCGTTTTGAAGGAAATGCACCACTTTCTCGAAAAGTAGTTTGATTCATGGCATATGTGATTGTTTTGCTTCTTTTGGTTCAGCATGAAAGGTTTGAAGTTTTTTCCTATTTAAAAGTATGTTGAGCAAGTCGAAAATGAGAATTGTCTTGTATGTGGATAAGTTGATGAAAGTTTGCCCTTCTGTTGCAAATTTGTGGCAATATAATGAGTTAAAGACCTAATTGATGAGAGGCTAATAGTGTCACTTGTTGCTTTTCAGCTGTCCTTGGCAGGTGGATGATACATTCACTCTTATCTTATGTATCTTTGTTGCATCCACACCATCAGAGCAAAAAGTGAATTAGGATTGTTGAGCGACTCCAATCCGGGACCTCTTGCGGTTGTGTCCAGATTCAGATTATCATGTCATGTTGCCTCTAGACTCTTCGGCATGGACTGCAGGTTGAAACCAGATCCCAGTAAATGGAATAGGTGTTAACAGTTATATTTCCGTTGTAAATTTATGTCCCTATTTGAGGTAGCAAATACAGTTCAAAAACAGCATGAATTCTCAAGAAGCAGGCCCCCGATGGAGCGTTTTTGATGGTATCAAGAATTTCCCACCTACTGCGGAAGCTCTCATGGGAGAGATTAACACTGCCATTGCGAATGTTGAATATGCTCGTTCAAGCACATTTCTTGAATCCGCATCATCTGTCATATTGAAGAATAAGGGCTCTGATAATAATGCAATGTCCCAGTATGATGCTAAATTGGCAGATGAAGCATACAGGGCTGGACGTGCGGCCTTAGCTTCTGGCAAGCTTGATGAGGCTCTTTATTCGCTGAATGTTGCACTCTCTAAATGCCCGCCTGATAAGGCTTCTGCTGTTGCCAAGCTTCAGTCTCTTATTTCTCTCACTTCTCAGCACCTCCAAAAATCTGCAGACTCAAGCTAACTCTATATTTTCATCTGGCTAATGTCTGGATCAAGCTGATTGGTCATTCAAGTATGCATATACAAATTTTGTTGGACTTTTCGCTAAGTCCATTACAGACTGTGATCCCTTTATGACATAAGCTGTCATGTGTTGACACAAGAAAAAAGATGAAGGAGAGGATGGAAGGAATTACCTGATAGCAAAGAAGGATATGGGAATCAATATTGGCTGGTAGGCAGGGTCATGAGATTGTTACTATGCTTTCATTGTCACCTGAGATGTCGATCTGGTCCAGGATCTAAGAAGAGGATACGGTTCTTCATCTGCCGTGGATCAAGGGCTTGAAAATAGGAGAGGAAACTTATGCACGGTACCCTTTGCCGAACGACTGAAGAACCTGTATTGGTGCGTCCATTGGTTACTTGAATGAATTCACGTAATGACTTGTCCCTTGATAGTTTCATCTCAAGGACATTAATTCCATATGTTCAGAATGACTCGCACTCTGTGGAATTTGCAATTAGATCGTCAAGCTTGTCGTAGATGGAATTCAGACATTGCAAATGACACGTGACAGATGATCAAATATTCCATGTGGAAACCAAGTTGGCTTTTCAATGCCTAAATTTCTCTGATGGCGAGCTCAAGACTTAGATCGTGGCTTTCTTTTAAACCTTAAGTCCTCAATTAATCAAAATAAGAAAACCTTTGGTCCTACATTGACAAATGACCAAAACGTGAAGTCATGTTTATGCACTTCTCACATTATTGGAGTCATCGGTTGTCGGGTGGCTCACTTCTTGACTTGAAACTAAGAACTAAGCTAGTGATCCCTGGTTTATCTAGACCCGACGCCGAGCCAGCCTAGTCCCTTCGTTTTCCCCTATTTGTAGAAATTGTAATATAGAAAATGCATCATCCAAACCCAAAATTGCTTTCTATGAAGTGGTTATGCAGGTGATTGCAGAGGTTAACTTGAAACCTATGGTTCGAACCTTCTTGTTGCCAGTCACCCCTAGTCTGCTGTGAATTGGCACCTTGCTTATGAACTCCTTTCCCCCCCTGCTGTGAATTGGCACCTTGCTTATGAACTCCTTTCCCCCCTCCCGCAGGTAGTCGCCAATCACATCTAATATCCAGCTCTTTGTATCATCATCGATCAAACTTGGGTACATCTTCCACTAATAGATGGAATTTGCAGCCCTCACAACCCATCGGTCCTTCCATATATCACTAGACTTGCCAGCCACTTTCCTCATAGCCCTTGTTTTGGCTACAGATCTCCCCTCCAAGATGCTGCTCAAAGCCCAGGAGGCTTAGGGCGCGTTTGGTAACGATTCTGTTTCCTAGAACAGATTTTGACAAAAAATGATTATTTTTTATTATGTTTCCGGGAACTGATTCTGAGTAAAAGAATACATTTGGTAACTGTCTAAAATTTCTAATTCTGGAATAGAATTGCGTTTGGTATCGTGTTAATTGATTATATTCCAAATCAATTTCTTTTAATTTTTAAATATTTTTTATTATATATTTCCTTTTTTTTTTCTCCTATTCGTCTACTTCTTCAGACCGATCGCCGTACTAGAGACTTGCTAGACGAGGGCCGGTGACCTCACCGGAGCATCGTCGGCCCTTGTCGGCCAAGCCTCGTTGGCCCTCAGCGAGGCCAGCCCTCATCGGTCGAGCCTTGCCAGGGCTGGGCAAGGCCTGCCTAGCCACCGGCGGGGCTGGGCAAGGCTCGCCTCGTCGATGGCTGGGCGAGCCTCTGGCGACCAGCGTTGGTGGACAGTGGCGGGCGGCAGTCGCGGGATGACGATCGATGAAGAAGAAGAAAAGAGAAGAAGAAGAAGAGTTTTGATTCTCAATTTTGTTCTCGGAATTAAAAATCAACTTTTTTTTTTTTATATTCTTGATTCTCTTCCCAATCTGTTCTTGGGAACAAAAATTTTACCAAACTCGATTCTTGTTCCAAACTGAATTTGGGAAAAAAAATTAGAATCAGACAATGTTTGGATGGTTACCAGACATGCCTTAACCTCCTTTGGGTGCACGCCGAAAGGTACAAGTGAATAAAATAAAGCACCCTTTTGTAACCTTACCCGCATTGCCTGAGGACAAAGAAGGATCATCCTTCGCGCCATTTCTGCTAAAAGTGCAGAGTCAAACTTCATGATATCTCTAGGGCCCAGCCCTCCCTCAGATTTGGCTTTACCCAAACTATCCCAGCTTTTTAATGAATTTTCCCTCTCCTCCTTTTGTTGGCCCTACCAAACATCATTTGCCTCCTCACTCTACATCTTGAGAAGCTTAAAACACGGCATAGAATACGAGGCACTGCATAAGCTACTGTTTTCATCAAACTTCATCTACCTGGAAGAGAAAGAATGATGCACTTCCGCCCTCGAATCTTCTTCGACACCTTTCCCTCCAGAGTCTTTAGTGCTTCAGCGTTTTCCCTTACCCCAAAGAGTGGGGGTAGGCCTAAGTACTTCCCAGGGTTTTGTGCCTTGGAGATCTGGAGAGTTTTCACTGTCGTCTTGCTGCAGCTGAAAAGTCACGTTAGGGCTAAAACACAAACATAAATATTTGATGGCGATAGTTTCTTCTTGAGCATAACTATTTATTGATGTTTCACGTTAACTCTGGGTTTGCTTTACAGTGCAGAGAGATAATTAAAGTAAGCACATCCGGAAATAAGCAAAAGCATGTGAAGGTTCGTTACATCCTCACTTTTTCATTTTCCTTTTTTGACTTTCTATCTCTTATGTTTTTCCAAACTTCCTCAGATTTATATATTAGGAACAGGAGGAAAGACCCAAAACAGAATTTCCTGAATTTTATACTTAGATGAAGATATAAGTTATTGAATCCAAACTGAAAATCACCAAAATCCCTCCTAATTTGAAACATATCCCGCTTTGTTTTTTTAGTTATTTTTCTTTTTTTCCTTCACATTGCTCTTTTTTGGTTTCTTTTCACTTCCAAAAGATAATTTCTACCTTTACAAAAATATAACAACATTCTACATTTACTTTTTTTTGGGTTCTCTCCGTTTTATCAGGAAAAGCAGATCAAATTAAATTTAAATGCCTTATTCTAATATACAGATTCAATTTAAAGATCCATCTCCAAATAATTTCGATTTGATTTACCTTATCATATGATGTTGGAATTTATCATGTCATATAACGGAGGATTTTGTTTTCAGCCTGCGCATCGTGACATTGAGAAATTGCACATAGTAGAAGGCCATTGAGAAGTTGATGTGTGGCCCTCTTGATTTGTGGCACGTAATCCACCGCCTTTCACAAAGATTAAAAGTAATAGAACTCCCAAAATTGGAAAAGAGATAAACAAGTAATGACGCACAAGTCTAATGATACAAAAATGAGTTGAATTAAATGGCCAATGAATTGTTCTCTTTAATATACAACAGTTCCTAATGTGTAATGAGATAATCTTTTTTTTTTTTTCCATGTCTTTGGACACAAATAAAAGTCCAAATGGGAGCAAATGACAGGTTATCAAACAAAGGAAAAGCGCAGAGAGGACAAACTGAGCAATTGAAGATACCCATTTGATCAAAGACATTAGGAAGCTTGGTTGGCAAAACAGACAGACGCAGGATTAGGTAAGAACAAAATGGTCATTGACTTTCGAACCTCAACCGAATAAAATGAAGTTCGACCAACATCACAAACCCCAATCATATGACCTTCAATCCAATTTTATACTATCTCAATGATTAGAATAATATAACGTCACTTATCACTTATTCAACACAAGATGAAAATAAATTATAAACTAATAGTCTTTTCTTTCGTGTAAGTATCTTATGATAGACTGTCATAGAAAACTTCTGGCGAAGTGATCACGTACCATTGATAACTTGATTAAACTTGGTTAAACATCATAGCCTGAGTAGTTATTTCAGCTTTGGTCGTCTCTATTCTTAAGGATTGCAACTTAAAGTTTTCTCATGGCACGCTGCTTCCGCTAGGATCAACCCGAATTTCGCTACATCAAGACTTGATCACAATGTTATAAATAGAAAAACCCTGGTCCAAAGGCTACGAAGTTCATTAACGAGACTCTATCTTATGTTATGTGTCACGTTATGTATGATTCACTATATCTTTTTTAGCTTGTCGTATCATTGACTTAACCAATCCACTCAATGACAAGTCATACATTTAAAAAGTCACGTGAGCACAATGCATGATTTGATACAAAAAAGTGCTGTGTCGGCACCTTAAAGTGATTTGTAAAGTGTAGTGGAGATCACCATATAAAATAAAGTTGGGCGACAAAAATGAAGACCGGCCTAAGGTCAAATGACGACCTATCAGGGAATTTACTCAATAAAGCTGTATAGATTCTCCAATGCTTTTAGTTTAAAAGGTTATAGGGTTTTGGAGAACATTTTTCCCATTCTAAGGTATCCTCCTTTAATGTAATTACAATGATGCTCTCTCAGTAAATTTAGCAAAATTCGTAATAATAGAAGGTGCTGAAACATAGAATGATTTCTATGTCTAGTCATAAGTCTAAAGATGTCATGGCAAGATCATATGTTAGGATAGCCATAGCTTATATTTAGAGGTAATGTAGCGGGTGAAGCAATCACATGGGGACCATACGTTATATATGACGAAATTAGAAAGATTAGGTTAGGTTAGGACAGCAACAAACCCCAAATTGAGTAGGTCTTGGGGCAAGTGGAAGCTCACACCTGATCCCTTTGAAAAAAAGAATGAGATATCTTCCTATATAATCAAGAAAAGCTTGTCGGTACACCATAAATGAAATGTGCAAAACGTTAGGTCCGGTTCATAGGCCGATCGTCTTCCATTTGTATCGATAACGTTGTTAATAAGGTAGGACAGATGCTTTTGAGAAAGAAAGTGGAACATGGGCCACCTTTTTCAGCTTCCTCTTTGTTATTTTTCTCTCTTTTATCTTAATACGTGATTGCAAGCTAGAGCCGACGTATGACATGGATGGCATAGGGGTTGTGATAGAAGAAAACGTAGCAATCGGTGTATGGATTTTCACTAATTGGTTCGGCTTTGGGGAAATGCCATTGGGGGAATGCAAATACATTTGAGGTAAAGGGACTTTCGGAAATGTGAGACCGTTTGGTAAATTATAGCATTGAAATGCAACTTAACATAAACACCGTTTGACAAAATTCACTTTTGTAAGTAGCTTTTGTTATTTTTATTTTTTTTAAGTTTGAAATCAAATTCCGGCTGGCCACCACCGCCGGCCACCGCCGGACGGCCGATCTCGCCGTCGCCGGACCGCCGATCTGGTCGCCGGAGGTCGCAGAGGCCGGATCTGCCTCGCTTGGTCGCCAAATCTCGCGCGAGACCCGGCGACGCCGGTTGAGGTCGGGCGACCTCGGGCGGCGTCGCCTGGGCGCTCGAGATCGCGACGCCGGCCGAGGTCCGCCGCACCCGGCGACGCGCCGCCCGAGGTCGCCCGACCTCGGGCCACCTCGCCCGAGGTTGTGCGACCTCGGGTGAGGGGTCCCGCGGCCGATTCGGCGGCTTGCGGCTGAGCGCCGCCGAAGAAGACGAACGACGAAGAAGAAAGCGAGGCGGAGGAGACGATGAACAGAAACCCGATGAACAATAAATCGCATCTCCGGAATGCCGAATGCTCAAAGCCGGTCCCCCAAAGATTCGGCATTTAAAATGCCCACATTTCGCAAATGGGCATTCGAAAGCCCCGCCAAACACCCAAATTTTCCCCAAGGGGCTTTGGGGGCTCAAGGGGCTTTGGGAATGCCCAACCAAACGCGTCCTAATTATGCATATCCCCGAATTAATCGTAGTTTTATGTTTCCTTCTAAAATCTTTATCTTAGATAATTATCTTATACTCTTCACTGTGGTATACAAAGAAATTTTATAATTCTCTTCCTCGTACTATTATCTCAATGTCAAATGATTTATGAGGAAATGCCCACCGAGTCACTCTCCGTGGTGGTTGTAGCATCATCCATCTTGTCAGTTTTCGCTCTCTAGCTAAGCCTGTCGTGCTCAAGTGTTGATTCAAGACTTTTCATTACATCTTTCGTGTTAACAATATTATATTAGAGATTTTTAAAATTTGCTATAAGATACTTCCTAGGTAAGAGATAATTATGATATTATTGTTGATTATTTATATCTCTCAAGATTGTACGCATATCTTTTTTGATTGTATATATCTTGATTGATCTATGTAGTCGTTTCATAAAGTTTATGAATAAGTTGATGTAAATTTCATTATAATATATCAAAATATACACAAATTCCATATTCTTGTTAAGTGCCACACGCATTACCATTGGACTCACCATCTTTTGACAAGCCAGATCTGGAAATCTTACTGCATTCGGCTGCAATGCCCACCCTCATGTGCCTCCGTGCATCAAAGGATCAAGCACGAGAAGGCAGGTCATCCGGCCCGTCATCGGACTCATCAACAAATATTGTACGAGTTTCCGTATAAAGAAGTGTGCTAATTGAGTGCTGCTCATATGACTAGAACGTGGCCATTAGGGCATCATCGTGGCGGTAGCACCACTTAACTTTACAGCGTATATTTCACTCTTTGTCCAAATCACAATCTCTTTTTGATCACTTTAAGGGAATTTATGCCCTCAAAACTCTCCTCGTATACATCGCTTTTAGTTTTGGCAAGTGATGGACAACATTTGTAACATTCTTACAATGAAAACGTTTGGTAAAAAGATTAAAATATATCGAACTGTGTTACGAATAACTCTCTACCATCCATCAATTGTAGGAATATTTTCATTTCCAATTTCTTTTTTGGCAAAGACGTGATGTCACCTGTGACATTAAAGTACAGAAAAAGAGGCAAGAAGATTGATTACCCCCACGTGAAATTAGAATCAAATCAATCAATGGGGTTGGGTGGTTCCAATTCACCCTCTCCCACCATTGCCCCAAATTGAATCCTCAAACCCCTGCGCCAATTGGCCCCACCTATCATGTTTGGACTTGCCAAATGAGTAAATCGAGTTGAGTCAGCCCAACACCCCAATCTCTCTTGCTGGTCTCATCCCCAATGTTGTGAATAACTCTCTACCATGCGTCAATTGTAGGAATTTTTTCGTTTCCAAATTCTTTTTGGCAAAGACGTGATGTCATTTGTGACATTGAAGTATAGAAAAAGAGGCAAGGAGATTGATTACCCCCATGTGAAATTAGAATCAAATCAATCAATGGGGTTGGGTGGTTCCAATTCACCCTCTCCCACCATTGCCCCAAATTGAATCCTCAAACCCCTACACCAATTGGCCCCACCTATCATGTTTGGACTTGCCATATGAGTGAATCGAGTTGAGTCAACCCAATGCCCCAATCTCTCTTGCTGGTCTCGTCCCCAATGTTGCAAATAACTCTACCATGCGTCAATTGTAGGAATTTTTTCGTTTCCAATTTCTTTTTTGCAAAGATGTGACGTCACCTGTGACATTGAAGTACAGAAAAAGAGGCAAGGAGATTGATTACTCCCATGTGAAATTAGAATCAAATCAATCAATGGGGCTGGGTGGTTCCAATTCACCCTCTCCCACCATTGCCCCAAATTGAATCCTCAAACCCCTGCACCAATTGGCCCCACCTATCATGTTTGGACTTGCCATATGAGTGAATCGAGTTGAGTCAGCCCAGCGCCCCAATCTCTCTTGCTGGTCTCGTCCCCAATGTTGCAAATAACTCTACCATGCGTCAATTGTAGGAATTTTTTCGTTTCCAATTTCTTTTTTGGCAAAGACGTGATGTCATCTATGACATTGAAGTACAGAAAAAGAGGCAAGGAGATTGATTACCCCCACGTGAAATTAGAATCAAATCAACCAATGGGGTTGGGCGGTTCCAATTCACCCTCTCCCACCATTGCCCCAAATTGAATCCTCAAACCCCTGTACCAATTGGCCCCACCTATCATGTTTGGACTTGTCAAATGAGTGAATCGAGTTGAGTTAGCCTAACGCCCCAATCTCTCTTGCTAGTCTCGTCTCCAATGGGAGCTAATCTCATATCTATCTCTTTGATCTAATCTTGACGTGGTGAAAATAATAAAAAATCTCAAAACACAAAAACATATAACTGAAAAAAAAATAAAAAAATTCTTTTTCATGTTCTTTTCTCTTTCTTCAACTTCACTTCAATGATTAAGAGATAGGCTGGCTATTGAACTTATTAATATACCATGTCGTTGGCTTAAAGGTTCTGATTGAAAATACTTCATTTTAAAGGGACCCATTTAACCCGTTTCAATCAATTTCCATGCAATGCAAATCTAGCGACCCATATCAGATTCGATCCACACCCGACACATATCTAACCAGAATCATGTTGTTAAAACACTTATGTATTTAATCAAATTGCTAAATATATTTTCATATTTCACCCAATTCAGGAAAATTCATACTCAAATTGAGAGAGTGCAGAATGAGTAATGAAGAGTCCCAAAAAAAAGAAAAAAGTAATAGAAATGAATTGAGTCTCCAAGAGTTATGAATTCATCTGTAAACCTTTCATGATCATTTACGACTTATTTAATACTCATGATGGCTAAACTTGTTTGCGGAGGTCTAGTCACGCCCTCAACAGTCGTCTCCTCCTTTCATCTTCCGGATAATGGTTCCTCTGTTTCTGATGCTTTCTCTCTCCCTCCTCCTGAAGAAAGCAATGGCCCACCTCCGAACAGACACTCACATTATTCCAACCTGTAAAGATCCAAATCCAAGAAGCAAACTCCATTTCCTCTCTCTCTCTTCTCTTCTCTTCCGACAACGCAACTATTAATACCCACCTAATGGATCCAACCCATCGCCTTCTTCAGCCGAGGGGAGAAGCAGGAGCACCATTTTCTTGCTCCTCCATTCACTTCTTCAGGTGGTGAGTGATATCTCGGCCGTGGGAGATAGGAAGGCCCCGACCCGTGAGGCGGTGGAGACTAGAGACCGAGCGGGAAGATGGGTCGGCGCGTTTCGTTTCTGGGTCTCTGTTTCTGGGTTTGCATGTTCTGCTGCGGCGCCGCTAGTGCTGATTCGCGGGGCTCTTCTGGGGAGGAGGGTACCGTCCAGGTGAATGTCTCCGTCGGGAAAAGTGCCATTGCGGAGATCGACGACGACTTCGTGTGCGCGACTTTGGATTGGTGGCCTCCCGAGAAGTGCGACTATGGAGTCTGTAGTTGGCACCGCGCTTCTCTGCTCAATCTGGTAAAACCAGTTCTTCAGCTGAAATGCTTCCGAAGTCTTATTCTGATAAAAAATAAGGAAAGATGGAACTTCAAAATGGAAGCTTTAATGCCTTCGAACGGTACAATACAATGCGAAAAAAATGTTTCCTTTATTATCTGGTTGATTTGTGTAAGTTAAGTTCATGTGCTTCTTTGGTGTGTGCCCATAAATTGGTGGTGAGTTAGCAAAGCTTGTTGTTTGTTGTATTTAATTTGAATTGAACTTGGGTTCTGTCGAATGATATGTGTAGGCATATCGTAGGAGAGCCATTCTTTTGCTTCTTATTTAGTAAACTGAGCTCTGAATCGCCGTCTGATACTCTGCTTCCTTAATGGTGCAGGACCTCAGCAACAAGATATTACTTAATGCAGTGAAGGGTAAGACATCGATTCCAGGCATTTGCACTTTCAAGCTAATGGAGCATAATTATTCTTGACTTCTTGTTAATTATTATCAATAGTGTAAATTTGAATTGCTGCAGCATTTTCACCATTAAAGATCAGATTGGGTGGTACTCTACAAGACAAGGTCTTATACAACACTCCCGATCTTAAACAACCCTGTACTAAATTTGTCAAGAACAGTTCCATTCTGTTTGGATTCACTCAGGGATGCCTACCCATGGCTAGGTGGGATCAGCTGAATGCTTTTTTCAAGGAATCTGGGTAAGAGACATTTTATCTTAAAAATTTTTGTGAAAAAAGGAACTGGGAAAATTCCTTTCTTATAGTGATGTTATTCTATCCTTACAGCGCAAAGATTATTTTTGGACTAAATGCTCTTATTGGACGAACAATGACGCCTCAAGGTCCTGCGGTGGGTGCTTGGGACTCAACAAATGCCGAATCTTTTATACGTTATACTGTCAGCAAAAACTACACGATTTTTGGCTGGGAACTAGGTAAGCACATACATTATTCTGCTTCTGGAGCCACAACAGTTGGCTCTTCTCTTTCATCCCAACATCCATTTGTTCTGGTTATTTCTTTGATGCACATGCCTGGGGTTATGGTTTTATTAAGCTTAAATTTTAATCTTCTTGCTGTGTTTGTAATATTCTATACTTTTGCCACAAGTGACATTGAAGCAAGCTCTGTTTTTATAGACAATTCTATTTCGATAGTAGCTTCATGAGTGAATTCTGAGTAGATCTAAAAGCTTTTCGCCATCTGTGATGATGTGGCATGTAGACATTAACATTTCCACCCTTTTGGTCAGGGAATGAACTGAGTGGGAATGGAGTCGGTACAAGCGTAACAGCAAGCCAGTACGCGTCTGACACAATCTCTTTGAAGAACTTGGTACTAGACATTTACAAGGATGTAGAACCAAAGCCTCTAATCCTAGCGCCAGGAGGATTTGTTGACTCACTTTGGTTTAAGGAATTCCTGGACAAGACGCCAAAATCCTTGGATGTAATTACTCATCACATCTACAATCTGGGATCAGGTATCCTTTTTAGGAAAATTTGAATCTTAGAGAAACAAATTAACTAGTTAATCATTCTTCATTCAGACAAGTATATTTTTATTGCTTGCAGGAGCTGATCAGCACCTTGTCGAAAGGATTCTCGATCCAACTGTGCTTGATGGTGAACTTGCGACATTTAGCAATCTGCAAGGCATAATCAAAAGTTCTGCATCTGCTGCTTCGGCTGTTGCATGGGTTGGTGAAGCAGGAGGAGCTTACAACAGTGGCCGGGATCATGTTTCAAATACTTTTTTATATAGTTTCTGGTACTTTATCCGATCAAAGAGACAGCTTCTGTTTTATTTTGTTGACTATATGATAGAGACTCTCTTCATGTGGTAATAGGTATCTGGATCAGATGGGAATGGCATCTACTTTTGATACAAAAACATACTGCAGACAAGCATTTATTGGTGGAAATTATGGTTTGCTCGACGCAACTTCTTTCATTCCAAATCCTGACTTCTACAGGTGATTTAATAGTCAAAGTCCTGTATCATTTTCGAAATTCCCATGCTTGGCATGTTCACTCTCTTCCTTTTTGGTTGGTCCACGGATAATTGTTAATGATGAAGGATTGTGAGAGAAAGGGATGGTACCTCCTATTTCACAATTCATGGGGTATTAGGGCCTTACAGCCTTTGTCATTCAGAGAAAATAATCTCGTCCTATAGTGTGAAGAAGCAGAAAATTATTGATTTTTTTTTTTTCTGGGTTGTTGCCAGTAGAAGGATGTTGAATTGGGTAGGCGTGTTGTTAGAATAATTATATAGACTGCCATTCTTCAGGTGCTTAGCTTTTGGAATAACTGGTATGCTTCTGCTAAGTATGATAGTGTTATCAGAGCCAGAGGAGTCAGTGTTTTTTTTCCCCTCGTGCTCTGTGTAGTGGAAGTACTTAGACATAAACTAAGACAATGGCATTCTACATCGATGTTACTGCTAATTTCTTTCTCAATGTACTTCTGGGGACATGATTTGTGCGTTTCAGCTAGGACATAGCAAAAGTATTGAAAACTACATTCTAGTGCAACTTGTTAATAGTCTGCTTTGCTCTGCAGTGCTCTACTTTGGCACCGCCTCATGGGGAGGAAGGTTCTAGGAGCAAGCTTATCTAGATCGGACAAGATCCGTGCTTATGCTCATTGTGCAAAAGCCTCTGTAAGTTTGTTTTGCATCTTGACCAGTATCTCCTTCTATTTCTTGTGCATTAGGAAAAAAAAGAAATACTCTGATTCTTGGTATCTAAATTGCAGAAAGGGGTCATGTTGCTGTTCATAAATCTGGATGGCAACTCCACTGCTGAGGTCACAACTGTTAATAACGGTACCCCGATCCGCAATCATAGACACTACACCTTTGGAAAAGGGATCGTTCAGTTTCCACAAGATTCCGACAATGAAAACGTGAGAGAAGAATACCATTTGACCCCCAAGGATGGCGATCCGCTTAGCCGAACAGTGCTGCTGAATGGAAACATTTTAGCTGTGAGTTCATCCGGCGAAATACCTGCTCTGAATCCTAAATATGTGAATTCATCAAGTTCAATAGTAGTTGCCCCTCAGTCAATTGTATTTGCTCACATACCATACTACGCCATTCCTGATTGTAGCTGAGAGAAAGAAGGCACAATTTGGTGGTTATATTCCTACCATTGGTTAAGCAGGAGAAATAATATACCAATGTCTTTAACCTACCGGGCTTTTTTCTAGTTTATGAGAGATTGACCAAAAATGTTCTAAGTATCTCTAATATCAGAAACTATTCTAAAGAATTATCCTAATGATCTTTAATAGAATCTTGTCTTTTTCTCTTGACAATGCTTGCGGAAACTAATTTTCACATTAATAAAGCCGAAAGTAGAAGCTCTTAAAACAATGCAGAGGAAGACCTCTCTTTTCTTGTTCATTTTTTCAGTGACAGCGAGCTTAGACCGAAGTATGGATGATGAGAAAGTATCGCAATGGATCACATGGTCAGATCCAAAATAGGCTGCAATCTCGATGTAAATAAGTATGTCATTTGTGCTCTTTCCCCATTTTTCACCTCAAATATTCCAAACCCAGTTTTGATATGCGAGGCAGAGTCAATAAATATGCTTGAGAGTAGTGTAATTTTCACACATGATGATAGTTCTTTAACTTGCTATTCGTTCCATACAAAAAATGAATATCATCTTTTACCATCTTGTGATCAGTCCTACAGACAACATGCCCACGTAAATGATCCATCTCAACTTTGCATAAATTCCACGGATTAGAAGACTCCCGAGCTAAGCAAGATCGAATATCCATTTCATGAACGTGTACTGTAGACAAATTTAGAAATCCTATTTCGAATGCGTGCTGTTCTCCTTAAATAGACTTTCGGTAGGGAGTTTGACAGTAATTTTTTTTTTTTATACCAAGGATCCACCCTGGCACACCTTACAGGTGCTCACGGCCCCCTCGAGGAGGATTAGCATGAGATCCTACCACCCATGGCCCCCCACTTAAGTCGTTATCAATCAGTTGGGGAATCGAAGCCAAGACCTCAAGATCGACTAAGCCCTAACCAACTGGCTGCCTACGGGTAGGTGGGGTTTCACAGTTTTTTTTTTTTGGGTAAAGGTAAGAGATATATTGACTTATAACCAAAAGCTATACGGCTATTTAGTAAAAACTCGGCACCAAGAACTTACACTCAAGAAGACAACAAGTCAAAACGAGTAGAAGGGTGTCGAGAATGAGTGGAGTTTGACGGTATTCATATATGGAAAACCAAATAATCCCAAAAACATCATCTCATGTGAGAAGGTCGAATCAACAAACCACCTGATACCAATTTAAGTCAAATGGGTGTTGAAATAATGATCGGCAGTCATTTTGCAAAACTTACAGACACATCGTTCGATGTCAGTCATGTCAGAGACGTAGCTTGACTCAATGTTTTCATGACAGAGAAGAAGTGACTTCAGTGATGGCCTTGCCATAAAATTAAAAGAAAAGAAAGGTAGCTTCCACAGTCCATTTGACTGTCCGATGTACTTTGTCACCATTTGTCGACCCTCTAGTGAAATTGGTTATGATTTCCTCGTGTCGTTTTTCCCACACTGCTTGTGAAACTAGATCAAAATGACAGGCTGAGACCCTCCTCTTGTGTTCATATCTCATAAAGCGCCAGCCTAAGTATGGATAAAGGATGAGGTATTGTACGGAAATTAATTCAATCATAAATTTTTAATTTAATCAATTTAATCATAAATCTTTAAACGACTTGTCAATTTATTTATTAATTTTGACTGAAAATTACTAATGTGGATGCCACCATCCTAACTAACATAATCAACACTAATGATCAAAATGGACTATCGTTTTGATATAGACAAGTATGCCATTTATTCTTTCCCTCTTTTCATTTCTACTTTTCAAACCCACAGTGTATATGAGGCAGTTATTTCCTTCTTAATATGATACCGGATTCTCTTTTACTGTTTAGGGTTCTTTATTTTGTTATGATTCATTAATATATAGTTGCCAACAACTTTGAAATTTTGTCATAAGTAAATTACCTACATTATCAGATATTTACCAAAATTCCAATGAAGTGCCACGAATTCTTTCTTTACTAGTTATCCTCTTTTTTCTTCGAATAACGAGAGCACATTCAGGCTCAGAATTTGAGATCATCAGAGAAGATGAGCTCCCTTGTTTCATTGATGGGCATCGGCCTTCTGGCTTGCATCTTCAGCTACTACTCCATATATGCTGATGCCTGATTCACAGGGTCTACCTGGAGGTGCTACTATTCAGCTTAATGTCTCCGTTGGTCAATCTGCCATTGCCAATATCGATGATGACTTTGTTTCTGCGACTTTGGATTGGTGGCCGCCTGAGAAATGTGACTTTGGAACCTGCCCGCTACAGGCATGAGTAGTTGAACAGTAACTAAAGAAGGTACCTGATCCGAGACTGTAGATGTGCAGAGTAATTGCATCCAAGGATTTTGGGGTCTTGTCCAAGTATTCCTTGAGCCAAAGTGCATCATAGCTTCCTCCTGGTGCTAGGATGAGAGGCTTCGGTTCAATACTCTTGTAAATGTCTAACACCGAGTTCTTCAGACGAACCTATCAGATGCGTACTGGCTTGCTGCGACTCTTGTATGAACTCCACTCCTACTCAATTCGTTTCCTGGAGAGCAAGGGTCAAGATGTCCAACCATGAAATTATCACTCATAGTATAAGCCTCTCATCCTCCTAAAGTCGAGTTCACTCATACATATAATCAGAAATTATATCTAGCTCGCTTCAGTATTATATCATCAGAAATAAGCATAAATAGGATGTAGCAAGTAAGTACTCAAATTTACAGATTCAAATGTGTGGCTGCAACATAATTGGAGAAGGAAGCGCTTCCGAAGTCACTATACATAGCTTAAGAAGCAGAATAAAGAATGTACCGCTAATTATCAAATTCCCAACCAAGAATGTTGTAATTCTTGATGATGGTATAACGTATCAATGATTCAGCATTCTTTGAGTCCCAAGCACCCACGGCGGGGCCATGCCATCGCGGTATGGTATGCCCATTAAGTGCATTTAACCCAAGGATAACTTCGGTGCTGATGAATATAAAATAGATCACCATAAGCACGCAGTATAATTCTTGTGAAAACTCATAAACTTGTTATACCCAGCATGCTTGAAAAATGCATTCAATTGATCCCATCTAGCCATGGTCAGGCAGCCCTCAGTGAACCCAAACACTGATTTAGGGTCTTTAGCAAATTGACGGCAGGGTTGTTTAAAATCGTCAGTGGCGTATAAGACATTGTCTTATAAGGTACCGCCCAATCTGATCTTCAATCGTGAAAATGCTGCAGAAGTTGAAAAAGTATTCGCCATGTGCATTTAGTCCATGGTCTCGCACTCATTGTCAACAACAACTAAGCAGAGGTTTACAATGTCATGCTCCAGTAATGTAAAAGCATAAATATTTTAAACTAAGCTCACCTTTTACCGCGTTGAACAATATTTCGTTGCTAAGATCCTGCATCACAGAGGAGCAAAACATAAAAAGATATACATCGTTTACTAAGCCAGGTTTACCAAACAAAAAGAAAAGTAATAACAGGTTGCATACTACCCGCACAGCTCACTGAACAGAAGTCAGGATTTACTTAAAACCGTATGAAATTTGAAAATCCACTAAATAGAGCAAGAACACTACCCAACTATAGGTATCAATAATTTCCTGACCAATATCTAAGTCCATAAAGTTGTGAAGCAGTGGTAGTCAATAAGATAAAGAAGTACTTGAACTTGACAAAACCAATTTCTCTGCATTTAGTGGACTACTGTACATTTGCACTCACTCCCATATACGTCCAGTTTCATTTTTGTCTGAATGAAACTTCTCTGGTATGGTGGAGCCAAAACGGCATACCAGATTTAGCAGAGAAATAGCTAAAATATTTAGAAAGCTGCAAAACACAGTTAAGGGTTCTGCTTCGGCTACTTCGGCCGTAGCATGGGTTGGTGAAGCAGGAGGAGCTTTCAAAAGCGGCCATGATGGAGTTTCAAATACATTTGTGTAAAGCTTCTGGTACTTTTCCTGACACACTGATGAAACAGATGGTCTAGATCTTGTTATACAGAAATAAAGGTCATACACGGATGCTTTTTTTGTGAGGACAGGTATCTGGATCACATGGGCATTGCATCTACTTTTGATACAAAAATGTACTGCAGACAATCACTGATAGGTGGAAATTATGGTTTGCTCAATGCAACTTCCATTGACCCAAATCCTGAGTACTACAGGTGATTGTAATTGAATTCCATCATCAACCTTTAAATTTCTAAATTCAACATTTTCAAGCTCTTGATGTCTTTTGGGCTGGTTTAGACACTAGCTGATGGGTAAGGACATCTCTTCTTCTCTCATGGTTTATTCATGGTTCTTTTGTTGTTAAATCCTTTTCTTGCACTTCTACGTAACGGAACCATATAATTTTTTTGGCTCCACCTCCCTCAAAAAAGTCCTAAAACCTACATATTGACACAATTTGGCAGTACATTTAGAAACCAAGCGTAAACACGAGCATACTTGCTTGGCACACACTCTCTCTTTTTGCAGCATGTTACTGTAATGAGACATTTGGATTCTGATTTCTTCTCTGCAATGCGCTGCTCTCGCACCAACTCATAGGGAGAAATGTCCTGGGAGCAAGCTTCTCTGGATCGAACAAGATCCGAGTCTATGCTCATAGTGCAAAAGCCTCTGGAAGTTTGTTTCGCATCCTAATTGGCTAAAAAACTGGGGTGTCCTTTGAGTTTGTGCTTGCTATCTGATTCAAAATACCCGATATTGCAGAAAGGGGTCACGTTGCTGATAATAAACCTGGACGGCAGCTCCATTTTGAAGTCATGGTTGTTGGTTTAAAGAATAGCATTCCGCTTTTGAGAGGTTTAAACAATGCAAATAGGAGGGAAGAATACCATTTGACAGCAAAGGATTGGAATCTGCAAAGCCAGACGGTACTGCTTAATGGAAATATATTAGCTGTGAGTCCGTCTGGTGACATACCTGCTCTGGAACCTAAATACATGAATTCGTCAAGTTCAATAGTAGTCAGTCCTCATTCTATCGAATTTGCTCACATGCCATATCATGTCATTCTGGCTTGTAGTGGATAGGAGATGACAACCCAAATTAGATTATTACAATGAAGAAGAGGAATAATGCAATTTGTTCTTTTTTGCAATTCTTCCGTCAATCCTAGTGCCTTGTCTACTCTGTCAGCGAACTAATAGTCAATTGAATGTTCCTATTTGCGTGTCCAAAGAAAATGCAGAATTCAATGTCGAAGAAATTAATGGCAACAATCCTGTACGACTTTTGTGACAAGCCACGTTTACAATCGATTTACTAAATATATATATATATATATATATATATATATATATATATATATATATATATATTGTGAATAATAAGTGTAGAACCTCATTTAGAGTAGTATGAGGTTGATGTTCTTGCTATATAAATATCTTAATTTACACATTTAATTAAACAAACTATGAAACAAAAAAAGCTTACGAGGTAATTTATCTAAAAAATTAGGAGCAATACATAGATCAATACAAGCACGATTATCTATAGATAAATAAATGTCATTTAACCACTTTGGTGGATGCATATGCAATTATCACGAGCTACTTGTCGGTCATTTTATTCCTTATTTTATTAGTGCTCGATCAAATTAAAGATGTAAGAAAATCTAACCAATCATTAGATAAAATCAAAAAAGAAAAAAGATTTAGTGGAACTACAGTCAAACTACTCTAAAGGCTTAAATTATTAAATGAATGTGTAGCTTAATATCTAATTACTTTATCACAAATCACAATAATTGAGTATCTACACACGTCTTTCACATTCTTCATGTTATTTTTGTCGTGCTATTTCCTTTACCATCTTGACGTATGACTGAGTGAGAAGTGCCACCTGCCGCAGGAGCTGCACCTTCGCCCTGAACGAAGAATGGAGGAGCTGCATCTCCCGTGGGGATCGCACCAAGTCCAGTAGAAATTGAATCGTTACGTCATGACTCTTTGCTCGCTGAATGAGGATTGAGAAGAGTATTGTGTCCTCATCAGTTTTCAGACTATTTAAATAAAGTCAAAGAACATGACAACAGCAATATATAATAAGGTTTAATTGCTATATACCATAAATTATTCAACCGATGACATCCTTCGTTCGAGTGGTCTATCATGTCCATTTTCATTCAGACTCGTTGGATACTCTCTCCCCGGCTCTCCTCCAAATTGAAAAGATATTACTTTATACATCGATTATGACAATCACAAGATAACAAGTGGGGGCCTCGAAATTACTCTAAAATGGGACGTGTCTTTCAAAGTTTTTAAATAATTATTTTCAAAATTGAACAGCATGGAAAATAGCATAATGTATAGTACGTTTACTCGAAAACCCAAGTGGGTTTTTTAAGTACCGATACTTACAGAAAACGAACAAGAGTACAAGATTGTAGTATGCTTTTCTCAAGGGCTAACTGATTTTTAATTAATGATATTTTAGACTTTATAGCTTTAGGGTATGTTTATTTACATTAACCATATAAGAAAGAGCTCTTCCGCATTCCAGTCGAAATTCAGAGAATTATGAAAAAGAAAATTATGTGTGATTTTGTCGCGACCTCCCCGAAGCGGGTTGGATCACCTAAGGGTTCGGCTAATGGATTGTTAAGTCTAGACTTAACTCGGGCTCTCCCAAGCCCATACTAATTCGCGACTTTATGTTCAATGTTTTTTATCATGCAAATGATTTTCAATTAGGAGTCGCCACTAATCTATTCTTGGTGGGTCGATTAGAAACCCAAGTAAAGCAACGAAAGGTTTACTTTACTCCTACAAACCAGAGACTATGGGTACGGGAACTTGGTTACACTAGATTTCTCTAATGCCCTTTCGGTACCTTTCTTTTTATTTTTTTGAAAAAAATGTTTGGCCAGCAGCTTGGATTGATTTTAATTTATCTCCCTAACATGTGATGTCATCATGCGAGTGCACAATCCACCAATTAAACACCCAGATAAACAATAAATAAATTGCAAAGAAAACTTACCTCAAGGCAACGAAAGCATCTGCAATGTTAAATTAAAATCCACATCTACAACCCTAGTTATGGTTTCTACTTAACACGCAATTTCTTTTTTTTTTTTCACTTTATTTAATGGGAACTTAATCTATATGCAATGCAGGCTAGTAATCTAATATGACATGATATGACATAATAATATGGCCTAAGCTACATGATGCAAATGAGATGTTTTTGTGTTTTCTTAATAAGCATGCAATCTATTCTAAATAATGAAATTAATTTATTCAAAGACAATTTTTTGTATTTTTCATGAAATTCGGAATTAGAAAAATGTGGAAATTATCTACTTAAATTAAAATGTCATCTAATTTGAATTAGGAATGAAATTGTGTCAAATCCTAATTTAAACTAGAATGTTATCCTAACTTAGAATTCCCTAACTAAAATGCAATCTACTTAAAAACTATTATCTAGAATTAAATTACGTGCAATCTTACTCTAAAATGCAATGACATGCAAAGAATGCCTTAATTCTACATGAATTATGCATGATGTTTTTTTTTTTTTTTGTTATTTTATTATTATTTTTTGTTTTTTTATTAATTTCAAAAGTAAAATTTAACATGCAAACCCAAATAATAAAACTAACATTATAAATGAATATGCTTTCTTTTTGTTTTCTTTTTCATGATTCAAAATAAAATCTCAACCCTAAACATGCAAAATAAGAAAAGCAAATCTAACTCTAATTTCCTTTTTTTTTTTTAATTTTCAAAATTAACAATCGCCTAATAATTAAACATGCAATAAAAAAAACTAACAACCTAAGTCACTTGATTTTTTTTTATTTAAAATAGAACTTCAATTCTAAACATGCAAACCCTAATTCTAACCTACATCTTTTGATTTTTTTTTTAAAGAAAATTAATTTAAATAACACCACAGCAAATCACATAGTATTAATACCCCAAATTGACGAACCGTATCTCGCGCGTGAGATCGGGTTGGCCAATTTCACATAAATCACGAATCGGATCTTGGGCGGGAGATCGGATTGGCAATTTTTTAAGTAATTGCGAGTCGGATTTCGGGCGCGAAAATCGGACTGACAATCACTAGCTTCAAGGCAATTTCATATCATGCAATTTCATCTTTATACTAAGGAGTAATTATACTAAAAGAACAGATAAAGTAAAAAAAAAAAAAAAAAAAAACGAAAGTAACGAAAATAAAAGATAAGTAAATAAAAGAAAAGAACTACCTAAATTGTTTTTCCTCTTTTTTGCTTTTCTCTTTTTTTTTGTTTTTCTTTTTCTTTCCCAAGCACGCTTGTGCTCGTGTGGGTCTCCTAAGGCAGCAGGTCTCGACCGTCGGGGGGACTCCGGCAAGGGCGGCTGCCTGCGGCGGAGCACGGGCGTTGGGCGTCACGACCGCGGGCTGACGAGCGGCCAAGGCGAGGCGGTCGTCGGGGGCAGGCGTCGGGCAGATCTGGCTCGGGCAGCAGGGCGGAGGTACGGTGGTGCTCGGAGTGGAGGTACCCGCGGGATCTGCAGATCGCGGCCAAGGCAAGCTGCTGCAGAGGGTCGTCCAGGGGTCCTGCAGGCGGCGGACGGAGACGGTGACAGGTGCTCGCGGCGGGTGCAGGCGTCGGGGACGGTGGCGTGAAGACGGGCGGAGGTGCAGACGCGGGTTGCTGGCGTGGTGGCTGGTACTCACGGCGTCGGGCTGGTCAGGAGCAATGGGCTTTGGCCGCCGAGTGAGCAGGAGCCAAGGCGACGTCCAGCGGCGGCGGAGGTGCTCGGGCGCTCGCGGCTGTGGAGGCTCGGGCTGCTGCAGGCGCGGCGTCCGGTGAGCGAAGACGGGCCGCGAAGACTCCGAGTGCTGGGCCGAGGCGAGCGGCGCGGCGAGGTCAGGAGCGGCAGGCTTCGGTTGCTGTAGAGCAGTGATGGCGTGGTGCAGAAGCGCGGGGACCAGCAGAGGTGGGCGCTCGTGGCGTCGGGTGTTCGGAGGCAGCAGTGATGATGATCAGGCTGAGGCGCGGTCATGGACGAGAAGAGGAGCGGAGACGGCGACGGCGTTCGGAGCTCCGGCGTCCGCGAGATAGCAGCTGCGGTGGCTGGTTCGGATGGAGGCGTCGCGGAGGAGAAGATGAACAGCCCCCTCTTTTTGCTTTTTCTTGATTTTTTTATTATTTTTTTATCTCTCCCCTCTCCTCTTACGTTGCCTCTCCTTCTCTCACTTCACCTTCTTTTTGTTTTTTTTCCTCTGACAAACTCACTATTCATCTCTTTATTTTAATATCCTCCCCCTAACTTCACTTTTCTGGTTTCTCTCTAACGTGCATCTCTCTCCTTTTTTAATCTTTTCCTTTCTCTCCACTCGTATGTCTTTTTTTCCGACAAACCTCCCCCCCTTCCTTCGTTCCGCCTTTGCGTATTTATAGGCTTGAAGTTCAACCTACTTTAGTGTGAATAGGAGGCAGCCATAATTTCCTCACTGTTCACGTCTGGTTGCCTGACACTCATTTAGCCACAACTGTTGATTTTCCTTTGCTTGTTACTTGCTTCATCCTTCAGCGAATTTCTCGCTGCTTCTCCTGACAACCCATACTTGAGAGAGTATGGGCTTCTCTTTGCTTCTTCGAGGCTCCTAACGTCTGCGGAATTCTTGTACATGCATGTGCATGCGTTAATGAGGGAGGAAAAATGGATGTGCAGGGACTTATTTTTTTTCTCTTTTTTTATTGACTTTCGCTCTTTTGCGCGTTCAGACAGGCAGAGAGAGACCTTCCCTTTTTTTGAATATTATCGACCACGAGCCGCTGCGTCTTGTTGCCTTTTAGTATCGATGCAAATGCGACTACATGAAATGCAATTTTACTTTTTTTTTTCTTAATTTTAATTTTTTTTATGCAACTAATTACTAAATGATTGGGCAAAATTTAGGTGTCAACAGATTTTGCATGTTAACATTTTCTAGCGATGCGCAAATTTTTAGGAGTTTCGGATAAAAATAAAAGTAAAATATGTTAATCGCAAAATTTATTTTGAACAAATAGTAAAAAGTTCAAGTCGAACACTGCCCTGCTTCTTCACTTTTAAAACTCTTATATTTACGAGGCTTTTATTATACTTATTGCCATTTTGATAAACTTGTTTACACATGCAATCTCGAAAAGGAAAAGTTCACTTCCTAATGATATGAATAGGATCATGGAAAATAAAGAAGGTACATAAATGTCGACACTCAAATGTTGTTTGTGGAAGTGAGTTTATGCTTATTTCCCCTGATCGATAGGCCGAATAAAAATCCAAACGGATGCAAAGAATGAGTCATTAAGAGAATGAAATGATCGTGGGAAAGTCCTAACTTGGTCAATATGGATTTCTCAATTGCTTTCAAGAAGTTATAAAATCATTCTTGGTCTAAGAACAAAATGAATTTGATTTCCAAAACTCAACCGGATCAAGCGAAGTCCCAATCTCCAAATTTTAAGCATATAATCCATTTTCGTAAAATGTATCGACAGTAAGAGAGCTTGCTCTTATTTTTCTAATCTTATGTTCAAGCATAAAAGGGGACATTTGATGATTAAAATCCCGGATGAATGCACGGGTTGATGTAAGAGAATGCACTTTTAAGATCATGGGAAAGGCATTTGTCAAAATGCGTGAAAGTTGGCTCCCATCTCATCTAGTTTTATACTTATAAAAAAGGCTCATGCTTTTTCCACTTTACTTTTGCCACGAGCATCTCAATCATAATATTCTTTTTGGGTCATATTTTAGCATGCTTTTGGAATTTTAAAATTTTCCATTATAATTCTAACCACGCATCGAAAATGAAAGTCAAATATGCAGTCCACTCTTAATTAGAATTATTTCTTACCTTTTTTTTTTCCTTCTTTTTGTTTGGCATCATCTTCTTCTTTTTTTCATTTGGAATGAAGCTGCTGTCCTTAAAAGAAAAACAAAACACTTATTTGTCATATGGAAAAGTAATTGCTTCTGTCATGAATCGTATATTTCATTTTTTAAATATTATACTAGAAAAGTATTATTCTAAAAATAACCTAATTAAAGGAAAAATATAATGAATTCCATTGGGGATTTGAATATATTCAATTGGTTACGCGATTCGAGTGGGCCCTGTCCTGCCACTTCCCCAACCGAATCTTCATGAAAAGGCAAAAGGCACTTGACTGAATCGACAGATTCGTTTCCTTGCTTCATCTTTCGGATTCAACAGAATCCTCCTCCCGAAGAAATGGCTGATCCCGATCCCAATCCAAGCTCCATTCACATTATCCAACCTGTAAATTTCCAAATTCAAAGCAAACTGCATTTCCTCTCTTTCTCTCCCTCCTTTCATCGGGACTCTCACTCTCTTTTTCTTGCTCCTCCGTTTGCTTCTTCCGGCGGTGAGGATACCTCGGCCGTGGGAGAGAGGAAGGCCCCGACCTTTGAGGCGGTGGAGACTGGAGACTGCGAGAAGAGATGGGTCGTCGTTTTTCGCTTCTGGGTCTCTTTTCCTGGGTTTGCATATTCTGCTGCTGCGCGGCTAGTGCTGATTCGCGGGGCTTTCCTGTGGAAGATAGTACTGTCCAGGTGAATGTCTCCGTTGGGAAGAGTGCCATTGCCGAGATCGACGGCGAGTTCGTGTGCGCGACTTTGGATTGGTGGCCTCCCGAGAAGTGCGACTATGGAATCTGCAGTTGGCACGGTGCTTCTCTGCTCAATCTGGTAAAACGATTTCCTCAGTTGTAATTGTTGTTTTTTTTGAAAGAACGCTGGTTGTTGATGTATCAAGTCTGTTTTTCTTTTCTTTGTTTTGTCCTGTTTTCTAGGACTTAGTTAATTGTTGTTTTATTTGGTCAATCTTATAAGTTAGCTGCACCTTTTTTGCTAGTCTGTTAGTTTGTTTGATTGAGAGATGTGTCTGCATCCATAAAATCAAAATGGAGGCAGGATCGAGTGGTTTTTCAGCAATGGCTCCGCCAACGTTTGATGGAGAAAATTATCAAGCCTAGGCAGTGAGAATGCGAGCCTATCTAGAGGGTTGTGATTTTTGGAAAGCTGTGGAACAAGATTATGAAGTTGCTCCCCTTCTTGACAATCCAACCATCAATCCAATCAAGTTTTACAAGGAGAGGACAACAAGGAAAGCAAAGGCAAAATCTTGTTTATATGCTGCTGTCTCACCTGCCATTTTCAGCAGAATTATGGCTTGTGAGTCAGCCAAAGTTATCTGGGACTTCCTCAAAGCTGAGTATCAAGGAGATGAGAGGATCAGAAGCATGAAAGGGCTAAATCTGATTACAGAATTCGAGAGACTGTTGATGAAGGAGTCTGAGACAATTAAGGAGTATTTTGATAAGTTGATAAGCATTGCAAATCAGGCAAGAGTTCTAGGCACTGACCTCTATGATAATAGGCTAGTGCAGAAGATTCTTGTCTCCTTGCCTGAAAGGTTTGAGGCAACCATTGCCTCTTTGGAGAATACCAAGGATTTGTCTCAGATCAAGTTGGCAGAATTACTAAGTGCTCTGCAAGCATAAGAGCAGAGGAGGTTAATGAGGCTGGAAGGAAGTACGGAAGGAGCTCTACAGGCCAAAGAATAGCATAATGTAGGAGGAAAAGTCAAGAAGTGGAAAGGGAAGAAAGAAAATGGCAATAGTGGTTCATAAGCTGCTGCAGGAGAGAATAGTGCGGGCAACTCCAAAAACAATTGGGGAAGATATTCCTCATGTCAGCATTGTGGAAAAAAGAATCACCCGCACTTTAGGTGTTGGAAGAGGCCAAATGTAAGGTGCAGAAAGTGTCATAAGCTTGGACACATTGAGAAGTTCTGCAAAGAGAAGAGAGATCAGCCGCAGGGTGAGGTACATGTTGCAGTCCAGCAAGAGGTAGATCAACTATTTGTTGTCTCTTGTTTCTCCTCTAGTACTCCATGTGACAGTTGGCTTGTTGATTGTGGTTGCACAAACCACATGACAAGTGATGAAAAGCTATTTATAAACCTTGACAAATCGTTGAAGTCAAGAGTGAGGATTGGGAATGGGGAGTACTTAGAAGTGAAAGGTAAAGGGACTGTAGCAATGGAGAATTGTGCGGGAACTAAGCTGGTTTCTGATGTGATGTATGTGCTTGAGATTGATAATAATTTGTTGAGTGTGGGACAGTTGGTAGAAAAGGGATTTAAGGTGATATTTGAAGAGGAGAAGTGTTTGATCTTTGACTCCAGTGGTCAGGAGCTGTTCAAGATAAAAATGCAACATAATAGTTTTTCTTTGAATCCTCTTGAGAAGGAGCAGATGGTATTCAAGTGTCAGGGTAATGATTCAGAAATATGGTACAAGAGGTTAGGGCACTTTCATCACAAAGGCGTGCTGTTCATGTAGAGGAATGAAATGGCAACTGGGTTACCAAGCATGGAACAGAACACAAAGTGCAAAGCTTGTTTGCTGGGCAAGCAGATAAGACTTCCCTTCAAGGAATCCACTTGGAGAGCTATAGAGAAGCTGTAGTTGATTCATACAGATCTATGTGGTCCACAAGTGACTCCTTCACTAAATGGTAGCAGGTATTTCATTATTTTCATTGATGATTATACTAGAATGTGCTAGATTTACTTTATGAAGCAAAAGTCAGAAGTTGCTGAGGTATTTCTGAAGTTTAAGAGATGGGTTGAGAACCAAAGTGGCTGCAAGATTCAGGTCATTAGATCTGATAATGGAATAGGATACACTTCATAGAGGTTTAACTCTTTCTGTGAAGAGGCTGGAATTGAGCATCAGCTTACTGCTCTTTACTCTCCACAGCAAAATGGAGTTAGTGAGAGGAAGAATGGAACCATTATGGAGATGACTAGGTGTCTACTATATGAGAAGAATCTACCAAAAGAGTTTTGGGCAGAAACAGCAAACACAGTAGTTTTTCTGCTAAATAGACTACCTACAAGGGTATTGGAGAAGAATACACCCTTTGAAGCTTGGTTTGATGTCAAGCCAATTCTAAGAAATTTGAAGGTGTTTGGTTGTTTGTGTTTTTCTCATATTCCATAGGTCAAGAGAGATAAGCTAGGAGAGAAAGCTGAACTTGGGATCTTTGTTGGCTACAGTTTAATGTCAAAAAGCTTACATGATCTATCAACCACAGACAGGGAAGGTGATCGCTAGCAGGGATGTTTAGTTCTTGGAAGATGAGAAATGGGATTGGACAAATGAGCCACAAGGCAAGCACAAATAGGTCTTATTGGAACCTGAAGAGCTGGTGGATGATGTTCCAGTTAGAGGTACCAGATCTCTGACTGATATATATCAGAGGTGTAGTGTGGCTGTTTTGGAACCTGCAGGTTATGAGGAAGCTAAAAGTGATCAAAGGTAGATGAATGCAATGAAGGAAGAGTTGGCTATGATAGAAAAGAACCAGACATGGGAGCTAGTGGAGAGGCCTGAAGACAGGAATGTGATTGGAGTAAAATGGGTTTTCAAGACCAAATTTAATCTTGATGGCTCAGTGAATAAGCATAAGGCTAGGTTGGTGGTGAAGGGATATGCACAGGTTTGGGGAGTTGATTTCTCAGAAACCTTTGCTCCTCTGACAAGACTAGATACAATTAGAATGATTCTTGCTTTGGCAGCTCAACAAGGATGGAAGGTATATTAGTTAGATGTGAAATCTGCATTTTTGAATGGAGTGTTGTAGGAGGAGATTTATGTTGAGCAGCCAGAAGGCTTTGTCACACCAGGCCATGAGGAGAAAGTTTATTTGCTGAGAAAGGCTCTCTATGGCTTGAGGCAAGCTCCCAGAGCATGGTACAGTAAGATGAATGAGCACTTGCTGGGCCTGGGTTTCAAGAAAAGCCTCAGTGAATTCACTCTATATGTCAAGAAATTAGTAACTGACTTAGTGGTGGTGTCTCTTTATGTGGATGATATGCTGGTGACGGAGTAATAGTCCTCAGATTACTGCATTTAAGCAAGAGATGATGAATATGTTCGAAATGACTGATCTTGGTGACTAAACTTGGTGAATGGAGATTCATGTTGGTCGATTTGAACTTCTTAGGGCAAATCTAGGAGTGTGCAGTACTTATTCAGGAGGAGAGCGTTGATGTATCAAGACTGCACCATTTTTTTTTTCTTTGTTTTGTTTAGTCAGTTTGTTGATATCCTGTTTTCTAGGACTTAGTTAATTGTTGTTTTACTTGGTCAATCTTATCTTGCATGAGCAGTTAGCTACACGTGTTTGCTATTCTGTTAGTTTGTTGCTGGTTTTGTGGACCAAGCAAGCTGTTAGTGGGCAACGTGGGTTTATGGTTAAGTTTTAGTATGAATTGAAGCATTTTCAGTTTTCTGAATAAAATACACAGCTTTTGCTTTCAACTCCTTCTCTGTTCTTTCAAAAAACAACAGTAATGCTTCTGGAGTTCTTATCATGAAGAAAAAGAAGAAAAAAGATGAAACTTAAAAATGGAAGCTTTAATGCCTTCAAACAGATGTTTCCTTTATCATCTGTTTGATATGTATAAGTTAGTTCAAGTGCCTCTTTGGTATGTGCCCATGAATTGGTGCTGAGTTAACAAAGCTTGTTGTTTGTTGTATTTGAGTTGAATTGAACTTGGTTTCTGAGATTTGGTTCTTGTTAAGTAAACTGAGCTCTGAATCGCCATCTGATACGCTGCCTCATTAATGGTGCAGGACCTCAGCAACAAGATATTACTTAATGCAGTGAAGGGTAAGACATCGATTCCAGGCATTTGCGCTTTTAAGCTTTTGGACCATAGTCATCCTTGGCTTCTTGTTAAGTGTTATTGATTGTCTGAATTTGAATTGCTGCAGCATTTTCCCCATTAAAGATGAGATTGGGTGGTGCTCTACAAGACAAGGTCTTATACAACACTTCCGATCTTAAACAACCCTGTACTTCATTTGTTAAGAACAGTTCCACTATGTTTGGATTCACTCAAGGATGCCTACCCCTGGCTAGGTGGGATCAGCTCAATGCTTTTTTCAAGGAGTCTGGGTAAGAGAAATTTTTTCTTGAAATTTTTTCTCAAAAATAGAACTGGAAATTTTTTTTCTTGTAGTGATGTTATTCTATCCATACAGCACGAAGATTATTTTTGGACTAAATGCTCTTAATGGACGAACAATACCGCCTCAAGGCCCTGCAGTGGGTGCTTGGGACTCAACAAACGCCGAATCTTTTATACGCTATACCGTCAGCAAAGACTACACGATTTTTGGTTGGGAACTCGGTAAGCACATTTATTTTTATGCTTCTGGAGCCACAACTGTTGACTCTTCCATCCCAACATTCATTTGTTCTGGTCATATCTTTGATGCAAATACCTGGGGTTATGGTTTCATTAAGTTTAAATTCCAATGTTCTTGCTGTGTTTGTAATATTCTATACTTTTGCCACAAGTGACATTAAAGCAAGCTATTTATAGACAATTCTGCTTCAAACAATTCTACTTCAATAGTTGCTTCATGAGTGAATTCCATGAGAATAAGTAGATGTAGAAGCTTTTCACCATCTGTGATGATGTGGCATGTGGACATTAAGATTTCTGCCCTTTGTGGTCAGGAAATGGAGTTGGTACAAGAGTAGCAGCAAGTCAGTATGCGGCTGACACAATCTCTCTAAAGAATTTGGTGCTAGACATTTACAAGGATGTAGAACCTAAACCTCTAATCCTAGCGCCAGGAGGATCTGTTGACACGCTCTGGTACAAGGAATTCCTCGACAAGACACCAAAATCCTTGGATGTAATTACTCATCACATCTACAATCTGGGATCAGGTATCCTTTTTAGGCCTTTTTTAACCCTTCAAGTAACAAATTAAATAGTTAATCATCCTTCAAAGAATATTTTTATTACTTGTAGGAGCTGATCAGCACCTTGTCGAAAAGATTCTCGATCCAACTGTACTTGATGGTGAACTCGTGACATTCAGAAATCTGCAAAGCATAATCAAAAGTTCTGCGTCTGCTACTTCAGCTGTTGCGTGGGTTGGTGAAGCAGGAGGAGCTTACAACAGTGGCCAGGATCGTGTTTCAAACACTTTTTTATATAGCTTCTGGTACTTTATCTGATCAAAGCAAGACACAGCTTCATTTTTATTTTGTTGACACTATGACAGAGATCCTCTTTATGTGGCAATAGGTATCTGGATCAGATGGGAATGGCATCTACTTTTGATACGAAGACATACTGCAGACAAGCATTTATTGGTGGAAATTATGGTTTGCTCGATGCGACTTCTTTCATTCCAAATCCTGACTATTACAGGTGATTTTATAAGTCCTGTATCATTTTCGAAATTCCCATGCTTGGCATGTTCACTCTCTTCATTTTTGGTTGGTCCGCGAATAATCGTTAATGATGAAGGATTGCGAGAGAAAGGGATGGTACCTCCTATTTCACAATTCATGGGGTATTAGGGCCTAACAGCCATCGTCATTCAGAGAAAATAATCTCGTCCTATAGTGTGAAGAAGCAGGAAATTTATTGATTTTTTTTTTCTTTTTTGGCGTTGTTGCCAGTAGAAGGATGTTGAATTGGGTAGGCGTGTTGTTAGAATAATTATATAGACTGCCATTCTTCAAGTGCTTAGCTTTTGGAATAACTGGTTATGCTTCTGCTAAGTATGATAGTGTTATCAGAACCAGAGGAGACTGTTTTTTTTCCCCTCGTGTTCTGTGTAGTGGAAGTACTTAGACATAAACTAAGACAATGGCATTCTACATCGATGTTACTGCTAATTTCTTTCTCAATGTACTTCTGGGGACATGATTTGTGCGTTTCAGCTAGGACATAGCAAAAGTATTGAGAACTACATTCTAGTGCAACTTGTTAATAGTCTGCTTTGCTCTACAGTGCTCTACTTTGGCACCGCCTCATGGGGAGGAAGGTTCTAGGAGCAAGCTTATCTAGATTGGACAAGATCCGTGCTTATGCTCATTGTGCAAAAGCCTCTGTAAGTTTGTTTTGCATTTTGACCAGTATCTCCTTCTATTTCTTGTGCATTAGGAAAAAAAGAAATACTCTGATTCTTGGTGTTTAAATTGCAGAAAGGGGTCACGTTTTTGCTCTTAAATCTCGATGGCAACTCCCCTGCTGAGGTCACAATTGTTAATAACGGAAACAGGTTCAAGTCTTCCAACAATGAAAACCTGAGAGGAGAATACCATTTGACGCCCAAGGATGGGGATCCGCTTAGCCGAACGGTGCTGCTGAATGGAAACATTTTAGATGTGAGTCCATCCGGCGAAATACCTGCTCTGGATCCTAAATACGTGAATTCATCAAGTTCAATAGTAGTCGCCCCTCATTCAATTGTATTTGTTGACATGCCGTACTACGGCAATCCTGATTGTAGTTGAGAGGAAGAAGGCACAATTTGGTGGTTACATTCCTACCATTGGTTAAGCAGGAGAAATAATATATCAATGTCTTTAATCCTACTGGGCTTTTTCTAGTTTATGAGAGATTGACACAATCAAGCCCTCAGAAGATGACCGGCAATGCCCAAGTTGTCAGGCAACTCATGTAGAGTGCTATGCCGAACAGAGTAATCTAACTTCCCTATCGGTATCCATTTAGGCAGATTGATGTTAGATATCGGTCTGATCCATTTCGGCACTGTTCGGTGTCCATTTACCTTTTAGTTGTCCACATGAGCATTGCATCTTCGAGTCGAAATAAGGTCGATAATTTGCTTGTTGATGAGGATAGTCAGACATTTGGCATGATATTTTCCCTCTTTCAGAACACAGAACTGGTGATTTCTTTACTGCTTTTGCCCATATCAGAATATGCCAGGGATTTCTTGACTGGCTGTGCCCATATCAGGTCAGTTTAAACTATGTATAATAACATAGTGTACATTAGGCTATTTCTAAATATCATGAGATGACTATCTAAGATAATATATAACGATCAAGCTATGAGAGAGATTTACAAAAATATTCTAATTATTTATCTCTAATATTAGAAAATATTCTAAAGAATTATCCTAATGATATTTAATAGAGTCTACTCTTTTTAAACTCAGCATGATCTAAGACTGCCGGGGACCTTCCATCTTCAATCCTGTCCCCTCGTTACAATTACATGGTATTTTGTCTTGTCTCTTTTTTTTTTTTATCATTTCATGATTATTTTCCCGGTACAATGACTTTTGATTATTCGAATAATAGTGAGAATTCTTGACTACTATATAACACACTTCCGAGCTATAATAAAATAAAATCATGAGCCACCTACATATTCAGGGGGATATGGAACCATGCCGTCATATATTCTTTGAGTGCTGCCTTTCCTTGTTCTACCACGCTATTATATAGCTCATAGTTCTAAACAAACGTGATGGTCAATTTTACGAAAGCTCACTTTGACTTTTATCATTCTCTTTATAGAAAATCACTTATAAAAAAATCTCAAATCACTAATTTAGTTCTCGAGTCTATGTATAATCAGTCTAACATAACAAATCTTAAATCTATTGTCAGTTAACTACACAAAGTTTCCAATTTTATACCCTCAAACCGCCTCAAAAGAAATTCTAGCAATTATAAAGATAAATAAATCGTATAACTGGAAAATCAGTTGGTTACTATATGCTATCTTTTTTAATCTTTGAAAAATTAGTTAACCTATTGATAATGATATATGTACAATCTTTGAAATTGAGAGAACATGGATGTCACTCAAACTTAGCCTTTAGTAATATAGACCCAATATAAAGGGTAAACGTCCACGAAGGCCAAAAAGAAAAAAAAAAACGAAGCTAACAGTGACAGTAAAGAGGTTGAGTTCCAAAGCTCATTATCGACGCCTTTTCTTTTCCACAAAAAAATCAATGATTTGTAAATATCTTTGTAAAAGGTAATTAATTTTATTGGTTAGAATGTTCATCATCAACGATAATTCCTGTCGAAATGTTTTCGGTAATGATACGATATTTCTCACTAATTAATTCTTGCAAGCGATAGAAGTGAATGCTTCTGAAAAAAAATATATTTTAAATTAGTGATATTTCGTGAAATATGCCCACAAAAAATTTATAGGTTTGCATCAAATTGGTCATTTTTGCTGAGGGTTTTTCCTTTCATCACTCTCTAATTGAAGGGTTCATGTGACAGTGCCGCCGTTCTCTGGCCGTTCCTGCGGATGAACAGCCGTCGGCGGCGGCCCCAACTCATAGATAGGGTCTCGCTCGGTTCATTTTGGACAACTTTTACGGACGAGCCCAGCCCATTCAACATCAAAGATCAAAAACGAGAAAAAAAAAAAAAAAAAAAAAAGAACAAAAAGATTCCACCACCCCAGATCGGACCCCCTTTTTCTCAGGCACGAGTTAGATGCGGCCAGTCCTTGGGGCGTAGTTTTCCAATTTTATTTTTAGGCTTATTCAGGCTACTACCCTAGGGAACTTAAGATGCCATTAGTAAAAATAATTGAGGTAGCAATTATAGTTGGATGCAATGAAACGTAAAGGAGATACAATGATATGTAGATGAGAATGAAGGCTAATCAGAGTAGATGAAACTGAAAGTATGCTATAAAATATATTTCAAATTTAGTAACTGTATGCGGTTTATCAATATGACACTTTGAAATGGTTATATGTATAAAATATCAATTAATCATCATATAAAATGGAATTTGACAAGCTATGAAACCACTACAAAGCAAATTTCCACAGAGGAACATTCTAGTGCACCCTGTTGCAGAAACAGCCCTTTGGGATTTGGTAACAAATGAGAAAAAATGATTACCAATAATACAATCAAAGATGTCAATTTTTGAAGTTTCGTGTCAAAGATTTGCACAAACACAAAGGAATTTGAGAGGAGTGGAGAGGAGGGGTCGATAATAAGTTAACATGGAGATATGTGGGAGTTGTAGATTCTTCACATTAGAAAGTCAATGACATCAAATGCTGTCTTTAAGATGATTAAATACGATTTGTAATGGTATTTTATCAACAAATTTGGACCTTGAGGGAAATTAGATGTGGATTTCAAAAGGAAAAAGAGCTTCCATCATATTTCTATTTTCATCAACTTAGTTCAAAAATAAAAATGAAAGGAAAAGAACTTCCAATTCAGCGACTATTAATGGATGAATTACTAAATTATGAAAATCTAGTTATATATGTTAAGTTAATTTATGATATGTTGAATGAAATTTCTCAAATGACTAGAGCATTTTGGTTTGGTGATTAACATTGCTAAATAAAGTTACTTTAGACTTTGGAGAGTTCTAATCCATTTTTTAAATCTGCATAAGGATGAGGGTCTAGTCACCCTTGCTTGACCAATTTTACTGGCCAAATGCTTTATGAGAAAAAGAAGTAACTAGTCTAGCGTTTTGTTGGGGGTAAAGAGCCAAAATGTCATCGAAAATTACATTTAGATGGAAAGAGAAATTGCGTGACCAGACTTTTGAAAAGTCCAATGCATTTTTCAAATCCACGTAAAAACGAGGGTCTAGTCACCCTTGCTTGACCAATTTTACTGGCCAAATGCTTTATGAGAAAAAGAAGTAACTAGTCTAGCGTTTTGTTGGGGGGTAAAGAGCCAAAATGTCATCGAAAATTACATTTAAATGGAAAGAGAAATTGCGTGACTAGACTTTTGAAAAGTCCAATCCATTTTTCAAATCCACGTAAAAACGAGGGTCTAGTCACCCTTGCTTGACCAATTTTTTAGAGTGTTAGCCAAATGCTTTCCCCTTTACTTTATTCTTACTTTATTTGGACATGAAGCCGCAGGTCATTTTTTTAACTTCATGCATAATTTCCTTTGAATTGAGCCAACATCCGTTATGGTTGTTGTTCGATTCAAAGAATGTCCATTCTAGAACCGTACGTGAGATTTTCACCTCATACGGCTCTTCCCTTATGTGCATAATGAGAATAATACATGGAAAAAAAATGATTGAAATATTCTCATTATTGACTAAGCAAGGCTAGTGTTTTTACAAGAAATCTCTAGCCATATGAGAAAAATAAGTAATTAATCTAGCGTTTTGTCAGGGGTAAAGAGCCAAAATCTCATCCAAGATTACATTGAGATGGAAAGATAAATTGCCCGACTAGATTTTAAAAAATTCCAATCCGTTTTTCAAATCTGCTTAAGGATGAGGGTCTAGTCACCCTAGCTTGACCAATTTTCCAGAGTATTGGCCACATGCTTTATGAGAAAAAGAAGTAATTAATCTAGCATTTTGTCAAGGGTAATGAGGCAAAATTTCATCCGAGATTACATCGAGATGGAAAGAGAAATTGCATGGCTGGGCCAAACTCTCTTTTCCATTATCTTTCACATTGCTTTTGGATTAAAGAAACATAAATTTAGGCAAGGTCTTGCCACTTGCTTTCTATAATAAACATCATTGTCATAGAGGTAAAGCATTTCCCTACTTTTATGGTAGGTAGCCGACTTGGGAGAAATTTGAGTCGAGCTATAATGGACATCCCTATTCAAAAGGCAAAGCATTTCACAGCTTTTTTCGCAAGTGACAAAAAATGATTTGCTCAAATCATACATGAATCCCTACATGATAAAGCGGACATTTAAACATTCAAAACACCTACTAAACCTTAAATCACATGTCAATTAAATCCAAAAAATTCCGATTCTATACCTTGAAGACGCCTCAAATCAAATTTGAGCAGATAAACAAAAAGTAAATCATATAATTGGACAAATGATTGGTAATGTATACTATTTTTATTAACCAATTGATAGTAATATATATACAATCTTCGAAGTTGAGAGAACATGGATGTCTCTCAGATTTAGGAGAGACTTAGCCTTTGGTAGGTTCGACCACATGGAAAGGGTAATGGTGCTCGATGGCCCAAATGAGAAAAAGAAACTAAAAGTGACAATAATAATAAAAATTGAAGGAGGTTAGAGTTTCGGAACTTAGTAACTTGTAAAAATTTGTCCAAAAATAATTACTTGCACTAGGTAAAAAGATTAATCAAGTTTTGAATCTTCGTATCAGAGACGTGCACATGAGTATGACACCATCATTTACACGTATCCCATCTGATGTCCCGTGGGGAGAAGCTCCGATCATTTTCGGGATGATTTTCGAGTATGCGTGGTGGATTGGAGTGAGTTAGAGAGAAGAGGCTGATCAAATCCAATAAATGATTACAAACACAAAGGAAGTTGAGAGGAGAGGTGAGGGGAGGAGAGGTCAATAATGAATTAAGATGGAGATACGTGGGAGTTGCAAATTGTTTATATTAGAAATTCATCGACATCAACACCTGTCTTCAAGATGATTAAAAACGATTTATTGAATGGTATTTACCAACAATTTTACCCCCATGAAGGAAATTAGATGTGGATTTAAAAAAAAGGGCAAGGAAAAGGAACTTCCACCATATCTCTATTTTCATCAACTTAGTTCAAGAATAAAAATGAAAGGAAAGAAACTTCTAATTCAGCGACTATTAATGGATGAATTAATAATTTACGAAAATCCAATTATGTATGTTAAGTTAATGTATGGTGTTCTAAACGAAATTTCTCAAATTACTAGGGTATATTGATGTGGTGATCAACGTTACCAGATAAAGTTACTCCAAACTTTAGAAAATTTCAATTCATTTTCCAAATCCGCATAAGGACAAGGGTCTAGTTGCCCTTGCTTCACTAACTTTAGAGTGTTGGCCAAATGCTTTAAGAGAAAAATGAAGTAATTAGTCTAGCGTTTTGTCGGGGCTAAAGAGGCCAAATTTCATCCAAGATTAAAACGACATGGAAAGAGAAATTGATTGACTAAGCTGACTCTCTTGTCCATCATCTTCATGTTGCTTTTGGGTTAATGAAACATAAAGTTGGTCAAGGTGTTACTATTTACTTTCTATAATGGATATCTCTGTCAATAAACGTAAAGCATTTCCCAGCATTTACCGTAGGTGGCGAAGATGACTTAGGAGAAAGTTGGGTCTAGCTGAGATGGACATCTCTATCCAAAAAGCAAAGCCTTTCACGTCAACATAATATAGGTTTAGTTTAAAAATAAAATGGAACATGATACATGGAATCCAACAGATGAACTCAACTCACAAGTTCGGGTATATTGTGTTATAAATTTGTCCATTCTATTTTAATAAAATCATTTAGCATCTTTCTTTCATAATTTTAATAGGTAAAATAATTAAACTAATAAGTAATGGATTACATTGTAATGATATAGCCTGAGCCGCATCGGCAAACTTCCAAAATAACTATTCAAATAGTAAATATTTAAAAGGTTGGTTTCACTTATGAATCATTATCAAAGGGAAATCACCAGAGAACATCCGCTTGTGTTTTACAGACTCCACTAATTGTCTCCTTGCGGCAAAGAGTTGACACTAATTGGCATAATTTGACCATCTAGAGAAATGCCCATACAAAATGTTGAGGTCTTTACGTAGAGTCATAGGCAAACATTAATTGACAGCCTGAAATTTTGACGTCTTTTAACATTCTCATGGCCATCCCCTAACCTAGTACTTATTAAAAATTTAAACAATGTTAGTAGATGAAAAATATTTTAGTGACGAACACTGATTGCAAAATCTCCCACACCATATAATGCACCAAAACCCTTGATTATTTGGATACATAAGAAAAGATTGTTCGTATCAGATATTGCAAACTTTTTACAGATAAATAAGAGAACTTAGATAACACATACAGTTCAAACTTTTCAACCAATATAAGAGCATTTTTTTTTTAATCTTCAATATTAAAAATTACACTTTTTTTTAATAGTCAACATATGTAATTAAGTAATTACATAGTATTCGTTTTATATAATGAATTAGCAATGACCTCTTTATATATCACAAGAATCTATTTTTTAGGAACATCATTGTTGAATATGTAATAAAGCCTCTTTATCTAATCAATAAGTTGTCAGTTACATTATAGGAAATCGAGAGAATGAGGTTTTGCCATGACGCGGCTCAACCACAAAACTCTACTCTACCCAACTTTCTTGCTATTTATTTATAAAATTTAAAAGAGTAAATTGTCTAAAAAATCCTAAACCTATAGTACGGTGGCCAATTCAATCTCAATTATTTCAATTGTACTAATTTAGTTCTAAACCTTTTGACAACTTACCAATTTAGTCTTAAACATTTCAATTGTACCAACTTAATCCTACATTTCTTTATGATTTGCTAATTTAGTCTTAATTTGTAATAATTTGTGAATTTAGTCATTCCGACCAATTATGGACGGAAATAACTAACGTGGTAGTTTAGTCAATGTTGACTATCCTACATGGGACAATTGTGCTAATGTAGATGCTTTTTTTCTTAATTTTTTCCTTTCCTTTTCTTTTTTTTTTTTTTTTCCCTCCATTGGCCATCATTGGTTGATCTATTGGCCTCATGGAAGGTCACCCTGTTGGATCCTCCACTGGCCATGAACTGCTGATGGCTAGCGAAGGTAAAAGAGAAAAAGGAAAAAGAAAAGGAAAGTAAAAGAAAAATTTAGTAAACTAAAAAAATTGCAAAAATGTTTCATATCAACTACGTAGAACAGTCAATGTTGACTAGACTGTCACATCAACGATTTCCAGTAATAATTATTCAGAATGACTAAATTGATAAATCGTTAAGAGGTTTATGACTAAATTGGTAAATTATCAAAATGTTGAAGGCTAAATTGACATAATCAAAAGATTTATGACTAAATTAACTCAATTGAAAATTTTAAAATCAAATTGGCTCAATTTAATTGTTTACGACTGAATTAACAACCATATAATAGGCGTAGGACGTTTCAAACAATTTTTTTCAGATTTAAAAGCAACTCTTGTACATGGATTTGGAACATATAAAATCAATGTATTTCAATTAGTGAATCAGGTGAGACTAAACCGACCAAAAATAAAAATAAAAAAATCAGGTGAGACTACATAGGATTTGCACAATGTAATTGATTACATCCATTGAGCGCATTGAATTTTAGGGAACACAATAAACAGAATAAAATTTGGATGTATGTTCTGGCCTCCACAATTACAATTGAATATTTAATTTCCATGAAAAAAAAACTAGATTGGTTTTATTTCACGGTCATTGAATCAACTACTATGCCTGCCCTCATCCCCATCATTTTTCATGTCCCTAATTCTCAACAAAGCTGAAATGGTTTGCATCCTTTTCCTTGGAAAATATATAGGTCACGGCAAGCTTCAATGACCACAAAGGAGGGTAAGATGTGTTGCATCTTTGAGTCAGAAAGATACCTAAAAGAAACGTATTACTCACGTATCATGAGCAAGAACGTTAAATTATATCTGGGCCATCCGATCTCATGGAATCTACTATCATTAGCAGTCCCGATTCAATTTGATATATATATATATATATATATATATATATATATATATATATATATATATATATAAACACACACTATACTCATAAGGTTTCTCATAATCCATAAAATGCCATAAAAAATTGGACTTGGGAGTTGTCCATATTGGAGGGAAGCGGAAACTGACGGGGTGCTTGGAAGAAATATGCCTTGCTCAATATTAAAATAATTTTTTGTCATTTTATAATCTTTTTTTTTTTTTTTGGTATCCGAGGTGTCCGGGCCAGCTTGCGCGCACCTCGACTATTCCTCGGGGACTAGCACAGCAACCCCACCGCCATGGCCCCCACTTAAATCATAGGCGCTTCCCCGGGGAATCGAACCCAAGACCTCAAAGAAGTCCAAGTTCGCCCTAACCAGTTGGGCTACCCATGGGTGGGTGTCATTTTATAATCTTAATCTCTTCTCTTTTGGAGAAGTCTTGGGTCAAGTCAACGGTGATGATCACGTGTTCCAAGGAGTTGGCCCTACCAGACTTGACTTTGCCCACTGCTGTTTCGTGGTGTTGGCCCAAACGTGATCGTCACTCCAAAGGGAAAGACTACACATACAAATTAAGGAGATGACCCTTGTAAGTTTGCATGGTGAAGTAGAAGAAACAGCACAAAACACCATTATAAACATGAAGTGTCTTTTATTAGGTATGTGGACTTGGGTGTTGTTGGTTTTGATGGGAAGTGGAAGAAGCATGGGGTGCTTGGAAGAAGAGAGGAACGCACTACTTAACATTGAGGCCGCCTTCTACCCCCTCAATGGGTCTTCTTTCTGTCGTGGCGCGACAACCATGGTGACTGTTGTGGCTGGAACTCCGTGGAGTGCGATAACACCACTTCACGAGTGACTCGACTATATCTAGGGGATGGAAGCAATTGGAAAAGGATAGGGTCGGTGTGGGAAAGAGAAGTGCGTTCACCTTGGGTTATTGACGCCTCTTTATTTCTTCCTCTGGAGGAACTTCAAGTGTTGGATTTAAGTCAAAATTCTCTATCAGGTGAATCTCTCTCTCTCTCTCTCTCTCTCTCTCTCTCAATTATCTTTATAAGTAATTGTTTACTTCTTGAAAAATGAAAAAAATGTCATACTATAGTGCCATAAAGTGTGGTCCTAGTTTGGTTAAAGGCCTACAAGAAATAGGGGAAGAACTCCTCTAGGGTGAGAGTCCCCATGCTCCTGTTGCAAAATGATGGGACCTACTCTATGGTGGAGTAGTCAGCTGATCATTGCCGGCGTCTCTGAGGTGTTTCTCGGCATAAACAAGAGGATATAGAGGTAGCTCCCATGCCTCAAAAAACATAGTAGTGGGAGAGCTCCCCATAAGAATGTACTTGAATAGGTTCTTAAAAGACTCGAGAAAAAACAAGGGGAACAACCCCTAGGAGTGGGACTCCCCACTATTTCTCGTATTCGCTCTTGGATGGGGAAGAAAAAGATCCATCCAGAAACAAATGGAGCCTCTGATAAAAAGGTAGACTCCACGTCACCTTTTAGGAGGTGGTTATCATGAGTAAGATGGTATAGTAGCATTCTGCGATTGGAGTGAAGAGGTGAAACTCGAAAGGGTTCCTACTTGGCCAAGCTGTGCAAAGTGTCTTATAACCGACACGTTGATTTAGTACCCGTTATAAAGAAGGAATGTCATACAATAGTGCTATAAAGTATAAAAGTGAATCGAGTGAACTAATGACAGACACATGATCGCACAAATGATGCAATTCTTAAAGTAGTTGATTGCACATACTTAAATTAATCATGAGACTTATTTCCATGATGATAAGTACGAATAATAAAAATAGAATTAGCTCAGTAAGCAATGATTTACTATATTCTGACATTTCTTTTCCTAATAAAAGGTAAAGTTTGAATTTTGCACCCCAACAATTTTGCACTTGTTTGGAAGTGGACCAAATCTATGTAATATTTTTATTTGTGTCTTCCTCTTAAGATTCAAAATAAGATAAAACAAAAAAGAAGAGGTTTATCATTCTACACATCAATATTTACATTTTTAGAAAGGTTTTGAGTGTTTATATATACATAAAAGTACAACAAAGAGATAATGCATTATTTATTTTCCTTTTTTCCTTTTTCTTCTTTTCTCTTATAATTATTTGTGTTTCTTATTTTCAATTTTGGTTACGTCTTCCGACATCTATATTTATGTGGATGCATGGACTCATGCCTGGTTAAAGAAGGCAAACGGTTCCAAAATCCCGAGCCACTCTACCCATCATGCATCTAGACATGCAAGAAAATAATTAGTGCTCTCTGGGTCAGCCTTTAGTCTTGTTTTAGTCTATTTAGATAAAGTCAAATTTCGGTACATGTGTTTTGGGGAAAGTATTTTTTTAAAATTAATTTTCCGAACTGTTCAACGGAAATATTTATGTATAAATTTAAGAAAACTAATTTTTCGAACTGTTCAACGAGAACAGAACCGAAGCCTATGGGATCCCAAATGAGTAAACAAGCTCTCTCTTCCCAAATTATTATCACCACGATGAACATGTGTCGTCATGGTTGCTTGGCATCTCCGCCTCACTTTTTAGATGCAGCCCTACCTTCGGTCGAGCCATATGACGCCGCCAACGACCCACCACCACTTGGCCTCTAACCTCAACAAGGCCACCCAAGAGCACTCCTTGCGCCCCCCACCTCTCTCTTCCACTCTCTCGCCATTGCAGCAACTCCGCCACCAGGGCTCAACGACGGCGGTCGACCTCAAATCGACCCCCATCCTAGGTCGAATCACGCCTTAGATCTTGGATCTATAGCTCGGCCGTCCTCAGATCTGGAATGCGAGGCTCAATTGTGCCAGCAGACTTCGAGCTCAAAGACACCGAGGGCATACCGCAATGGTGCTAGCGGAAGTCGAGGCGAGGGTGTTGACCTAGAGTAGAGGTCTCTGTCACTAACCACGTCTGCCATTAAATCCATCTAATCTACTCTAGAACTCATAAATGTCTCCGGATAGCTCCCTGGTCTCTTTATCCATTCTCAAGATGGAGTTTTTATGATCCCGCAGCCAATTTCTAAGTCATCTTGTTCTCCGCCACTTGGACGACTCTTTCGTCTTCAGATGACATCGTGAGAGAATTGGTCCGCGGGACGTCGCCGGAAAGCTTCTTCCTAAACCCTGACAATGCCTGGTCCAGGAATGGCAAATTCGGGACGCCATCGGAGCTGCCACCGAGGCTGTTTCGTCAGGCTAGCACCTTTGTAGTTTTTCACCACCCGCTTCTTGTGCAACTCCTCCAACTCCGCTTTCTCTTTGTCGTCCATTGCATCGACCATACCCCCAAAGTTCTCAACATATTGCTTCGCCGCCTCTTCATCTCCGAGTTTCCTCTTTTTCGCCACCTTGCTTCGTTTATGTCGAGTATACTACTCCAGTTTCTCTTACCTTTTTAGCATAATTGTAGATGGCGACCTTATAACGCAATAGAAAAAAGGAAAGTGAAAGAGAGAAAATAAATGAAAAATTCTAAATAAAGGTCTTTAGCGAGGTTAAAATTCAAAGTAGATTTTGTTTTAAATAATGACTTGAAATGATTGGTGAGCCTTCGATTTTTCAGTAGCTGGAACAAGATTAAAAAGAAAAAATGGTTGAAGAGCCAAAGAAAATATCACACCAGAGGAATCGTCCTTGGCCACCCACCTCCACCTCGAGCAGGACAATATTCTCTTTTACCTTCATTTCTGTTAAGAACCCAAGTTTCATGATTCGACTCGAAGCAATAGTTTTGCCGTCGGTTGTTGTGGCTGTAAACACTAAACACGGCCGTGGACGGAAGACTCGCCAATCTCCACCACTCCTCTGAAGACATTGCCTACGGAGATCAAAGCCACGGCCCACTCTGAACGTGACATTCTTGGATTAAACTCATTAGAGGCCCATATCATACCAAGTCCGATTTTGTCATCTGATATATAAGTAGGCATTTTCTTGTGATGTCATCCATCCTATTAGTGATCTAACTTGAGCTTATTTAACTTTGGAGTTTCGAAATAAAGCTCGTCGTTACGTCAAAACACTCCTCGAGTAAATTTAATATTTTATACATATATATATTTCAGAATTGGTCTCTCCCACCCTGCTCAATTCATTCCTATCCCCTTCCTTATCTAAAAAGCTTACCTCTTTGTCTAATCCCTCTAGCTCCAACGATCACTCCCTGCCTTTGCTGGATCGGATCGTTACACTGAACGGCAATGTCTTCAGAGGCAGCTCACTCCCCCGACGATCTGCCATCTTTCTCTTCCACTTCCTCCCACCACCCATATCCAGTTGCTCCCAGTCCCCGCCTTCCTCATGAAGCAATCCAAACCACCACCATCCCGAACGCCATCCACGGCCTCGAATTCTCCACCGTACATAAAGGACGATTCAGTTCTTCTTGGAGGACTGGCTCCGCGCTAATAGGCATTCTCGACCAACTTCTCCTCTACACCTCCGATCCGGAGGACTAGAGCGACCGCCGCGACCGCCATAGCAACAACGAGGCGCACAAAGCCTTAATCGAACAGGTCCTCAGCCACTACCAGCGATTCTACAAGGAGAAGACGGAGTTGGCGAGGGAGGACACGTTCCTCTTCTTCTCCGCCCCCCGGCTGAACTCCTTCGAGCGCATTTTCCTCTCGATCGGCAACTTCAAGCCCACGCTCCTCTTCCTCTTCCCCACCGCCGCCTTGTCAAAGGAGATCGAGCGGCTCGAGGCAGGGACGAGGCGGAGGGAGAGGGTTCAGGATTTCTTTCCTTCTTCGGCTCTTCTACTTCTGCTTTTTAATTTTTATCGAAGTTTTATTTTGGACAAAATTGCTCTCTTCCTCAAGCGCTCGCCCACCAGCGAATTGACTTGTCTACTTCAAATTATTATTTGAAATTAACTTGATGATTTCAAACTTTTATTTAAAATAATATTCACATTGATTTTTCTACAGAAAATAAATTTATTTGAAATTTTCCCAGAAAAGAGGGCTGCACAGAGAGATGGAATGAGAACAATTCGAGAAATAATTATGCACCGAGGCACAAAATAGGCCTCACATTTTTTTAATGTGAATATAATCTGTCTACAGGCGGTTCCCACCGAGGATAAAATGGTTCAACACTATTATGAGGACCGTATTAACAGAAGCTGGAGTATAAAAAGCGCAGCTCAAGTTAAAAAATGTATTCAAATCATTCAAAACACTTTCAATCTATTGTACGGATTAAAATCCTTTTATATTAAGGATAATTGTAACTTACTCTCTTGAAAATTTAATACCTCGGCACAAGGGCCATGTGACGGTCCAAATTCATTTTACATTTTCTTTTCCTTTTCTTTATTTTTCTTTTTCTTTTTCCCTCTTTCCACTTTTCCCCTTTTAGTTTAATCAATAAATTTACCAATTCAATTTTTAACATATTACATGGATATCAATTTAGATCTAAATTTTTCAATTTTGTCAAGGTAATATGAAACATTTGCACAAAATTTCAATGTAATTCTTTTAATTAATTGTTACTAGAAATTGTTGACGTAGCACTCCAATCATCGTCGACCATTTTATACAACACAATCAAGATTTGACTTCTACAACTCTTGATGAATTGATGCCGTCCTGCGTACTTTCTATTTTTTTTCCTTTTCTTATCTTTTTTTTTTCTTTACTTTTCAGTGCTACTATTCATCTTCTTCCTTTGAGAGCTGAGATCACTGAGTCGCTCTGTCTCCACAAAACCAAATATCCCTGGAAGATCTTGCCCAAACCATAGCTATCCTTGCTGGTAGCGAAGAATTTATTTTTTAACTAGTGAGTTTTGTTGAGTTTCTTCAATGTCCCAAAAGATGTTGCGCTCTATATTAGGTGATTTCCAGATCGGTCGTTTCAAATTCTATGTTTTGTGTTTTCTTTGACCATTTGGCTTGAGAGCAAGAAAATATTGTTTCAATTGTTTCAAAACTCCTCACTGTCCGCTTTGAAGAATCTTGCTATTTTTAGCTCCGACTTATTTAGCACCTGAAAAGTTTTTCTTTTTCTTTGCCCCTTCAGCCAATTCATGCGTCTTATGATCCTTACACCTTCCTGTTCATTGTTTACACTTCTTTTGTCGAATTCCTTTGTTCAGCTGAGTGGTGAAAATTTGGTCCATGGCATTCTTGACTCACAAATGCACCTTCAGAGAGCTTTGGTTTTCTTATTTTTCTTTTTCTTGCACAAAATTTTAGATGGATCTGGAGTTGCTTTTAGTTTTTCTCATTGCCAAAAGTTGAGAACAAGAAGTGCCAAAAATGATAAGAATGTTGCTGATTTTAAGGAGCTCCAAGCTTAGAGCCTGTGGCTACCAGCAACCCCGGCCAAGTCCACTTTACCGCAGCCGGGGAAAATCTGCGTGGAGGCGCAAGAAACCGGGGCAAAAGGCCACTCCTCCTACATGGCCATTCAGCTTGTGGCCGTTGATATCTCGACAATCTCTTTGGCCATAGGCCGAGCCTCCATATTTGGAACCACCATGGACGATGAATAAGAGCTCTCTAAGGAAGAAGATGAGTACTAGCGCGGAAAAGGAAAGAAAAGAAAAGGGAAAAAAACAGAAATACACACACACATATATATATATATATATATATATATATATATATATATATATATATATGCAAAACGACGTTGTTTTATCAAGAATTATACACGTTGGATTGCTAGTTATGCCACGTAAGACGGCTGTTAATGAGTGGCGGTTTCTGAGGGCAATTGGTTAGAAGGATTACATTGACATTTCATATAAAAATTTAGGACTACATCGACAAATTTGAAGAGTTTAGGACTAATTGGTATTTATACAATAGGTTTAAGATTAATTTGGTGATTATCCTCCTTTAATCTCTGTTCGCCCTCTGACTTCTTCTCTCACGTACAAATCCAACATGGACACTCATACCCTGTGACCCTTAAGCGATCGTTGCCCGATCGAGTTCCTCTGTGCGTGCAATTGGGCCATGAAGGAGGCTGCAACCCCAGATCTGAGGTAGCTCGAAGCAGGCTGCCGTTTCACGACGAGGCAATGACCTTGCGCAAGCAAGCCAAAACTAATGCTTATTGGTCGAACGTGAGCCACATGACAGTACTATGCCATATATGTTGCCACATGATAAGCACAAACATAAAGTCAAAAAATGTCACTAGGGGAGCACACAGTTATCTTAGCTTCGCTAGTTAACTAAATATGATAAGACTGTCAAAGGTACGAGCTACTTGTTTATGAAAGTGCTCTACAAAGTCACATGACAGAAACTTTTTCTGACTGTTAATCAATTCTCCTCATTATGAGTCTATAGTTATTCTCGGTATATTGAAGAAAGTTAGATATATGATATCTATAGATAATTCATTAATCATAATGCATGCATGAATCTTTCTATGATCAGGTTTAAACGGAATGCTACACCTGAAGAAATTGACGAGCTTAGATCTAACTTCCAATCATCTACAAAGAGTCCCCTTATTTTACAATGAAACTTCAGCGGAGGCGCAAAATTCTTCTTCCAATCAACTTGAAGGTACATGTAAAATAGAACACCATGTCTTGATACATAGCTTCCGATGTTGAGAATCTTTTGTCAATCACAGGTGTGAATTTGGAGGTGTTGGAGCTTTCTTTTAACAATTTGGTCAATGATGCCCTCGCGGACATCATGAGGATAACATCTCTCAAGGCCTTACACATTAGGAATTGTGGATTGGATGCATCTTCGAAATTATTGGGAGGTAATTATGTGGAAATGCATTTGTTTATTACCTTTTCAAAATAGGATTATATAAGATTGTTTAGAACATACAAGGCATGATTGCATAATATTTGACGTCCTCCATAGATCAATTTTGGCCACACATTTTCTTCAAATAACTTACCTCCAGCGACTTTCATTTATAAATTGATATCAAAGAAGCACATAGATTTGTTTGACTTACGCTAGAAGTTGGAAGAATTTAATGGAATGTTTATGGAAGCCATAAGTAAACCTATGTCATTCTCAAAGTCTTAATTGTGGGATCATGATGTCGGTGATCCTTATAGGTTTGATCATTGTCAATTTAATCCCTGATTTTGCAGATCAAAGTTTAGGCCCCGTGCTTTTACTTTTGTGCAATTTTTTTTTTCTGGGCCAATCTGAAGAGTAGTGTGATAACATAACAGATACATGCTAAAAAGATACAGATAGTTTGAAATAAAAATATATCAGAGGAGTTCAAATATTGTACAGGAATTATAACCAAATTAAATGCAAAAGTTAATCTGGGATCAAGATCAAACAATATTTCAAGTTTACATATTAAACCACTATGGTGGTCGAACATCAGGGATTGCAAGTGTTAATAAATTCAACTAAGCCATGACGCCTAAAAAATTAAATGACAGTACAGCTCAAATAAAGCAACCTTAATGGACAAGCATTTTTAGAATGATTTTTACTTTATTATTTTTGCTTATTCTAAATCTTGTAAATCTTTCATTTTTAAATTTGAAACACCTGCAACATGCACAACTGTAAAGACATAGTTTCTTTTATTATTTTAAATTAAGTTATATTTTAGATTTTGACAGTATAGTAAAAAAAAAAAATTTATTTTGTACTTTCCACAAAGGAAAAAAAGACGCACATCATTACATGTATAAATACAAGTACAATAAGCAGAGTCAAGTTTTCGGAATATACTAATTTGATTATCAAGTAACAACACTTGATATTGCTGACAAAGGGGAAAGGATGCATTTGATTAATAGTGGCTATGCTATCAAAAGGCAAAGTATCGTTGACCGAAAAAATCTCTTTTCTTTCATAATTCGAACTGGCTATATTGATTGGTCCGATGCTAAGATCTTATTCTCTTCTTTGAATGTTATATGATTGAATAAACGAAAAAGAAAGATTTAAGATTGGCATGTCAACAAACAATATGTTCAAGGCGTCACATTTTAATAAGCCCCAAGATAGCCATTAACTATGAGTACCACTAAAAAACAAATAAAGATTTCGTCTATATGACGTTCATTTGGACAAACATACATCTAATAATCTATTAATTATCTCTTATGTACGGCTAAAGCCGAGCAGAGAGAATATTCTCTCACGTTCTTGACACGTAGCATTTCATCTCGCCTTTGTGATAGCAACTTGACAAGATACTACATGACATACATTTGCAACATGGCCTACATTTGACAAATAAGCTTTGAGCTTATTGTTCGTCATCTCAAACTTCAGTATCTAATTATTTTAATATTTACAAATGAACAAAGAGAAAAAGGCACAGTATAAATATATTCCACATGACACTTCACTTTATCTTTGTGATGACAACTTGGAAATGCACATTGCATAGTTTTGCCATGTGACCCAAATGCGACCAAAAAGTATGTATTAGCTTATTGAATTTTGTCGACAAAATTCTCTCTCCTAATAATTTGAATTTCAATAATGGATAAAGAGAAAGTATATTCTTATATGACATAACTAACTTTGAAAGCAACTTATAAATAGTTTTTCAAGAAAACAATTTCTAACAGTAGTTAATCATGAATTTGAAATTAACTCTATAACATATACTATTTAAATATATTATATTTATCATTCCAAATTTAGCTTAAAATTTACTTTGATAATTACTTAGAGAATAAGTTTCACCTTTTTGGTTTGTCATCGAAGATTTTATCTCTTATTTGAATAATTTTCACTTAATAAGTAAGCTTTCGCTTAACTACCAATTTCATATATAGTTAATTCGGAGCTATACTCGTTCATATGCTCATCATGTGGCAATTCACTTGGACCGATAACCATTATCTTATTAATTTGTCAACAACAAGCTTTTATTATTGGGTTTAAATTTAAAGTTTAAGTATAAAGAGAAAGTACCTCAAAAATCTTTTCCGGTATTTATCTTTTTCGACTTTTATCTCTCATTCATTTTAAAATTTGAAAAAAATTAAGTAAAGACAATTTATCTCAAAATATTAAATTTAACCATTTCATGCAAGTTTACTCCACACATGCCCCTTCACTCATATATCTAATTGCCATGTTCATAAATTGCGGAGAAAATTTGCCACACGGGAAGAAAATAGTGAGCAAACATAAAATACCTTGAACTACGTAATCTATTCTTGTAATTTAAAATTTAGATTAAAAAGAGAAATATATCTTATTAGATGAATAATATTCATACTTTGAAATATAACCTATTTCGGTGCAGTCACAAATACATAACTTATCCAGTTTTTAAAATTAAATTAAAATAATTGGAATGGCAGCTTATTTTATTTATTATTTTGCTTAATATTCTCTAAGTTTAAATACTACAATAACGTTAATTCCTTAAGCGTCAGAAAAAAAATTAACTTACTTCAGCACGAATATTTACAGTTTATCCGGTTTCTCTTCCTTTAAAAGTCACTTATGTGAAATAGTTTATTTCGGCTAAAGCAAATCCATTTAACAGAAAATAAAAATGAAGTTTTTTAATTCAAAGTCCACTTAATTGAAATTTTACCAAAAAAGAGAGAGAATTTCATAAGTCTTACTCAACATTGGTTTCAATGGTACAATTCAAATAAAATTTGACTCATGGATAATGAGATTTGACCTAGATGAATAAAAATCCTATTTAAAGACCAGGATGTTAATAGGGGAATCCACATAACTATAACAAAAATTAAATTAAACTTGTGAAGAAGATAATAGTATTACTCTTATCTTGTTGCTCTGTCGTACGTCTATTTAGCTAAAGTTTTCAGGTTAAACTTTTCTCCCACACATCGTTTGTATAATTTAACGAATATTTTCAGTTAGGTTATTTCATTTCTTCTTTAACAACCCTAAATGATACATATGCAAAAGTCACTAACATTGATGATGGAAAGGATAAACACATATAAATATATCTTTACCAACAACACATGCCCATGCAAAGCGCAGGCCACATAACTAGTTGCTTTGTCATTCTCAAGGTTTATGTCTTATTGAGTTTAAATTTGAAAAATATGGTAAATAAATTTTCAAATATGTTATTAGATTTTATGAATCACATTAAGAAGATCGTTTTTTCTTTCCTCTAGATATAGCTCATCTAAAGAACTATATAAATTGGTTTTGCACTTTTAAATTTACAATCCCATAATTTTAGGATAATTGGAGTTGAGAAACAACGTACCGTTGATCACACTAATTCGAAAGTCTTACACGCAATCCACGTGCTTGAAGACTAGTCAATTTGAAAGGGAAATTAAAAAAGCTAATAATACATTTCATTTATCATCATCTCAATTTTAACTTATTTAATAAGATAATGATTTCACTTAGAATAAAATATTGAAATGAAAGTTGATTATACAAGAAATTGAATATTTGCATCAGTAAACTAATATGAAGAAAATCAAACAAAGAAAAGTACATCTTTTAATTGATAAATTAATTTATTTGGAAAAATGCCTTTTTTCCATTGAGGAAATCGATGTATATAATTGAATAAATTTATTATAATATGAAAAACTCATTCGGCCTCGAAAAAACTCGGCATCTTTAGCAGTTAGCACCACTGCCCATTGCTGTCTTCGCCCGCAGTGCTTTCAAACCCATCATCAGAACTGAGGTCAGCGAGCTCGGATGATGGTCCGGATGGTGGTGGAGGACAGTGGGTTGTGGTGGTGCGTTGCTGCGGAGGACATGAGAGTGAAAGGAAGAAGAAGAAGAAACGAAAATGGGAAAATGGGGAAAATGAAAAAGTAAGCACAATAAATAAATAAATAAGGAAAAAAAGGTGAATTGCAAGTCCACGTGGTGCTCGGGGGCCTCCGTTGCTGATCTCGCGTTGCGTGAGGATCACATTGAATCATTTTTTTGAACAATACAAAATTGCACAATCGTTTTAGAGGCTGCCCATATAATTACGCCTTAAATCTTGGGATAGTATCAACTTTAGATTCCATCTCCAATCCAATTCAAAATTTGTCGAAACTTCAGAAGTAATTAAGCTTCTCCCTTTTTGTTCTAATTAATGTAATGCAAAGAATAGTGGAAATGAAATATTGTGGTGACATGACTCAACTAGAAAGCTACATTTTACCAAATTTTCCGTTTGTATTTGGGATATTAAGATTGCACAGACTTTCTAACCATGATCTTCAGTGTTTTAAACAAACAAGTACATTTTAGTGATGATATTCATATTTTTATTGTCCACTTCAACAGGACTGTGCAGATTGATGAACCTTGAAGATTTGGATATCAGTTCTAATCATTTTTGGGTTCCTCTTCCTTCATGCTTTTGCAATATGACCTCACTCCAAATCTTACATGTTCAAAACAACAACTTTAGTGGGGCCATTCCTTCACCTCTCCTCTCTAATCTCAACTCACTTGCATATATTGACTTATCTGAAAATGCTTTTGAAGGCTCACTTTCACTTGCTTCCCTGGCCAATAATTCTAACCTTGAGGCATTCCACCTTGTCGAAAACCATAATCATCTGGAAGTAAATACGGAAGAGCCTACTTGGTTTCCTTCATTTCAACTGGAGGAGTTTCGTTTATCAAACTGTGTGCTCAACAAAGATGCAAATGGCATAATTCCTAGCTTTCTAAAAGAACAGCAAAACTTGATTACGATTCAACTTACCGACATTGGAATGACAGGAAGTTTCCCAGTTTGGCTATTGGACAACAATGTATATCTAGATGAGTTCATTCTCAAAGGTAACCATTTGTCGGGTATTTTTCATTTGCCTTCCAATTTGAGTCTTGAGAGTTTGCGGGAGTTCAATGTGTCTGCTAATAATATTGAAGGAGAGCTTCCATCCCAGCTTAGTTCTATCCTACCGAGTTTGATGTTTTTGGACTTGTCAAACAACTTATTGAAAGGTAGAATCCCTCCCTCAGTTGGCAATATGAAAGAGCTGAGACAATTGGACTTGTCATATAATGGCTTCACAGGAGAGATACCAGAGACATTAGCTCAAAATTGCACAACACTTGCTCAATTGAAATTGTCAGGCAACACTTTGCAAGGCCAGATGCTATCAAAGGATTCTAACTTGATAAATTTGGTAGTTTTGAATATGGATAGCAATAGTTTCACCGGGGAAATATCGCCTGCTATATTAAATAGCTCCTCATTGGAAATTTTGGATATAAGTGATAATTCCCTATCTGGAACAATTCCTAATTGGATTGGAGATTTTCAATACTTGGAGGGGCTTATGCTGTCGAATAATTTATTTGAAGGTCCTTTACCATTGAGCTTTTGCAATATACATCATCTCGTTCTTTTGGACCTTTCAAGTAACAACTTTGGGCCAAATATTCCTCCTTGTGCCAAAGTTACAGTTATGAGGTTCTTGCATTTATCAACCACCATGCTGGCTGGGCATTTTCCCAAGTTTCTTTCTGGAGCTTCATCGATTGTCACATTGGATCTTAGTCACAATGCATTGTCAGGTGAGGTCCCCAACTGGATTGGTTCACTTCAGAACTTGAAGGTTCTTATACTGCAAGGAAACAATTTTGAAGGTTCAATCCCTCTGGATCTATGTCTGTTGAAAAATATGAGCATATTGGATCTCTCCAAAAATAATTTTTTTGGAAAAATTCCTTCTTGTTTGAAAGATTTGACATTTGGAAAAGATGCATCATCTACAGATTTCCTTGAGACCTTGGCCATTATGATCACAGTTGATGCGTTTCAATTAGAAGAAGTAAAATTTTTGACAAAGAGTAGGTTGGAATCTTATAAGGGCCTCATTCTACAACTCATGTCAGGAATGGATCTCTCACAAAACAATTTGTCTGGCTTTATTCCTCCAGAGATTGGCCACTTGAGTGAACTTCGAGCCTTGAACCTGTCACACAATCATTTGATAGGACCAATCCCGAAAGCGTTTTCCAGTTTGAAGAATATAGAGAGCTTGGACCTATCCTACAACAACTTAATCGGTCCCATCCCTTCACAACTAACAGAGCTCTACACCCTATCAAATTTTAGAGTGGCTCACAATAACTTGTCAGGCAAGACACCAGATCGAAAAAATCAATTTGGAACTTTTGGTGAAGCAAGTTATGAAGGTAACCCTCTTCTTTGTGGACCACCATTAAAAAGCTGTGATGACTCAAATCAAGAATGGAGGACACCGCCGTCTTTAATTCATACCAAGGATGATGACTCATGGAGAGAAGCTTTTTTGTGGAGTTTTCTAGGATCATTTGTTGTGGCATTCCTTATGGCGATTCTTTTTCTCTACCTAAATTCGGATTATCAGCGTGTGTTGCTCGAGCTTGTTTGTAAGCTTGTCCCATCACTTCCCCATTGGAGATTTTTCTTCTAAGCATTTTGTGATGGAAATAAATAATGGAACGGTGGAGAACCTTTATTTGATAGGATTGTAGGCATTTGAGTCTTTATTATGCATTTTGACTTGTTGACTCTTGGAGTGTTGGTATTGTATTCCTTGTCCTACAAATTTTGAATATAGGGAGATTTTGATTTGGTTGTGAATTGAGAGAAATTAGTTTAGCTCGCAATCAAAAGAACACCAGCATTGACAAATTCCTCTAAACGTTACGCAAGACATGAAATATCTGATGGTTGCAATCAGCAACATCAAAACAGTTGTCGCGTCTCAAGACAAGATCTACTCACATAAAGGACTGGACGTGCGGGAATTGCGCCAATTTAACAATAAAGGCATGCATTGCACCGCTGCTCTTCAGCCTGAGCCCACTTTTGTGCTTTCATTTTATAGCAAGAGAGCTAAGCTGGGACAAGGATGCATGATGCTCACTTTAAGTGCCAACAGTTTTTTTTTTTCTTTTTTCGGATTACTTATTTATCACTTTTTAGAAAAAAAAATAATCACTTAAGTACTAACTCCAATTTGAATTGCTGAAAAACCGACATTGTAATTTTTTAATTATTTTTTCATCCAACGTGGTTCATCAGCATGCGCAGCCAGCATGTATAGCCCAAAACGACATTGTTTACGTGTCTTGCCTCAAAATATAAACCCTAAATTGCAATCCCAAATTGAAAACCCTAAATCTCCCAACTGGAACCTTTTCGATTTGTCCTCGATGCAGATGGACAGATGTTACGGTTGGTAATGAATGAGCTAGAGGGCAAAGTATAACCTTTTCAAAACTTTTCGATTTGCCCTCCAACATCATCTCGGTCTCTTCCTTATTAGAACCGAGGCTGAAATATTAGCGTACTGATGAAGCACATCCTAGTCGTGGTTATTAATCAAATTGGAAAAAAGGAGCTCCTAGAAGCGCGGACGACGAAGATTGAAGCTAGCGAGGGAGTAATGAACGAGCTAGAGGTACTTCACAGTCCTTGGTCGAGAAGCAGGACAGAATAGAGGACTTGTGTGCAGTGGTGGAGATGGCCTTGAAGGTGCGATTGTTGGTCACAAATAGCAATCAAACTAGAGAGTTGATATCCTGGAGGTGTCGACGATGGTGATCATGCCGGCAAAGAAAGATTGAGCAAATGCAAAGCACCTCGGTCACTCAGATAAAAAAACAGAGCAGAATAGAGGCACGGTTGGCAACACTCGGAAGCGTTGAACAGCCCGATCAACGATGGCTACTTCGTTTAGAAAGTGATGGAGAAGGATTGCCGATGATGAAAATTCTCAAACTCCTCGAGAGAGTTCCTTTTTTTTTTTTTTTTTTTTTTCGTGAGCTCAATGGTGCAAATTTTGGGGCTCTCTTTTGCGGTTCTTTTGGTCACGAATCTTGTGACTGTGGTGACCGGTGAAGGAAAGCAAGTAACGTTGGCTGCTGATGTGGAACCTCATAATCCCTTAAAAAAAAAAAAAAAAAAAAAAAAGCCTTTTGATGCTAAAATGATTATGAGATATGCGACTGGAAATGTCACCATGGTTGATGTCGATATCAGGTTGGCGGGGGCGGGAGTAGAAGACGCAAGAGTAGTCACAGACAGAGGGGTCGACCCAATTGGCAGTGAAGTTGTTGGGGTCGGAGATGATGGCCTGCTTCAGGGCTTGGAGGACGACGTAGGCGTCGTGGAGACAAGGGTTATTGAAGGAGATGGATGAGTCGACAGCGACGCTCTCACACGATCGCGGAACTTGTCGAGGTACTTGTCGAGGTAGTGGAGGAGGTGGCGATGCTTGGTGTGGTGGGTGGTGGTTTCATGGGCAGCGGTGGAGAGGATGGTGAAAGAGGAGAAGATGACGAAGAAGATGTAAAAAAAAAGAAAAAACTTCAAAACAACATTGTTTTACATAACCCAGACACGTTGGATTATGACATGATCCATATAGAATTCTTTTTTGAAATGTCACCTCAGATAAACTTTTAAGTATAAAAGTCACGTAATTTTTTGCCAGAATTTCTTGTTAGAGGCATTTAAGTGAGTCAGCGAAACTTTTAACACTAAAGTGAGCATTATATGAAACTGTTGACATTTTTAGTGTGTTTTTGCCAAACTAAGCTTATTCAGAGCCCTAGTTCACGTTTTTCCCGACCAGTTTGATGTTTTTGATTGATTTTTCGCAAAAAGTAATTCGGCTGTACGGATCGGGCGAAAATCCCGACACTCGAGCATTGTTCGCCCATTTTTTTCGAGTTTTCGTAAGTCGAATTCGAATTCTGATGGCATAGGGAGAAAGGGGTAGTCGAGACGAGTCTGGCGACATGTCGCACGTCGGCTGGGAGACGCCGCACGCGCCCACACGCGCGGCCGAAGCCACCGCGCATGGACGCGACGCGCGCCCAGACGCTGGTTCGCCCGGCGCGTGCGACACACGCGCCGGTCGGCGAACCGGCACGTGCGCGCCGCCCGCGGCGGGCGAACCGGCACGCGCCCGGTCGACGGACCGACGCGTGCCGACGCCGCATGACGTACGAATTCTGGGTGACATCATCGCGACGTCGCACCAACGTCGGTTGGCCGGGCGGTCACCGGCCGACGACCCGACCGGCGACCCGACCCGACGACACACGGACGCTGGGCACGCGCACGGCACGTGCGGGCCGACGTCTGCGTGGCGTTGGCCCGCGCACGCGCGCGGCACATGTGGTCGGTTCGTCCGACCGGCTCGACCAATCCGACCGGTCCGACCGGCCCGTCCGGTCCAACTGGTCTGACGTTCGACGACCGTTGACCCGTTGACCGTTGACCGTTGGCCGTTGACCGACGACCGTTGACCGTTGACCGACGGCCGTTGACCGTTGACAAAAAAAAAAAAAAGGAAAAAGAATGTGTTTCTTTTTCAATTATGTCTATGTGGATTATATGTAATCCATTTTTTTGTTCTGCATTTGTTGCGGGAACAATGCCTCCCCAGTAAGCCGCGCTCATCTCGTGCACACAATGTCAGATGAACAAAAGGAAAGGCTTTCAAGATTGATAGCCGATTTGAATGGTTATCGATGGGAGAGTGACGACATAATTGATCATGTCATAGAGGTCAACAACAAAATTCAAGAAGTCATTTGGAACGGTTATCCCATGTCAGATATTCAGATGGTGCGATTCTTTATGAACACTCTTCCACTAGAATGGCAAGGAGTGTTGAATCGCCTATGGGAGGTCAAATGATTTACTAGCTATAAGGAGCTAGTAATGGAATTCGTAGATGAATATCATCGGGTTGGAGCCACAAAGACTGCGACCCAAGGAATGACTTCGATTGGGCTAGGAATGAATGTGCGTAGGAGAAATCCTAGGGGATATCCGTCTGTTTTTCCGTGGCTGTCAAGAATGCCTGAAAATTTTACGAGAGAAGAAGAAAAAGAAATTGAACCAAGTAGCAGCTTTCCCTATTAGTTGTATGATGCCTTGGTTTTAGATGTTATGGCTGTTTTTTTATTTAATGTTCTTTGTGGACATCTTATGTAATGTTAACTACCTGATTGTTGTTGATGTAGCAACCTATATGTTAGCAGTATTATGTGAAAGCATTATTATTAAATTGTATGTCAATTATCTGTTGCTTTCTATCATTGCTGGTTGCTGTGGGTAGTTAGCTGTAGGTAGTTATAGAAGTTTTTGTCGCTTCATAAGAATTGATTTTGCATATGATAATCATATTAATGATAGTTTTAAGTTAGGATTTTTGGAGGATGATTGGAAACGTAGTGACCTTTTGATTCTAAAACCTTACTTAAAATTATTCATTAATATGATGGGTCTCAGTGCAAAAGGGATGCATAAATGATAGGCATTAATAACTCGTGCATATATGTCGATGTGTTCAGATCAATGGCTTCAGCCACAAAGAGCATAGTTGCCGAGCTGAGCAAAGGTGAAAAGCTCAATGGTGACAACTATGAAATTTGGCAAATGAAAATTCAATATGTACTGGAAAAGCAAAAAGCACTAAATGCTCTAGACCATGTTATGGAAGATCTTGAGGATGCTGTGCGCCACCTTGAGATAGCTGATCATCGCCTCAAGGCCTTTGAGCAAGATACAAATATTTTATGTGTAGCTTTAAGCTCAGAAGGGGCTTCAAGCTCTAAGCGCAAGCGCATTGATTCGTTCAATATGCGGGAAAGCAAGGGATCAAGTCCTTCTTGCAAGAAACTAAGAATTAACCAACAAAAGAGAGGAAAACGTCCTCGTGTGAAGAGAGGAAAACATCCTCATGTGAAGAATATCTCAAGGGTGAAATGTTACAACTATGACTAGAGGGGTCACTATACCCGCAATTGTTGCGAGCCAAAGAAGGTACACACCCTTTGTGCTATTGGGAACTTTGCATATGTGTCAAGTTCTATATTATTGACTGAATCTAATCCTCTGTGGACTGTAGATTCAGGAGCGACATACCATGTAGCGAAGGATAGAGAATCCTTTGTAGAATTTCGACGAGTTCCGACTAGAACTACGTGGATCTATGTGGGAAACAACTCCAGAGCTGAAGTGAAAGGAATTGGCACCTGCCAACTGAATATGCGTGGTGGACGCACATTATTCCTACATGATATGTTGTATGCTCCGGAGATTTGTCGAAATTTAGTGTCTGTTTTAGTGTTGGTTAAGTTTGGTTTTAATGTGAACTTCCATAATAGAGGTGTAGATTTGTATTTGGATACAAACTACTATGGTCGTGGTTATTTTCAGGATGGTTTCATTGTATTAGATATTGACTATGTTAATGCAAATGTTTGTTATTCCCTTCTCACATCTCCTAATTCATATGATAATGATGTGAATGTGTGGCATGCTAGACTTGGTCATATTGGCCAACAACGTATGAATAGACTAGCCAAAGAGGGCTTGTTGGGCAACATTGAAAAAGTCGATTTGCCCATCTGTAAGCATTGCCTATAAGGGAAAACGACAAGGAAACCATTTGGAAAAGGTAAAAGAGCTTAATTTCCTCTGCATTTAATCCATTCGATGTCTCGTGGTCCAATGAATGTGAGAGGAAGGCATGGTGCTGTTTATTTCATCACTTTTATAGATGATTATACTCGATTCGGATATGTCTATTTGATTTCTCATAAATCTGAAGCATTAGGTTGTTTCAAAAGGTTTATGAACCTAGTAGAGAATCAATTAAACAAGAAAATAAAAGCATTGAGATCCGATCGAGGTCGAGAATATTTATCTGATGAGTTCAGAAAATTATGTGATGAAAAAGGAATAGAAAGACAGTTGTCTATTCCATATACTCCTCAACAAAATGGTGTTACGGAGAGAAGAAACAGAACCCTACTGAAAATGGTTAGGTCCGTGATGGCGCATGCTAACTTACCTATTACCTTTTGGAGTGATGCGTTGTTAACTGCTGCCTATATACTTAACCGTGTGCCTTTCAAATCAGTTACTTCCACTCCATATGAGTTATAGACAGGTAGAAAACCGGACTTAAGTTTTCTTAAGCCATGGGGTTGTGCTGCCTATACACATGGGTCCTCTCACAAGTTTGGGAAATTGGGTCCCAGAGAAAAGAAGAGTATTTTCATAAGATACTCAGAACACTCAAAAGGGTATGTGTTCATAGGTGAGTAGGAAAGTGGGAGTATAACTGAATTTGAATCACGGGATGTCACATTCTTAGAGGATGAATTTCCTAAGAATGGCGAAATAGGGGAAGATTACTCCCTATTTGAAACATTGGATCAAGATAATGATCTTGGTGGAGTTCGTCCAAGTGGGAGTAATATGAGAAGTGATGAATTGAATTCAACTCATTCTCAATTGCAACCACATAATGAGACAACATCATCATTATCTAATCCAAGTGGGAGCATAATGGGGAATGATGTGCAAAGTGTACAATCTCCCATACGGCGAACAAGTCGCCAAAGTATTCCACGTCGACGTTTTGACATTGAAGGGGAAACTTTTATGGTTGCTCCACAAGATGAGGATGAGCCAAGAAATATTAATGAGGCTCTGAATTGCCCTAGTAAGGAAAAATGGATTCATGCAATGGAAGAGGAAATGGAGTCAATGAAATCAAATCAAGTCCGGGAACCGGTTGATCTTCCAAAAGGACGCGAGCTATTGGGAACAAGTGGGTTCTCAAAATAAAGCGAAAGGCTGATGGCTCGATAGAAAGGCATAAGACTCACCTTGTGGCGAAGGGGTATAATCAACAGAAAGGAATTGATTATGAAGATACATTTTCTCCTGTAGTGAGATTTACCTCAATTCGCATCATTCTGGCAATAGTAGCTAGTATGGATCTTGAGTTACATCAGATGGATGTAAAGACTGCTTTCCTCAATGGAGAATTAGAGGAAGAAATATACATGGAACAACCTGCTGGTTTCATAGTGAAAGGCTAAGAAGAAAAGGTATGTCGACTTTTGAGATCGATATACGGCCTTAAGCGATCATCGAGACAATAGTATATACGTTTTCATAATGCCATAATGGCATATGATTTTACAATGATTGATGAGGATCATTGTGTATATATCAAAAGATCCAAGGATCAATTTGTGATCATATCATTATATGTTGATGATATATCGATTGCCGGAAGCAATATGGAGTTTGTTCATACTTGTCAAGAGTTGGTTGTCTTCCAACTTTGAGATGAAGGATATGGGTGAGGCTGCATACATTCTTGGAGTTAAGATTTCAAGAGATCGTTCGAAGAGATCGTTGTCTCTTTCGCAAGAAACATATATAAATAAAGTTCTTGAACGATTTCGTATGCAAAATTGTAAACCCATAGACACTCCTATTGCAAAAGGTGAAGGATTGAGCCATAAACTGTGTCCGAGGACTCCACAAGAGAAGGAACAAATGAAACATGTTCCTTATGCTAGTGCAGTTGGGAGCTTGATGTACGCTATGATGTGTACAAGACCCGACATATGTTTTGCAGTTGGAATGGTGAGTAGATACCAATCCAATCCAGGTCCAGCACATTGGAAAGCCGTTAAGAGAATACTGAGGTTTCTGAAGGGAACTGCTGATTTCAAGTTGAATTACTAAGGAAATGATCTGCGACTTGAAGTCTATTCAGATGCTGATTGGGGAGAAGATTTAGATGAAAAGAAATCTACCTCTGGATTTGCTTTCTTACTGAATAATGGCGTCATATCATGGAACAGTAAGAAGCAAACGTGTATAGCCTTGTCCACGATGGAAGCTGAGTTCGTGGCATTATCAGCAGCGGTACAAGAAGGAGTTTGACTTAAGAGATTTTTGGATCATTTAGGTGTTATTAAGAAAGCTGCACATTCATTATTGGTTAACTGTGATAGCCAAGCAGCTATAGCGTATACTAAAGATCCAAAATATCATGGCAAGACCAAACATATAGATACCAAGTATAACTTTGTCAAAGATATGGTTGCACGAAAGGATGTGAACTTACAGTACATATCTACGCATAGAATGGTAGCAGATCCTATGACAAAGCCAATACCTAGAGATGTGTTTTGTGGTCATGTAAAATCTCTAGGATTGCGTAGAGTCTGATGTACTGAATATTGTAATTTCCCTGAGTTGTTCACATTTAATGAATTTGTGTTTTCATCATTAATGCCTATGAATCTTTGTTTGATCTTTATGCATCTTAATGCTCAGTGCATTATATTATGTTGAGAAAGTATGTCGGACAGATAAAAGATTAGCCCACTCACACGGGTAATCGCCTCTATTTACTATGTGATAAATAGAGATGAGACGGTTTTTAAGCTTATTATCTAGGTGATAATCGAGAGCTCAAGCTTAAAATAAATATGTCACCTTAACTAAGTGTTAAGATGAGGACATGATATGTACTATGTCCGAAAGTAAAATACCCCACGTATTTTACTTTATCTGTCTAAGATACCAGATGTGAGTTCTGATGAATTTTGTGAATGAGTAAATACGTGAACTCAAGATAGACATTGGGTATGTCTGAACTATCATCTGTACGGTATTGATGGTGTAGACATACACTCCATGGGAAAGGAGTTAATACCGTAATACGTATTTCATACTACGTATGCATGAGACGACCAATAAGAGTGACAAAAGTTTGATCTCAACTTTCATGCCGTATGAGACTCTTGAGGAAAGGAGTCCCTCAATTTATTGCCCTCATGGCTTTTACTTATTCTCAAGATTTCTATTTAGTGTTTGCTATCTTAGAATGTTGCCAATGGTCATGAGCCGATTCGATCTAATGTGACATTTCTAGAAAAGCAAGTTGAATTGAAATTGAGAGTTTGAAGGAAAGAGGAAGATCGGATTTGGAGAATCACATTGTGGTTTTGTATTCACTGGTCGACCAATTATGACTGTCTTTGGGATAATCATAATTGTGAATACAATATATATATATATATATATATATATATATATATATATATATATATATATATATATCATTGTTTAAAAGAGATCAAGAGAGATATAAATGTGATCGATCGATCTAGGTACTGCATACTAAATTTACTCGGAAAGTGATGCCCATTATGAGCTGCTATATATTCCTAACAGATGTATAGCAACGAGCTCTCAAAGTATGCTGGTCGCACGGATTATTCACCGGTATGAATGTTGAAGAGAGGTAAAGAGAATTCTGTTCGGCCCACCATGTGCGAGTGGGAGATGATGGTTTTTATTAGTGATGGGCTTAAGGCCCGTCCGCCCATGTTGGGCCTAAAGGCCCGGCCCACAGGATTAAGGCCCGTGGATGGAGGAACATATAAAAGGGATGAGAGAGAGGGAGAACACACATTTTCACATATTGTACGTACGTTAATTCTCTCCCTCTCCTCCCAAAAAGAAGAACAAAGGCAACTTCATCTTCCATTCACGGCAAATTGTCGTCATCGGATCGAACATGGCTGAATTCTCTTCCTCTTTTCGGCGTCGGTGTCTAATCTGTGGCTAACAAGGTACGCTCGAATCCGTGGTGTGCTTTACGATCGGTGATACGTGATTTTTCCCGGGCTTGTCTTCCGCGTTCGTTTTAGGGGTTCGATTTAGTATTGAATCCGGTTTTTGGGGATCCGTTAATCCCAACAAATACTAATTCAAAATTGCTTGGAGGATAAGTTTGACTCTACTGGCAAAATTTTAGGAGTGACTGTTGTCTGCATGTGTAGTGAGATCAATGATTATGCTAACGTTTTCCCATCACTTTAATATCTTTTCAAACTAAATTTACATAGAACACTCGTCAAGGGTCGACCCAGTGGCACCTTTTATCCAGAAGAAATCTGGTTCGGGCTAAATTGATAGCCATGTGGAGAAAAACAGAGCGCCTAATGCTGAGCTACATATATCGCATATATTGAATCAGCCAATGGCCCAACGCAACCGTTCAAACATAAACACATGAAAGGTTCTTCACAGTGTTCTGTATGTATTCCAATGGTGTTGATATTGGCTATCGCAAATTAATGCGAATCTTGTTGAGTTAGAACTCATTGGCAACGACTTGTTGGGTGCTTTTCATTTGCCATCCAAGTCAATTCTCGTCCATATGTGTTGGTTCGCTACATCTGCCAATATGATCGAAGGAGCGCTTTATCTCAAATTGACTCTGTCCTTGTGAATTTGTTGTCTTGAACCTGTCAAGGAACTCAATAGGAGGTAGAATACCTCCATGGATAGTCAATATGAAATTATTGACCACCTTAGATTTATCAAAAAATGGTTCACAGGGGAGATGCTAGAGACACTGGCCATAGGCTGTGTCTCGCTATCTATGCTGAAACTATTAGGCAACATTTACTTGGTCAAATGCTACCAAAAACTATTAATTTGAAAAGGTTGAAATATTTGTATGGGGAAGACAATCAATTCATTGGGATATATCACATGATGTTTTAGATAGCTTGAAGTTAAGGATTTTGGATCTAAGTGATAATTTCTTGTCCAGACCAATAACAAATTAGATTGGAGATATTTAATTATTGGAATTGTTTATGATGTCAGGAAACTTACTAAGTGGTCCTTTATCATTGAGCTTTTGCAAATTGAATTCTCTAGTTGTTTTATACCTTGGGACTATCAAATGTCAGGCCAGTAATATTTCATTGTGCCAATGTTACATAAATGAGGTTCTTGCATCTACAAAGTGATGAGCTCACCGGGCCTTTTCCTTAGTTTCTTTCTAGAGCCTCGTCCATCACCATGGGAAAATGCGTTGACAGGTGAGATACCCAACTGGCTTAGTTTGCTGTGAATATTGGAGTTTCTATTTGAAGGTTCAATTTCTCAATCTCTTATGCCATTATAGTTTATTATTGATTTCTTTAGTAATTTCTTCTCCTCACAATAGACTTGAAGATCCATTAGTTCCCGCAGCATTTTTTAACAAATAGTTCCTGTTCAGTTAATAAATAACTTGATTATAGAATATGTCTAAGACCTTGGATTACTGTTGAGAATGTACTCCATTAATTACCTAAATCCAAAAAAATGGTGCAACTTCTAGATTTGAGCTCTTCCGAAATTTGAAACCTTTCAATTTCCTTTCAATGTCAACATGATATTTAAGGCTTCTTATTTGACACAAGATACAAAGTGGAGGGTACGATAATACTGGTACGAAGGGAAGATGTTTCAAGCACGAGCAAACAATGCAAAGGCGGGATTGATGGTGGTGAAGCCGCCAGACTCTGGCCACTGATGTACTTGGACTCGTCAGTCCCCAGATACATAGCAGCCTTCGCCACATCATCTTCCTGTAGACTCACCCCATTCAAAGTTAGAATACACTCGGACTGCTGCACTCTCGTCGATTTTGAAGAACTCCTTTGTCAATGGGGTCAGAATGAAATAAGGCGAGAGACAGCTCGTGCAAATTCCATATCGCGCGAGCTCCACAGCCACGTTCCTCTTGAGCCCCACAACGGCGTGCTTGGAGCTGGCGTAAGAGTGGGACGCGACCCCGCCCACACTCAAGCTGAGGGTTCCAACGTTGATGATGCTTCCACTTCGTGATGGGATCATGGCTTGAGCAGCGTGCTTGGTCCCTAAGAAAACAGCCGTCAAGTTCACGCTGATCACCCTCTCGAAGTCGGCCTTGTCATTGTCCAATATGTTGGCCTCGGGCGGGTTGCTGATTGCAGCATTGTTCACCATTATGTCCAGCTTTCCATGTCGATCGCAGTGGCAATGGCGTTTTCAACATTGGACATCGCAATGCACAAAAGATGCAGTCTCGGGCCCCAGATCCACGCACACCAACTTGCCCAAGTCATCGAATGTCAGCTATAATGACTTTAGCCCCATGCTTCGAGAAGAGCCTTGCGGTGGATTCTCCTATGCCGCCCGCCCCACCAGTGATCACTGCCACCTTTCCCTCCAGTCTGCGAAACCTTATGCTAATGAGGCACACAATCTAGTTTGGCATGAACAAAAGATACTACAACGAGAGCATCTCTACCTTTGATAAGCAAAACTCTACTCTTAAACGTAATTTCCAAGATCCTTAAATCGCACGCACGTTGCCCAAGCCACTTGAATGACAAATTTTCTCATCGTTCAGAAAGAATCTCTTTCAACGTTAGTCCTAAAGCAAGATAGTGTTGGGGTCGCCATGGTTTAAAAGATTGTTTCGAATGAGGCTCTTAGCTACTAGCAAGTGGGTTTTCATATGTTCGGTGACACCAATGGAACCCAAACCTTCTTCTTATATAGACTTTTGGAGGTGGAGACTTAATCTACTCCCATTGAGCCAAAGGATTCATGTGTAATTTCATGGATAATGACAGATCAGGGGGCTACCCTTGGCATGAACATCATCCCAAAACACACTAGGTGATCAATATCATATTATACAACAAATTAATACACGAAAAACTCAAAATTGGTATATTTGTGATAAATTTACCATAAACTAATTTTTTTGACCAAAAAAATCCCAAATTGGTACACATGTAACAAATTTATTCATAAGCTAATTTTTTGACCACCAAAAACTTCAAATTAGACATTCATAACTATCGCAACCTTCTTTTTCTTTTTGGCGCCCGATTAGGGCAGGCGCTTGCGGAGGTTAATGGTAGGCTTAGTTTGGGCTCTCCCAAACCCCCCAATTCACTACTTAATGGTTTGATATTTTTTACTTATAAGTTAAGAAGTCACCACTAATCAATTTGGGATGGGTCGATTAGAAACTCAAACAAAACATTAAGAGGAATATTCGCTCCTGCGTAACTAGAGAAATTAAGATCGGGGACTTGATTATACTAGTTAATTACTAATGCCATTTGATACCTAATCTTATTTAAACCCTAAGGCTTTTTGAATTTTTGAGGGATTTTCCATGCATTTGTGGGGAAAAACACATTTTTTGGGTCTTTTTCTATTTTTTTGTACATAAAAAACATTTTTTTAAAATTTTTTGTCTCTTTTTGGAAATAAAAATCATTTTTGGCATTTTTCTGACTTTTTTTGGCTTTTTTGGGAAAATATCGAATATTTTTTATTTTTATTTTCTGAAAATAATTTATTTTTTATTATTTTATTATTTTATTAAAATATTATTATTTATATATAAGACGGTCGGGTCGGATCCCCGGGTTGGGGCCGACCCGGTCGCCTACGGCAGGCCCGACTAGGCCTGAAACGCGGGCCCAACCCGTAGTTTCCCTAAAAAACCGAGCCCGCATCCTCCCGGGCTCATGTACATTCGGCCCGCAAGACAAAACCAGGCTTGCTTGGCCCGAATAAGAAAACCGGCCCGTTACGCCCAAACCCTAGGGCGATCGCGTCACTCGCCCGACCCGGCGCGACCCGGTTCCGCGACCGCCGCTGCCCCTCTGCAGGCTTAGCGGCCGCGACGACGTCGTCCGCCATCGCCTCCCATGGGGCTCCGCCGGCGCCGTCCCGGCCTACCTAGGCCGACGGTCCGGCCTCCACTCAGCCAGCCGCCGTTGTCGACCACCCTCGCCGGTCGCCGGATCTCCGCCCGCGGCTGTCGATTTTTCTCGGGCGACTCGTCGAATACACTGGGTTCGTTGGCTGAAGCCGACAACTCGACTAACCGGAACTTGAAAACATGCCGGGGCTCGCGACGGACGAAGGGTGAGGACCCAGCAGCGGCGGGAGAGGAGACGATCGGGGCCGGGACTTGCTTGCGGCGGCGGCCGCGAGTCCCGGCCCGTCAATCCGAAACGCAAGAAAGGAAAGAGGACCAGACGAACCCTAGCTCACCGAGAAAGAAGGCGCAGCGGCGGAGCGAGCACGGCCGGGAGGTGGTTGCTCTCTTTCACCCGCGACCCTACGGATCTGGGTCTTTCCTCCCTCTCGCTCACGATCCCTCGAGTTGCAGCTCTCCCCTCTCTCGGGCTCGCTCGTCGCCGGGCTCCCTCGGTGTCTCTCGGAGGGAGCTCGTTTGAGCTCGCGACCAGCTCTCTCTCTCTCTCGCTCACTCGTCAATCTTCCCCTAAAGCCTCTCCGGGGGAAGGTTTCGAGCTTGCTCGTTCGTGTCCGTCCGACGGAGGCCGCCGGCCTTTGGCTTGTCGACCGGACCTCCTCGGCTAAACCGACGTCCCATCCTCGCTCCTCCACCAAGGCACGCTCGGCATTGAAGGCGGCCATTAATGGCGCCTGAGATCCGTCATTTCTGGCCGACGTCAGCCTACCCCCCTCCCCCACCACCAACCGTAGATACTTGCCGTGAGTGCGGGCTGGGGAAAGAAGACAAGGGAGTAGGGGTGAGCGGTTCCGGTTCCGGTTCGGTTCCGTCCGGAACCCAGGAACCTACCCTCCTGTACGAGGTTCTTCAATTTTGGAACCCGGAACCTACCCGTCGAAACCAAGAACCTGGAACCTACCCCGTCACACGTTCCGGTCGGTTCCGGGTTCCACAGTTCTTTTTTTTTTTTTTTTTTTCATTTTCGTATTGGGCGCGAATATCCACAAATAATTCAATAGTTGGCCCTCCATTTTCAATACCGCCAATAAAGAGGAGCAATTCCAGAATACGCCATAAACAACTAAATTCATAGTGGGGGTGCGACATGCACAGGAGCAATCCAGAACACGCCATGACATACACATCCAGCACTCCATTCACAAACAGCACTCCATTCACAAACGAGGTAACACAAAGATCAAATTTTCTATGCCCTTGCACAAACCGACACAAATTGTACATCCTACTCGAAATAAGCAAAAGCAAACGATAGCTTGATCTTCACACATGACCAACGCGTACTCGACTCGGTCCGATTCTTGAAAATCACTCACTCACACGTACACATGGAAACCCTAAACTACCGGGCCGAGGAACAAAAACCGTCAAAGCCGCGAACGGGAAAAGGAGAGGAGGTCGAGGCGAAACCAACCTCCGAGACGAAGAAGAGCTCGCCGCCGCCGCCTCCTGCTTCTCCTCCTTCGGCTTCGCCGCCGATCGCAGCCCGTAGCAGAGTAGCTTCGTTGGGGCGGAGGCGAAGGGGTGTGGAGTTAAGGTTGAAGTAAAGACATCCTAGCAGTAAAAGGGTGCCTGACGATCTAGGACTCTTTGTCCCTGAATCTAACACAAGGAAAGAACCACACATACCCAGTGACCGTCCTGCTTATTAGGCGAAAGTATGGCACGCCGCGGGTGTGCCGTAGTTCAACAACCAGAGCAATACATTACAAAATTCCAAAACGAACTTCCTTATTTACACCAGCGATCAAGTGAATGGTTTGGTTTTCCAGATAGCAAATCAGCAAGTATTGCTGTTAATCGATTGTTAACAGAGCTCTAAGATTTCGCATTTGCCCTGTTGTGTATAGGTATCAGACCTGAAAAGTAGCATGCATAATAGCTGGCCAACACTGGCATGCCCAAGCGGCGATGGTGAACAGTTGGGCGAGCAACGAGCTGCGTCGGGGGGCTGGCGAGTGAGTAGCCTCCACCTGGGGGATGAGCGGCGTCGACGGCAAGCGGCTGAGCAGCGAGGCGAGCGAGGGGTGACGCATCCAGCGGCGGTCTCGAGGGAGGTCCGGTGACGGCGACGAAGACACGAGTCTCACGGCACCAACGGCGGCACGGACGGCGCGGCGAAGACGACGGCAGTCGCGGCTCAACCCACGGCCAAGAGGGGAAGAGCTCGGTTCTGGCGGCGGCGGTTCGGAGCAACGACGGCCCGAACGGCCGAGCGAGCAGCGGCAAGAGGTGGTGACAGTGGCTTGGGGACGGCGGCGGCGGCTCACGGCGGCAAGGGGCGGCGCGGACGGCGCGATAGCTTGTCGGGCTCAACGGCTCGTCGGACGAGCGGTGGGTGGTGGTGGTTCAGTGGCCAAGAGATGGTGGTGAGTAGGGCGTGGGGCGGCGATGTGGTGGTGGGTGAAGCGGCAAGGGGCGGCGAAGAAGAAGAAGAGGAGGAGGAGAAGAAGGGGTGAAGCGGCGAGGGGCGGCGAAGAAGAAGAAGAAGAAGAAGGGGAGAGGAAGGGGTGGGGTTTCGGCCGAGAGAGGGGTAAAGAGAAGAGAGAGAAGAGAGAGAAGAAAAGAAAAAGGTTGGGGGCGGGAAGTGACGGGAGCAGGAAAAAGGGGGGAAAAGAGAGAGAGAGAGAGAGAGAGAGAGAGAGAGAGAGAGAGAGAGAGAGAGAGGGAAAAAGAAAGGGAAGGGGGAAGAAACGTAGGGGAAATAGTTTTTTTTTTAAATTTTGGCCGGTTCCGGTTCCGGTTCCGGTTCCCGTAGGAACCGGAACCGGAACCGGAACCGGAACCGGTCTCTTAAGAACCGGGCCGAATTGGACCCTCCGGTTCGGTTCTCCGGTTCCCGGGTTCTACCTGGGAACCGTGCTCACCCCTAAGCAGGAGGGCAAGAGGAAGAAGACAAAGGGGAACGGGGCGGGTCGGAAGGAATCATTCATGCAAATTTATAGTCATGTGGTAGATTCTAATGACATATGGTTTGCTAGAGAGCCATTACTTACATAAGATGTACCCAAGCAAGTTGGCAAAAAGAAGAAACAAAGAACAAAGTCAATGAATGAAACAATCGAAAAAAATTTGAAGACAATAATGAAAAAAGTTGAGCAAGAACTCATGGGAACAAAGTTAAAGAGACAGAATATCACAATCACTTGAGTAAAATGTGGTGGGTTAAGGGCTTAACGGGTATCATTGTAAGAACCCACCGATAGTATTTACAATATTAACACCAGCCCCAACAGCATTTATAGTCTCCTCATGTTTACAAGATGCAGTAGAAAGTACCCCCTTAGGCTCAACATCTTAACCTGAGACGATGGAATCATTTGCATTAATTTTTGGCAACATTTCAAGCTCAATATCATCTATGAGAAAAGAAAATATGTGGGTACTTATTTTTTTTTTTGGTGAAGGAAAAAAAAAATTTGGTGAAGAAGATGTGGGTATTTGTTTGTGCTTGACTTTGTTTTGACTAATGATTTATTTTGCGGTTCAAGTGTAGGTAAAGAGCAAGATATAAGGACCTCAACTTAAAGGTCTCCTTAAAAGTGATCAAAGATGAGCTACTTTTTTGAAATACTTAAGAGCAACAAGACTAAAGTACAAACTCTCTTTGTTTTACTGGTAATTGATATGGATGGATCTGTTTTGGAAGATTTTCTTGTGTTGGGATGTCTCTTTTTGCCTCGATATAATGTGAATCAATTAAAGTTTATCTAGTGCTATTTGGTTTGCTATGGAATGTCCCAGCATGGCATCTTGTAGTCTGGTGTTACTGACAACAAGTTTACATGAGCTCATCAGTCCAACAAAGAAAAAAAAAAAATATGGAACAGCAACATCAAATAAATGACCTGCAAAGAGCAATGAACACAACAGTTCGACAACACATCAAGTTAAAATGCACTGTAGTATATAGACCAGAGAAAAAATATAGAGCTTCAATGGGCTCTGTCAAAGATTGAGCTTTGTACACAAAAAAATATAGAATGTCCAACTTAAATGAAACCAAAGACATCTTGTAGAACGAAAAAGAATCAGCATTAACTCATCATTGAACACTTGAATTAATCTAACTTCAATATTTCCATTACAACTTTAATATGTGCGCATAACTTGTGCAACACTACAAGAAAGAGAAGACAACAAATGAATTTACAAAACAATTTCCAATTGATCATATGCAGTGATCACAGCCCATCCTATTTCAACCAATCTAAAGCACCCGATAAAAGTTGAAAGGCTTCACTAATGGGCTAATGAATTGATGCGATTATAGTTCTTCTGACTCCATCTCTTTGGTCCAAGCTAGCTATTTTGCTCATGACATAATAGGGTATTGTGTTGTCGAGTCCAACAGTTGGTTTGTCAAGGAAGAGAAGCTTCGGGTAGGTGACAATTTCCAGGCAAATGCTAACTCTTCTCTTTTGACTATCACTTAGTCCTTTGGTCCCCGAGCCTCCAACTCTAGCGTTCCATGGCATCTTTTAGTCCCATTGATGAGTGAAGAGAAGATAGGTCTTGATCATTAACCACTGAATGTAAGATCACCTCAAAAAAGTAGATGGTTGACTTAGGTTCAATTTTTTTGCGTGAAGTCATATTATTTCATAAAACTAGAAAAATGAAGGATTTGAGGGAAAAATTGATTACAGAGGTCTTCCTGGTCAAAGTAACATCATTCCTTGGCTCTTTTGATTCATCAGTATCATAAGTTTCAAGCTCGACGTCATGACACTTTGATAGTCTCGAGCGGCCCTTGTTGGATCCATGCCTGCTTCCATCATAACAGAAGCTGCTTCTATTTCCATGCCAATGCTGCTTTCTGTGGAATAGATGGCCAAGTAAGTAGAAAGAGATAGAACTATGAAAGGCTATGAATAGTGAAGACATGCAATGAAGGGTTTCAAAAGTGGATGACACGAGACAATTTTTAACGATCACCTTGGTGTTTCGAGGACGCGTTAGGTTTCCTGCTATTGAGAAGTAAAATATTGTGCAACATGCTAACGGAACCATGTGGCAGACAAGCTAAGTCTAGTCATTTACCAAAAGTACAAGGCAATTAACCCTCAACGGCACTTTAGAGTTAATAGAGATGAAATTTTGGAAAGAAAGACATATCAGGTAATCATCTCAAAATAGGACAATGCATTGTCCATAAAACATACTCAAACTAGATAGAAACCTATCGAAGGAATACTAAATTTCTTGTGCACAAGAGTTAGTACTCTAGCAGTTTGCTTCAGATGAAGCATTTCTCAGCATATTTAACAAGAAATTAGCCAAAACTTGTTGAATTCTCAGCTAATCACCACAGAGCCAGAGTTTTGATTTCATATTGAATATCATGAATCAATTGCAAACCTCGTTCTCTCGGCCATCGCCGCCGCTGCCCGTTGCCGGGAAGGGCCGGCGACGGCGGGGGAGGTTCGGCTGGGGTTGCCGGGCCTTGGCCAAGGGCCGGCAACCCCGCCAACCGGCGGCGAGGGTCGCAGCCCTCGCCCGGATCCGGCGAGGGTCGCCGGCCCTCGCCCGGGAGAGCCAAGGGCCGCCGCCCGTAGGGGGTCGCCCCGGCGGGTGGCGGCCTTGGCCCGGCCAGCGAGGGCCGCCGACCCTCGCCGGATTTGGGCGAGCCCTCGCTATTGGCCAAATTTGGGCGAGGGCTCGCGAGCCCTCGCCACTGATCGGCCGAGATCGCGGCCCTTGGCCGGGCCTTGTGACCCCCCGACCCTCCCTCGCCGTCGCCGGCCCTTCCGGCGGCGGTGGGGGGGGCAACGGCGGCGGGCGAGGGCCGATCCCTCAACCGCCTCCCCACCTTTCCGTTTTTTTTTTTAATAAATAATTTAAATTATTATTTTTAAATATTTTAAATAATTTTAATTTTAAATTTAATTTTTTTATTTTTACCACATCAGCCCAAAACGACGCCATTTTGGGCTCGCTTCACCGGAAAAAAGCCACGTCAGCCTTTTGGCCGGACTTTGGCCAGAGTGGCACTTAAGTGATCCATTTTTCTTTGAATGTGACACTTAAGTGTACATTTCGTAAGTTATGGCACTTAAGTATCCTTTTGTGTCAAGTTATGGCACTTGAAGCGTTCTTATCCCCTTAAGAACCCTATTTGGAATGCGTAGTGTTATCCTCAAAAAGACTTCCTGTAGGGAGTTATAGAGCATTTATGAACGGAAAACCAAATAATCCTAAAAGCATCCTGATACTAATTTAAGTCAAATGGCTGTTGAAATAATGACTTGCAATTGGTTTGCAAAACTTAAGAGACATTTCATTTGACGTCAATCATGTCAGAGACATAGCTTGAGACAATATTTTCTGTTAAGACTAGCATTATTACTTGGAGGGGAGCGAATAAGTGATTATAAATAATTAAAATGGAATTTAAAACAACGAAGTTCAATATTACGAAAGAACAAAGTTTCATGAAAAACTATGCAATGATTAGATCTTGTATGATGAAGAACTACGCAATGATCAGACTTTATTGTGTGCAACAAACATAATAAATGAGAGATTAAATGGAAAATTACACACAACAATTATAATGTTTCGGCTTATGATGACCGATAAGTCTACGTCTACCTGAAAAACACTCATCATCAAATCAAAGTTTTTACTCTAGATAAGTTTTGTCACTCTTCAAAGTCAATTTGGGAAATTTCTTCAATATATGTCAACCCTCCAGCCTCATGCCGTTTTTCCCACACTACTACTTGTGAGCCTACATCACATGGGGACCATCTGAAATTGGAAAGATCAGGTTAGATGAGGACAGCGACAAACCCCTAGTTGAGTGGGTCCTGGGCGAGTTATCAACAAAATGGAAATGCCCCCACCTTTTTCATCTCGCTCTTTGTTCTTTTTCTCTGTTTATTTTAATACGTGATTGCCAGCTAGAGTCGATGTATGACGTGGCTGGTGTTGGGGGTGGCGATAGAAGAAAACGAAGCGATCAGTGTATGGATTTTCATTTATTGTGGATATCCCCAAATTAATCGTAGTTTTTTTTCTTTTTCCCCTAAAAACTTCAACTTAAATAATTATCTCAAAATTCTATAGATATTTCATGTACTCTTCACTATACTATACAAGGAAATTTTATAATTCTATTCCTTGTACTCTTATTTTGATATCAAATGATTACGAGGAAATGCCTATCGAATTACTCTCTGCATCATCGGTTGCGTCATTTTTTGTCCTCTAGCTGAACCCATTGCACTCAAGTGTTGATTCGATTGCGTCATTTTTTGTCCTCTAATTGAACCCATTGCACTCAAGTGTTGATTCGAGACTTCATCGATATTATATTGGAAATTCTTAATTTTTTTATAAGTTATTTTTCTATGTTATAGGCAGTTGTGATATTATAATGATTATCTATATCTCTTCATCCATAAGTATTCACATCTTTGATTGAATATATTATCTTAAATATTCGTTTCATAGAATCTATAAGTAAGTTGATATGATATTCATTAGGATATATCGAATTATACACAGATTCCACGTTCCTGTTTTTCGCATTATTCTCAACTTTTCTGGATAAAAATAATATCACCATTTGACTGGCCGTTTTTAGATGAGCCAGCTCTCGAATTTGAGTTCTTGTCACATTTCGGAGCTGCACGCGTTCTCACGTAGCCTCCACTTGCCAGTTGCCACAGCACCAAAGGCTCAGTTCCTCTGACCCGTGCAAAATAAAAATCGAATCTTTCGATGGGCTCGCGTAATTCCAGGTCACCTCGTGCCGGCGTCGCTCTCGACGAAATCTGCGGAGGCATCGGCACGGCACTGTCAGATAAAGAATGCATCTGCTTGTTGGAAATGCAGGTTCCAAACTTTGCTCCAGGGAAGGTCCATTCCCCTCCACCCGCCCCACCCACCACCGCCCCGCCACCCGCACCCCACCCCCCTTTTCTCTCTCTCTCTCTCGATATATCGGCCGAAGGCCCTGACCCTTGAAGTGGTGGAGACTAGAGACTGAGAGGGAAGATGGGTCGTCGCGTTTCGTTTCTGGGTCTCTGTTTCTGGGTTTGCATGTTCTGCTGCGGCGTCGCTAGTGCCGATTCGCCGGGCTCTTCTGGGGAGGAGGGTACTGTCCAGGTGAATCTCTCCGTCGGGGAAAGTGCCATTGCGGCGATCGACGAGGACTTCGTGTGCGCGACTTTGGATTGGTGGCCTCACGAGAAGTGCGACAATGGAGTCTGTAGTTGGCACCGCGCTTCTCTGCTCAATCTGGTAAAACCAGTTCTTCAGCTGAAATGCTTCTGAAGTCTTATTCTGATAAAAAGAAGGAAACATGAAACTTCAAAATGGAAGCTTTAATGCCTTCGAACGGTACTATACAATGAGAAAAATGTTTCCTTTATTATCTGGTTGATTTGTGTAAGTTAAGTTCATGTGCTTCTTTGGTGTGTGCCCATAAATTGGTGGTGAGTTAGCAAAGCTTGTTGTTTGTTGTATTTAATTTGAATTGAACTTGGGTTCTGTCGAATGATATGTGTAGGCATATCGTAGGAGAGCCATTCTTTTGCTTCTTATTTAGTAAACTGAGCTCTGAGCTCTGAATCGCCGTCTGATACTCTGCTTCCTTAATGGTGCAGGACCTCAGCAACAAGATATTACTTAATGCAGTGAAGGGTAAGACATCAATTCCAGGCATTTGCGCTTTTAAGCTTTTGGAGCATAGTCATTCTTGGCTTCTTGTTAAGTATTATTGATTGTATGAATTTGAATTGCTGCAGCATTTTCCCCATTAAAGATGAGATTGGGTGGTGCTCTACAAGACAAGGTCTTATACGACACTACCGATCTTAAACAACCCTGTACTTCATTTGTTAAGAACGGTTCTACTACATTTGGATTCACTCAGGGATGCCTAACCATGGCTAGGTGGGATCAGCTCAATGCTTTTTTCAAGGAATCTGGGTAAGAAACATTTATCTTGAAAATTTTTTGAGGAACTGGCAAAATTCGTTTCTTATAGTGATGTTATTCTATACTTACAGCGCAAAGATTATTTTTGGACTAAATGCTCTTAATGGACGAACAATACCACCTCAAGGCCCTGCAGTGGGTACTTGGGACTCAACAAATGCCGAATCTTTTATACGTTATACTGTCAGCAAAAACTACAGGATTTTTGGTTGGGAACTCGGTAAGAACATACATTATTCTGCTTCTGGAGCCACAACAGTTGACTCTTCTCTTTCATCCCAACATCCATTTGTTCTGGTCATTTCTCTGATGCACATGCCTGGGATTATGGTTTTATTAAGCTTAAATTTTAATCTTCTTGCTGTGTTTGTAATATTCTATACTTTTGCCACAAGTGACATTGAAGCAAGCTCTGTTTTTATAGACAATTCTATTTCGATAGTAGCTTCATGAGTGAATTCTGAGTAGATGTAAAAGCTTTTCACCATCCGTGATGATGTGGCATGTAGACATTAACATTTCCACCCTTTTGGTCAGGGAATGAACTGAGTGGGACTGGAGTCGGTACGAGAGTAACAGCAAGCCAGTACGCGTGTGACACAATCTCTTTGAAGAACTTGGTACTAGACATTTACAAGGATGTAGAGCCAAAGCCTCTAATCCTAGCGCCAGGAGGATTTGTTGACTCACTTTGGTTTAAGGAATTCCTGGACAAGACGCCAAAATCCTTGGATGTAATTACTCATCACATCTACAATCTGGGATCAGGTATCCTTTTTAGGAAAATTTGAATCTTAGAGAAACAAATTAACTAGTTAATCATTCTTCATTCAGACAAGTATATTTTTATTGCTTGCAGGAGCTGATCAGCACCTTGTCGAAAGGATTCTCGATCCAACTGTGCTTGATGGTGAACTTGCGACATTTAGCAATCTGCAAGGCATAATCAAAAGTTCTGCGTCTGCTGCTTCGGCTGTTGCGTGGGTTGGTGAAGCAGGAGGAGCTTACAACAGTGGCCGGGATCATGTTTCAAATACTTTTTTATATAGTTTCTGGTACTTTATCCGATCAAAGAGACAGCTTCTGTTTTATTTTGTCGACAATATGATAGAGACTCTCTTCATGTGGCAATAGGTATCTGGATCAGATGGGAATGGCATCCACTTTTGATACAAAAACATACTGCAGACAAGCATTTATTGGTGGAAATTATGGTTTGCTCGATGCAACTTCTTTCATTCCAAATCCTGACTATTACAGGTGATTTTATAGTCAAAGTCCTGTATCATTTTCGAAATTCCCATGCTTGGCATGTTTCAGCTAGGACATAGCAAAAGTATTGAAAATTACATTCTAGTGCAACTTGTTAATAGTCTGCTTTGCTCTGCAGTGCTCTTCTTTGGCACCGCCTCATGGGGAGGAAGGTTCTAGGAGCAAGCTTATCTAGATTGGACAAGATCCGTGCTTATGCTCATTGTGCAAAAGCCTCTGTAAGTTTGTTTTGCATTTTGACCAGTATCTCCTTCTATTTCTTGTGCATTAGGAAAAAAAGAAATACTCTGATTCTTGGTGTTTAAATTGCAGAAAGGGGTCACGTTGCTGCTCATAAATCTCGATGGCAACTCCCCTGCTGAGGTCACAATTGTTAATAATGGAAAAAGGTTCAAGTCTCCACAAGGTTCCAACAATGAAAACCTGAGAGGAGAATACCATTTGACGCCCAAGGACGGGGATCCGCTTAGCCAAACGGTGCTGCTGAATGGAAACATTTTAGATGTGAGTCCATCCGGCGAAATACCTGCTCTGGATCCTAAATACATGAATTCATCAAGTCCAATAGTAGTCGGCCCTCATTCAATTGTATTTGTTGACATGCCGTACTACGGCCATCCTGATTGTAGTTGAGAGGAAGAAGGCACAATTTGGTGGTTACATTCCTACCATTGGTTAAGCAGGAGAAATAATATACCAATGTCTTTAATCCTACTGGGCTTTTTCTAGTTTATGAGAGATTGACACAATCAAGCCCTCGGAAGATGACCGGCAATGCCCAAGTTGTCAGGCAACTCATCACATGGGCATTGCATCTACTTTTGATACAAAAATGTACTGCAGACAATCACCGGTAGGTGGAAATTATGGTTTGCTCAATGCAACTTCCATTGACCCAAATCCTGACTACTACAGGTGATTGTAATTGAATTCCATCATCAACCTTTAAATTTCTAAATTCAACATTTTCAAGCTCTTGATGTCTTTTGGGCTGGTTTCGACGCTACCTGATGGGTAAGGACATCTCTTCTTCTCTCATGGTTTATTCATGGTTCTTTTGTCGTTAAATCCTTTTCTCGCACTTCTACGTAACGGAACCATATAATTTTTTTGGCTCCACCTCCCTCAAAAAAGTCCTAAAACCTACATATTGACACAATTTGGCAGTACATTTAGAAACCAAGCGTAAACACGAGCATACTTGCTTGGCACACACTCTCTCTTTTTGCAGCATGTTACTGTAATGAGACATTTAGATTCTGATTTCTTCTCTGCAATGCGCTGCTCTGACACCAACTCATAGGGAGAAATGTCCTGGGAGCAAGCTTCTCTGGATCGAACAAGATCTAAGTCTATGCTCATAGTGCAAAAGCCTCTGGAAGTTTGTTTCGCATCTTAATTGGCCAAAAAACTGGGGTGTCCTTTGAGTTTGTGCTTGCTATCTGATTCAAAATACCAGATATTGGAGAAAGGGGTCACGTTGCTGATAATAAACCTGGACGGCAGCTCCATTTTGAAGTCATGGTTGTTGGTTTAAAGAATAGCATTCCGCTTCGAGAGGTTTAAACAATGCAAATAGGAGGGAAGAATACCATTTGACAGCAAAGGATGGGAATCAGCAAAGCCAGATGGTACTGCTTAATGGAAATATATTAGCCGTGAGTCCGTCTGGTGATTAAATACATGAATTCGTCAAGTTCAATAGTAGTCAGTCCTCATTCTATCGTATTTGCTCACATGCCATATCATGTCATTCTGGCTTGTAATGGATAGGAGATGGAACCCGAATTAGATTATTACAATGAAGAAGAGGAATAATGCAATTTGTTCTTTTTTGCAATTCCTCCGTCAATCCTAGTGCCTTGTCTACTCTGTCAGCGAACTAATAGTCAATTGAATGTTCCTATTTGCGTGTCCAAAGAAAATGCAGAATTCAATGTCGAAGAAATTAATGGCAACAATCCTGTACGACTTTTGTGACAAGCCACGTTTACAATCGATTTACTAAATCCTTTAACAGATCTGACTGTTGCCTTCGGAATAACTTGTGGTGACAAACTGAAGCAATCCATTGGAGTCTAGATTAGTATATTAGCCTCTCACCTTGAAGACCGTGATTGTGTCCACGCAATAAAATGATCCTTTTGTTCTGTCTTCCAACGACAACGCTGTCTAAAATAATCCAGAGAAGCAAACTAGAGGGACTAAAAGTATCAATTATTGTATAATTTAATGGAGACACAGTCAATGTGAGGGCTGTGTTCTGTACCTGAAGCTGAGAAGCGAATTCGTCAAATACATTTTTCCCCAATAACTCAATTTATTAAAGCTTGTATTGACTGATGACAACCTCACCAGACAGTTCTGCTAAGAAATCCAGTTTATTTACATGCATGAATCCAAGAGACAAATCCAAGATAATCTTGCAAGTTGTTTCTGATGGGACCCCTTGCTCCTCCACATGGGACACAATGAGAGTGAAACATAATACTTTTCTGGCTGCAAAAATAGGATCTTTCTTCGTAAACTCCTACTCATTGGCAACCGCATCAAAACAAGGTCTCTTGCGTCTCTTCCGAACCTGAACCTGAAAAGCAAATTGGTCAATGGACATTTTTCCTCTAGAACTCAATTTTTACATTCATTAATCCAAGAAACAATTCCAAGATAATGTTACAAGTTATTCTGGTGGGACCTCTTTGCTCCTCCACATGTGAAACAATGAGAGTGAAACATGGCACTTTGCCGGTTTGACTTCTCTGAACAAAACAAGTACAAATAGAATCTTTCTTCAGAAACTCCTAATCATCAGCAGCCCCGCCCTCTTCCTCACACAGCATTAATTATCATGGCTTGTGAAACAGAAAATGCAGATTCTGTGACATTTCCAGTGGTCGACATTAGCCTTCTCTCCTCAGAAGATGAGCTTCAGAAACTGAAGTCAGTTATCAGCTCTTGCGGTTGCTTCCAGGTCACTGTTTCTGAAATATTTCCATGCTTTTTCGGACTAGTCTCTTTGTTTATCTTTATAGTTACATTTATAACATCAAGCGCAAAAAATTAGATGATGATAGTGATATATATGATGCCATTAGTATTTACATCCTTAGTGGATGTCATGAACCATGACAGATGCAATTCCTTTGGAAGGTCACACGCTTAAATTTGCCACACATTCCAATTTCGGAGAAATATTTCCTTCATTTACATTGTTAAATGATTGAAACAACCTCACTGCAGATGAGCTACATTCAATAAGCGTTCCACCTTAATTAATCTCCCTTACACGTTTATTAGTTTTCTCCTTTTTCGGTACCTTCCCTTCTTTTTTAAGCTACGAAACATAGACTTTTACTGAAACCCTTGTTCTTTTGATGTCCAGAGGAAAATAAAACCTTTACTATGTTAGGCGGCTAAGTTATCAGTTGCTCCATATTGCTATACAACGACTTAAAAGTCTCAGTGAAGTCTGACTGCTCAAAATTTAAAACAAACGGTTGCATGGTCGTTGCATGCTCAAGAAGTCTTGAGTTTAGTTTCCTGCATCTTCTTTTGCACATTATTGGGTTCCATAGTTTCCCTTTTTCTGAAAACTAATTGTGGAGACGTGTATTCATCAATCGTTGGTACTGGCAGTTGTTTTTTCCCTATAAAGATATGCTAGAGCTTTGAAGTTGATCAGAGTTTTCAAAATGTTAGGCTGTGGGTCACGGATTATCGATTGACTATCTCGATAAAGTGCGTGAAGTTGCTCAACAGTTCTTTGCATTGCCAGTTGAAGAGAAACAGAAATATTCACGAGCTACGAATGAGGCTGAAGGGTATGGAGATGACTTGGTTGTAAATGAGAACCAAGTTAAGGACTGTTGCTATCGCTTGTTTCTGAAAGTACTCCCAGAAGATCAAAGGAGGATGAATCTTTGGCCCGAAAATCCTGCTGATCTCAGGTATGTCCAAAGGCAACTGCCAACTTGTTGTTTCATGTACCAAGATTGCAATTGTAAATACTCATGGAAAATGAAACGCTTCTGTTTCTCTATGAATTCCTCGCTATTCAAATATATTGTCTCAAAAGAAATGAATATGTTGCTTCATTAAACTAGTGAAACACAGAAAAACAACCTACCCAAAAGTCTGGACAAGTAAGATGCGAAATTCGCAAGTCTTAGCAGCAATAGAATGATATTGCATGACTGCTTTATTCCATAATGATGTTATATACCCTGATTTAAATTTGTTCATTCTTTCTTGTCTTTCTCATTGACAGTGAAACCTTGCACGAGTATACTCTCAAGATAAGATCAGTGATGAATGATCTTTCTAAGGCGATGGCCAGGTCACTCAAGTTGGAAGAGAACAGCTTCTTGGATCAGTTTGGAGACCGGCCGGTGTTGGAAGTAAGGTTCAACTTCTATCCACCATGTTCCAGGGCTGGAGTTTTTGGATCCAAGCCTCATTTAGACAGATCGGCAATCACCGTCCTTTTGCAAGACAAAGAAGTGGAAGGCCTCCAAGTCCTCAAGGATGGCATGTGGCACACGGTTCCCATTATTCCCCACGCTCTCGTCATCAATCTGGGTGGTCTGATGCAGGTACGCATTCTGCATCATTGTAAGGAAAATATCGAGAAAGTTGCATCAGTTGGGTCTGAAAATGCAAACATTGGGGTTGGAAATCTATCAATGGAGCAACCGTGTGCGCTTTCTTCACTGTGGAAGTGACTGTCACTATATATATTCATTTCATTAGATATAGGCATGGAGTTTGTTGAATGTTGAAATTATAAGGATTAATAAGCATTGACCTAGCCTATGCGCATGTTACACAAACTTTCCTAGATATCCCAGTGTTTACTACGTTAGTGAATTTGATTGGTGACACGATTTGCAGGTAATGACCAATGGGATGTTCAAGAGCCCCTTACACAGAGTATTGACGAATGCAAACAAGTTGAGGATGTCAATCGCTGTGTTTGATGAGCCAGAGGCAGAGAAGGAGATCGGACCAGTCGACCACTTAGTCAGCCACACGAGGCCGAGGTTATATAGAAGTACCAGGAACTTTGCAGCTTTCAACTACGAGTGCTTCCAGAAAGGAAAGGATTCACTCGAGGAACTTCGAATTTGACTTATTCCAGTATCTGCTGTCTAGGATGCATGTTGGTGTACATGGCATGAAACTGAGTGCTAGTTTTGTGCCCTAAATAAGCATCAGAAGTGGCAAATGTGGACACAAGATGCTCAATAATGTTGTGGTTTCTCAGTAGAGTGAAAGAAATATAGCCACAGGACAATTGTTATCAAAGCTGTAATGTCATCAATGATCATAATCAATATATGTAATGCGACAACCTATGAGACGATACTCCAGCCTTGATGACTAGATGTTCACTAAAATTCACCGTATAAAGATATTGGAATAATGAATTTTGGTCCCCCACAACTGCTAGACGTGAGCAATGACCTCACTCAAGGTTTTTAAACCCTAATGTTTCTTCTATCGATGTAGACAAGCTCTCAACTTGCTGGTAGTTTGCTGAACCTTAAGAAGCATGAAATGAGAAGCAACGTGTCAATGTCTGTCCACAAAAAGGTCTCTCATTAAAGCTTGCAATGACTGACAAAATGTCCACGTATCGAAGATAATGAATTCAAGGTTAGGAAGCAAATTTATGCATGGCGGGTCCCTTGTGTTCCTCCACATGAGGAATATTGAGAGTGAGAGAAATGGTCTCTTTTGCCGGCCTGAAGTCCTTTCATCATCCTTTCCAGACAAGTACAGACAAGATACTCCTCACCAACTCTCTCACTAAAATTATTAAATCGCGTCATGAGTTTGAGCCGTGCACGAAATCTGAGAGGATTTTCCTGTTTGCTCAAAATGAGGAGTGCCCAGTTATCCAAAGCAAACCAAGAAAGAGAAATGTGAGAAAAAGTTCCATGCCACTGCAGGAGAAAAGAGAAAATTCCAAAAAGGGACCACCATAGAAAAAATGAAAAATTCCCAAAAAAGGCTTGAAGTGCTCTTTTTTTTTTTTTTTTTTAAATAAGAATTCAAATGAACTTTATTTCAAACAAGTTCAAAGCGCCATTATTTCCTCAAATAAAAGCGTAAAATAAATTTTATTTTAGATAAGAGCCTGAAACAATTTTGTCTGTTCAAATAAAAGTATGAAGTAGCCATATGAGTTTCAAATAAGAGCTTGACTTTCTAGTGATCAATAGTATCGATAAATTTTCTCATTTTTTCTTCCTTTTTTTTTTTTTACTGATTCTTCTTCTTCCTCTTTGGCCACCAATGACGCCATAAAAGGCTTATGAGGGTCGTCCTCACCCCATTCAGCAAGGCCCATTCACACTAGCCACGGCCGAGGGACGACCTTGCTTGGGCAAAGCTACACTCGCCCGGGAGGCCGCCCCTCGCAGCCACTTGTGAGGTCGACTCGCCTACCCCAAGCGAGGGTTCGACAACCCCCACTAGCTGCCCACGAGGGGTGGGTGGCCTCACCCCTCATCGGCTGCTACCGAGCCCTCATCAACTTTTGCTAGCAGTTGTCGGTTGACACCGAAAAAGAAAAAAGAATAGAAAATTTAGATGAAAATGTCATTGACCAGTTGGAAAATTTAGCCACCTAACGACCTGTGAGGTCAAATCCTTATTTGAAATAATTAAAGTCACTTCAAACTCTCATTTGAAATAAAGTCAATTTCAAGTTTTTATGTGTGAAAATGAGGATATTACGGACTTTTTTTCTAGAACTTTTCTCATGAGAAAATAATGGAATCTTTACCTTTATTTTATGGGCTAGCGAAGTCTTTGCCACAGAAAGGGGAAAAAAAATTAGTGGCAAGATATGATCAGTTTTCACATTAATGTTACAACAACAATCGAACCACCATAAAGCAAGATTAAGCATAAATAAGCGCCTTCTCACCAGCTCTTGCTCACCAAATTCGAACCTACCAGAAGCAAGATCTCTCTCTACCACTCAGATAAGAACTTGTGATGGCTTGTGAAGCAGATGTTGATGTTCCAGTGAAATTCCCAGTCATTGACCTCAGCCTTCTGTCCACCGAAGATGAGCTTCAGAAACTCAGCTCAATCCTCAGTTCTTGTGGATGCTTCCAGGTTTCCACCTCTGCAATCTGTTTCGTGCATGTTCAGAGTAGTTTTGTGTTTATGGTTCTGTTTATCTGAGGTACAAAGAAGCTTGCAAGCGGGAATTGGGTGATATTAGTGACGGCCTATAGTATATTTGCACCGATTCACCACTGAAGATCTTGAAAAATTAGTGGGTTTTGCTTCCTTTTGATGTCGAGTCCATAACTATTAGTGGGTTGCTTTGCTAATGTGATTTCGCCATAGATTCTTCATGGTCTTCAGTCAAATCTCACTGTCGAGTCAATGCCATTCGGTAAGTTACACTTCTTATACCTAAATTGCATCTCAAAAATTGTTCTTTTATGTAAGTTGTTAACCGGTAGAAAATTGCCCTAATTGCTCAAGAACTGTAATGCAGTTGAAGAATCGACCACAACAAGATTTCCCCTTTCTGACGTTAATTTGTTCTTTCGATTAATGATTAGTAATTTTCAGCTTAATTGTTTTTCTTTTAGTTATTTTGGTTTTACACCGGTTTGGGGTGAGTGGATCAGTTGCATATATGGATCACTCGATTCCCCGATGATAAATTTGTGCTTATGTTTAATGACATATGCGAGATCTCAACTGATCAGTTTCTAAACTCTCAGGCAATCGGTCACGGAATGTCTGTTGGATATCTTGATAAAGTGCGTGAAGTTGCTAAAGAGTTCTTCGCGCTGCCAGATGAAGAGAAACAGAAATGCTCACGAGCTTCAAATGAGGTTGAAGGTTATGGCAGTGACTTGGTTGTGACCGAAACCCAAATCAGAGACTGTTGCTATCGCCTGTTTCTTAGAGTGTTTCCTGAAGATCAAAGGAGGCTCAATCTTTGGCCTGAAAATCCCTCTGATTTTTCGTATATGTCTTGCCCTCTATTTATTTTGTTAGTTGATGGACCAAAACTGCAGTTGTAAATAATCAACAGTCTAATTGGCAATAGAATGATATTACATGACTACTCATTCCATTTATGATTTATTATCTCGTGATTTACTTCTATTCATTCTTTTCTCTCATTATGATGGACAGTGAAATCTTGCATGAATATGCCCTCAAGGTGAAATCGATGATGAATCATCTTTCCAAGGCCATGGCGAGGTCGCTCAAGTTGGAAGAGAACAGCTTCTTGAACCAGTTCGGAGGCCAGTCGGTGATGCAAGTGAGGTTCAACTTCTACCCACCCTCTTCCGGGACTGAAGTCTTTGGTGTCAAACCTCATTCAGACAGATCAGGAATCACAGTTCTTCTGCAAGACAGGGAAGTCGAAGGCCTCCAAGTCCTAAAAGATGGTGCTTGGTACACTGTTCCCGTTATCCCTGACGCTCTTGTGGTCAATCTGGGTGATCAGATGCAGGTAAAGCAATAAATTTTGCATTCAAGATCAATTCCTTCTCAGTTGTTTTAGGTATAGGATTCTGCATAGTTCGAAACAATATGAAGAATGCATGGGAGTAGTTTGCTGTCATTTTAGTGGATTCTACTTGAACCAACCCCTTTCTATTAATGTCAACAGCAAAATGCAGTTTAGAACAGAGGGCAACCAAATTTCAAGTTTATTAATTGTTATTCTCCCTAGGTCAATTCAGATTTTTGCACAAACTGTTCGAGAGCACTTGTTATTTGTAGTATCATTACGTCAAGTACGATTGAATTGGTGGTGAATTTGCAGATAATGACAAATGGGATATTCAAGAGCCCAGTGCATAGAGTATTGACGAATGCGAACAAACTGAGGTTATCGGTTGCCCTGTTTAGTGAGCCGGAGGCAGAAAAAGAGATTGGACCGGTGGATTGCCTCGTCGACGAGACAAGGCCTAGGTTATACAGAAGTGTCAGAAACTTCGCTGCTTTCAACTATGAATGTTTTCAAAAAGGCAAGGTGGCACTTGAGGAAATTCGGATTTGACTGATTGTCTAGAATGCATGTGCTTTAAAGTCTAAACCTGAACATGAACCATTGTTTTGTATTCTATATAAGGAGGTTATTTTTCAGACAATGCCTAGTAACCAGTGGAGGTACAAGAGCCTCTGCATCTATCTAATGGAATTGAAAATATAATTCAAGTCCTCCTTTCTTCTACTTCCCAAGTACAGCATCACAGCATCATAAGTAAATGCCATTCCATGTGGATGGAGACCTGATTTGTGCAAGCATTGGCGTCCAGTTGCCTGCTGCCTTTTCTGGTTTGTTCTCACGCAACATTCATCAACAACAATAATAATCAATGCAGTGTAGCTTGAGGATCGGCTATCGTAGTGTTGAAAACTTTATTCCCGCCTTTCTTTCCTTATACCTCAGCAATTAATAGTGATCTTTAATGAACATTCCTTATGCAGTAAAAATGTGGACGCAAGAAGCTCAGTATAGTTGTGGTTCCCATGTAGCTTGAAAGTAATTGTTTCTGAATTATGGTGTCAACAGTCATCATCATTAATCTTATGCAGTATACAAAATATGAGACAATAGGCCGGCCTTGACAGCTTGATGTTCACTAAAATTTGCCTCATAAAATTTCGTATGTGTAGCTTTATTGAAGGATATTGAGATTGTAAATTTTCGTCCTGTTCCACGACTGCTAGATCTCAGCAAAAACCCCAATCAAGGTTTTAATTCCTGATGTATTTACTATTGATGTGGACAACCTCTCAATTTGCTGCTAGTGTTCTGAACATGAAGAAGCATGAAATGAGAAGAAAAGTGTCAATATCTGTCCACAAAAAGTTTCTTCATTAAAGATTGTAATGGTTGACAGAATTGGTTAGGTTTCTTTACATGCACCGATGAATCCAAGATAACGAAATCAAGATTAGGGAGCATATTTATGCATGGCGGGTCCCTTACACACGGAACATTGAGAATGAGAGATGGTATCTTTTGCCAGTCTGAAGTTCTTTATCCATCATTCAAGACAAGTACAAACAAGCTCCTTCTCACCAACTCTTACCCATCAAAATCAAACCACCAAAAAGCAAGACCGAGGTCTCTCTCTCCCTCTCAGAGTAGAACTTACGATGGTTTGTGAAACAGATAGTGATGTTCCAGTGACATTCCCAAAGATTGATATCAGCCTTTTGTCCTCAGAAGATGAACTACAAAAACTCAGTTCAATTCAGCTCTTGTGGATGCTACCAGGTTTCTATCTCTGTAATCTGTTTCGTGCTTGTTCGGAATAGTTTTGTCTTTATGGTTATGTTTATCTCAGTTACAAAGAAGCTTGCAAGTGGGAATTGGGTGATGTTAACGATGGATTATAGTACACTCCGACCTATTCAACCTTAAAGATGGTGAAAAATTAAGTGGGTGTTACTTCCTTTTGTGTCGCGTCAACTATTAGTGGGTTGCTTTGATAATGTAACTTTGCCATAGATTCTTCATGGTCTTCAGTTAAATCTCACTGTCGATTCAATGCCACTCAGTAAGTTACATTTCTTATACCTAAATTGTATCTCGAAAATTTTTCTTTTATGCAAGTTGTTAACTGGTAGAAAATTGCCCTAACTGCTGAGAACCGTAATGCAGTTGAAGAATCGACCACAACTAGATTTCCCCTTTCTGATGTTAATTTGTTCTTTTGATTAATGATTAGTAATTTTCAGCTTAATTGTTTTTCTTTCTGTTATATTGGTTTTCCACCAGTTTGGGGAGAGTGTATCAGTTGCATATATGGATCACTCGATTCACCAATGATAAAATCAATAGGGCTACTACTGAGTGTTGATTCATATGTTTCTGAGACAATGTTGAGATAAATAAATTTGTGCTAATGTTTAACTACGTACAAGAGATTTTAACTGATCAGAGTTTCTAAATTCTCAGGCTATTGGTCACGGAATGTCTGTTGGATATCTTGACAATGTACGCAAAGTCGCTAAACAGTTCTTTGCACTACCAAATGAAGAGAAACAAAAATGCTCACAAGCTTCGAACGAGGTTGAAGGATATGGCAGTGACTTGGTCATGACCGAAGACCGAATCAGAGACTGTTGCTATCGCCTGTTTCTTAGAGTGTTTCCCCAAGATCAAAGGAGGCTCAATCTTTGGCCTGAAAATCCTTCCAATTTTTTGTATATGTCTTGCCCTTTTTTTATTTTGTTAGTTGATGGACCAAAACTGCAGTTGTAAATAATCAACAGTCTAATTAGCAATAGAATGATAGTACATGACTGCTCGTTCCATTTCTCTCATTATGATGGACAGTGAAAGCTTGCATGAATATGCCCTCAAGGTGAAATCGATGATGAATCATCTTTCCAAGGTCAAGGCGAGGTCACTCAAGTTGGAAGGCGAGGTCACTCAAGTTGGAAGAGACCGGCTTCTTGAACCAGATTGGAGACCTGCCAGTGATGCAAGTGAGGTTCAACTTCTACCCACCCTCTTCCAGGACCGAAGTCTCTGGTGTCAAACCTCAATTCAGACAGATCGGGAATCACAGTTCTTCTGCAAGACAGGGAAGTCGAAGGCCTCCAAGTCCTAAAAGATGGTGCTTGGTACACTGTTCCTGTTATCCCTGACGCTCTTGTGGTCAATCTGGGCGATCAGATGCAGGTAAAGCAATGGATTTTGCATTCAAGATCAATTCCTTTTTAGTTGTTATAGGTAAAGGATTCTGCATAGTTGGAAAAAATATGAAGAGTGCATGGAATTGATTTGCTGATGTTTTCCGTCATTTTAGTGGATTCTACTTCAACCAACCCCTTTCTATTCATGTCAACAGAAAAATGCAGTTTAGAACAGAGGACAACCAAAGTTAGAGTTTCTTCATTGGTATTCTGCCGAGGTCAATTCAGATTTTTGCACAAACCGTTCGAGAGCACTTGTTATTTGTAGTATCATTATGTTAAGTACGATTGGGTTGGTGGTGAATTTGCAGATAATGACAAATGGGATATTCAAGAGCCCAGTGCATAGAGTATTGATGAATGTGAACAAATTGGTGTTATCGTTTGCCCTGTTTAGTGAGCCGGAGGCAGAAAAAGAGATTGGACCAGTGGATTGCTTCATTGATGAGACAAGGCCGAGGTTATACAGAAATGTCAGAAACTTCGCTGCTTTCAACTACGAATGTTTTCAAAAAGGCAAGGTGGCACTCGAGGAAGTTCGGATTTGACTGATTGTCTAGAATGCATGTGCTTTAAAGTCTAAACCTGAACATGAACCATTGTTTTTATTCTATATAAGGAGGTTATTGTTCAGACAATGCCTAGTAACCAGTGGGGGTACAAGAACCTCTGCATCTATCTAATGGAATTTATAATATAATTCAAGTCCTCCTTTCTTCTACTTCCCAAGTACAGCATCACAGCATCCCAAGTACATGCTATTCCATGTGGATGGCGACCTGATTTGCACAAGCATCGACGTCCAGTAGCCCCCTGCCGTTTCTGGCTTGTTCTCGGGTCAGATTCGTCATCAACAACAATAATAATCGATGCAGCTTAGCTTGAGGATCGGGTTGCGAAGTGTTGAAAACTTCACGCCTCCCTTTCTTTCCATATACCCGGCAATAAATAGTGATCTTTAATAAACATTCCTTTCGAGTGATTTAGAAAGTTAAGAGATAAGGCACCGGAGTTGCCCCAGATCATTTGCTGTAAAAAGTTAAGAGTATGATAGATTAGTGCAGCAGAGGATAGAATGAATATTTCTGGGCAACTTCAAGTGAAGCTCCAGAAAAATGATCGTCCTTAGACTTGTACAGAATGAGTAAATAAAGGGCACGCTTTTTTTACTGTGAACGACTGTGGTGATTTGCCTACGCACGTCGATTAATCAAACAGCGACCGCATTATGGTTAAAACAGCAGATACTGCAGGTGTGAAATGTAGACCAAAGCCTCAGTTTTCTGGGCTGGACATGATCTTGTTCTATCTGTCTTTTTTTTTTTTTTTTTAAATGCTTTAACGTTGATGTTTTCCCTGCATCTGATGTTGTCCATGAACGAATCTGGAAAGGATGGATGGTTCTATTTTGAATGCATGATCTATGTAGCATCGACATGGACGCGCGACACATAACACGACATGACATGACGACACGTCATTTTTAAAAAAATAGAGAATTCCGACACGTTCCGACACGTTATATAGGAAATATATATTTATATATAAATGCAAAAATAAATAAATAATAATAAAATGAGCATAGAATTAATTTATACTAAAAATATTAATCCAACATTCATTAATATCATTCATTATTTTAATTTGAGAGAGATTGAATGAGAAATTCAAAAATTGTTAACACAAAAAAGTAAATTTGAAGGAACATGTCATGTTTTTTTACACTTGTTGGAGATTAGTGAGATTTTTTAGTCCCAGATAGAGTTTGGAATTCATGATATAGACTGGCGTGGAGCTCTTCTGCAAAACAAAGTTCGACAAGAACTCAAAGAAAAGAAAATAACTAAATTGGCCATGGAAAATAGGGAAAATTTCAAATAAGGACCCAAAGTGCCATCATTTTCTCAAAAGAGGACCTGAAGTAAAGTTTGTCTCAAATAAGGACCCAAAGTGCCTTCATTTTCTCAAAAGAGGACCCGGAGTGGAGTCTGTCTCAAATAAAGACTCAAAGTGATCATTTAGTCTCAAAGAAGGACCTCATTTGCCGGCCGATGAATAGATGCATCTCCGATGCATATTTCGGTAGCCTAATCAGGGGTATTTTTGTCCAATTTTATTTTTAAAAATTTTCGGTTGTCTTATTATTATTATTATTATTATTATTTTGGGTCAATGGTGGCACTATTCATCATCTTTTTCATCCCCTGTTCGTCTTCTTCTCAAGAACATCAGATTTGGGAAGGGTTGGCGAGCGCTCGCCATTGGTGAAGGCCGGCGAGGGTTGGACGACCATCGTTGACAGTAGGTGAGGGCCATTAAGCCCTCGTCGGCCGTGGGTGAGGGCTTGCAAGTCGACCCTTGCCAGATTTGGCGAGGGTGGCCTTGGTTGCAACCGATGAGGGCCGTCGAGCCCTCGTTAGTTGCGGGCGAGGGCTTGCAGCCCTCGCCGGCCCTTATCAATGGCCGTGAGGTGGGTGAGCCCTCGCCCAAGGCTAGTGAGGGGCGACCTTACTGATGGCCGTGAGGGGCAACCTCCCCCACCTCTGCCCACTACTCCACCAATAACCTCATCTTCTACTAGGACTATGACTGGGACGCTCGCGTCGCTTTCTTCATCCCTTCCTCCCACCATCGCTCCAAGATTGATGACTTCTTCAGCTACCCCTTTTGCCCTCGAGGACCTTCTTGTAGGGCCTTGATTTGGATGGCCCCCCTCCCCCATGGCCAGCGAGGGCTCGATGGCCCTCGCCCACTGTTAGTGATGGGCATCGAGCCCTTGCCGGCCCTTACCAGCGACCGGCGCTCGCCGCCTTTCCCCAAGTTCGATGTTCTTGATCTGGGCAAGAAGAAGTGAACAGGGGACGAAGAAGATGATGAACATGGCAACCAAAAATGAAAAAAAAAATAATTAGACGAAAAAACCCTAATCAGGGCACCGGAATATACATCGGAGATGCATCAATTCACCGGCCAATGAGTGAGGTCCTTCTTTGAGACTAAATGACTACTTTTGGTTCTTCTTTGAGACAAATTTCATTTCAGACCATCTTTTGAGAAAATGATGGCACTTTAGGTCCTTATTTAAGACAAACTTCACTTCATGTCCTATTTTGAGAAAAATGATGGCACTTTGGGTCCTTATTTGAAAATTTCCCTGGAAAATATGAGAGATAACTCACAAGCCAATGACATAGACTAAAAGAGATAACTCGCAGGCAATGTCTGCGAGAGACAGAAAGAAGCAAAAGAAAATCACAACTTTAAGTCCGCGAGGGCGACGGAGTGATGTCGGCGAGAAGAGGGGCGTTTCATCGTCACTCATGAGAAGGTCAAAACTTATAAGTGAGAAACTTGAAAGTGATAATTTTCTTATTTCTCCTTTATTTTTGTTATTTTCATTATTTTTTCATATATTTATATTTTGACCCTTCAAGTATTGAAATTTTTTAAAATTGACCCCATGCGTGTTGAAATCGCATATCGGAATTTCAGACTCGTGTGTCGGAGCGTGTTGGGAAGAGTTGACCACGTGTCGGATTTCTCGACATTCGTTGACCACGTGTCGGACACAACACGAAAGCTTTCGGAGACATGACTTAAGCAGTTTCACACTGAAAAATATTTAAAAGAACAAGACATTACAGAAAGAATCGATTCCTTACCCTTGAACGGTTCCTAGGAAAATTCGAAAAAGAGATGGAATATAAACACACACAAGATCATTTAATAATTACAGGGACCATAAACCCTCTATGGCGTTGGATCTCTCGTTTGATCCAACGCCATCAATGGCTCGTGAGGTTTTTTTCTTCTTCTTTTTTCAATGTTTTTTTTTTTTTCATTTATTATATTCAAAGTAAGTGAATAAAACATTGTTTCATCCATTCTTTTCAAATTTTTTTTTTTTTTTTTTATATTTTTCTTAAACATACCAATCTACATAATCAAGCATAAGTGCCCCCAGAAGAAAATGAAACGATCGATAATAAGAATGAAGCTGAAAAAAGAACGGAAAATAAAAAGTAACCCGAGCCATGGCGGGCAAAATTATACAAATGCCTTATTGTTAAAACCCGAGACAAGGTCTCGTGAGCTATGCATAAAAGTAAACGGAATAATAGTCTAATAAATGAAATACAATAGTCTGAAACTAGCAATGCTAAGAACTAATCTAATTCTATTCATGTAATGCGTGAAACGACTAAGGGTGCGTTTGATTCAGTATTTTAAAAGCTCAGGAAAATGCAAAGTAATTTAACCTAAAGGACTTTAGGTAAATGCAATCAAAATTATTTTTTAAAATTATTTATTTATTTATTTAGGCAATGAGATTATCTAAATATGTATGAAAAAATAAACTTAAATGCTAAAACATAATAAATATAAAGAAAATTCTGCATAGGAATCGGAGAAAATGTGCCTACAATCAAAGATGGTATGGATTATAAGGATGCGAGTGATAACCATTATGTTTCAAAAATAAATTTTTCTATTTATATTTCTTAAACGAGTTTCTAAGCAAAAATACATGTTTGATAATGATACGAAATTTTTGCTCCCAAAATAAAAATTCATTTAATAACGACACAAAAATTCTCCCTCTTATGTGGCGGTAGTAGACAGTGACGGCAGACAAAGACCAATGGCCAGCGGCCACCAATGGTGGGTGGTGGTGGAGGTAGGTGCGGCAGCGGTAGGTAGGCAACTAGCTAGTAGTAAAGACGAATAATGAGAATAGTTTTTATTTCTCATTACTAGATATAGAGAAGTAAATTTTTTTTTTTTCATTTCTATTCCAAATCTATTTCTAGACTAAAAATTTATTTGAGAAATAAGAAAATGAAATTGTGTCGTCAAACGGATTTCCGTTTTCAAACCTATTTTCACAAATAAAAAAATAATTCTGACCAGAAATAAAATGGTTATTGTGCGTACCCTAATAATTGTCTAGCCTATTCGTGGGCTTGAGAACAGCCCGAAACGGGCTGTCATGATCCTAGTATGACCCCACATTAATCATTGACAAAATCACTGATTTACAAAATACAAATGCCAAAACGAACCAAGAAATACAAAAGAACTCAAATCGAAACAAAATTTATATTCGAACTATATGTTATTAAAAAAAAAATCAGTACCACACGAGTTATAATTAAAGCGATCAAGATCAAAACAAAGCAATTTATAATAATGATTGGAAGCATACTAATGGAATACGACGGGTCCAAATCAAACATGGAGAATTCTAACTCGAATTTGGGTGTGTTTGGTAACAATTATGTTCCTGAGAGTAGATTCTGATCAAAAATGATTTTTTTTTTTATTATGTTCCCGGGAACTAATTCTGAGTAAAAGAACGCGTTTGGTAACTGTCCAAAATTTCTGATTCTGGAATAGAATTGTGTTTGGTACCGTGCTCATTGATTCTGTTCCAAATCAATTTCCTTTAATTTTTAAATAAATGTTTTACTTTTTTCCTTTTTTTTTTTCTTTTTCTCCTATTCTTCTTCTTCTTCTTCTTCTTCTTCTTCTTCTTCTTCCTCGCTGATGGCTAGGCAAGCCTCCGATGAGCTTGTCGGACTTCACCTTCAAAATCGATTTTGGACCAAAATTTTACCAAACGTGATTCTGTTCCCAAATTGATTCTGGGAACAAAAAATCAGAATTAGGCACTGTTTGGATGCTTACCAAATAGTGCCTTAGAATGCGCGCAAACGATGAATCATACCGCACTCTCGGTTTGACATTGCAAGCACACTTGGGGGTTGAACACCTGGACCAAATTGAAAAGATGGTTAACAACTACTAACAGTAGATTGTCTGCCATCATAAATCAATAAATCATGATTTTATAGATGACTTACAGATTGGTAAAGTCTTAGAAAAGATGGGACGTTACTGGCGAAGAATCCGTCAAAAAGTTAAAGCAGCCATCTAGGCCCTTATTTTTAAAAACTAAACATACTGTACATATATCAATTTAGTTATAAATTTTTCAATTTTACCAATTTAGTCATTATATTTGCATAAATTCTATTAAGGGGTGTTTGTTTATGTTCTTTGTTTATGTTTTTGAACAAAAAATTTGTTTTTTTGTCCCCGAGAGCAAAAAAAGAACAAAAACGCGTTTGTTTGCGTTTTTGTTCCAAATCCGTTTTTTTGTTCCCGAGAAAAAAATTGGAACAAAAATCGAAACAAGAAAAAGTTGTTTTTTTGGTTCAAAAACACTTCTTTCTTTCTTCTTCTTTTTCTTTGGCCGGTCGCCGGCCTCGGCCATGGCCGGCGACCGGCCGTCGAGGGTCGACAACCTCGCCGGCGTCGTCGACCATCGGCGAGGCCGAGCGTCACCAGTCCCTAGCGAGGCTAAGCCTCGCCTCGGCCGGCGACGCTTGGCCTCACCTTGGTTGGGCGAGCTCAAGCTCGCCCAAATTCGGCGCCGCCTAGTGGTGGCCCGGCGAGGTCGAGCCTTGCCGATGGCTGGGCGAGCTTGGCCTCGCTGGATCTGGGTGAGCCTCGTCGGGGCTCGCGAGCCTTGCCGTGGCCGGGTGAGGCCATCGGCCCTCGTCGGCCAGTCGCCGGCTATGGCCGAGGCCGGCGACCGGCCACAAGGAAGAAAAAATGAAAAAAGAAAAAGAAAGAAAAAATGAAAAATAAAATAAAAATATTAAAAAATTAAAAGAAACAAAAAAAGAATACAAATTTACCAAACATGTTTCTGTTCTTTTTTTTTATTCCAAGAACAAGTTTACCAAACGTATTCAACGAAACACCGACTTGATAGTGTACCATATAAAATGGCCGGCGATGACTAGATAATCACGTCAGCGATTTCCAGCAACGATTGAAAAGACTATATTAGAACATTACACAAAGGTTTATGATTGAATTGGCAAAATTAAAAAAATTAAAAAATGAATTAACATATGTATAATAGGTTCAAGATTGATTGGATAATTTTCATCTCACTTTCGTCGGTCAACTTGCAAAAAAAATAAAGACCGATGAGGCGAGAGTTAAAATAGACAGATTCATCGTTAGGAAGCGCAGTTACATTATACTAGCTCTCAATAGTGACATTTACAAGTGATTCCTCGTGTCCAGCGACAAAGATAAACATAGCAAGCGATCTCACGCAACCATCTTGAGTGAAATTTAAGGATCAAGATGCATTGGTGCACTTTTGAGAAGTCAACGAGGAGCAGATTTGTTAGGCCCTCTCTTTTGGTGACACATCTCCTTACTTTCAGCGATTTTTCTCTTTATTTTATGAATTACTATTTGATCACGGACGGTGTTAAAAAAATCATTACACTAAGATGCTGACATATATATATATATATATATATATATATATATATATATAATTTTTAATTTTGGTGACTTAGCACTTAATTCCATTAATAGGTGAAATTTTCCATTTCGTGACTGCTCATGTAGAATATATTTTAGGCCGATGATATGCCTTGTATAAATCATTACTTAATTTCCTATAAATTCCGAAAGAGACAGGCTCAACAAAGTAGAAAGAAAAACTTTATTTTTAATGTTAATACCACAAAAAACTCCAAATTTATACACATGTTAATCTCTTATGTCACTTGGTAATTTCTTCTCCTCACATTAGACTTGAATTACAAGATCCAATAGTTTCCCGCATCATTTCTTAACAAATAGTTCATCCTCTAATATAACTTGATTATAAAATATGTCTAAGACCTTGGGTTAATGTTGAGAATGTACTTCATTAATTTGCCTTAATCCAGAAAAATAGTGCAACTTCCAGACGAGGTCTCATCCCAACTTCTAGATTTGAGCTCTTTTGGAATTTGAAACCTTTCGATTTCCTTTCAATTTCAACATGATATTCAAGACTTCTTATTCGACACAAGGTACAAAGCGGATGGTACGATAATACTGGTATGAAGAGGAGATGATTTAAGCACGAGCAAACAATCCAAAGGCGGGATTGATGGTGGTGAAGCCTCCATCCACCGCCAGATTCTGGCCACTGATGTACTTGGACTCGTCACTCCCCAGATACAGAGCAGCCTTCGCCACATCTTCTTCCTGTAGACTCATCCCATCCAAGTTAGAATACACTCGGACTCCTGCACTCTCGTCGACTTTGAAGAACTCCTTCGTCAATGGCGTCAGAATGAAATAAGGCGAGACACAGTTCACGCGAATTCCATATCGCCCGAGCTCCGCGGCCACGTTCCTCGTGAGGCCCACGACGGCGTGCTTGGAGCTGGTGTATGCGTGGGACGCCACCCCGCCCACGCTCGAGCTGACGCTCCCAACGTTGATGATGCTTCCGCTCCGCGACGGGATCATGGCTCGAGCAGCATGCTTGGTCCCTAAGAAGACACCCGTCAAGTTCACGCTAATCACCCTCTCGAAGTCGGTCTTGTCATTGTCCAATATGTTGGCCTTAGGCGGGTCGCTGATTGCAGCATTGTTCACCATTATGTCCAGCTTTCCATACTTGTCGACCGCAGTGGCAATGGCGTTTTCAACGTCGGACTCGATTGATACATCGCAATGCACAAAGGATGCAGTCTCCGCCCCCAGATCCTTGCACACCAACTCGCCCAAGTCGTCGCGAATGTCGGCTATAATGACTTTAGCCCCATGCTTGGAGAAGAGCCTTGCGATCGATTCTCCTATGCCGCCCGCCCCACCTGTGATCACTGCCACCTTTCCCTCCAGTCTGCAAAACCTTGTGCTAATGAGCCACACAATCTAGTTTTACATGAACAAAAGAAACGAAAACGAGAGCATTTCCAGCTTTGATGAGCAAAGCTCTACTCTTAAACGTAATTTCCAACATCCTTAAATCGCACGCACATTGCCAAAGCCACATGAATGACAAATTTTCTCATCGTTTAGAAAGAATCTCTTTGGACGTAAGTCCGAGAGCAAAAGAGCAATACCTTCGTGCTTCCTGGGGAAGGAGTGTTGTGGTCGCCATGGTTTGAAAGATTGTTCCGAATAATGCTTAGCTACTAGCAAGGGGATTTTCGTATGATCAGTGACAACAATCGAACCCGAACCTTCTTGTTATATAGACTTGTGGGGGTGGAGACTTAACCTACTCCCATTGAGCCACAGGATTCATGGGTAATTTCAAGGATAATGAAAGATCAGGGGGCTACCCTTGGCGTGTGAACATCATCCCAAACAAACCAGGTCGTGAATATCATATTATACAATGGGTTAATATCACGAGAAATTCAAAATTGGTAGATTTGTAATAAATTTACCTCAAACTAATTTTTTTACCATAAAAAAATCTTAAATTGGTACACCTATGATAAATATACTCTAAACTTACTTTTGACTGTCAAAAACCTCAAACCGGTATATTCATAACATATATAGCCTCTGTTAGTTTCATTAAAATGAATTAATATCACGAAAAATTACTAACAGGAATATTTATAGTGGAACCCCAAACTGTTATACCTATCAATTATCATGTATTATCCAATTCAGCAACTTAAAGGTAAAATTTAACGGAAACTAACCAATGGTAAATTTATCACAGATATATCGATTCAGGATAAATTTGTTACATATGTACTAATTTAAAGTTTTTTGTTATATTTACCCTGATTGAAATAAGATCAAGCAGCCTTTTTCCCCCTCCGATATTAACTAATACGTGTCTGTGTAACCCTATGATATTTCCCCAAGAACAAGTGGTCTTTCTTTTTTTCAATCCATCAAATGGCTTGATCCTCCTGGAGCATCTTCCACCAGCCTGTGGAATCTGTCGTATTAAAGATGCCTCCTGCAGATTAATTGAGGAGGTAACGTGCCACGGAAACCGTCCGAAGATATAAAGACAATCTCCCACTTGTTGACATAGAGCTTGAGGTCTAGAAAACAGTTCTTTGATAGGCAGATTGATAGTAAAATCTATTAGCCGAAATAAACAATGATGTTGATATTCGTATGTGCTCTTATATACGAGAAAAAGTCGTAATACATTTTTTTCTCTTTGGATGATCTTTTCTTTTATGTGTAGTTTTGTTGTCTACTCGATAGAGCTCTCCATCCATTTGTGCTTCGTTGATAACTACAAAGAAAGCTGACAGGATATGTATCATTACCGGTGAAATGAGCATAACAAAATTCAATGAAAAGAGTCAAGAATTTATCGCTCGCCATTTTTCACATCGTTGCTGATATGAGAGATAAAACATAATGGAAAAAAGAAACGGAATAAGGAAATAAATTGAATACTGAATTTTACAATATTCAATCAATATGACATATTCTGTGGAGAGATGAAATCTCGCTTTATAGCAATCCCCTTATTTTTCAAAAGATAGCAATCTTCCCATGACTTGACCATCACTAGATTCGATGAGGCCGAGCCTCAACTGAGGCTGCTAAGGCCACTAGTGAGGGCAAGCCTCGCCTAGTGACGACGAGGTTGAGCATTGCCTATGGCCAGTTGCCAGCCATAGCCAAGGCCTGACAATTGGCCAAAGGAAGAAGAAAAGGAAAAAAGAAAGATCATAAAATTTCAGAAAAATTATGTTAATGTCAATCGCACTGCGTAAGGAGGCCAACGTAAAGCAAAGTATCATATCAACAATTTGCAGTCAAAATTAGCTGGAATGACTAAATTGGCAAATCGTTAAAATGTTTAAAACTAAATTAGCATAATTGAAAAGTTTAAAATTGAAGTAACCGCCGTATAATAAGTTTACGATTCTTCTGGATAATTTTCGTAAGATAATTCTTCGTTTATTTTACTTCTGCCCAGATTTTGTATGCTTCAGTTCCGACTTTTGACAGCATATGAACCCATCACGCAATGGCTCAACTTAATGATAATTACGTAATTAAGCTTACGCACGCACCTCTCACATTTAAAGCATGAGTGCTGATCACAGAGAGTTGATCACTAAGGAGGGTTTTGCACGGGCAAGACGAGATAAGTCTTTGTTTATTTTACTTCTCCCCCGAATTTAATATGCTTAACTTCTGACTTTTCACCGCATGTGAATTAGACTTGCAATGGCTCAGCTCGATGGTTGTTGGAACTTGAATTACGTAATTAGAAACCATTCGCGCACGAGTCTTGATCATGGTAAGTTGATCAATAAGGAGGGTTTTGCACATGCAATATGAGACGAGTCTTTGTTTATTCTACTTCTCCCCCAAATTTTATATGCTTAATTTCCAACTTTTCACCACATATGAACTAGAATTGCAATGGATCAGCTCGATGATTATTGGAACACGAATTGTGCATGAGTCCTTATCATAGAAAGTTGATCGATAAGGAGGATTATGCATATCCAAGATGAGACGAGTCTTTATTTATCCTACTTATAACTGCCTATGAACTAGTCATGTAATGGCTTAGCTTGATGATTATCGAACTTGAATTATGTAAGTAAGCTCACAGTACGCACCTCCCGTATCTGAATCCTCAATTGAACACAAGTTCACATAGACAGCCTTGTGAATAGCAGGAGGCAATTCTTGTGGGTCGTACAATCAGACTCCATAGCAGAAGAAAACAGCTCCTCCATCCCTGGGGTCGACCGAGGCTGGCGAGGCCACTGATGAGGCCGACCTTGCCAGCTTGGTGAGGGTAAGCCTCACCAAACGATGGTGAGGTTGAGCCTCGCCAACGGCCGATCATCAATCATTGCCAAGACTTGATGACCAGCTAAAGGAAAAAGGAAAGAAAATAAAATAAAAATTCAAAATATTTATAAACAATTCAAAAAATGTAAAAATTGTTCACATCGACACTAACTGTACTATGTAAAATGATCGACAGCGATCTCCTACCAAAATTGGTCAGAATGACTAAATTAACCAATCATTAAAAAAATTTAAAACTGGATTGGCAAATCATCAAAATGTTTTGAATTGAATGACCAAAATTAGCACAATTGAAAAATTTAGGACTGAGTTAGCAATTTGCTAAAAATGTTTAGGTCTAAATTGGCACAATTGAAAGGCTATGATTAAATCGGTCATTGTACAATAGGTTTAGAACTTTTTAAATAATTTCCCCAGGAAAGATGAGTCTTTGTTTATTCTACTTCTACCCAAATTTTGTATGCTTCAGTTCCAACTTTTGACAGCATATGAACCCGTTACGCAATGACTAGAATTGATGATCATTACGTAATTAAGCTTATGCAAGCACCTCGCACATCTAAAGCGTGAGTCCTGATGTCAGAAAGTTGATCACTAGGGAAGGTTTTGCATGTGCAAGACGAGACGAGTCTTTGTTTATTCTACTTCTCTCCCAAATTTAGGGCCCATTTGGTTCGGCTTTTGGGGAATACATTTGCAAAAATACAAATACCTTTGGGTGAGGAGGGTTTTCCGAAATGTAAATATCGTTTGGTAAAATTTGAATTGAGAAACAATTTTGGCCAAAATACAATTTGGTAAAATTTGTATTTGTAATTGATTTTTATTAAATTAAAAGAGCAAAAATATGTTTATTTTTTTTGAAGTCCGGCCACCAGACCGTTGGATTTGGTGGCCAGACCGCCGGATCCGACGGTGGGTTCGCGCGGCCTCAAGCGGCCGTCGCCTGGGTCACCCTACCTCAGGCAACGCGCGACCCAAGCGACGGTCGCCTGAGGTCCTGTGACGGTCGCCAGGGTTGGGCGACCCTCATGCAGTGGTCACCGGCGTGTCGTCGACGCGCGCGACCCCTTGGCTAGTGGTTGTTAGCCTCCGATTGGCTTCTCCGAAGAAGATGAATAGTAACCCCAAACTTGTATTTCGAAAATACAACTTCCCAAAGTACATCCAGACTTGCTTTGAGCTAAGGGCCCTTAGAGCCACTTGGGGATGCAATTACATTTTGCCAAAGTCACCCAAAAAATCGAATCAAATGCATTTGCATTTGGCCAATGGACTTTAGAGTCCAAAAACCCATTTGAACTACGTATTTAGAAACCATTTGCGCATGAGTCCATATCATAGAAAGTTGATCAATAGGGAGGGTTTTGCACATGCAACACAAGATGAGTCTTTGTTTATTTTACTTTTGACCGCGTATGAACTAGTCATGCGATGGCTTAGCTTGATGACTATCGAAACTTGAACTTGAATTACGTAATTAAGTTCGCGGTACGCACCTCCCATATCTGAATCCTCAAATTCTGGTCGTAAAATCATTTTATAATCTCGATAATAATCTTGATGATAGTTTAAATTTATGAAATTCTGGGAGGGACCAAGTACATTAACAAGGTTGCATATGCTTATTAAATGGGTAAGATGTTCTTTTTTAACACGTATCGACACGTTTGTTTTGTTGACAAATTTGATGGGTATATTTAGATTGTTAAGTCCGTGTTGTTTCGCAAATATTTATTCATAGGGTGTAAATTGCAAAGTGCATAATTAATTAATTGGAAGAGAAGTTCGGAAACGCCGTCTCGAATTTCACGCTTTTATATAGTTTTTAGGTCTGAATTTAGATTAGGCTAACTGAGTACATGAGTGTCTATTCTACGCCACATAAATAGGTCATGCTCCATATGATCGATAATATATTCTCTAGGATATGGCATCTGCTTATTTCTATCATTCATGTTATCTTTCGCCTCTCGCTCGGATATTCATTAGGGAAACCTGGAAGCATTTTGTGTGGGTGGTGATGTTGTGCGCTCCATGTTAATAGGTGATCCAATCGGGATATGCTTTCTTTTAACTGTGTTTCATATGACCACGAGGGCCTAGGCTGCGTTTAGTCGTTCAGATTCAGATTGGAATAGAATATGATAAAAGAGAAATTTAAAATCCTCTGAATATCCCCAGATTGTAAAAATATCTCCTCATATCTTTGGTGCAACTTAAAATATAATTAGAATTTTTGAAAAAAAAAAAATCTTTTAAAAATCTACCACATAGAGTAAATTTGAAAATCCTTAAAAATCTTTGAAGGTCCCATCTTCGAATGGCTTCCCTTGTATATGAGACAAGTTCACATAGACGGCCTTGTGAACAGCGGGAGGCAATTCCTGTGGTCGTGCAACCAGACTCCATAGCCGAAGAAAACAACTCCTCCACCCCAAGGGTCAACCGAGGTTGGCGAGGCCCCTGATGGGGTCGACCTTGCTAGCCTGGCGAGGGCAAGTCTCACCCAAACAATGGTGAGGTTGAGCCTCGCCAATGGCCGATTGCCGGTCATTGCTATGGCTCAGTGACCGGGTAGAGGAAAAATGAAAGAAAATAAAATAAAAAATTCAAAATATTTATAATAATTCAAAAATGTAAAAATTGTCCATGTCGACGCTAGCCATACCACACAAAACGACTAACATCAATCTTCTATGAAAATTGGCCAAAATGACTAAATTGACAAATCATTAAAAGATCAGGATTATATTGAAAAATCATAAGAATGTTTTGGATTGAATTATCAAAATTGGCACAATTGAAAAATTTAGCACTGAATCAGCAATTTGTTAAAAATGTTGAGATCTAAATTGGCACAATTATAAGGTTATGGCTAAATCAGTCACCATACAATGGGTTAGAACTTTTTAAATAATTTCTCTAGGTAAGATGAGTCTTTGTTTATTCTACTTCTACCCAGATTTTGTATGCTTCATTTCCAACTTTTGACAGCATATGAACCCGTCACGCAATGGCTCAACTTGATGATCATTACGTAATTAAGCTTACGCACGCACCTCTCATATCTAAAGCTTCAAATTCTGGTCCTAGCAACATTTTCAATATCCTGATTTGAAATCATTTGTGCGTGCGTCCTAATCGCGCCACGTGATCATTTAAGGCTATTTATGTTAGAGCCAACTTGCAAACAAGCATCTCTTTGCTGAAATGCGACAGACGTAGACCACCGACTTTCCTTGGGCAATTTATAGAGATAAAGACCGGAAAAAAAATATTAGTTGATGAGCAAGCACGAGTGTCTTGATGCAATGCATTGTGAAGAGTCAGCCAAAGGCTTTGTTTAATCTTCTTTTTCCCCAAATTTCGTATGCTTCATTTCTGACTTTCGAGAGCAAATGAACTGTTCTTGCAATGGCCCGGCTTACGTAATTAGAAACCATTTGCGCATGAGTCCTGATCACAGAAAGTTGATCACTAAGAAGGGTTTTGCACATGCAAGACGTGTCTTGAGTCTTTGTTTATTCTACTCTTCCCCTAAATTTAACACGCTTCATTTCCGACTATTGACTGCATATGAGCTGGTCTTGCATGGCTCCGCTTGATGATTATTGCAACTTGTCTAACGTAATTCGAAACCAATTGCGCATGAGTCCTTATCACAGAAGGTTGATCAATAAGGAGGGTTTTGCACATGCAAGACGTGACTGAGTCTTTGTTTATTGTATTTCTCCCCCAAATTTAATATGCTTCATTTCCGACTATTGACCGCACATGAGCTGGTCTTGCCTGGCTCCGCTTGATGATTATTGCAACTTAAATTACGTAATTCGAAACCATTTGCGCATGACTCCCTATCACGGAATGTCGATCAATAAAGAGGTTTTGCACATGCAAGACGAGACGAGTCTTTGTTTATTCTGCTTCTCCCCCAAATTTAAAAATGCTTCATTTCCGAATTTTGGCCGCATGTAAACTAGTCTTGCAAAGGCTCAGCTTGATGATTAGTGCAACTAGAATTACGTAATTAGAAACCATTTGCGCATGAGTCCTGATCATAAGAAGTTGAGCACTAAGGAGGGTTTTGCACATGCAAGACGAGATTGATTCTTTGTTTATTCTATACCCTAAAAACCCTCGACCGATACACAAGTGACAAATTTACCATAAACTGATTTTTTTACCATAAAAAACCTCAAGCTGGTACATATTTGACAAATTTACCCCAAACTAGTACACATGTAACAAATTTACACTCTATTTGTTTCTGTTAAATTTTACTATCACATGATTGAATTAAATGACATGTGATAGTTTATTAGTATGCCAGTTTGGGATTTTACTCTCCATTTTTCATAGTTATACAATTTTTGTGATTTTTTGTGATATTAATCCAATTTAACAAATGGTATATTTGTCAAAAATATCGGTTTGAGGTTTTTAGTGGTCGAATAAATTAGTTTGTGGTAAATTTATCACAAATATATCAGTTTGGGATTTTTTATAGTTAGTTAGGATAAATTTGTCACATGTGTATCAATTTAGAGCTTTTCATGGTCAAAAAAATAGTTTGAGGTAAATTTATCACATGTTTACTAGTTTGGAGTTTTTCATGATATTAATCCATTCCAATAATCATCAAGTTGAGCCATTGCAAGTTTAGTTCATAGGCGGCCAATGAGGCATATTAAATAGAGTTAATACCCTGAAAAACCTCAAACTGGTATACATGTGACAAATGTACTCAAAACTATTTTTTTTTTATCATGAAAAACCCCAAACTGGAACACCTGTGATAAATTTATTTCGACTAACAAAAAAAAAAAAAAAAAAACCCCAAACTGGTGTACTTATGATAAATTTACCCCGAACTAATTTATTCGATCGCCAAAAACCTCAAATTGGTACATTTGTGACAAAAACACTCTTCATTAAATTAGATTAATATAAAAAAAAAACTTCAAAATTATATAACAATTACAAATTGAAAGTAAAATCCTAAATTGGTACACTAATAAACTGTCATGTGTCATTCAATTCAATAATTTGACAGTAAAATTTAATGGAAACTAACTGAGTGTAAATTTGTCACAAGTATATCAATTTGGGGTAAATTTGTCAAAGGTGTATCAGTTTGGGGTTTTTGGTGGTCAAAAAATTAGTTTGGACTAAATTTGCCACAAGTGTACTAGTTTAAGATTTTTCAGGATATTAACCCTATTGGAACTTAAATTCTAAGAAGTACCGACACTCTCCTAAAGCCTTCATATCGGGTTGAACACTCTGACATGTATCCGACACTCAATCAAAAAGTGTCAGATTCTACATCTAGTCAACTCTCTCGACACTCTTCGACATGCGAGTCCAAAATTCCGACATGAGAATTCAAAATTCCAACAAATGATTATGACACACACAGGGTCAATTTCAAAAAATTTCAATACATGAGGAATTAAAATGTAAATATGTAAAAAAGTAATAAATAAATAAATAAATAAATAAATTGGGAAAGAAGAAAAACCTAGTCTTCTCTTCTTTTTCAACTCTCACTTTTCGTAACACACAATTCACTTTAGCATGGATCTCGAAAGATATGAAAGAAAGATCTCCCTCCAAGCCGTACATACAACTTTTATCAAATTTATTTATTTCTCTTCTCTTTCAACTCTCACTTTCCGTAACACACAATTCACCCCCCAAATTTATTTATTTCTATTCTCTTCCAACACGCTTTGACACTTGAGTCTAGAATGTGGGTTGCTTGTTTTTTTCATTTTCTCCAAGTTTTATAGATTATTGGAATAAATTTGAATTTGTCAAATTAAACAATGAATGATATTAACAAATGATGGATTAATGCTTCTAGTGTAAATTCATTTCAGGCACTTTTATTATTATTTATTTATTTGTGAATTTAATTCAAATTAGTTTGATTAAAATAATCTTAAAAATAATGATTTATCATGTATATGCAAAAATATACATTTAATGTACAACGTGTTCCAATGTGTCAAAATTCTCTATTTGTTTAGAAACGACGTGTCGGTGTTAGTGTTACTATAGAAACCATTTGCACATGAGTCTTGAGGGGTTTGCACATGCAAAAACAAGATGAGTCTTTGTTTATTCTGCTTCTCCCCCAAATTTAAAAATGCTTCATTTCTAACTTTTGACCACATGTGAACTAGTCTTGCAATGGCTTAGCTTGATGATCGTTCCAACTTGGATTACATAATTAGAAGCCATCCGCATGAGTCCTAATAAAAAAAAGTTGATCATTAAGGACTCGCACATGCAAGACAAGACAAGTCATTGTTTATTCTAGGACAAAGTACACCACAAGTGCCAAAACTTGGCATGGAGGGACACTTAAGTGCCAAAAGTTTGAAAAATGACACTTAATTGCCAACATCGAGCAAAATGGATCACTTAAGTGCCACTCCGGTCAAAATCCGGCCAAAATGCCAACGTGGCGATTTTCCGGAGAACAAAGTGCAAAACAACGTCGTTTTGCACGCCGGCATGGCTACACAATACAGAAAACGACGTTGTTTTGGTGCTGACGTGTTAAAAAAAATAATATAAAAATAATTAAATTAAATTTAAAACTAAATTTATTTAAAAATTTAAAAATAAAATTAAAAAAACTTTAAATTTTAAAAAATATATTAAAAAAACTAAAAATTTATAACATTTAAAAACTAAACTTATTTAAAACATTTAAAAATAAAAAAATAAAACTAAAAATTAAAAAAGGGGCGGCGGCGAGCCCTCACTAGGAAGGGCCCCCTTTTTTTTAATTTTTTTTTTAATATTTTTTTTTTATTTTAAATGTTTTAAATAAGTTTATTTTTTTAATTTTAGTTCTTTAAAATTATTTTTAAATATTTTTATTTTATTAAATGTTTTTTTATTTATTTTTAAAATTTTTAGTTTGTTTTTTTAATTTTTTTAAATGTTTTAAATAAATTTATTTTTTAATTTAATTTAATTAATTTTTATATTAATTTTTTTAACACATCAGCACCAAAACGGCATTGTTTTGCACATCGTTTATCGGAAAATCGCCACGTCGGCATTTTAGCCAAAGTGACACTTAAGTGATCCATTTTGCTCCGATTTTGATATTTAAGTGTCACTTTCCAAACTTTAGACACTTAAGTGTCTCTCCGTGCCAAGTTTTGGCACTTGGGGTGTACTTTGTCTGTTTATTCTACATCTTCCCCAAATTTTGTATGCTTCATTTACCACTTTTGATCGCAAAAGATGTGGTCATGCAATGGCTTAGCTTTATGATATAAAAAATTGTTCAAAAAGTCATAAATTTATTGTACGACAGCCAATTCGGTTCAAAACATTTTGATTGTGCCAATTCAATTCTAAATATTTCAATTATATCAATTTAACCCTAAGCATTTTGGCAATTTGTTAATCATTAATTTTTTTTTAACTAACCAATGGGAGAAGAAGGATATATGTTGCAACAACAAATTATAGAGTCTCGTTTATTATCCAAATAATTAAAATCCAGGTACTTAACCTCAATGAGTTCAAGAGAAAATCATTAAAGCCTCGCAGAGATTTGAGATCCTATAATCGTCGGGAGGGTAAAGTGCAAGCTTGAATTCTACTGGGTCGTATGCTACCAGTACATTTTTGGCCCTTTTCCTAACAAGTTAACCTTCTGGGACAAACAGATTATCTAACAAATTAAATGAATTAATACACGGGGTTGAGCCTGAGCCTGATTTTTGTTTGATGAACACAGGGGGAGCCAGCAAAATTAGAGTTAGTCCTAGTAGAGATAGTGGATATGCTCTTCAAAGCATCGGAGGATGATGACAATTAGAATTGTCTACAGCTCCATGCACGGTCCTCCAATTCGCTTGACCACGCGAGATCGAACCTCTGAACAGACCCATTTTGTAGTTTTTAGTTAATATGGATGCAATTAGACCGTCGTCTATGTCTCTCTCTATTTATCTACTTGTGTATGAGACCTACAAGTCCAACATTTCTCTTTCACAAGTGCATTATTACATGCTATTTACAAGAAACATTTTTAAAAAAAAATTCCTAAGTTGTTGAATTCAACGCACGGCGTTCCTGCTAGCCGGCCAAAAGAAAGAGGATTTCGACCGCTTGTGGCGCAGGTAAATTCGGTATCTTCATTGATGTTTCCTTATCTTCAACTCTATGGAGCACATTATCCATTGCAGTTCTACAAACTGGAAACTGTGACCGCAACGACCATGTAAACACAACTCGCACGTACTGGCATGGACTTGTAATGTGACACAGTCTGGTTTGTCAAGATCCCATGAGGTTAGGCAACTCAAGTTTTCCTGATTAACTTGCCGTCTAATTTTTATCATTTGATGTGTGTTGCCATCTGTGCATGAGTCCTAATTATAGAATGTTGATCAATGAGGAGGGTTTTGCTCTCTTTTATCTGCGTTTCATATGACCATATAGACCTAGTGATTATTCCTGTGATGGCTTAGTAACTCGATATGCTAACAAAATGTTGTCAAACCTATTGGTAGTAACCTCTCGAAAATTTATTAATTAACGGTATTATTAGGTAAAGGATAAAGATATCTAATCTGTATATAAATATGTTGATGCTATGTTTACAATGGTATCAATAATTGAATATAATAACTAAAGACTAGATAGAATTTTGGTTTCTGAGTAAGCTCGTGTGCTAATAGACAAATTCATTTGTCAGGAAGTGCAGGTATATTATACTGGGCCTAAGACATTGATGTCGACATAGACTTCTGGGACTTAAAAAACCACCGTCCAGCGATGTCGTCGAATCCAACAATAGAGCATATACTATATTTAACAAGCAGTCTGACTTAACTATTTTACATCCATATCTTCATTTCAATTTCCGATTCTAAAAGTGCATCAAAGCTACAGTCATTAAATATAATAACTAACTGTAGATTGCCTGCCGTGATCAAGGGAACCCGTGAGAATTCTAAGCAATATTTAAGGCTATAAATATTGGAACCAACTTGAGATTTAGTATCTTCGTTGAAATGTGATTGAGCTAGACCCTCTCTTTCCTTGAAATTAGAAAAGATATTAGTTAATGACTAAGCTCGTGTGTCTTGATGCAATGCATTGGGAAGAGTCAGCCAAAAGCCTTTGTTTACATCACATAAGAAGCCAGGGTAACATAGCACGCGAGGCTAGAGTTATATAAACAGACTAAGGGCGTATTCCTGTATTAATCGCCAATTCGTTAGATCGTATGGAATTTCTCTCTAAAACTGATGTTTATTATGGCTTTCAAGTTTCAAATAGTCAATATAAAAGGTGCTCAAGAAAATGGTTTCCTCCGTCTTGAACTGCTTCCGCTACAGGCCGATCAATCAGTTGAACAAGTCCACGTTGCTGTACTTGGTTAATGTTCTCTCGTGAAGAAGATGGGAAAGAGCACCAGATTGAATCCCAAGAAAATATATAGTATTTATCAGGCTGCCCATATTGCTCCCCAAAGAACATGGTATCTGCAATGCTGATGACCCTGATGACCCACGATTCCACCACAGGACAAAGACAAAGAAAGTTGATCGTGTCAGGAGGGCTTTTCCACGTGCAAGACCTGATGAGTCTTTGTTTATTTAACTTATCCCAAAATAAGATTCATTATTGACAGCATATGAACGGGTCATGCCGTGGCCAAACTTGACGATTCTTGGGACATGAATCACGTAACCATGCTGACGTACGCGCCTCCCACGGCTGAAGTTTCACATTCTGGTCGACGGAACGTTTTATAATCTTTGTTATTGTAACTTGAAGACATCTGTGCATCTGTCGTAACCATAGTCTAGATTTTAAACATACTGGGAGGGCCCGAATATATGGATGAGGTTGCGTATGCGCATCAACTATTGAGCAGGATGCATCTGTTTAAATGTCATGACAGGATTGCTGGATCTGCTTATAAATAGGAACTGAGCTTCCTTCCTTGACCCTGCGCAGCCCAAATAGGAGGAGAGAACAGAGAGAGAGAGAGAGAGAGAGAGAGAGAGAGAGAGAGAGAGAGAAGGATGCAGGCTCTGAGCTCTGCCGAGTTGTTCCGCAGAGACTTGACCGAGCAGCCGGTCTGTTCTCTCTACTCATTGATCTCGAACCATTTAATAGAAGCCATGCTTGGTGCCCTGATAGACCATGCTTTCATTTGCCTTTGGCAGGTGCTGTTTGAAGAGCATCTGGGAGTGAGAAAGGTGATCTTGAACCGGCCTTCCAAGTTAAACTCCCTCAATCTCGAAATGGTGCGACCCTCTCTTCTTTCTTTTACTCATTTACGCAGGTCCATTACTCAAGTGCGTCTCCTCTGAGCACGCAGATTTCTCAGATGTTTAGCAAGTTGAAGATCTACGAGGATGATCCTACTGTCAATGCTGTCATCTTGAAGGTAATTGGAGTTTGTACTTATCTCTGTCCTTTCTCCCTACTGAGTTGCTACTACATATTTAAGCAAATAACAGTAGAGGCGTTTCAAGATTTCATCTAGTGTAAACATTTAGATTCAAATTCGATTGATCATGCTCCATCTGATCAATGATATTTCTCTTGGATATGCATTAGCTGATTTATACTCTATGTTATTCTTTGCCTCTTGATCAAATATTCATCAGGGAAATGGAAAAGCATTTTGTGCGGGCGGTGATGTTTTCCAAAATATCAGCTCCATGTTAACAGGTGATCAAATCCGGATCTGCTCTTTTTTAATTGTGTTTAATATAACTATAACCCTTGAAATATGCAAGAGATATGGTATTCTTTTCCAAAATATTACAATATTAGGTGGACAGCCATATATACATGCAAAATTATACTGTTTCGTGTAAAAAAATTGGAATTTCTTTCCGTGCTGTTAAATTTCGATAAGTTTTAATGAGTGCTACAAAAAACCATTAGTAAAAATGAGTAAATGGCGACATTTTTTTCTAATTAAGTTATTGAGCTACCAACACTTGTTAATTTGACATAATAGTCGGTAAAGTTAAGGCTTTGTTAGAATATGTAAACAATAGTTGGGAAAAGATTTTAAAAAGAGACTGTCAAAGATACGAAAAAATAATCAAATATACGTTCATAACTAATTCAAATAAGAGTTGATGAGTTTATCTTGTAATCTGAGTAAATTCTGGTATCTCTGAAATCATTCAGGACATTGGAGCTTTGGAGCAAGCTTTTACAAGAAACAACTCACCTTGGATCACTTGATAGCCACATATAAAAAGCCTTTGGTGAGATTTGAGGGCTTTTCTTCTTATGCAGTACTTCCATGGCTGATGAACCAAACGATAAGTCTCTGTAGTTAACGCTAGCAATTCCTTCAAAATCAACTTGAACATTTTATTTTTCATATGAATGACCTCAAAGGTATGCCTCACCAATGGAGTTGTAATGGGCGGTGGCGCTGGACTCTCCATGCACGCAAGCTTTAGAGTCGTGACAGAGAAGACGGTAGATAGCCCTCGTTTATAAATTCATTTGATTTCTATAACCGGACTCGATGGTGATGAATGATGTTTGCAGATGAGCTTTGTTCATCATACTGCATCTTCTGAGACATCTGATAAAAACTTGCTTGAAACTACAGAAAACGAATCTTTCTGAAGAGTGTTTCAATTCCTGGTGTTGCAGGTATTTGCAATGCCTGAAGCAATACTCGGAATCTTTCCGGATGTGGGTGCATCTCATTTCCTATCCAAGCTTCCTGGTTACTTTGGTAATTCTGAACAGCTTTTTCTTTTCTTTTTTTTTCGCTTTAGATGAATCCATAATACACATACTGTCCAGTGTAGGAAAGGAATTAAAGAGGAAGAGAACTACAATTTATGCATCTTCTCATTTTGGACGTCTTTGTATTTGTGCCTCATTGTCAAATTTTAATTGACCAATTAGTGTGTGTGTGTGTGTATTGTGCCAAGCTTTTTAATTATCGAATATCTAGATTAGATTATCCTATCCTTTAGATTTTACAAGTGATGTTACATCGAGCAGGTGAATATCTAGGATTAACCGGAGCACGGCTGGATGGAGAAACAATGCTTGCATGTGGCCTCGCAACTCATTTTGTCTTTTCAAAGGTAACTGGATGGTAGCGATTCCAAAACTTGCTCGCTTTGTTATTTAATATTTAAAAGGAAAAAAGGCGACACATTAGATGTATCTAATAACCGATACGATTTTAGTTTGTCTTTTATATGTATATGGTTAACCCTCTATTTTCTCGATAGGATCTTCCTCTTTTAGAACATGCTCTCTCTTCGGTGGATTCGTCAAATGCATCAGACATTTTGTCGGTCATCAACAATTATGCGTGCAAATCCAATATTAAAGAGGAAGAACTCCACAAAAGGTTGCTGATGTTCTACTCTAGGACTTCACACTCTTCCTGTCGAATATAATCTCTTACATCAACAAGTCTTCATTGTTGATATAGATTGGAGAGCATAAACAGATGTTTCTCAAGACAGACGGTGGAGGGCATATTACATTCTCTTGTAAGCACACGTTGGTTTGAATTCTTTCTCCTTCTTCTTTTCTAGTTGCACAGCTGAGATACTTTCACGGTGCAGGAGGAGGAGCTGCTAAATAACTTGGCAGAGAAATGGATCCCCGAGGCAGTGAACAGTATGAAGTCTGCTAGTCCGACCAGCCTAAAGATTTCTCTGAGATCGGTAATATGCAAAACAAAACGTATACTATCCAGCTTGGTGGTAATTTATACCAAGTAACGCGCTTTCGAATGATAGTGAAATTCGACAGATATCTTCCACTTCTCAAAATCTACTCTTATAGGGTGTGTGCAGATGGGAATTTGAAAGTAGAAAGTACTCAACAGTTTGTGTTAGAATGGAATGGGAGTTTTCTAGTCATAAACTAACTCCTTGCGTACGTACATTTATGTCTGTGTATGCTTGTTCCAGCAGTTGTTGGGTACATGGTACTCATGGATATCAATCATTTTTGTGTAACATTACAAGGAGCATGGCATATTGCATCTAACAGCTAAAAGAACTTGTCGATCTTGATGATTATTAGATAAGAGAAGGACGTGGTCAGACGATTGAACAATGTCTAGCTCGTGAGTACACCATCTTTTGCAACATCGTGCGAAGGAAGATCACCAATGACTACTACGAGGTACTAACTCTAAATGGATTATTTAGTAGGTAGGACATATTCAAGAATCCAATGGGAGCTTTTGATTTTTCACGTCACTTTTATAAGCAACTCTCCACTGGCCGAGAAGTTATTTCATGAACTATGAACCACATAGATCAATACCATCTCAATCATTGATTATGTGGGTCCAACTGTGAAGCTTATATGATAAATGGTACAGATGAAGATGGTCTAAATTATCTATAGACCATATGATATGTTGGCAACTAGAGCATTCGCCAAGGGTGTCTGTCATGTGTCGTATGTATCCTTCTCTTCATCGAGTTGTGTAATGCATTGGTGAATTGGTGCAGGGTTCAAGGGCGATTTTTTTCGATAAAGACAAAAAACCCAAGGTAAAAGCATATAGACTATTACCCTGCTATTTGACTTGTTGAGATGGATCTTGAAACTTTATTTAGTAAGAGCAACAATGTATCAGTTTATTTGTCATTTAATATGGTGATGACATCGTGCTTTAGACATCTTTTTACGTCCAAAACCTTTTGATTGGTGCTTGGCTTTATCTGTCATTTGTTGTGCATTGGCTAAACGAAGACGAAGACGGTCCGAATCATAAATTTCTCTTGACTAATAAATGAGACGAGAAGGGTATATGCTGCAACAACAAATTATAGTCTGTTGTTTATCATCCTTATAATAAATATCCAAGTACTCAAACTTCACTGAGTTCAAGAGACAAATCATTAATGCCTCGCAGAGATTGGAGATTCTATAATCGTCTGTGTAAGGTAGTAAGGCATGGTGTAAGCTAGGATTGTATCAAGTCATATGCCAATAATACATCATTCGACCGTTTCCTAACAGCTTAGCCTATTAGGACAAACGGTTTTTCTTACAATTTGGATGAATTAATGCACGAGGTTGAGCTTGAGCCTGATTCTTGTTTGATGAACACAGTGGGAGCCGCCGAAGTTAGAGTTGGTCGGAGCAGAGATGGTGGACCTGCTATTTAAAGCATTCGAGGATGATGACGACTGGAATTGTCTACAGCTCCCTACACGGTCCTCCAACATGCTTGACCGCGCAAGGTCAAAGCTCTGAATGAACCTATCTGTGACACAACTCACTCATATTGCAATACACCAAACTGGAAACTGTAGCATCAATAACCATGGAAACACAACTCATATATATTGGCATGCATTTGTAATGTGACAGTCTTCTCTGTCAAACTCCCATGAGGTTAGACAACTCAAGATTTCCTGATTAACTTCCTGTCCAAATTTTAGCATTTGATGCGCACTTTCCCCTCTGGGAATCACGTTGCCCTCTAAAACTGCAAGCAACGAAGAGGAATAATTGCTGTTAATGCATCTAAAGATAGAAGAGTGCAGTATCTATGTCGAATTTCAACTGCACAAGTACTCCTCAATGCCAACTTCAAGGCTAAGTCAGGACATTATCAAGTTTTCTGGAGATGAAAATCCAGTAATAACAGCAGAAGAAAAGATTAATTTATTTGTTTCTAAAATAATAAATGTGAGCTTGGACAGTTCCACAAAATTGAAACCCCAAACTCGATTGTACAAATAAATAAGGAATACACTAGATCATTCCATTTTCAAACAAGCTCGCATTCTAGGCCCGAAAGCAACACAACAATTGTCAGTGACTCAAGCAAAGTCTATGCTCAATCATTTAGATCCTCGAACAAAGTCACAACCATTGCACCCACAAATATGCCTTCAAATAGACAAACATCCATGTCGCGACCTATTTTTCGGGTGTGCACCACCTAAGGCTTAGCTAATGGATTGTTAAGCCTAGACTTAACTCGGGCTCTTCCAAGCTCATACCAATTCGCGACTTGGGTTCAAATTTTTAAACATGCAAATGGATTTTATCTAGGAGTCGCCACTAATCTATTTTTGGTGGGTCGATTAGAAACCCAAGTAAAGTAACAGGAGTTTTACTTTACTCCTACGGACTAGAGACTATAGGTAGTTGATTTTAAATTTACTTCCCTAATATGTGAGGTGATCATACGGGTGCGCAATCTACCAATTTAACACCCAGATAAACAATAAATAGATTGCAAAAACTTACCTCAAAACAACGAAAGCATCTGCAGTGTTAAATTAAAATCCAGATCAACAACCTTAGATATGGTTTCTAATTAACACGCAATTTCATTTTTTTTTTCACTTAATTAATGAAAATCATGCAATATGCAATGCAATATTAACTAAATAACATAATTCTAATGACATGTAATTTCTAATTAAATGGGCCTAGCAAAAATACTAAACGGCATGCATCTCAATGAATCTAACCCTAATGACGTGCATATGACATTTTTTCTTTTCTTTTTCCTTAAAATAATGCAATCTATCCTAGAGATTGAAACTAATTTATTCTAAGACATTTTTTGTATTTTTTTAATGAAATTCGAAATTAGAAAAATGTGAAAATTATCTAATTAGATTAAGATCCTATTCAATTTGTATTAGGAATTAGGTTGAGCTAAATCCTAATTTAAACTAAAATATTATCTTAACCCAAATAATCCTAAAATGCAATCTATTTAAGAAAATACCTAAACTTATAATAAATTAAGAAAAATATAATCTAAAATTAAACTAAGTGCAATTTAACCCTAATATGCAATGATGTACAAAATATGCCCTAATTCTACATGACAAGTGCATGATGATTTTTGTTTTCTTTTTTTAATTAATTTTCGAAATTAATAATTGCCAAATAATTAAACATGCAATTCAAATTAAAATCTAGCAACCTAAATTGGTTGATTTGATTTTTGATTTTGATTTTATTTTTTTGAAAATTCATGATAAATAGAATGCTTAACCTAAATATGCAAATAACCCTAAAACATGCAATATTCTAACTTAGACATATTTCAAGATAAATAAAGCAATCAAGACCAAAAATAAATAAAAAAAAAAAACACGTCCTTCGGATAAAGGGATAATGTTTCGCTAGTAAAATCGATAAATTAATCTTAAGCCTTAAAGATCAAAATATCAATTTTATTCCCACTTGATTAATTATTTCATCTAAAGCCTTATAGATGAAATAAAAAACCCTTCGGGAGATAGGTCCATCACTTATAAACGTGCACGTAATATACCAATAGACGTATGTTAGGTAGTAATTAAATTATGCACGAGTATTTACCTAAATTTGAAGATAATTTCCAAATTCGGGCCTAACGCGATCAGGGTCGCGACGACTCACGCTCGGGACAGCAGTGGGCAGTGGGTGTCGGTGATTGATAACCTGCGAAACAGAAGAACAACTCCACGACCTGGCAAAAGATCCACAATTGCAACGACAGATTGACGCGCGATGTAAGCTGTGAACCGCAAGTTCTCGGTGGTGATAACTTCTCGACAAGGAAGCGTTGACTATTTATTTTCCAAAATTTGTACGATGCCACAGACCAAACCCTTCACGTTATCCTTCCCCAAGAAATATCCCTTTGCTTGCATGAAATAAACTCATAAAAAATCCACACGTCAATCTCACTTTTGGACAACAGAAGAAGACAAATTCCCCTCTTTTACTTATTTCACCAAAATTTCAACAACCCTTTTGACCGTGGACTCTAGGTTTGGTGGGACTGGCTCTTGGTGATTCTCGCCCGTGGGTGTGCTCGGCATCACTCACCTGCAAAAAAGAAAAAGAACAATTCTGCAGCTTGGTGAAGAATAGCGATGGCAGTAATAGATTGTCATCATGGTGCAGCTTCTGAGCAATATTCCCTTTTTTATTTTTCACATATTCTATCCAAAAATTTCTTTTCTACCCAAGAATATACCCATTGGTGTATATTACCTGAATATATGAAAAAAATCCTATCGGAATATGCTCACCGTCGGTTCAATGCTAAATGCAAAAAATGCAAATTAAAAATAAATGCGCCTAAACTATATGCTATGCAATTAACTATTTTTTTTTCAGGAATAAAATTAACCCCTAATTTTTTTAATACAATAAATGGCTAAACGGGTCGCCAAAATTTAGGTGTCAACAATCCAGAATATAAGTTTAGCTTCAGGTTGTCGTCTTCGCGGCCAATACACGCAACTGAGCATTATTTGGCAGACATAGGAAAGTGCAGGTATTGCTCCCCAAAATAAGAAAGTACTGCTCCACCAACGCTTTCAAATCAGAGTATCTCATCTTAATTTCCCTGGAGAAACTTAATAGTAAATACACTGGCAGCTTTTTCCTAACCTCAAAATGGAACTACACTTATCTTCCAATCTTCTTCTCCAAAATCACTCTCTCAGCATTAGATTTTGTGGAAAATTAAGCACAAACCAATGCCAGGCAGAGGTGGGAAGCCTACCTCAAAACAACAAAGCTTAGACTTCATAAGTTTTGAACTTGGATCCGATTTGAAGACAACAAAGCAGCAACATCCTGAGATGGCTTTGGCAATACAGATTTTTCAAGAAAAAACTTTGAGAAATGGATGAAACTCAAAGAAGCAATTGTTGTCACTTGTAAAATTGTGTATAAAAAGCAAATTTCGTGTAATGGTAGGGACATGAAGGATATTTGAGAAAGTAAAAGATTAATTAAAGGGGTTTTTAAGTGGAAGAACTGACATTAAAAATGTCTAAACTTGCTACATTACCTACACGAAGAGATATTCATTACCGTTATGTGGTGCAGAAATTTGCAAATTAACAATGTCAAGCGTCACATGGTGAGTAGCTGCAGTATCCAGAAACTAGTCTTGCTGCGATGGGCTAGGAAGAATCCCAACCATATTGGCAGTAGGTTGAGATGCATTGTTGTTAGACTGCAAATACCTGAAATAACATCTTGTGGTCCTATGGTTAAATTTCTGACAAATTCGGCATTGGTCTTTCTTATTTTTGGATTGACTGCCTGGGTTTCCATGATTATGATGGTTGCCTTGCCAACGGTATCGAGGGCTTTATGTGGTAGACAGTTGGAAATTGGAAATCTGTTGTGATTGAGCGGTAGGGATGGATGATGGAGGGGTGTAAGTGGTAACATTTGCCTTGATGGGCACCATGGCAGACTTCATTCAAAACTCATGATTGAGAAGCAATCGTGGAGTTCAGGAAAAGTTAATGGATCAAGTTTTGTAGCCAAAGTAGCAATAATGTCAGTAAAATAAAAACCAAGATTACGGAAGATGATGGCATTTAATTCTTTATTCCCTAGATGTCGATTGGCAGCAGCTAATTGATCTGAAATGTACTTTACCTTGCAGAGATAAATTGAGACATATTTGTCACCTTTGGATGTATTCTTAAGCTGAAGAATGCTTGTATGCGATTGTATGCGATAGAGTTCCAAAGGCAATTTGTAGAGCCTTCCAGACATCGACAATAGTAGTTAATCCAACCATATAGGGTAGAACATCGAGTGAAAGAGAAGATATTATCCAACTAAAAACAAGTTGGTCTTTCCGAATCCATTCATCATATGCAAGATTTGGTGCAACAGTAGTGGAGTCCATGGGGGTGATGGTTGAAGTGGGACAGATAATTGTGCCATCAATGTATCCCATTAAGGATTGGCCGTGAGCAATGGAAACAATTGGGTTTTCCATAATAGAAAGTTATCACTAGAAAGTTTGAGACTAAGGTGGTGTTGCACAACTAGAGTGGAGATGGGAGATGACATCGTGAATAGGAGAAATTGAAAAATGGAAGAGAAAAAAAGAATAGTAGATGTGTCTTCAAGGATCTTACTAGTGCTCTGATACCATGTAAAACTAGACTCTGAAATTTGAGCATGAGTTTCGCTTATCCGTTAATACTATGATAGCATTTATATTTATAGAGTTTATGTACTAGCTACTACAATAATTACATGGACTAATTCAAAATATTTTGAATTTTGAATTAGTCTGTTACAGTAATAACTAAATGATTACATCAATAACTACAGTAATAACTAAATGATAAAAGCATTAACTAATTCAAAATATTTTGAATTTGAATGAGTGATCCATTGCTATCCTTAACACATCCAATCATTTTCATTTTTTTTTTAAAAAGAATTTCTCAAACGTACGAATCTATATCATCGAGCATAACTGCTCCCACAAGAAAATGAAGCAATCAATAGTAAGAATGAAGCTGAAAAAAGAACGGAAAAGAAAAAGTAACCTGAGCCATGACGGACAAAATTATACAAATGCCTTATTATTATAAAACCGTGAGATAAGATCTCGTGAGCTATGCATAAAAACAGGTAATAGTCCAACAAATGAAATGCAATAGTCTAAAACTAGCAATATTAAGAACTAATCTAATCCCATTCATGTAATGCGAGAAACATCTAAATGCAATAAAAAAAATTTAAAATATATTTATTTCTTATTTATTTAAGCAATGAGGTTATCTGAAAATTTATGAAAAAATAAACTTAAATGCTATAAAATAATAAATATAAAGAAAATGTCTAAATTCTGCATAGGAAATGGAGAAAACGTGCTTGCAATCTAAGATGGTTTGGACAGTGACGGCACAAATGATAACCATTATGTTCCAGAAATAGAATTTTCTATTTCAATTCTCTAGATGAGTTTCTAAATAAAGTACACGTTTGATAATGACACGAAATTTTTGTTCCTGGAATAGAAATTCGTTTGATAATGATACAAAATTTCTCCCTCTCATGCGATGGCAACAAACGACAACAACGAACTGGGACCAATTGCCGGTAGCAGCTAATGGTGGGTAGTGGTAGGCAGCAGTGAGTGGGCAATTGGCTAGTAACAAGGGCAAGCGATAAGAATATTGTGGAAAATTCCCTTATTAGTTTCGAAGATTGACAAAACTTCCCATAATCCTTCTTTGATTATGATGGTAAGATTTTCCAAGTGGAAACTTTGATGAGTATCATCATATGTTACCCGTCAGACTCAATAACTTAGTGAAGATGCTATCTTTTATATTCAATCTCGATGGAATAAGGATATTGATTGGATCTTGTGCTAACGGCTAGAAGATCGGCATGAATTTCCTACCTAGTATACTTTGATTGTCCGAAAGGAAATTATCGAAATCAATCTTACTGCATTTGGAATGTTTCAATCAACCAACGGAACAATCATATTGAAGACAGAAAGTTCTCCATAGGAAAGACTCAACTTTTGGAAACTTCATCCACTATATGGGCGGCATAGGTTATGGGGGGACTTCTTTCTCGGCAATTAAGAAGCAATCAAATCTTCATGAAGGTTCAAGTCCAATAGTTGATTTAATGGCTGATCCTCAAAAAGAAGCTCCAACGGTCAATTTGGACAGTAAGGAGTATTAAAGGAAGTCGTACTATTGAAGGAAGGATGCAAGAGTGAACACAGACGTTCGGAATTCCAAAGTTTACAAAAGTTTTGTCTCAAATACTTTCGTCTTACTTGAGCTAAACATTGTAATCTGTTAGAGGTCGTGAGTGTGAGATTAACAGATCTTTCACACAAACTTGAGTAGCACTTACTCAGTCCTTGTAACCTCTAATTGATTCACACTAGTAGGGTCCAACTAATAGGCTATTAGTGCATGAGAGTGAATATAGGCTTGTCAAAGCCAAATCACTATAATTTTGTCGTGTGCAAATTTCTCTATCCCTAAACTCCTGTTTATATTTCTACGATAGTTTATTGCACACCGATAAGATATGAATATAGCACAATTTATCGTTAGACGTTGTCCTGTTGTAATATTGTTTCAACTTGTTTAAATTCCACACTTTCACCTATTCACCCCCCTTTAAGTGATTAATCTAGTCCGAAAAGAGTTTATTTTCTCATTTCTATTCCAGATAAAGAAAAGTAGGAAATTTTTACTTCTCATTTCTATTTCAAACAAATTTCTAGACTAAAAATTTGTTTTAGAAATAAAAAAAAAAATGAAATTGTATCACCAAACAAATTTATATTCCAAACATGTTCTCAAAAACAGAAAAATAGTTCTGTCCTAATTGTTTATCCCATCCTTGGGCCGAAGAACAGCCCAAAACGGGCCTCTATGACCTGGGAATGACCCCATCTCAATCGCTGAAAAAATCATTGATTTATAAAATACGAATGCAAAAATGAACCAAGAGATACAAAAGAACTTGAATCGAAACAAAATTTATAAACGAACTATATGGTATCGAAAAAAAAAATCAGTACCAAACGAGTTATAATTAAAGCGATCAAGATCAAAACAAAGCAAGTTCTGATAATGATCAAAAGCATACCAACGGAATACCACGGGTCGAAATCAAACATGGAGAATTCTAACTCGAATTAGAATGTGCTCAAAGGACGAATGATGCCGTATTCTCGGTTTGAGGTTGCAAGCGCACTTAGGGGTTGAACACTTGGACCAAATTGAGAAGATGGTTAGCAACTAGTGACGGTAGATTGTCTACCATCACAAATCAATAAATTATGATTGTCTACCATCACAAATCAATAAAAGATGAGAAGTTACTAGTGAAGAATCCATCAAAAAGTTAAGCAACCATCTAGACCTTACTGTTCAAAAACTAAATATATTGTATGGATATTAATTTAGTCCTATAATTTTCAATTTTGCCATTTGAGTCATTACATTTGCATGAATTACATCATAGTCCTTTCGGCAATTTTTGCTGAAATCGCTAATGTGACGGCATGCCATGTAAGACGATCGGCGATCACTGGACATCCACGTCAATGATTTCCAGCAAAAATCAATCGAAGAGACCATATTAGAATCTCACATAAAGATTTAAGACCGAATTGATAAAATTAAAAGGTTTGGAAATGAATTAACATCGGTATAATAGGTTCAGGACTAATTGGATAATTTTCCCTACACATTCCCCGGTCAACTTGCAAAAAATAAAGACTAGATAAAAGAATAGTTAAAAAGGAAGCTCATGTATCTTAATGCAATTAATTGGGAAGAGTCAGCCAAAAGCCCTTGTTTGCACCATGCAAAGATCTTAGGGTGACATAGTATGCGATGAGGCGAGAGTTGAAATAGATAGATTCATTGGTTAGGAAGCACAGTTATGTTATGCTAGCTCTCAATAGTGACATTTACTAGTGATGTCCTTGTCATGCCCCGATCCTCGAACGCCCACCAATCCCTCACCTGGTCAATTAATAGTGATGTCCCAGAACGCATCGCCGACCCTTACTGTTTTAATATGAGCATGCGGAAGCATATAAATCCCCAGACAATAAAACAATAGGATAAAAAAGTATGATCAATTTTTCACAAAAGACCTTTTTATAAATACACAGGTTTATACACTGAAGCCGACAAAAAGGAGTTGACCTTCATTAAAATGAAATTGTCCTATGACTAACTAGTCAGACAAGAATGCCAATTCTTCGGGCTTCACCTTCTAACTCCGGGGCTTCTAGTCCTTCACCAACACCGCCTAAGGACCTGAAATGGTTATGCAATAACCAATGAGACAACTTCTCAGCAAGTTCTACCCCCTAAGACCCGATTAGTAAACCAATACACTATAGGCTGCCTAAGCATACACAGGTTAGAGGACTTACCTTAGCTTCAGATCCCACCTGCAAGTCAGTACAATTTATAATAGGCACCCACTTACTCAACACAGATCGAACTATCGATCAATCGACCTAGTCAATTACATGTCAATCAGACCATTCCTCGATCATTTCAATCAATACCATACATTCCCAACGATGGAATATCTAGTCGTTAGGCCCACATGCATTCTCCAGGATGACATACCTAGTCTCTGACCCACATGCCTTCTCTAAGACGACATACCTACTTATCGAACCCACGTACATTTTCCAAGGTGGAATATCAAGTCATCGAGCCCACGTGCATTCTCCAAGATGACATACCGAGTCTCCGAGCCCACGTGCCTTCTCTAAGGCGATCTCTTCGCCAAGATGACATACTTAATCATTGGGCCCACATGCATTCTCTAAGGCACTAGCTCGCCAAGATGATACATTCAATCACCGAGCCCACGTGCCCTTTTCACGATGCCATACTCAACACTGAATCCACGTGCATTCTCTAAGGCACTAGTTCACCAAGTGATGCGTCAAATCACCGAGCCCATGTGTCCCTTTTCACAATGCCGTACTCAAACATTGGGTCCACATGCATTCTCTAAGACACCAAATTCGCCAAAGTGATGTATCAAATCACCGAGCCCATGTGCCCCTTTCACGATGCCACACCTAATCACCAAGCCCATGTGCCTTCTCCCAAGCGATATACTTCCTACCATGAATCCACTATGAAACAACTCATTCTCTATAGTTCACCAATCTACTTTCGATACTGATAACTGATACTTGAATATTTCGCAATCAAATACTCAAAATTCAAGCATTTAGGAACATATCCTAAAAATTCACATTTAAATCAATTCGGCACGATTCAAAGCTCAAATAAATAAACGGACTGCGCCATATCAATCAGCATGAAGTTCTAGTCATTGGCCATCCCGGTTGAATTTCCAGAAATTAATTAATTTCAAAAATTAATTATTAAATAGAAACAAATCCAATTTAGGCCCGTATTGCCTAATTGGAAGTCGAGATGAGCCTGGAAAATTACTGAGACCCATTCAATAAATAATATAGCATGTCTACTTGCTAATGGCTATGTCTAACCATCTAACATGCTTTAATAAGTCACTAATTTAATTAATCTAAACTAATCTAACTTCCTAACCATATTTAATTAACACTAATCAACCCATAAGCATAATTAGCAAACTAAGAAGGGATTAGTGGGCTAAACTCACCTGAATTAAGATCCACTCTGATCAAATTGACGAGCACGCGACGAAGGGCGATCCACTCCAAAGCGGGTCTATCAACCGGGGTCGAAACGGGCCCAAAAATTGCTACGCAAGGCATACAACCCTTGCTGCAAACTGCTGAAACGGGCTGTTGCGGGGCTGATTTGGGGCACGAATCGGCTAGGTTCGACGATCGTGCATCAAAGTATGGGCCAAGGCCGAAACGGCCGTGAACCGGGCCATAATTGAGCTGCGGGACCTGCTGGAATGGCTGCTGTACTGGGCTGCCACGATGGACTTCGCAAGCGGCCCGAGGAGAAGCGCTGAACAACCTGCACGTGGGCTGATGCGGTGATGACGATGGCGAAGAAGACTGGACGCAGGTGGGGCTTCGGTGAGGCAGACCGCGCGAGAGAAAGGGACAACAATTCCAGAACAGTAAAGAGAGAAGGCTGTCATCTTCGTGGAGCAAAAAAACCAGTCCAAGAACACGTGCAGGGAGCAAGGAATAAGGGAAAGAGAAAGATAATGTGGGGCAGCTAGCAGGCGAGAATAAAGCAAATAGAGAGGGAGACGTGGAGGGGTCGGATCCGCATAAATCATGGGAAAAAGAACGTCGGTTGAGGGGAAAGCTATGTGCGGAATCAGAGAGAAAGCTAGTGGGACTAGCTCGCAAGGATAAGAAGAAAATGGGGCCATCGGTCAAAGAAGTTGCAAGAATTCAAAGGAAATTCTGGGGTTGTCGTTCTTGGGGAAATGAACCGTGCGAGAGAGAGAGGGTTACATAAAAAAAAAAAGAAAACAAAATAAAAGGTAGCAAAGACATAAGGTAGACAGATAGGAACAGCCAAGATTGAAGGGGAAATGAAAGTAACTAACGTGAAAACAATAGGGTGTCATCGGCCGGCCGAGGGGGTGGGTTCGTGCATGAGTGCAGGATCCAAGAAGAAGAAGAAGGGGGAGGAGATAAAACCAATTTAAAATTTTGCTCAACTTCAATATGAAATAATTGGTCACCCAAGGCCAATTTCGACCTCGGTTTGCACACTTGAAGTCCAGGATAAGACAATCCATCTAACCCACAAATTTCTCTCAAATCCAAAACCTATTTTATTTTTTCGGTATCCGATTTTCTGAACAAACAAATCCGGTTGGGGTCCGATTTGAATGCAGAAAAAGTCCAAACAACTTCCATTCACCAACTCGCTTACGCAAGATGCCAAAAATCCCTTCAAATTGGCCAATTAGAATTTCCGTTCATTTTTCGAATTGTCCGCAACGATTTTCCGTAAAAATCCCGAACTCACCAGAAATTCCTCCAAAGGTGAGTTGACGTTCTTAGAATGACCCATGACACGACAGGACTTTCAATTTCTAAAATCCAATTCAATTTCACGGTTATTTTCAATCAAACGTGTTTTTAGCATGACCTAGACTACCAAGTAGCTTTTATGAATTTTTGGTGTAATTGACTCGTGGTCGACTTTCTTCAAACCACACGCACCTCTTCGACACATTAGCTACTCTCAGTGGTCGTGAAAATCTCGAGATTTCAAATACGGACACAAGATAGCCAAAAGGAAAGAAAATCGGTTTAGTACCGATCGACGAAAATTTTGCAATCAGGTGGAATTACCCACACTTTGATCACCATCTCAATTGAATCGAACTATCTCCGGTGTCCGATCAATTTTTATTTGTGTCGTAATGACCCTTGCAAACTAGTACGGTCAAGCAGTCGATTTTTGGTCAAATTCTTTAGTCTATTGCATTTGAAATCCCTTAACGGCTTTACCGAATAAGCCAGTTATCTCATGAGTGGTCATTTCAAAGAAAAACACTAGTCATATCGATGAAAGGCCCATCTTATCCAATCGAAATCAGAATCTGAAAATCACAGTCCTTGTGTCCCGCAACAAAGATAAACATAGCAAGCAATCTCACGTAACCATCCACGGGTAATTTAAGAATCATGATGTATTGGTGCACTTTGGAGAAGTCAACGAGGAGCTGATTTGTTAGGCCCTCTCTTTTGGTGACACGTCTCCTTACTTTCAGCGATTTTTCTCTTTATTTTATGAATTACTATTTGGTCACGGACGGTGTTAAAAACATCATTACACTAAGATGCCGACATATATAATTTTTAATTTTGTGACTTAGCACTTAATTCCATTAATAAGTTAAATTTTCCATTTCGTGACTGCTCATGTAGAAAACATTCTAGGCTGATGGTATGCCTTGTATAAATCATTACTTAATTTTCTATAAACTCTGAAAGAAACAGGCTCAACAAAGTAGAGAGAAAAACTTTATTTTTAATGTTAATATCACAAAAAACTTCAAACTTATAGACATGTTAATCTCTTATGTCATTATTATTCATCATTGATTTCCCTGATAATTTCTTCTCCTCGCATTAGACTTGAAATACAAGATCCAATAGTTTCCCGCATCATTTCTTAACAAATAGTTCATCCTCTAATATAACTTGATTATAAAATATGTCTTAAGACCTTGGGTTAATGTTAAGAATGTACTTCAGTAATTTACCTTAATCCAAAAAAATTGTGCAACTGGTTTCATCTCGACTTCTAGATTTGAGCTGAAATCTTTTGATTTCCTTTCAATTTCAACATGTTATTCAAGGCGTCTTATTCGACACAAGGTACAAAGTGGAGGGTACGATAATAAAGGTACGAAGGAGGAGATGATTTAAGCACGAGCAAACAATCCAAAGGCGGGATTGATGGTGGTGAAGCCTCCATCCACCGCCAGATTCTGGCCACTGATGTACTTGGACTCGTCACTCCCCAGATACAGAGCAGCCTTCGCCACATCTTCTTCCTGTAGACTCACCCCATCCAAGTTGGAATACACTCGGACTCCTGCACTCTCGTCGACTTTGAAGAACTCCTTCGTCAATGGCGTCAGAATGAAATAAGGCGAGACACAGTTCACGCGAATTCCATATTGCCCGAGCTCCGCGGCCACGTTCCTGGTGAGGCCCACGACAGCGTGCTTGGAGCTGGTGTATGCGTGGGACGCCACCCCGCCCACGCTCGAGCTGACGCTCCCAACGTTGATGATGCTTCCGCTCCGCGACGGGATCATGGCTCCAGCAGCATGCTTGGTCCCTAAGAAGACACCCGTCAAGTTCACGCTAATCACCCTCTCGAAGTCGGCCTTGTCATTGTCCAATATGTTGGCCTTGGGCGGGTCGCTGATCGCAGCATTGTTCACCATTATGTCCAGCTTTCTATACTTGTCGACCGCAGTGGCAATGGCGTTTTCAACGTCGGACTCGATTGATACATCGCAATGCACAAAGGATGCAGTCTCGGCCCCCAGATCCTTGCACAACGACTTGCCCAAGTCGTCGCGAATGTCGGCTATAATGACTTTAGCCCCATGCTTCGAGAAGAGCCTTGCGGTCGATTCTCCTATGCCGCCCGCCCCACCTGTGATAACTGCCACCTTTCCCTCCAGTCTGCAAAACCTCGTGCTAATGAGCCACACAATCTAGTTTTACATGAACAAAAGAAACGAAAACGAGAGCATTTCCAGCTTTGATCACCAAAGCTCTACTCTTAAACGTAATTTCCAACATCCTTAAATCGCACGCGCATTGCCAAAGCCACATGAATGACAAATTTTCTCATCGCTTAGAAAGAATCTCTTTGGACGTAAGTCCGAGAGCAAAAGAGCAATACCTTCGTGCTTCCTGGGGGAGGAGTGTTGTGGTCGCCATGGTTTGAAAGATTGTTTCGAATAATGCTTAGCTACTAGCAAGGGGTTTTCGTATGATTAGTGACAACAATCGAACCCGAACCTTCTTGTTATATAGACTTTTGGGGGTGGAGACTTAAACTATTCCCATTGAGCCACAGGATTCACGTGTAATTTCATGGATAATGAAAGATCAAGGGGGTCACCCTTGGCGTGCGAACATCATCCCAAACAAACCAGGTGGTCAATATCTTATTATAAAATGGGGGATCATGAAAAACCCTAAACTTTGCTCAAAGTGACAGATTTAACCATATTAGAATCTCAAATAAAGATTTAAGACCGAATTGATAAAATTAAAAGTTTGGAAATAAATTAACATCAGTATAATAAGTTCAGGATTGATTGGATAATTTTTCCCAACACATTCTCCGGTCAACTTGCAAAAAATCAAGACTAGATAAAAGAATAGTTAGCAACTAGTGACGGTAGATTGTCTACCATCATAAATCAATAAATTATGATTTTATAGATGACTTTATAGAGGTTGGTAAAGTCTTAGAAAAGATGAGAAGTTACAAGCAAAGAATCCATCAAAAAGTTAAGCAACCATCTGGACCTTACTGTTCGAAAACTAAATATATTATACGGATATGAATTTAGTCCTATAATTTTCAATTTTGCCAATTTAGTCATTATATTTGCATGAATTACATCATAGTCCTTTCGGCAATTTTTACTGAAATTGCTAATGTGACCGCCTGCCATGTAAGACAATGAGCGATGATTGGACAACCTTGCCAGTGATTTTTGGCTAAAATCAATCGAAGAGACCATATTAGAATCTTAAATAAAGATTTAAGACCGAATTGATAAAATTAAAAGTTTGGAAATAAATTAACATCAGTATAATAAGTTCAGGATTGCTTGGATAATTTTTCCACCCACATTCTCCCGTCAACCTGCAAAAAATAAAGACTAGATAAAAGAATAGTTAGCAACTAGTGACGGTAGATTGTCTACCATCATAAATCAATAAATTATGATTTTATAGATGACTTTATAGAGGTTGGTAAAGTCTTAGAAAAGATGAGAAGTTACTAGCAAAGAATCCATAAAAAAGTTAAGCAACCATCTGGACCTTCTTGTTCAAAAACTAAATATATTATACGGATATGAATTTAGTCCTATAATTTTCAATTTTGCCAATTTAGTCATTATATTTGCATGAATTACATCATAGTCCTTTCGGCAATTTTCACTGAAATTGCTAATGTGACCGACTGCCATGTAAGACGATGAGCGATGATTGGACAACCTTGCCGTGATTTTCGGCAAAAATCAATCGAAGAGACCATATTAGAATCTCAAATAAAGATTTAAGACCGAATTGATAAAATTAAAAGTTTGAAAATAAATTAACATCAATATCATAAGTTCAGGATTGATTGGATAATTTTTACCCACACATTCTCCGGTCAACTTGCAAAAAATAAAGACTAGATAAAAGAATAGTTAGCAACTAGTGACAGTAGATTGTCTACCATCATAAATCAATAAATAATTATTTTATAGATGACTTTATAGAGGTTGGTAAAGTCTTAGAAAAGATGAGAAGTTACTAGCAAAGAATCCATCAAAAAGTTAAGCAACCATCTGGACCTTACTATTCGAAAACTAAATATATTATACGAATATGAATTTAGTCCTATAATTTTCAATTTTGCCAATTTAGTCAGTATATTTGCATGAATTACATCATAGTCCTTTCGGCAATTTTCACCGAAATTGCTAATGTGACCGCCTGCCATGTAAGACGATGAGGGATGATTGGACAACCTTGCCAGTGATTTTCGGCAAAAATCAATCGAAGAGACCATATTAGAATCTCAACTAAAGATTTAAGACCGAATTGATAAAATTAAAAGTTTGGAAATAAATTAACATCAGTATAATAAGTTCGGGATTGATTGGATAATTTTTCCCAACACATTCTCCGGTCAACTTGCAAAAATAAACACTAGATAAAAGAATAGTTAGCAACTAGTGACGGTAGATTGTCTACCATCACAAAAAAAAATAAAAAAAAATATGATTTTATAGATGACTTTATTGAGGTTGGTAAAGTCTTAGAAAAGATGAGAAGTTACTAGCAAAGAATCCATCAAAAAGTTAAGCAACCATCTGGACCTTACTGTTCGAAAACTAAATATATTATACGGATATGAATTTAGTCCTATAATTTTCAATTTTGCCAATTTAGTCATTATATTTGCATGAATTACATCATAGTCCTTTCGGCAATTTTCACTGAAATTGCTAATGTGACCGACTGCCATGTAAGACGATGAGCGATGATTGGACAACCTTGCTAGTGATTTTCGGCAAAAATCAATCGAAGAGACCATATTAGAATCTCAAATAAAGATTTAAGACCGAATTGATAAAATTAAAAGTTTGAAAATAAATTAACATCAATATCATAAGTTCGGGATTGATTGGATAATTTTTACCCACACATTCTCCGGTCAACTTGCAAAAAATAAAGACTAGATAAAAGAATAGTTAGCAACTAGTGACAAGATTGTCTACCATCATAAATCAATAAATAATTATTTTATAGATGACTTTATAGAGGTTGGTAAAGTCTTAGAAAAGATGAGAAGTTACTAGCAAAGAATCCATCAAAAAGTTAAGCAACCATCTGGACCTTACTATTCGAAAACTAAATATATTAAACGAATATGAATTTAGTCCTATAATTTTCAATTTTGCCAATTTAGTCATTATATTTGCATGAATTACATCATAGTCCTTTCGGCAATTTTCACTGAAATTGCTAATGTGACCGCCTGCCATGTAAGACGATGAGGGATGATTGGACAACCTTGCCAGTGATTTTCGGCAAAAATCAATCGAAGAGACCATATTAGAATCTCAACTAAAGATTTAAGACCGAATTGATAAAATTAAAAGTTTGGAAATAAATTAACATCAGTATAATAAGTTCAGGATTGATTGGATAATTTTTCCCAACACATTCTCCGGTCAACTTGCAAAAAATAAACACTAGATAAAAGAATAGTTAGCAACTAGTGACGGTAGATTGTCTACCATCACAAAAAAAAAAAAAAAATTATGATTTTATAGATGACTTTATAGAGGTTGGTAAAGTCTTAGAAAAGATGAGAAGTTACTAGCAAAGAATCCATCAAAAAGTTAAGCAACCATCCGGACCTTACTTTTGTTCGAAAACTAAATATATTATACGGATATGAATTTAGTCCTATAATTTTCAATTTTGCAAATTTAGTCATTATATTTGCATGAATTACATCATAGTCCTTTCGGCAATTTTCACTGAAATTGCTAATGTGACCGCCTGCCATGTAAGACGATGAGCGATGATTGGACAACTTTGCCGTGATTTTCGGCAAAAATCAATCGAATGAGACCATATTAGAATCTCAAATAAAGATTTAAGACCGAATTGATAAAATTAAAAGTTTGGAAATAAATTAACATCGGTATAATAAGTTCGGGATTGCTTGGATAATTTTTCCACACACATTCTCCCGTCAACCTGCAAAAAATAAAGACTAGATAAAAGAATAGTTAGCAACTAGTGACGGTAGATTGTCTACCATCATAAATCAATAAATTATGATTTTATAGATGACTTTATAGAGGTTGGTAAAGTCTTAGAAAAGATGAGAAGTTACTAGCAAAGAATCCATAAAAAGGTTAAGCAACCATCCGGACCTTCTTGTTCAAAAACTAAATATATTATACGGATATGAATTTAGTCCTATAATTTTCAATTTTGCCAATTTAGTCATTATATTTGCATGAATTACATCATAGTCCTTTCGGCAATTTTCACTGAAATTGCTAATGTGACCGACTTGCCATGTAAGACGATGAGCGATGATTGGACAACCTTGCCAGTGATTTTCGGCAAAAATCAATCGAAGAGACCATATTAGAATCTCAAATAAAGATTTAAGACCGAATTGATAAAATTAAAAGTTTGAAAATAAATTAACATCAATATCATAAGTTCAGGATTGATTGGATAATTTTTACCCACACATTCTCCGGTCAACTTGCAAAAAATAAAGACTAGATAAAAGAATAGTTAGCAACTAGTGACAGTAGATTGTCTACCATCATAAATCAAAAAATAATTATTTTATAGATGACTTTATAGAGGTTGGTAAAGTCTTAGAAAAGATGAGAAGTTACTAGCAAAGAATCCATAAAAAAAGTTAAGCAACCATCTGGACCTTACTGTTCAAAAACTAAATATATTATACGGATATGAATTATTTCTATAATTTTCAATTTTGCCAATTTAGTCATTATATTTGCATGAATTACATCATAGTCCTTTCGGCAATTTTCACTGAAATTGCTAATGTGACCGACCGCCATGTAAGACGATGAGCGATGATTGGACAACCTTGCCGGTGATTTTCGGAAAAAATCAATCGAAGAGACCATATTAGAATCTCAAATAAAGATTTAAGACCGAATTGATAAAATTAAAAGTTTGAAAATAAATTAACATCAATATCATAAGTTCAGGATTGATTGGATAATTTTTACCCACACATTCTCCAGTCAACTTGCAAAAAATAAAGACTAGATAAAAGAATAGTTAGCAACTAGTGACAGTAGATTGTCTACCATCATAAATCAATAAATAATTATTTTATAGATGACTTTATAGAGGTTGGTAAAGTCTTAGAAAAGATGAGAAGTTACTAGCAAAGAATCCATAAAAAGTTAAGCAACCATCTGGACCTTACTATTCGAAAACTAAATATATTATACGAATATGAATTTAGTCCTATAATTTTCAATTTTGCCAATTTAGTCAGTATATTTGCATGAATTACATCATAGTCCTTTCGGCAATTTTCACTGAAATTGCTAATGTGACCGCCTGCCATGTAAGACGATGAGGGATGATTGGACAACCTTGCCAGTGATTTTCGGCAAAAATCAATCGAAGAGACCATATTAGAATCTCAACTAAAGATTTAAGACCGAATTGATAAAATTAAAAGTTTGGAAATAAATTAACATCGGTATAATAAGTTCAGGATTGATTGGATAATTTTTCCCAACACATTCTCCGGTCAACTTGCAAAAAATAAACACTAGATAAAAGAATAGTTAGCAACTAGTGACGGTAGATTGTCTACCATCACAAAAAAAAATAAAAAAAAAAAATGATTTTATAGATGACTTTATAGAGGTTGGTAAAGTCTTAGAAAAGATGAGAAGTTACTAGCAAAGAATCCATCAAAAAGTTAAGCAACCATCTGGACCTTCTTTCTCGAAAACTAAATATATTATACGGATATGAATTTAGTCCTATAATTTTCAATTTTGCCAATTTAGTCATTATATTTGCATGAATTACATCATAGTCCTTTCGGCAATTTTCACTGAAATTGCTAATGTGACCGCCTGCCATGTAAGACGATGAGCGATGATTGGACAACTTTGCCGTGATTTTCGGCAAAAATCAATCGAACAGACCATATTAGAATCTCAAATAAAGATTTAAGACCGAATTGATAAAATTAAAAGTTTGGAAATAAATTAACATCAGTATAATAAGTTCGGGATTGCTTGGATAATTTTTCCACACACATTCTCCCGTCAACCTGCAAAAAATAAAGACTAGATAAAAGAATAGTTAGCAACTAGTGACGGTAGATTGTCTACCATCATAAATCAATAAATTATGATTTTATAGATGACTTTATAGAGGTTGGTAAAGTCTTAGAAAAGATGAGAAGCTACTAGTAAAGAATCCATAAAAAAAGTTAAGCAACCATCTGGACCTTACTGTTCAAAAACTAAATATATTATACGGATATGAATTTAGTCCTATAATTTTCAATTTTGCCAATTTAGTCATTATATTTGCATGAATTACATCATAGTCCTTTCGGCAATTTTCACTGAAATTGCTAATGTGACCGACCGCCATGTAAGACGATGAGCGATGATTGGACAACCTTGCCGGTGATTTTCGGCAAAAATCAATCGAAGAGACCATATTAGAATCTCAAATAAAGATTTAAGACCGAATTGATAAAATTAAAAGTTTGAAAATAAATTAACATCAATATCATAAGTTCAGGATTGATTGGATAATTTTTACCCACACATTCTCCGGTCAACTTGCAAAAAATAAAGACTAGATAAAAGAATAGTTAGCAACTAGTGACAGAGATTGTCTACCATCATAAATCAAAAAATAATTATTTTATAGATGACTTTATAGAGGTTGGTAAAGTCTTAGAAAAGATGAGAAGTTACTAGCAAAGAATCCATAAAAAAAGTTAAGCAACCATCTGGACCTTACTGTTCAAAAACTAAATATATTATACGGATATGAATTTAGTCCTATAATTTTCAATTTTGCCAATTTAGTCATTATATTTGCATGAATTACATCATAGTCCTTTCGGCAATTTTCACTGAAATTGCTAATGTGACCGCCTGCCATGTAAGACGATGAGCGATGATTGGACAACTTTGCCGTGATTTTCGGCAAAAATCAATCGAAGAGACCATATTAGAATCTCAAATAAAGATTTAAGACCGAATTGATCAAATTAAAAGTTTGGAAATAAATTAACATCAGTATAATAAGTTCAGGATTGCTTGGATAATTTTTCCACACACATTCTCCCGTCAACTTGCAAAAAATAAAGACTAGATAAAAGAATAGTTAGCAACTAGTGACGGTAGATTGTCTACCATCATAAATCAATAAATAATTATTTTATAGATGACTTTATAGAGGTTGGTAAAGTCTTAGAAAAGATGAGAAGTTACTAGCAAAGAATCCATAAAAAGTTAAGCAACCATCTGGACCTTACTATTCGAAAACTAAATATATTATATGAATATGAATTTAGTCCTATAATTTTCAATTTTGCCAATTTAGTCAGTATATTTGCATGAATTACATCATAGTCCTTTCGGCAATTTTCACTGAAATTGCTAATGTGACCGCCTGCCATGTAAGACGATGAGGGATGATTGGACAACCTTGCCAGTGATTTTCGGCAAAAATCAATCGAAGAGACCATATTAGAATCTCAACTAAAGATTTAAGACCGAATTGATAAAATTAAAAGTTTGGAAATAAATTAACATCAGTATAATAAGTTCAGGATTGATTGGATAATTTTTCCCAACACATTCTCCGGTCAACTTGCAAAAAATAAACACTAGATAAAAGAATAGTTAGCAACTAGTGACCGTAGATTGTCTACCATCACAAAAAAAAAAAAAAAAAAAAAAAAAAAAAAATATGATTTTATAGATGACTTTATAGAGGTTGGTAAAGTCTTAGAAAAGATGAGAAGTTACTAGCAAAGAATCCATCAAAAAGTTAAGCAACCATCCGGACCTTACTTTGTTCGAAAACTAAATATATTATACGGATATGAATTTAGTCCTATAATTTTCAATTTTGCCAATTTAGTCATTATATTTGCATGAATTACATCATAGTCCTTTCGGCAATTTTCACTGAAATTGCTAATGTGACCGCCTGCCATGTAAGACGATGAGCGATGATTGGACAACTTTGCCAGTGATTTTCGGCAAAAATCAATCGAACAGACCATATTAGAATCTCAAATAAAGATTTAAGACCGAATTGATAAAATTAAAAGTTTGGAAATAAATTAACATCAGTATAATAAGTTCAGGATTGCTTGGATAATTTTTCCACACACATTCTCCCGTCAACCTGCAAAAAATAAAGACTAGATAAAAGAATAGTTAGCAACTAGTGACGGTAGATTGTCTACCATCATAAATCAATAAATTATGATTTTATAGATGACTTTATAGAGGTTGGTAAAGTCTTAGAAAAGATGAGAAGTTACTAGCAAAGAATCCATAAAAAAAGTTAAGCAACCATCTGGACCTTACTGTTCAAAAACTAAATATATTATACGGATATGAATTTAGTCCTATAATTTTCAATTTTGCCAATTTAGTCATTATATTTGCATGAATTACATCATAGTCATTTCGGCAATTTTCACTGAAATTGCTAATGTGACCGACTGCCATGTAAGACGATGAGCGATGATTGGACAACCTTGCCAGTCATTTTCGGCAAAAATCAATCGAAGAGACCATATTAGAATCTCAAATAAAGATTTAAGACCGAATTGATAAAATTAAAAGTTTGAAAATAAATTAACATCAATATCATAAGTTCAGGATTGATTGGATAATTTTTACCCACACATTCTCCGGTCAACTTGCAAAAAATAAAGACTAGATAAAAGAATAGTTAGCAACTAGTGACAGTAGATTGTCTACCATCATAAATCAAAAAATAATTATTTTATAGATGACTTTATAGAGGTTGGTAAAGTCTTAGAAAAGATGAGAAGTTACTAGCAAAGAATCCATAAAAAAGTTAAGCAACCATCCGGACCTTCTTTTGTTCAAAAACTAAATATATTATACGGATATGAATTTAGTCCTATAATTTTCAATTTTGCCAATTTAGTCATTATATTTGCATGAATTACATCATAGTCCTTTCGGCAATTTTCACTAAAATTGCTAATGTGACCGACTGCCATGTAAGACGATGAGCGATGATTGGACAACCTTGCCGGTGATTTTCGGAAAAATCAATCGAAGAGACCATATTAGAATCTCAAATAAAGATTTAAGACCGAATTGATAAAATTAAAAGTTTGAAAATAAATTAACATCAATATCATAAGTTCGGGATTGATTGGATAATTTTTACCCACACATTCTCCCGTCAACTTGCAAAAAATAAAGACTAGATAAAAGAATAGTTAGCAACTAGTGACGGTAGATTGTCTACCATCATAAATCAATAAATAATTATTTTATAGATGACTTTATAGAGGTTGGTAAAGTCTTAGAAAAGATGAGAAGTTACTAGCAAAGAATCCATAAAAAAGTTAAGCAACCATCTGGACCTTACTATTCGAAAACTAAATATATTATACGAATATGAATTTAGTCCTATAATTTTCAATTTTGCCAATTTAGTCATTATATTTGCATGAATTACATCATAGTCCTTTCGGCAATTTTCACTGAAATTGCTAATGTGACCGCCTGCCATGTAAGACGATGAGGGATGATTGGACAACCTTGCCGGTGATTTTCGGCAAAAATCAATCGAAGAGACCATATTAGAATCTCAACTAAAGATTTAAGACCGAATTGATAAAATTAAAAGTTTGAAATAAATTAACATCAATATAATAAGTTCGGGATTGATTGGATAATTTTTCCCAACACATTCTCCGGTCAACTTGCAAAAAATAAACACTAGATAAAAGAATAGTTAGCAACTAGTGACGGTAGATTGTCTACCATCACAAAAAAAAAAAAAAAAAAAAAAAAAATATGATTTTATAGATGACTTTATAGAGGTTGGTAAAGTCTTAGAAAAGATGAGAAGTTACTAGCAAAGAATCCATCAAAAAGTTAAGCAACCATCTGGACCTTACTGTTCGAAAACTAAATATATTATACGGATATGAATTTAGTCCTATAATTTTCAATTTTGCCAATTTAGTCATTATATTTGCATGAATTACATCATAGTCCTTTCGGCAATTTTCACTAAAATTGCTAATGTGACCGACTGCCATGTAAGACGATGAGCGATGATTGGACAACCTTGCCAGTGATTTTCGGCAAAAATCAATCGAAGAGACCATATTAGAATCTCAAATAAAGATTTAAGACCGAATTGATAAAATTAAAAGTTTGAAAATAAATTAACATCAATATCATAAGTTCAGGATTGATTGGATAATTTTTACCCACACATTCTCCGGTCAACTTGCAAAAATAAAGACTAGATAAAAGAATAGTTAGCAACTAGTGACAATAGATTGTCTACCATCATAAATCAATAAATAATTATTTTATAGATGACTTTATAGAGGTTGGTAAAGTCTTAGAAAAGATGAGAAGTTACTAGCAAAGAATCCATAAAAAGTTAAGCAACCATCCTGGACCTTACTATTCGAAAACTAAATATATTAAACGAATATGAATTTAGTCCTATAATTTTCAATTTTGCCAATTTAGTCATTATATTTGCATGAATTACATCATAGTCCTTTCGGCAATTTTCACTGAAATTGCTAATGTGACCGCCTTTGCCATGTAAGACGATGAGGGATGATTGGACAACCTTGCCGTGATTTTCGGCAAAAATCAATCGAAGAGACCATATTAGAATCTCAACTAAAGATTTAAGACCGAATTGATAAAATTAAAAGTTTGGAAATAAATTAACATCGCATAATAAGTTCAGGGATTGATTGGATAATTTTTCCCAACACATTCTCCGGTCAACTTGCAAAAAATAAACACTAGATAAAAGAATAGTTAGCAACTAGTGACGGTAGATTGTCTACCATCACAAAAAAATAAAAAAAATATGATTTTATAGATGACTTTATAGAGGTTGGTAAAGTCTTAGAAAAGATGAGAAGTTACTAGCAAAGAATCCATCAAAAAGTTAAGCAACCATCTGGACCTTACTGTTCGAAAACTAAATATATTATACGGATATGAATTTAGTCCTATAATTTTCAATTTTGCCAATTTAGTCATTATATTTGCAAGAATTACATCATAGTCCTTTCGGCAATTTTCACTGAAATTGCTAATGTGACCGCCTGCCATGTAAGACGATGAGCGATGATTGGACAACTTTGCCGGTGATTTTCGGCAAAAATCAATCGAATGCACCATATTAGAATCTCAAATAAAGATTTAAGACCGAATTGATAAAATTAAAAGTTTGGAAATAAATTAACATCGGTATAATAAGTTCAGGATTGCTTGGATAATTTTTCCCACACATTCTCCCGTCAACTTGCAAAAAATAAAGACTAGATAAAAGAATAGTTAGCAACTAGTGACGGTAGATTGTCTACCATCATAAATCAATAAATTATGATTTTATAGATGACTTTATAGAGGTTGGTAAAGTCTTAGAAAAGATGAGAAGTTACTAGCAAAGAATCCATAAAAAAGGTTAAGCAACCATGTGGACCTTCTTGTTCAAAAACTAAATATATTATACGGATATGAATTTAGTCCTATAATTTTCAATTTTGCCAATTTAGTCATTATATTTGCATGAATTACATCATAGTCCTTTCGGCAATTTTCACTAAAATTGCTAATGTGACCGACTGCCATGTAAGACGATGAGCGATGATTGGACAACCTTGCCAGTGATTTTCGGCAAAAATCAATCGAAGAGACCATATTAGAATCTCAAATAAAGATTTAAGACCGAATTGATAAAATTAAAAGTTTGAAAATAAATTAACATCAATATCATAAGTTCGGGATTGATTGGATAATTTTTCCCACACATTCTCCGGTCAACTTGCAAAAAATAAAGACTAGATAAAAGAATAGTTAGCAACTAGTGATGGTAGATTGTCTACCATCATAAATCAAAAAATTAATTATTTTATAGATGACTTTATAGAGGTTGGAAAGTCTTAGAAAAGATGAGAAGTTACTAGCAAAGAACCCATAAAAAAGTTAAGCAACCATCCTGGACCTTATTGTTCAAAAACTAAATATATTATACGGATATGAATTATTTCTATAATTTTCAATTTTGCCAATTTAGTCATTATATTTGCATGAATTACATCATAGTCCTTTCGGCAATTTTCACTGAAATTGCTAATGTGGCCGACCGCCATGTAAGACGATGAGCGATGATTGGACAACCTTGCCGTGATTTTCGGCAAAAATCAATCGAAGAGACCATATTAGAATCTCAAATAAAGATTTAAGACCGAATTGATAAAATTAAAAGTTTGAAAATAAATTAACATCAATATAATAACTTCGGGATTGATTGGATAATTTTTCCCCACACATTCTCCGGTCAACTTGCAAAAATAAAGACTAGATAAAAGAATAGTTAGCAACTAGTGACGGTAGATTGTCTACCATCATAAAAAAAAATTATGATTTTATAGATGACTTTATAGAGGTTGGTAAAGTCTTAGAAAAGATGAGAAGTTACTAGCAAACAATCCAAAAAAAAGTTAAGCAACCATCTGGACCTTACTGTTCGAAAACTAAATATATTATACGAATATGAATTTAGTCCTATAATTTTCAATTTTGCCAATTTAGTCATTATATTTGCATGAATTACATCATAGTCCTTTCGGCAATTTTCACCGAAATTGCTAATGTGACCGCCCGCCATGTAAGACGATGAGCGATGATTGGACAACCTTGCCGGTGATTTTCGGCAAAAATCAATCGAAGAGACCATATTAGAATCTCAAATAAAGATTTAAGACCGAATTGATAAAATTAAAAGTTTGGAAATAAATTAACATCGGTATAATAAGTTCAGGATTGATTGGATAATTTTTCCCAACACATTCTCCGGTCAACTTGCAAAAAATAAAGACTAGATAAAAGAATAGTTAGCAACTAGTGACGGTAGATTGTCTACCATCATAAATCAATAAATTATGATTTTATAGATGACTTTATAGAGGTTGGTAAAGTCTTAGAAAAGATGAGAAGTTACTAGCAAAGAATCCATAAAAAAGTTAAGCAACCATGTGGACCTTACTGTTCGAAAACTAAATATATTATACGGATATGAATTTAGTCCTATAATTTTCAATTTTGCCAATTTAGTCATTATATTTGCATGAATTACATCATAGTCCTTTCGGCAATTTTCACTAAAATTGCTAATGTGACCGACCTGCCATGTAAGACGATGAGCGATGATTGGACAACCTTGCCGGTGATTTTCGGCAAAAATCAATCGAAGAGACCATATTAGAATCTCAAATAAAGATTTAAGACCGAATTGATAAAATTAAAAGTTTGGAAATAAATTAACATCAGTATAATAAGTTCGGGATTGATTGGATAATTTTTCCCCACACATTCTCTCGGTCAACTTGCAAAAATAAAGACTAGATAAAAGAATAGTTAGCAACTAGTGACGGTAGATTGTCTACCATCATAAATCAATAAATTATGATTTTATGGATGACTTTATAGAGGTTGGTAAAGTCTTAGAAAAGATGAGAAGTTACTAGCAAAGAACCCATAAAAAAGTTAAGCAACCATGTGGACCTTCTTTGTTCAAAAACTAAATATATTATACGGATATGAATTTAGTCCTATAATTTTCAATTTTGCCAATTTAGTCATTATATTTGCATGAATTACATCATAGTCCTCCGGCAATTTTCACTAAAATTGCTAATGTGACCGACTGCCATGTAAGACGATGAGCGATGATTGGACAACCTTGCAAGTGATTTTCGGCAAAAATCAATCGAAGAGACCATATTAGAATCTCAAATAAAGATTTAAGACCGAATTGATAAAATTAAAAGTTTGAAAATAAATTAACATCGGTATAACAAGTTCAGGATTGATTGGATAATTTTTCCCCACACATTCTCCGGTCATCTTGCAAAAAAGAAAGACTAGATAAAGGAATAGTTAGCAACTAGTGACGGTAGATTGTCTACCATCATAAATCAATAAATTATGATTTTATAGATGACTTTATAGAGGTTGGAAAGTCCTAGAAAAGATGAGAAGTTACTAGCAAAGAACCCATCAAAAAGTTAAGCAACCATCTGGACCTTACTGTTCGAAAACTAAATATATCATACGGATATGAATTTAGTCCTATAATTTTCAATTTTGCCAATTTAGTCATTATATTTGTATGAATTACATCATAGTCCTTTCGGCAATTTTCACTGAAATTGCTAATGTGACCGCCTGCCATGTAAGACGATGAGCGATGATTGGACAACCTTGCCAGTGATTTTCGGCAAAAATCAATCGAAGAGACCATATTAGAATCTCAAATAAAGATTTTAGACGGAATTGATAAAATTAAAAGTTTGGAAATAAATTAACATCAGTATAATAAGTTCGGGATTGATTGGATAATTTTTCCCCACACATTCTTCCGTCAACTTGCAAAAATAAAGACTAGATAAAAGAATAGTTAGCAACTAGTGACGGTAGATTGTCTACCATCATAAATCAATAAATTATGATTTTATAGATGACTTTATAGAGGTTGGAAAGTCCTAGAAAAGATGAGAAGTTACTAGCAAAGAACCCATAAAAAAGTTAAGCAACCATCCGGACCTTCTGTTCGAAAACTAAATATATCATACGGATATGAATTTAGTCCTATAATTTTCAATTTTGCCAATTTAGTCATTATATTTGTATGAATTACATCATAGTCCTTTCGGCAATTTTCACTTTGAAATTGCTAATGTGACCGCCTGCCATGTAAGACGATGAGCGATGATTGGACAACCTTGCCAGTGATTTTCGGCAAAAATCAATCGAAGAGACCATATTAGAATCTCAAATAAAGATTTTAGACCGAATTGATAAAATTAAAAGTTTGGAAATAAATTAACATCAGTATAATAAGTTCAGGATTGATTGGATAATTTTTCCCCACACATTCTTCTGTCAACTTGCAAAAAATAAAGACTAGATAAAAGAATAGTTAGCAACTGGTGACGGTAGATTGTCTACCATCATAAATCAATAAATTATGATTTTATAGATGACTTTATAGAGGTTGGTAAAGTCTTAGAAAAGATGAGAAGTTACTAGCAAAGAATCCATCAAAAAGTTAAGCAACCATGTGGACCTTACTGTTCGAAAACTAAATATATTATACGGATATGAATTTAGTCCTATAATTTTCAATTTTACCAATTTAGTCATTATATTTGCATGAATTACATCATAGTCCTTTCGGCAATTTTCACTAAAATTGCTAATGTGACCGCCTGCCATGTAAGACGATGAGCGATGATTGGACAACCTTGCCGGTGATTTTCGGCAAAAATCAATCGAAGAGACCATATTAGAATCTCAAATAAAGATTTAAGACCGAATTGATAAAATTAAAAGTTTTGAAATAAATTAACATCAGTATAATAAGTTCAGGATTGATTGGATAATTTTTCCCCACACATTCTCCGGTCAACTTGCAAAAAATAAAGACTAGATAAAAGAATAGTTAGCAACTAGTGACGGTAGATTGTCTACCATCATAAATCAATAAATTATGATTTTATAGATGACTTTATAGAGGTTGGTAAAGTCTTAGAAAAGATGAGAAGTTACTAGCAAAGAATCCATCAAAAAGTTAAGCAACCATCCGAACCTTACTGATCGAAAACGAAATATATTATAGGGATATGAATTTAGTCCTATAATTTTCAATTTTGCCAATTTAGTCATTATATTTGCATGAATTACATCATAGTCCTTTCGGCAATTTTCACTGAAATTGCTAATGTGACCGACTGCCATGTAAGACGATGAGCGATGATTGGACAACCTTGCCAGTGATTTTCGGCAAAAATCAATTGAAGAGGCCATATTAGAATCTCAAATAAAGATTTAAGACCGAATTGATAAATTTAAAAGTTTGAAAATAAATTAACATCAGTATAATAAGTTCAGGATTGATTGGATAATTTTTCCCCACACATTCTCCGGTCAACTTGCAAAAAATAAAGACTAGATAAAAGAATAGTTAGCAACTAGTGACGGTAGATTGTCTACCATCATAAATCAATAAATTATGATTTTATAGATGACTTTATAGAGGTTGGTAAAGTCTTAGAAAAGATGAGAAGTTACTAGCAAAGAATCCATCAAAAAGTTAAGCAACCATCTGGACCTTACTGTTCGAAAACTAAATATATTATAGGGATATGAATTTAGTCCTATAATTTTCAATTTTGCCAATTTAGTCATTATATTTGCATGAATTACATCATAGTCCTTTCGGCAATTTTCACTGAAATTGCTAATGTGACCGACTGCCATGTAAGACGATGAGCGATGATTGGACAACCTTGCCAGTGATTTTCGGCAAAAATCAATCGAAGAGACCATATTAGAATCTCAAATAAAGATTTAAGACGGAGTTGATAAAATTAAAAGTTTGGAAATAAATTAACATCAGTATAATAAGTTCAGGATTGATTGGATAATTTTTCCCCACACATTCTCTGGTCAACTTGCATAAAATAAAGACTAGATAAAAGAATAGTTAGCAACTACTGACGGTAGATTGTCTACCATCATAAATCAATAAATTATGATTTTATAGATGACTTTATAGAGGTTGGTAAAGTGTTAGAAAAGATGAGAAGTTACTAGCAAAGAATCCATCAAAAAGTTAAGCAACCATATGGACCTTACTGTTCGAAAACTAAATATATTATATGGATATGAATTTAGTCCTATAATTTTCAATTTTGTGAATTTATTCATTATATTTGCATGAATTACATCATAGTCCTTTCGGCAATTTTCGCTGAAATTGCTAATGTGACCGCCTGCCATGTAAGACGATGAGCGATGATTGGACAACCATGTCAGTTATTTTCGGCAAAAATCAATCGAAGAGATCATATTAGAATCTCAGATAAAGATTTAAAACTAAATTGATAAAATTAAAAGTGTGGAAATAAATTAACATCAGTATAATAAGTTCAGGATTGATTGGATAATTTTCCCCCACACATTCTCCGGTCAACTTGCAAAAATAAAGACTAGATAAAAGAATAGTTAAAAATGAAGCTCATGTGTCTTAATGCAATGAATTGGGAAGAATCAGCCAAAAGCCCCTGTTCGCACCATGCAAGGATCTTAGGGTGACATAGTATGCGATGAGGCGAGAGTTGAAATAGACAGATTCATTGGTTAGGAAGCGCAGTTATGTTATCCTAGCTCTCGATAGTGACATTTACTTGTGATGTCCTCGTGTCCAGCAACAAAGATAAACATAGCAAGCAGTCTCACGCAACCATCTTGCGTGAAATTTAAGGATCAAGACGCATTGGTGCACTTTGGAGAAGTCAACGAGGAGCTGATTTGTTAGGCCCTCTCTTTTGGTGACACGTCTCCTAACTTTCAGTGATTTTTCTCTTTATTTTATGAATTACTATTTGGTCACGGACGGTGTTAAAAACATCATCACACTAAGATGCTGACATATATATATAATTTTTAATTTTGGTGATTTAGCACTTAATTCCATTAATAAGTGAAATTTTCCATTTTGTGACTGCTCATGTGGAAAACATTTTAGGCCAATGGTATGCCTTGTATAATTCATTACTTAATTTCCTATAAACTCTGAAAGAAACAGGCTCAACAAAGTAGAGAAATTTTTTTTATTTTTAACATTAATACCACGAAAAACTTCAAACTTATACACATGTTAACTCTTATGTCACCTGGTAATTCTTCTTCTCGCATTAGACTTGAATTACAAGATCCAATAGTTTCCCGCATCATTTCTTAACAAATAGTTCATCCTCTAATATAACTTGATTATAAAATATGTCTAAGACCTTGGGTTAATGTTGAGAATGTACTTCAGTAATTTACCTTAATCCAAAAAAATTGTGCAACTATCAGACTGGGTTTCATCTCGACTTCTAGATTTGATCTCTTTTGGAATTTGAAATCTTTTGATTTCCTTTCAATTTCAACATGATATTCAAGGCGTGTTATTCGACACAAGGTACAAAGTGGAGGGTACGATAATAATGGTACGAAGGAGGAGATGTTTTAAGCACGAGCAAACAATCCGAAGGCGGGATTGATGGTGGTGAAGCCTCCATCCACCGCCAGATTCTGGCCACTGATGTACTTGGACTCGTCACTCCCCAGATACAGAGCAGCCTTCGCCACATCTTCTTCCTGTAGACTCACCCCATCCAAGTTGGAATACACTCGGACTCCTGCACTCTCGTCGACTTTGAAGAACTCCTTCGTCAATGGCGTCAGAATGAAATAAGGCGAGACACAGTTCACGCGAATTCCATATCGCCCGAGCTCCGCGGCCACGTTCCTGGTGAGGCCCACGACGGCGTGCTTGGAGCTGGTGTACGCGTGGGACGCCACCCCACCCACGCTCGAGCTGACGCTCCCGACATTGATGATGCTTCCGCTCCGCGACGGGATCATGGCTCGAGCAGCATGCTTGGTCCCTAAGAAGACACCCGTTAGGTTCACGCTAATCACCCTCTCGAAGTCGGCCTTGTCATTGTCCAATATGTTGGCCTTGGGCGGGTCGCTGATCGCAGCATTGTTCACCATTATGTCCAGCTTTCCAAACTTGTCGACCGCAGTGGCAATGGCGTTTTCAACATCGGACTCGATTGATACATCGCAATGCACAAAGGATGCGGTTTCGGCACCCAGATCCTTGCACACCGACTTGCCCAAGTCGTCGCGAATGTCGGCTATAATGACTTTAGCCCCATGCTTCGAGAAAAGCCTTGCGGTCGATTCTCCTATGCCGCCCGCCCCACCTGTGATCACTGCCACCTTTCCCTCCAGTCTGCAAAACCTCGTGCTAATGAGCCACACAATCTAGTTTTACATGAACAAAAGAAACGAAAACGAGAGCATTTCCAGCTTTGATGAGCAAAGCTCTACTCTTAAATGTAATTTCCAACATCCTTAAATCGCACGCACATTGCCAAAGCCACATGAATGACAAATTTTCTCATCGTTTGGAAAGAACCTCTTTGGACGTATGTCCGAGAGCGAAAGAGCAATACCTTCGTGCTTCCTGGGGGAGGAGTGTTGTGGTCGCCATGGTTTGAAAGATTGTTTCGAATAATGCTTAGCTACTAGCAAGGGAGTTTTCGTATGATCAGTGACGACAATCGAACCCGAACCTTCTTGTTATATAGACTTTTGGGGGTGGAGCCTACTCCCATTGAGCCACAGGATTCACGTGTAATTTCATGGATAATGAAAGATCAAGGGGGTCACCCTTGGCGTGCGAACATCATCCCAAACAAACCGGGTGGTCAATATCTTATTATAAAATGGGGGGAAAAACCATGAAAAACCCTAAACTTTGCTCAAAGTGACAGATTTACCCCAAACTTTTTTTTTGTGACGTGAAAAATTTTAAACTTTGCCAACTGTGACACATTTACCCAAAACTTTTTTTTATTACACAAAAAACCCTAAACTTATGTCGTGGGACATATTTACTTTAAATTAAAGGGCATTTTGGTCTTTTCTTTAAAAAAAAATCTTTGTTTTCTTCTTTTTTTCCTTCTCTCTTCCCTCCGTTGGCAGAGAGAAGCCGGCGTCCAGCGAGGGCTACCCTCGCCGGCGTCAAGCGAGGGTCCCCCCGCCTAGGCTGGCTAGGGCCACCCTCGCCTACGTCGAGCGAGGGGTGCCCTCACCGGCGTCAGGCCAACCTAGCTGAGGGTTGCCCTCGCCTGACGTTGGCGAGGGTGGCCCTAGCCAGCCCAGGCGAGGGCAACCCTCGCCGGACGCCGGCTTCCCTTCGTCGGCTCCGCCATGGCCAGCGGAGGGAAGAAGAAGAAAAAAAGAAAAAGAAAAAGGAAAAAAAAAAAAAGACAAAAATGTCTTTGATGGGGTAAATGTGTCATAGTTTAAAAAAATTTGGGATTTTTCACGTCACAAAAAAAAAGTTTTGGGTAAATTTGTCACTTTGGGCAAAGTTTGGGGTTTTTGGTGATATTTTCCCTAAAATGGGTTAATACCACGAGAAATTTAGAACTAGTACAATTGTCATAAATTTACCTTAAATTAATTTTTTGACAACAAAAAAATCTTAAATTGGTAAACCTGTGATAAGAGCTATTATACGGGTGGGTTGCGTCATAAATGATCTGACCCAAATTAAGCCATTAACTTATTTATGACCCATTTAAACCTAATGTAAATTTTTCGACCTATACCCGACTCGACCCATATCCGACCCATTTAACTAAACTTAAGAAAGCTTATTTCTTATATATATATATTTAAAAAAATGGTATTGCTTAAACAGTTTTATACAACACAAATTTAATGGACAATTTTTATAATTTTTGAAATAATTATTTTAAAAAATCGAATTTTAATTGTTTTTATTTTTAAAAATATTTTTCTTTTTCTTTTTCTTTTTTTCTTTTATGTTCTTCTTCTTCTTTGGCCAGCCGCTGGCCGCGACGACGACGGCCGGCCACGGGCGAGCCTTGAGCTCGCCCCTCGCCGATATTGTGAGGCTTGAGCCTTGCCGAGCGTCGGCCGAGGCCTCCACCTCGCTAGATCCGGCGAGCTCGAGGCTCGCCAACGTCGAGCGAGCTCAAGCCTCGCCCGACGTAGGCGAGCTTGAGGCTGGCCTAGCCGATCGCCAACCATCGCCGTGCCGGCAACCAAAGGAAGAAGAAAGAAAAATAATAAATAAAATAAATAAAAGAAAGAAAAAAATAAAAATAAAAATAAAAATAATAATTATAATTTCGGTTTTTATAAAAAAAATATATTTTTTTTTGTAAAGTTAAAGAGAGAAGAGAGAGATTGTGAGGTTTTGGGTGAAAATGGGTTCTAAATCCAACCCATTTAAGATCCATTTGAGACCCACTTAAGACCCCTTAAGACCCACCTATCTTAGTCTTTAGTTGTTAAGCCCATTTAACTAACTTCTTCAAAAAACAAATGACCCATATATGTTAAATGGGTCATATATGGGTTTATGACCCATTTTGCCACCTTTACCCGTGATGAATATACTCTAAACTAATTTTTGATTGCCAAAAATCTCAAACGGGTATATTCATGACATATCTAACCTCTGTTAGTTTCATTAAAATAAATTAATATCACGAAAAATCACAAACATGTATATTTATGGTGGAACCCCAAACTGTTACACCCATCAACTACCATATATTATCCAATTCAGCAACTTAACGGTAAAATTTTAACCGAAACTAACAAATGGTAAATTTGTCACAGATATATCGGTTTAGGATAAATTTGTCACATATGTACTAATTAAAAAATTTTATGATATTTACCCTTATTGAAATAAGATCAAGCAGCCTTTTTCCCCCTCCGATATTAACTGGTACGTGTTCCCCAAGAACTAGTGGTCGTTCTTTTTTCCAATTTATCAAATGGCTTGATCCTCCTGGAGCATCTTTCACCAGCCTGTGGAATCTGTCGTATTAAAGATGCCTCCTGCAGATTAATTAAGGAGGTAACGTACCACAGAAACCGTCCGAAGATATGAAGACAATCTCCCACTTGTTGACATAGAGCTTGAGGTCTAGAAAACAGTTCTTTGATAGGCAGATTGATAGTAAAATCTATTAGCCAAAAATGAACAGTGATGTTGATATTCATATGTGCTCTTATATACGAGAAAAAGTCGTAATGCAATTTTTTCTCTTTGAATGATCTTTTTTTCTGTGTGTAGTTTTGTTGTCTACTCGATAGAGCTCTCCATGCATTTGTGTTTCGTTGATAACTACAAAGAAAGCTGACAAGATATGTATCATTACCGGTGAAATGAGCATAAGAAAATTCAATGAAAAGAGTCAAGAATTTATCACTCGCCATTTTTCACATCGTTGCTAATATGAGAGATAAAACATAATGGAAAAAAGAAACAGAATAAGGAAATAAATTGAATACTGAATTTTACAATATTCAATCAGTATGACATATTCTGTGGAGAGATGAAATCTAGCTTTATAGCAATCCCCTTATTTTTCAAAAGATAGCAATCTCCCCATGACTTAGACCATCACTAGATTCGATGAGGCCGAGCCTCAACCGAGGCTGCTAAGGCCACTAGTGAGGGCGAGCCTCACCTAGTGACGATGAGGTTGAGCATTGCCAATGGTCAGTTGCCAGCCATAGCCAAGGCCCGACAACCGGCCAAAGGAAGAAGGAAAGGAAAAAAAAAGAAAGAAAAGGTGACGAAAAAAAAAAAGATCATAAAAATTTAGAAAAATTACAAAAAAAAAAACAATTATGTTAACGTTGATCACACCGTGTAAGGAGGCCAACGTAAAGCAAAGCATCGTATCAACAATTTGCAGTCAAAATTAGTTGGAATGACTAAATTGGCGAATCGTTAAAAGGTTTAAAACTAAATTAGCAAGTTGGCAAAATGTTTAGAACTAAATTAGCATAATTGAAAGGTTTAAAATTGAAGTAAGCACCGTATAATAAGTTTAGGATTCTTCTGGATAATTTTCCTAAGATAATTCTTCGTTTATTTTACTTCTGCCCAGATTTTGTATGCTTCAGTTCCGACTTTTGACAGCATACGAACCCGTCACGCAATGGCTCAACTTGATGATAATTACGTAATTAAGCTTACGCACGCACCTCTCACATTTAAAGCATGAGTCCTGATCACAGAGAGTTGATTACTAAGGAGGGTTTTGCACGGGCAAGACGAGATAAGTCTTTGTTTATTTTACTTCTCCCCCAAATTTAATATGCTTAACTTCTGACTTTTCACCGCATGTGAATTAGACTTGCAATGGCTCAGCTCGATGGTTGTTGGAACTTGAATTACGTAATTAGAAACCATTCGCGCATGAGTCTTGATCATGGTAAGTTGATCAATAAGGAGGGTTTTGCACATGCAATATGAGACGAGTCTTTGTTTATTCTACTTCTCCCCCAAATTTTATATGCTTAATTTCCAACTTTTCACCACATATGAACTAGAATGGCAATGGATCAGCTCGATGATTATTGGAACACGAATTACGTAATCAGAAACCATTTGCGCATGAGTCCTAATCATAAAAAGTTGATCGATAAGGAGGGTTATGCATATCCAAGATGAGACGAGTTTTTATTTATTCTACTTATGACCGCATATGAACTCGTCATGTAATGGGTCAGTTTGATGATTATCGGAACTTGCACTTGAATTACGTAAGCAAGCTCACGGTACCCACCTCTCATATCTGAATCCTCAAATTCTGGTCCTATAAACATTTTATAATCTCGATAATGGTCTTGATGATGATTTAAATTTATGAAATACTGGGAGGGACCAAGTATATTAATGAGGTTGCATATGCTTATTAAATGTGTAGGATGTTCTTTTTTAACACATATGGACTCATATTGTTTTGATGACAAATTCGATATATATATAAGTCCGTGTTGTTTCACAAATATATATTAATTGGGTGTAAATTGCGAAGTGCATAATTGGAAGAGGAAAGAAATGCCCTCTTGCATTTCACATTTTTATTTAGTTCTTAGATCTGAATTTAAATTAGGCTAATTGAGCACATGAGTGTCTATTCTAGGCCACATAAATAGGTCATACTCCATCTGATCAAATAATATATTCTCTAGGATATGGCGTTAGCTAATTTCTAATATTGATGTTATTTTTCGCCTCTCACTCAAATATTCATTAGGGAAACGTGGAAGCATTTTGTGTGGGTCGTGATGTTGTGTGCTCCATGTTAATAGGTGATCCAATCGGGATATGCTCTCTTTTAACTATGTTTCATATGACCACAAGGGCTTATCCTGCATTTGGTTGTTCGAATCCAAATTGGGATAGAATAGGTTAAAGAGGGATTTAAAATCCTCCAAATATCCCCAAATTATAAAAATATCTCATTATATGTTTTGGTGCAACTTAAGATAAGATTTGAATCTTTGAAAAAAAAAAAACCTTTAAGAATCTTTAAGAATCTGCCACATAGAGTAAATTTGAAAATCCTTAAAAATCTTTGAAGGTCCCATCTTCGATTGGCTTCTCTTGTATATGAGACTAAAACCTTTCCAACCACATATATGTGAAGTCGACCTTAGGAGTATGATGACTCTCAACTGACACAAGTTCACATAGATGGCCTTGTTAACAGCAGGAGGCAATTCCTGTGGTTGTACATCAAAACTCCATAGCCGGAGAAAACAACTCCTCCATCCCAAGGGTCGACCGAGGCTGGCAAGGCCACTAATGAGGTCAACCTTGCCAGCCTGACGAGGGCGAGCCTTGCCCAAACAACAGTGAGGTTGAGCCTGGCCAGTGGTCGATTGCCAGTCATTGTCGAGGCTTGGTGACCGACTAGAGGAAAAAGGAAAGAAAATAAAATAAAATAATTCAAAATATTTATAAAAATTTAAAAAAAAACGTAAAAATCGTCCATGTCGACATTGGCCATACCATGTAGAACAACCGACAGCAATCTCTTACCAAAGTTGGCCAAAAGGACTAAATTGATAAATCATTAAAAGATTTAAGATTAAATTGACAAGTTATCGAAATGTTTTGGATTGAATGACCAAAATTAACACAATTGAAAAATTTATGATTGAATTAGCAATTTACCATAAAAATGTTTATTAAATTGGCACAATTGAAAGGTTATAGCTAAATAGGTCACCGCTTAAATAATTTCCCTAGGTAAGATGAGTCTTTGTTTATTCTACTTCTACCCAGATTTTGTATGCTTCTTTTCCAAATTTTGACAGCATATGAACACGTCACGCAATGGTTCAACTCGATGATAATTACGTAATTAAACGTACGCACGCAGCTCTCATGTCTAAGGCTTCAAATTCTGGTCCTACCGACCTTTTTAGAATCCAGATTTGAAAACATTTGTGCGTGTCCTAATCACACCTCGTGATCATTTAAGACTATTTTATTGAAATGCGACAGACATGGACCTCGTTGGGCAATTTATATAGATAAAGAGCGGGAAAAATATTAGTTGATGAGCAAGCTCAAGTGTCTTGTTGCAATCCATTGGGAAGAGTCAGCCAAAGGCTTTGTTTAATCTGCCTTTTCCCCAAATTTCGCGTGCTTCATTTCTGACTTTCAAGACCAAATGAACTGTTGTTGCAACGGCTCAGCTTGATGATCGTTGCAACTTTAATTACTTAATTAGAATCCATTTGCACATGCAAGACGAGACTAATTCTTTGTTTATTCTACTCCTCCCCCAAATTTAATATGCTTTATTTCCGACTTTTTACCGCATATGAGCTGGTCTTGCATGGCTGCGCTTGATGATTATTACAACTCGAATTATGTAATTCGAAACCATTTGCGCATGATTCCTGATCACAGATCACATAAAGTTGATCAATAAAGAGGTTCTGCACATGTAACACGAGACGAGTCTTTGTTGATTCTGCTTCTTCCAATAAAGAGGTTTTGCACGTGTAAGACGAGGCGAGTCTTTGTATACTCTGCTTCTCCGGCAAAATTAAAAATGCTTCATTTCCGACTTTTGGCAGCATGTGAACTAGTCTTGCAAAGGCTCTGCTCGATGAATATTGTAACTTTAATTATGTAATTAGAAACCATTTGCGCACGAGTCTCGATCACAGGTAGTTGATTACCAAGGAGGGTTTTGCACATGCAAGACGAGATTGAGTCTATGTTTATTCTATTTCTCCCTCATAATTGATATGCTTCATTTCCAATTTTTGACTGCATATGAACTAGTCTTGCATGATTATTGGAATTTGAATTCTAAGAAGCACCGACGCTCTTTTGGAATCTTCATGTCTTGTTAAACACTCTAACACGTGTCTGACGCTTGGTCAAAATGTGTCAAATTCCACATCTAATCAACTCTCCCGACACTTTTCGACATGCAAGTCCAGAATTTCAACATGCGAATTTGGAATTCCAATAAGTGATTCCTACACGCACGGGTTAATTCTAAAAATTTTCAATACATGAGGGATCAAAATGTAGATATATAATAATAATAATAAAAAAATTGAAAAAGAAGAAAAATCTAGTATCATTTTCTTTTTTTATTCTCACTTCCAATGACACACAATTCATTCCCCCAAATTTATTTTTTGCTCTTTTCTTCCAACACGCTTTGACACGTGAGTCAAGAATGTGGGTTGTTTGTTTTTTCATTTTCTCCAAGTATTATGGATTATTGGAATATAATTGAATTTATCGAATTGATGTCGACATAGACTTCTGGGACTTAAAACCACCGTCCAGCGATGTTATTGAATCCAACAATAGAGCATATACTATATTTAACAAGCAGTCTGACTTAACTATTTTACATCCATATCTTCATTTCAATTTCTAGTTCTAAAAGTGCATCAAAGCTACAGTCATTAAATATAATAACTAACTGTAGATTGCCTGCCGTGATCAAGGGAAGCCAACTTGTGATTTAGTATCTTCGTTGAAATGTGACTAAGCTAGACCCTCTCTTTCCTTGAAATTAGAAAAAATATTAGTTAATGACTGAGCTCGTGTGTTTTGATGCAAAGCATTGGGAAGAGTCAGCCAAAAGCCTTTGTTTACATCATATAAGAAGCCAGGGTAACATAGCACGCGAGGCTAGAGTTATATAAACAGACTAAGGGCATATTCCTGTATTAATCGCCAATTCATTAGATCGTATGGAATTTCTCTCTAAAACTGATGATTATTATGGCTTTATTTCAAGTTTCAAATAGTCGATATAAAAGGTGCTCAAGAAAATGGTTTCCTCCGTCTTGAACTGCTTCCGCTACAGGCTGATCAATCAGTTGAACGAGTCCACGTTGCTGTACTTGGTTAATATTCTCTCGTGAAGAAGATGGGAAAGAGCACCAGATAGAATCCCAAGAAAATATATAGTATTTATCAGGCTGCCCATATTGCTCCCCAAAGAACATGGTATCTGCAATGCTGATGACCCTGATGACCCACGATTCCACCAAAGGACAAAGACAAAGAAAGTTGATCGTGTCAGGAGGGCTTTTCCATGTGCAAGACCTGATGAGTCTTTGTTTATTTAACTTATCCCAAAATAAGATTCATTATTGACAGCATATGAACGGGTCATGCAGTGGCCCAACTTGACGATTGTTGGGATATGAATCACGTAACCATGCTGACGTACGCACCTCCCACGGCGGAAGTTTCACATTCTGGTCGACGGAACATTTTATAATCTTTGATATTGTAACTTGAAGACATCTGTGCATCTGCCGTAACCATAGTCTAGATTTTAAACATACTGGGAGGGCCCGAATATATGAATGAGGTTGCGTATGCGCATCAACTATTGAGCAGGATGCATCTGTTTAAATTGTTGGACGCAAATTGCGCAACCCCAATATCTCCATAACTAGAACAAGAATATGCATAATTGAGTAGGAGAATTAACGCACCTGTTTTGGAATTCATCGATCTTGAAGCGGAAGCGGAAACACAATGTTCCACGTGCAAGTCCTTCTCCTCTATTGCCCTCCGTATCACTGGCTCAATGAGGCGGCCCCCCTCACGTTTAGCGTTAGGTAAACGCCCCTTAGGTGAGGATACATGTGAGAATTAGGGTTAGAGGAGAGACTTAGCGCTTTTTATAGAGTTTCCAGCAAGGCCCCCTCATTACGGGCCAGGCTCAACTCGGCCCACACTAGCCAGCCCATATTAGACTAATTAAGAAACCTTCTATCTCACCTTAGACCAATCCCCGTAAAACGGTAAACGTTAAACGGTAAATTACAATATCAATTAATGTAGTCCACAATTAAGAAAACTCTTACATTCTCCCACTTGGACTATATTAATTGAAATCGTACTGTATGCGCGCACATTGGTCTAGAGATAATTCTTAATAGTCAATCATATCCTATAAAATCTCAAACACCGAATCATGGCGGTAACTGCATGTATACACACAGAGCCTTCCATGGTCACGAGTGTTCTCAACTCTATTGATATGGATCCAATATGGTAGTGTGTCAAATGGATAAGATCTCTCATAGAGAGATCTCATTTGTCGTCACCATTCTCTTACCTTAAGCGTCACAAAAACTTGTGCCACTAGAGAATGTCCATTCTCTTACCTTAAGCGTCACAAAAAACTTGTGCCACTAGAGAATGCATTTATGGTTCCATGAACCCACATATGTCTTGTCCTTACAGTTAACCATTCTTTATGTATAACAAGACATATGGACAAGGCTAATAACCGTATGCCCCTAGCCTTCACTCAAGGTTTAAGCAATACCTTGAGACTTTAACAATATATATATTTTCAACATAATAACAAACCATTCAAAAATATTTTATTGAATGCAAAAGTTGACATATATATATATATATATATATATATATATATGTATATATATATATATATATATATATATATATATATATATATATATATCAAAATGTTACTAAATTGTAACAAACATAGATGAAACATTTATCAAAGTAAAGCCAAAATAGCTCCCACTAAACAACAGCATCTCACAATGCTTCTAGGCCCATGCTAATGACATGTCGCTTAAAATACACATGGGCGTAGATCTTTAGTTAGTGAATCTACAACCATATCATCTGTGGAAATATGTTATATAATCTACCGCAACGTCACCATTCTCGTACCGATTCCTTTATAGTAAAAAACTTGACCTCCATATGTTTAGACCCCTTGAGACTTCTGTTGTTATTAATAAACAACACATTCAAAAATATTTTTAAGTGCACTGACACAAGGTACACATTTTAATTAGATTTTCTCAATATCTAAATAAGGACAATGTGATAGATTCAACCCATCACCCTTAACAACGGGAGCAATTCCTGGCTTGCAATAATGTATATTGAATATTTCCAATATACAATCAGCAAATGTCCTCCGAGAAAATCTAATATAATATGGCAAAAACAATTCTTACAAATCTTAGTACAAAATATATAAGATGCCTCAAGGTCATTACTTGTAAACAAAATATCATGTACATAGAGTATGAGAAAAATAAATTTCCTCCCACTGACCTTGTAGTATATTGAATTACTTTGTTCCCAATTGAACAAAATAACAACACTATGAAACTTTAATAATATTGTGTGGAAACTTGCTTAAGACCATGAATTAAGATTTTTAGTCTATACACAAGTTTACTTGAATCTGCTGCAAAATTCTCTAGTTGCACTTATATAGATTTTGTATCTCTTTGATGTAACTCTATATAAAAAATAAACTATCAATGCCACGTTCACTCTGAAAGAATTAGTAAAGAAATAATTATTTCTTCACTAACTATCCACCCCTCTTTCAGAGTAATATTATTATTTTTATGGCATCTAATCACATACTTAATTAAGAACAAGAAACGACATTTATATAAGTTGCAAAAACAACCATGTAATGGATATTGTAATCATGCTCTCACAAATAGACTATATAGTCTGATGGTATAACTAATTGTCTTTCCCTAACAAATCTCCTTAATAAAGCTACAACCACTTCATTCTGCACTTGAGAGGTTTAAGAAATTTCATTATAAACTATATCAAGAATAGTACATTAAACCTCAACAAGTTTAGTCTATGGTACAGGAGATTCCATAATTATCTGTATAGATAAAGACAAAAATACAAAACCCCCATCACATTATTATCTTTAATAGTCTGAGAGCAGCTATCCTTTACAATTACGTCGATCTTAAGAAACTTTAAAGTATGTGATTCCATAATTCTTGTATCTTCTTTAGGGTCATAAGATCAATACCCCTTTAACAATTTGGATAAGATACAAATTAATACCGAGTTGATCTGAATTGCAACACACTTAAAATTGGATTAGATAATCTCACTTCTGCATGACACCCCTAAATTTAATATGATTCAAGTAATCTATGCCCAGTCTATAACTCAAAAGAAGTTTATAAAACAACTTTGATAAGGACACTTTTTGTATGTGAAAAAGTTGCTTTCATAATATCAACCCATAGAAGACTGGATAAATTAGTTTTACTCATCATACTCATCACTATGTTCATTATGATGATTCATGCCTTTTAGCCAAATCTTCTTGTCAGGATTTTCAAGCATAGTAATTAAATTACCACCTCAGAATTTATCAAGTATTTGACAAATGACCCTTTAAGCAATTCAGTATTGTCATACTTGCCAAAATACTTACCGCTACTATTAAATCTGACAACCTTTAAGACTAATTCTAACCAATTTATTCTTTATCTCGGTCAATTTTACTTCCACAATAATCTATAGAAGTCTTTAGATAACCGTTAAGAGTAAATAGGAAAAAATTTGGAAACAACTTTTTCATCCTTATATGAGATGTATATATCATTAGGACTTAAACACATCTTTGCAGATATGTCCTAATTTCAATATTATACAAAACATAATTTCAAGCAACTAAGGCTTCCATCATATTATAGCAGTGCAGTTCGCAGACAAACCTCTTTTCTTATATTCCAGAATGAAACGCTTCATGGACAGTAAGCAAATTTTATTGCATTCTCAAGCAACAAATCATATGTCCACAACTTAAAATTTGAAGCAGTAAAAACCTCAATAATAGTGGAATTATTAATTACAGAAAAGGTGATTGAAAAATCAAGCAATGTATATATAATTAGTATTATGTGAGCAATGTGTAACTTGACACACAAGTACACATCCAGAGAGTTACATGCAAAATCATATAATCACCTTTGGGTAGAATACATGACATGCAGTTGTACACTCCCCACATGATAGCGGTTATGAGAATATATTCCAATCTTCGTGAATTCATCACCTTTGGCAGACGAACCACTAGGATCAGTCACTCTTCCACCACATAATCATGTATCCCTCCATGAACTAATATATAATCACCCCCTTTGGGAGTATGACTACACATTAGAGCAGGAGACATCCCAATCAATATACGAGACCGAAATTTCTCAAACCCAATCAAGCGTGCCACTTTGGCGGTCACTACTCAATTGAATCATTGAAACTCTCTCATACCAGGGGATATAAATTTTACTCCTCACATACACCATATACATGTGATTTTAGCTTTAGTGATAGGGGCATCATATCACCAAAATCACATATTATGCTAATTACATTGCTTTGTTCATTAATAAAAATTAATCATACATATATATAAATAAATAAATATATATATAGCGAATCTGAAAAACAGATTCCAATGAGATCACCGTTCACAGCAACACAAGAAAATTCTCATAACATAGAAGCAAGCATGTCTTGTGCACCCCGATTACTGATAACTAGAATAACATTAAAGAATGCTAATCTAGAATATCTCTCACAAATTAACATCAATAGTAATGCAGGGTACACCAAAACGACAAGCTTGACAGCTAATCCATTATCACTCATGAGTTCACATGACTCCAAGGCCAACAGCTAATTTATTAGCTAATTTTTTTTAAGTAACAAAATTATCATTGTTATCAATTAGTGGCCTAATAAATGAGTCAAACCCATAGAACCATTAATAAATAAAAGGTTCAACTTGATAGACATTAACTAGTGACCAGATGATTTTAGTAACATCATCTAATAATTTAACTGACATGCATTACCCATATTCAGCAGATGTGTTAATCAGTACAATTATTTTGGTCACGAGTTATTAAGACGTTTATCATTCAAGGTTAACAAAATAAACAAAAAATACATCAAGATGCGTATAAAGAACTATGCTTGAGTAACAAAAGTTCCATAACTTTTACTGTTTCTCATCACCTCAATACATAGCTCAAATACTATCCTATACTGATTGTATCTCATTAAGCCAGTTTCAATTCACAATAAAGTTTAATTTTTTTTTATTAATGAATCACACAATTATAATGTTTATGTGATAACATACTTGTAACCCAACACTTATATTTCCAAAATCACAGAAAATATAAGAAAAATACGCAAAAATACACTAAAAATACACGTATTTAGGGTTTCGTATGTATTTTCACATCCATAAAAACATCAAAAAATAAAATAAATTCACCACAAGATAGAGGACGGCCATACGAATCCAACGCCGTCAACCACGCGCCGATCCAACACTCCACGCGCCCGCACGCGCCGCCTGAGTGCGCGGCGCGTGGAGTACACGCGCGAGCCGCGTCCCGCGCGTGGGCGCGCGTGAGGGCGAGTGGGCGCGTCTCCGTCGCCCTAGCGGCGCGTGGCCGCGCGTGGGGGCGCGTGAGGCCTCCCCCGGCGATGCGCCGCCGACCGTCTTGCTCGTCTCGTCGAGCCCAATCCGAATTTGTGATTTAATTTAATTTTTATTGAACAAAAAATCTCGAAAATCACAAATTAGGGAAAAATTCAATGCGTTCAAGTTCTAGGGTTATGGAGGTTCTGATACCACGTGTTGGACGCAAATTGCGCAACCCCAAGATCTCCATAACTAGAACAAGAATATGCATAATTGAGTAGGAGAATTAACGCACCTGTTTTGGAATCCATCAATCTTGAAGCGGAAGCGGAAACACAATGTTCCACGCGCAAGTCCTTCTCCTCTATTGCCCTCCGTATCACTGGCTCAATGAGGCGGCCCCCTCACGTTTAGCGTTAGGTAAACGCCCTTAGGTGAGGATACATGTGAGAATTAGGGTTAGAGGAGAGACTTAGCGCTTTTATAGAGTTTCCAGCAAGGCCCCCTCATTACGGGCCAGGCTCAACTCGGCCCACACTAGCCAGCCCATATTAGACTAATTAAGAAACCTTCTATCTCACCTTAGACCAATCCCCGTAAAACGGTAAACGTTAAACGGTAAATTACAATATCAATTAATGTAGTCCACAATTAAGAAAACTCTTACATAAATGTCATGACAGGATTGCTGGATCTGCTTATAAATAGGAACTGAGCTTCCTTCCTTGACCCTGCGCAGCCCAAATAGGAGGAGAGAACAGAGAGAGAGAGAGAGAGAGAGAGAGAGATTGAATGATGCAGGCTCTGAGCTCTGCCGAGTTGTTCCGCAGAGACTTGACCGAGCAGCCGGTCTGTTCTCTCTACTCATTGATCTCAAACCATTTAAATAGAAGCCATGCTTGGTGCCCTAATAGACCATGATTTCATTTGCCTTTGGCAGGTGCTGTTTGAAGAGCATCCGGGAGTGAGAAAGGTGATCTTGAACCGGCCTTCCAAGTTAAACTCCCTCAATCTCGAAATGGTGCGACCCTCTCTTCTTTCTTTTACTCATTTACGCAGGTCCATTACTCAAGTGCGTCTCCTCGGAGCGCTCAGATTTCTCAGATGTTTAGCAAGTTGAAGATCTACGAGGATGATCCTTCTGTCAATGCTGTCATCTTGAAGGTAATTGGAGGTTATACTTATCTCTGTCCTTTCGCCCTACTGAGTTGCTACTACATATTTAAGCAAATAACAGTACAGGCGTTTCAAGATTTCATCTAGCGTATACATTTAGATTCAAATTCGATTGATCATGCTCCATCTGATCAATGATATGTTCTCTTGGATATGCATTAGCTGATTTATACTCTATGTTATTCTTCGCCTCTTGATCAAATATTCATCAGGGAAACGGGAAAGCATTTTGTGCGGGCGGTGATGTTTTCCAAAATATCAGCTCCATGTTAACAGGTGATCAAATCCGGATCTGCTCTTTTTTAATTGTGTTTAATATAACTATAACCCTTGAAATATGCAAGAGATATGGTATTCTTTTCCAAAAACTTACAATATTAGGTGGACAGCCATATATACATGCAAAATTATACTGTTTAGATAAGTTTTAATGAGTGCTACAAAAACCATTAGTAAAAACGAGTAAATGGCTACATTTTTTTTAATTAAGTTATTGAGCTACCAACACTTGTTAATTTGACATAATAGTTGGTAAAGTTAAGGCTTTGTTAGAATATGTAAGCAATAATTGGGAAAAGATTTTAAAAAGAGACTGTCAAAGATACGAAAAAATAATCAAATATACGTTCATAACTAACTCAAACAAGAGTTGATGACTTTATCTTATAATCTGAGTAAATTCTGGTATCTCTGAAATCATTCAGGACATTGGAGCTTTGGAGCAAGCTTTTACAAGAAACAACTCACCTTGGATCACTTGATAGTCACCTATAAAAAGCCTTTGGTGAGATTTGGGGGCTTTTCTTCTTATTACTTCCATGGCTGATGAACCAAACGATAAGTATCTGTAGTTAAAGCTAGCAATTCCTTCAAAATCAACTTGAACATTTTCTTTTTCATATGAATGACCTCAAAGGTATGCCTCACCAATGGAGTTGTAATGGGCGGTGGCGCTGGACTCTCCATGCACGCAAGCTTTAGAGTCGTGACAGAGAAGACGGTAGATAGCCCTCGTTTATAAATTCATTTGATTTCTATAACCGGACTCGATGGTGATGAATGATGTTTGCAGATGAGCTTTGTTCATCATACTGCATCTTCTGAGACATCTGATAAAAACTTGCTTGAAACTACAGAAAACGAATCTTTCTGAAGAGTGTTTCGATTCCTGGTGTTGCAGGTATTTGCAATGCCTGAAGCAATACTCGGAATCTTTCCGGATGTGGGTGCATCTCATTTCCTATCCAAGCTTCCCGGTTACTTTGGTAATTCTGAACAGCTTTTTCTTTTCTTTTTTCGCTTTAGATGAACCCATAATACACATACTGTCCAGTGTAGGAAAGGAATTAAAGAGGAAGAGAACTACAATTTATGGATCTTCTCATTTTGGACGTCTTTGTATTTGTGCCTCATTGTCAAATTTTAATTGACTAATTAGTGTGTGTGTGTGTGTGTGTATTGTGCCAAGCTTTTTAATTATCGAATATCTAGATTAGATTATCCTATCCTTTAGATTTTACAAGTGATGTTACATCGAGCAGGTGAATATCCAGGATTAACCGGAGCACGGCTGGATGGAGAAACAATGCTTGCATGTGGCCTCGCAACTCATTTTGTCTTTTCAAAGGTAACTGGATGGTAGCGATTCCAAAACTTGTTCGCTTTCTTATTTAATATTTAAAAGGAAAAAAGGCGACACATTAGATGTATCTAATAACCGATATGATTTTAGTTTGTCTTTTATATGTATATGGTTAACCCTCTATTTTCTCGATAGGATCTTCCTCTTTTAGAGCACGCTCTCTCTTCGGTGGATTCGTCAAAGGCATCAGACATTTTGTCGGTCATCAACAATTATGCGTGCAAATCCAATATGAAAGAGGAAGAACTCCACAAAAGGTTGCTGATGTTCTACTCTAGGACTTCACTCTCTTCCTGTCGAATATAATCTCTTACATCAACAAGTCTTCATTGTTGGAATAGATTGAAGAGCATAAACAGATGTTTCTCAAGACAGACGGTGGAGGGCATATTACATTCTCTTGTAAGCACACGCTGGTTTGAATTCTTTCTCTTTCTTCTTTTCTAGTTGCACAGCTGAGATACTTTCCCGGTGCAGGAGCAGGAGCTGCTAAATAACTTGGCAGAGAAATGGATCGCCGAGGCAGTGAACAGTATGAAGTCTGCTAGTCCGACCAGCCTAAAGATTTCTCTGAGATCGGTAATATGCAAAACAAAACGTATACTATCCAGCTTAGTGGTAATTTATACAAAGTAATGCGCTTTCGAATGATAGTGAAATTCGACAGATATCTTCCACTTCTCAAAATCTACTCTTATAGGGTGCGTGCAGATGGAAATTTGAAAGTAGAAAGTACTCAGCAGTTTGCGTTAAAATGGAATGGGAGTTTTCCGGTCATAAACTAACTCTTTGCGTACGTACAGTTATGTCTGTGTATGCTTGTTCCAGCAGTTGTTGGGTACATGGTACTCATGGATATCAATCATTTATGTGTAACATTACAAGGAGCATGGCATATTGCATCTAACAGCTAAAAGAACTTGTCGATCTTGATGATTATTAGATAAGAGAAGGACGTGGTCAGACGATTGAACAATGTCTAGCTCGCGAGTACACCATCTTTTGCAACATCGTGCGAAGGAAGATCACCAATGACTACTACGAGGTACTAACTCTAAATGGATATTTTAGTAGGTAGGACATATTCAAGAATCCAATGGGAGCTTTTGATTTTTCACGTCACTTTTATAAGCAACTCTCCACTGGCCGAGAAGTTATTTCATGAACTATGAACCACATAGATCAATACCATCTCAATCATTGATTATGTGGGTCCAACTATGAAGCTTATATGATCAACGGTACAGATGAACATGGTCTAAATTATCTATAGACCATATGATATGTTGGCAACTAGAGCATTCGCCAAGGGTGTCTGTCATGTGTCGTATGTATCCCTCTCTTCATCGATTTGTGTAATGCATTGGTGAATTGGTGCAGGGTTCAAGGGCGATTTTTTTCGATAAAGACAAAAAACCCAAGGTAAAAGCATATAGACTATTACCCTGCTATTTGACTTGTTGAGATGGATCTTGAAACTTTATTTAGTAAGAGCAACAATGTATCAGTTTATTTGTCATTTAATATGGTGATGACATCGTGCTTTAGACATCTTTTTACGTCCAAAACCTTTTGATTGGTACTTGGCTTTATCTGTCATTTGTTGTGCATTGGCTAAACGAAGACGAAGACGGTCCGAATCATAAATTTCTCTTGACTAATAAATGAGAGGAGAAGGGTATATGCTGCAACAACAAATTATAGTCTGTTGCTTATTATCCTTATAATAAATATCCAAGTACTCAAACTTCACTGAGTTCAAGAGACAATCATTAAAGCCTCGCAGAGATTGGAGATCCTATAATCGTCTGTGTAAGGTAATGTTGGAAATTGTGATCCATTTTCTAAAATTATCTAGAAACTACTAACTTAATCATGAAGGCTAGAACCTTCTAGCAACATCCACATTGAAGATTGTCTAGAATTGTCTAGAATGGAGTTTGCTAGCTGAATTTAGAAGATTCACATGGGAATGCAAGCAAGCAAAAGCCTAGTATCAAAGAAAATCCTAGAACAAGCTAGAGAAGTCTAGAATCCTCTAAGGTGGTGACTTACGCCTATAAATAGCCTTGTAGTTCATCATTTGAGATGTGAGGTTTATACCTCCACCGGTGTGGAGGAGTAGAGCTAAGATAGTTTCTATATCATGAAATATTCCTTCATTACCAAAATATCTTGTACTATCCATTTCAATCAACTAGATAAATTATATCCCATGTTCTTTATCCTTTAATTATCCTATCTTGTCCCTTGTCCATCCTCTACAAAATATACTATACACTTGCACACATTACTAATTAAAAATTATCATCAATACCAAAACCATGCTTCCGCACGCACACATCCAAAAATTGTTTTTAACATGTAATAAGGCATGTTGTAAGCTAGGATTGTATCAAGTCATATGCCAATAATACATCATTCGATCGTTTCCTAACAGCTTAGCCTTTTAGGACAAAAAGTTTTTCTTAAAATTTGGATGAATTAATGCACGAGGTTGAGCTTGAGCTTGATTCTTGTTTGATGAACACAGTGGGAGCCGCCGAAGCTAGAGTTGGTCGGAGCGGAGATGGTGGACATGCTATATAAAGCATACGAGGATGATGACGACTGGAATTGTCTACAGCTCCCTGCACGGTCCTCCAACGTGCTTGACCACGCAAGGTCAAAACTCTAAATGAACCTATTTGTGACACAGCTCACTCATATTGCAATACACCAAACTGGAAACTGTAACATTAGTAACCATGGAAACACAACTCATATATATTGGCATGCATTTGTAATGTGACAATCTTGTCTGTTAAACTCCCATGAGGTTAGACAACTCAAGATTTCCTGATTAACTTCCTGTCCAAATTTTAGCATTTGTGATGTAAATCGTTGCGGAAAGATTGTTCTACGAAGGCCCAAATGATGCGAATTGCGAACCTCGACCTCCAATCAAAGACGCCATGAGCGAAAGAATTCGCTATCTCACTCGATAAGTCAAATCGACCGTCACAAAAGAACCTTAATTAGGTCAAGTCCTCAAAAGAACAGTAGAAGAGAATCTCTCAACTTTTTCCTCAAAAATAAAATATATCTGTCCCCAAAGAAATTCAGTTAGTCTTATATATATAGGCCTTCTAGCCGCCACACAAACCCTAAAATCAACCCTAGAAATATAATGCGTCATATTCTAGAATATTCCTAAACAATAAGATATATAAATATATTTGACTCAGTCAAATATTTGGTGACCAGATAATCAAATTGCGCCAAGATTTCCACGATTCTTCAAGATTTGATCCAAGGTCATCTCTATGCCAAAGATCACCGAACCATAACGCCAACAGCTTACCTAAATTGCTTGGCCCGCGCTCGAGTAATCAAATCAGTAGGAATAGACAATGGGTCCCTAGCACCTCCTCCTCGATATGACTCGATGTCCACATCATTCCCTCCCCCGTGCAAAGATTTGCCCTCAAATCATCACCGGCATCGAAAAGAGTCAAGTCAGAAACATTAAATGTGACACTAACGTCATACTTACCTGGAAGATCAAGCTTGTAGGCATTATTGTTAACTCTTTCCAAAACTATGAATGGTCCATCCCCTCGCGGTAATAACTTAGAATGTCGCTACTCAGAAAATCTCCCTTTCCGCATATGAACCTAAACCCAATCGCCAGGTTCAAACACCACTTCCTTGCGCCCTTTGTTGGCTTGCCTTGCATATTGCTCAGTCTTGCGCTCAATATTTGCGCGCGTCTTCTCATGCAACGCCTTGACAAATTCAGCTTTCTTTACTCCATCTAAATTCACACACTCACCAATAGGTAAAGGGTTAAATCTAACGGAGTTAACAGATAAAACCATAGACAACCTCAAATGGTGTAAATTTAGTAGCAGAATGCATGCTCCTATTATATGCAAATTCAACATGTGGCGGACAATTTTCCCAAGATTTTATGTTCTTTTTAATAATAGCACGCAACAATACCCCTAAAGTTCTATTAACTACCTCGGTTTGACCATCGGTCTGTGGATGACAAATAGTAGAAAATAACAACCATCGATCTAGGCATGCCATGCAAACATACAACCTCCCTAAAGAACAAATCAGCAACATGAGATGCATCATCAATTTTATGACAATGTATAAAATGAGCCATCTTTGAAAACCAATCAACAACCACATAAATAGAATCTCTACCATTCTTAGACCTAGGCAATCCTAACACAAAATCCATAGAAATATCAGTCCAAAGATGCGTTGGAATAGGTAATGGTGTATACAAGCCATGCGGTTTAGTTGTAGATTTCGATTGCTTACAAACAATGCATCTCTCACAAACACGTGTGATATCTCTCTTCATGTGTGGCCAATAAAAATGTTCATGCAGCACTTCATAAGTCTTATTAATGCCAAAATGCCCCATTAAACCACCACTATGCGCTTCTCGCACTAACAATTCACGCAAAGAACACTTGGGCAAACATAGTTTGTTTTCACGGAAAAGATAACCTTCATGCCTATAGAATTTATCAAATGCAGTATGTTCACATGCTTCATACACTCTCCCAAAGTCATCATCATCAGTATATAAGCCCTTGATATGGTCAAAACCTAGACACTTTGCTTCTAAAATAGTTAGAATCACATACCTTCGAGAAAGTGCATCGGCTACCACATTCTCGTTACCTTTCTTGTACTTGATCACATATGGAAAAGTCTCGATGAACTCCATCCATTTGGCATGTTTTTTATTCAACTTTTGCTGCCCTTTCAAGTACTTCAAGGTCTCATGATCGGTGTGGATCACAAACTCCTTTGGCCATAAATAATGTTGCCAAGTCTCCAAAGCTCGCACTAAAGCATACATCTCCTTATCATAGGTAGGATAATTCAATATTGCTCCACTCAATTTTTCGCTAAAATAAGCTATGGGATGCCCTCCTTGCATCAACACGGCTCCAATTCTTGTACCAGAAGTATCGCACTCTATCTCAAAAGTAACACTGAAATTCGACAAAGATAACAAATGAGCATTAGTTAACTTATCTTTTAGCAGATTAAATGCTTTATCTTGCTCTTCTCCCCACGTGAAACCCACGTGCTTCTTGATAACCTCAGTTAAAGGTGCAGCAATGGTGCTAAAATTTCTCACAAATCGCTGATAAAAACTCGCCAATTTATGAAAGCTACGCACCTCTCCTACGCTCTTAAGCGTTGGCCATTCACGAATTGCTTTGACCTTTTCTTCATCAACCTGTATACCATCGGCACTAACAACAAATCCTAGAAATACTAATTTGTTGGTAACAAAAGAGCACTTCTTTAGATTAGCGTATAATTGTTCGACCCTTAAAATCTGCAAGACAGCTCGCACATGCTCAATATGGTCATCAGGGCTTTGACTATATATCAAGATATCATCAAAATAGACAACCATAAATCGACCAATAAAAGCATGCAAAACATTATTCATAAGTCGCATAAACGTGCTCGGTGCATTAGTTAATCCAAATGGCATGACTAACCACTCATTTAACCCATACTTGGTCTTAAATGCAGTTTGTCATTCATCACCTTCTTTCATCCTAATTTGATGATAGCCACTTTTCAAATCAATCTTAGTGAAAATGCAAGAACCATGCAACTCATCCAACATGTCATCTAACCTAGGAATAGAATGTCAATACTTTACCGTAATATTATTGATTGCTCGGCAATCGACACACATTCACCAAGTTCCATCCTTCTTTAGCACCAACAAAACAAGACGGCACACGGGATAAGACTCTCTCTCACATACCCCCATTCCAATAGTTCGCTAACTTGCCGCCAAAGTTCCTTTGTCTCCTCGGGATTACTTCGATAAGCGGGTCGATTAGGTAATGGCGCACCAGGAATCAAGTCAATTTGATGTTTTATGCCTCGAATTGGTGGTATCCCTCCATGAAGTTCATCAGGAAAGACGTCTTCATATTCCTGCAATAAAGACACAATAGGACTAGGCAAACTTGAGTCAAGATTGTCAGTAGAAAACAAAACCTCCTTGTACAAAAGTACAAGCATTGGTCGGTCTAGAACTAAAGATCTCCTCACCTCACTCGATTTTGCATAAAAATTCTTTTACCTATTTTCTTTTCCCTTGGTTTTTACCTCAAACCTTCTTTCGACCTCTCCTTTTCCTTGCGTCTCAGACACACCACGCAAGCCCTCGGATTTCTCACCTTTTCTCTCTCTCTCTCTCAGCTTATCGTTGTAACTTTAACTGATCCTAATACACCTCACTAGGTGTCATTGGTACCAAGGTATAAGTCTTTTGATTCATCACCAATGAATAACGATTAGTATACCCATCATGATGTACCTTTCGATCATATTGCCATGGTCTTCCAAGCAAGATATGACCCGCTTGCATAGGGACAACATCACACTCTACCTCGTCCTTGTATCTCCCTATCTCAAATGGGATTCGAACTTGCATCGACACTTTCACCTCACCACTATCATTTAACCATTGAAGTCTATAAGGCCTAGGGTGCTTTGTCGTCTTCAAACCCAACTTATCCACCATAGTACAACTTGCCACATTTGCACAACTACCTCCATCAATTATCATACTACAGATCTTACCATTCACCACACATCTTATATAAAACAAGTTATCTCTTTGTTGGTGATGCTCCTCTTCCTTTACTTGCACACTTAAAGAACGTCTAACCACCAATAAGTCTCCTTTTATAGCCACTTCTCCATCACTACAATCCTCCAATGGTGGCATCTCATCATCCTCTTCTTCCCTTTCACTTTCGGACTCAACAACACCATGTCCAATCATGATCATCACCCTCCTATTAGGGCATTGATTTGCCATATGACCCCTGCCCAAACACTTAAAACATTTAATCTCACGAGTTCTAGTGTTAGGGTTTTCGATTTTACCTGAAGCCGGATTCGTTCCAACTTTATCATCCCTCTCCTTCTCCTTTGAGGTTTCGGTTTTGGTGTTGTTTCCTCTCCAATTTGGCTTCTCATCTCTTTTCCAATTGGATCTCCAATTCTGATTTGAACCTCCTCCACTCTTGTGATTTCGGTCCAACTTCAATTGCCGCTCAACTTTGATAGCTTTGTCCACCAATTCATCCAATTCAACATAGTGTTGCAACTCCACCACCCTTGCTATGTCTCGGCTCAAACCACTCAAAAATCTTGACATTGTGGCCTCACGATCCTCCACCACATTAACATGAATCATGGCAATCTTCATCTCCTTGTAATACTTTTCCACGCTCTTATTTCTTTGTGTGAGATTTTGTAACTTTTGAAACAAATCTCGATGGTAATGACTTGGTACAAAACGCCTCCTCATCACTGCTTTCATCTCATCCCACGTCTCTATCGGTCTTTCACCATTGCGTCTCCTACTAGCCACAAGTTGATCCCACCAAATTATAGCATAATCGGTAAATTCAACAACTGCAATTTTTACCTTTTTGAGATCAGAGTATCATTGGCAATCAAATACCATCTCCATGCGTTTCTCCCATTCTAGATATGCATCGGGATCATTCTTCCCTTGGAAAGAAGGAATCTTCATCTTGATATTTCCAAGGTCATTATCTTCTCGGGGTCTAAACCCTTAAGCTCCATTCCACCTTCCAAATCAAGCATCTCGATCATCCTCCTTGTCAGCCTCATCATCATCATAATGCCGCTGCCTTCTATGTCGTGTTCTAGAGGTGTCTCGTTGATGTTGCGGCCTTCCCCGAGGTAGCTCTCGGTCACCATCAACCTTCATGTCATTCCCCATCATTCGGCCACTAAGCTCCTATACTACGGCCTTCAATTGCTGGATGCTTTCCATGAGCGCTTCATCCCTTCGTATGGAGTCAACCTCCCTTTGATTCACACTTTCTTCGCGCGACATATTTTAGACTTGCAAGTAAACGTTAGTCACAAAAATCCTCACCAATCGCTCCCTCACGTGTTTCTCTCAAGGTGTTTGTCACTCCCCTCGTGTTTAACTCAAGTCTAGGCTTTTTCCACCATCAATTAAGCTTACACACTTTTGCCTTTTTCCTCTCATTTTCTTTTTCACAAGCTCTTTATTGGACTCAAAACCTGTCTCTCAACCCCTCATGACAATCAATCAAACTAATCAAACAAGATTAGATCACTATTGATTTTGTTTCAACAAGTAACAATTTCAAACCAACAAGCACAACTTTCGAAATTCCAATTGAAACGCAAATCACTACTGATTTTGTTTCAATTCGGTCTACTAACAAACGAGTCGCCTTCTTGATTTTTTTTTTGTTCGGGTAATTTTTTTTTTTTTTGCCGAATCTGTTTTTTTTTTTTTCTCTTGCGCACTTTTTTTTGTGTACATTTTCTTTCTCTTTTTTTTTTTTTTTACCAACTCAGATACAATTTAAGATGCTAGAAAAGAACATTTAAAACTAACAGCAAACAACTACGTATCGAAGCACAAAAGCAATTGGATCCCTAAATTAGCTAGAACCGAAACCCTAGCTCAATAAATCTCAAATTGTTGAATATCGACAAAAAATTAAAGATAAATAGACCTTGTAGAAGCAAGCTCTAATACCAACTGATGTGAATTGTTGCGGAAAGATCGTTCTACGAAAGCCCAGATGATGCGAATTGCGAACCTTGACCTCCAATCAAACTTGTGATTGGCAACCTGGGTATGAACGTGACCCGTTGACGAACGCGTGTCAACCAACCAACGTTATAGACGCCACGAGCGAAAAAATTCGATATCTCGCTCGATAAGTCAAATCGACCGTCACATTGATTAGGTCAAGTCCTCAAAAGAACAGTAGAAGAGAATCTCTCAACTTTTTCCTCAAAAATAAAATATATCTGTCCCCAAAGAAATTCAGTCAATCTTATATATAGGCCTTCTAGCCACCACACAAACCCTAAAATCAACCCTAGAAATATAATGAGTCATATTCTAGAATATTCCTAAACAATAAGAGAGAGAGAGAGAGAGAGAGAGAGATTGAGAGAGAGATATATATATATATATATATATATATATATATATATATATATATATATTTGGTGACCAGATTGTCACACCCCGAACCCCGAGCGCGTACCCATTCCTCTCTGGTCGATAAAATTTTGCGACTTCCCAGGACTAGTCGCCGACCCTTTTCATTTTTTTGTTGCACATGCGGAAGCGAAAACAAATCCCCTGACAATAACTATCTCGGGATAGAAAAGCAGAACAATAATTTCACAAACAAACATGCCTTTATAAACATATACGAGTCAAGTACAAGAGTCTATGGTCAAAAGACCACAAAAGACTATTCTCCAAAAGAAGCGGTCCTATCCGACCTATGCTTCAAATCACCTCCTCTCGGCTCCAAGTCCTCCACTCGATGACCCCCTGAAAGTGGTTATACACATAACCAGGTGAGACAATGTCTCGGCAAGTCTAAGCTCTAAACGCAACTAGGAGGAAAAGACGCTAAGAAGCGTTCTAAGCACGCAATCACACAATCAAGGAGACTTACCTCGTCTCGGTTCCACCCCGTAGGTCGATATTTCATATCACAAATAAGAGCATCACTCAAGCTCAATTAATTGGAACACAATACTTAAATAAACATGCGTTCCTCGTTTTGATCTCGGCATATAGCACGGCCTACTCTCTGTTCGGCGGTCTTCTGACATTGCCAGGCATCGTCTCACCCCATTGAGCACGGCACGTCACTACGTCGACGTCTTTTCCGAAGGAGCATAGGGTCCCGAGAATCTATCAGTGGACCGCTTCCTTTAACAAGGGGTATCGCAAGTAGGGATAACGTCCAGCTCAACAGCCGGGACGATTTCTCATTGTCATCACACGATCACTCAAATATGGCCCGGGGCACCGTGCATTGCACTCAAATGCTTCAATTAAAATGGTGAACCCGGCCTTTTCTTCGTATTAGAAATACGCATGAAAATAGTCGTGTGTGGAGTACACGGTCAACTCGACCCGAAAATTGACATTCTTTCTTTTTAAAATCCCATTATTTTATATAGTATATAAAACCATTTTCGGTGTTAAAATCCGACACCCGGGATTTTCTGAGTAAATATTGAAAATTCACAATTTTTGGAATTAAATACCAAAAATCCAATCATCACTCAATTTGCATAATTTAACACTCAATTGCAGAAATTAACCACACCATTGCAATCAGCACGGAATTCCGATTACCGGCCATCCCGGCCTAATTTCCGGAAAAATAATTAATAAATAATTAATTTCGAAAAATACTAACCTAGGCCAAAATTATTAAATTAAATACCAATACGGACCCGGAAAATTCCCGAACCCTTCTAGATAAATAACACAATTTAAATAGGCCTTAGCTAAACCATGCGAACCACCTAACATGCTCAATTAAATAATTAAATCACTAATTTAATCTAACTAACAACCTAATTCCTAATTAAATAAATCAAAACACCCCTTAGCCTCAAAACCTACTAAGAAGAGTTTAGAGTATAAACTCACCGGTGTATCGCGAAAAACCGGTTCACCGCGACGACGACGCAACGGCGGCCGAAATTTTTAATTTTCGGTGGTGTCGGCAAACTCTCGGGCCGGACCTAAAACGGGCCCAACAAATCTCAGCCCAACTGAGATTTGTTTTCAACTTGGGTTGTTGGTCGCGGGCTTGGGCCTTCTTCGCGGGCTTAAAGGACTGAAACTTGGGCTTCAAATGGGCTTGTTTCTTGGGCCAACTTCAAGACTGAAAATGGGCTGAAGATGGGCTTGCAGCTGGATATTGGTGGATCACGTGGGCCTGTTTCTTCACTGGGCTGCTAGATTGAAGCTTGAAGTTGGGCTGACCGAAGCTTGTAGATTCGCTGGCTTCAAACGATGGCAGGGAATTGGGCTGGGCCGAACAACAGGAGCTGGTGGAGATCGACGGTTGTGGAGCTGCTTCGTTGAAGCTGTGAAGACGAAAGCTGCTGGGGAAGGAGTTTCGCTGGCGCTGTTTGCGGTCAACCGAGGGCCTTCGGTGGCCTTGAAGATTGACTGGAGGAGACAACCGATGGTGGAGAGGGCAGGCGATCGTGGCAGCTGCTTCAGTGCTGGACAACGCACAAACCGAAAGAAGAATGAAAGGCAGCTGGCAAGTCAACACGGGGCTCCATCGCAAGAAGATTGACTCGGTTTATGGGGGGCTTCACTGGCATCCGATCGCTGGAGATGAGATGGATGCGTGGAGCTGGCTTGGCAGGAGCGGGTGTTCGCGAGCAGCTTGAACACGTGGAGAAGAAGACGTTGCTGGCTCGAGTGGTGGAGGTGACGAGAAGAAAAATGAAAGTGAACTAGAACCAGAGGGCGTCGCGTAAAGAAGACTAAGGGCGGTCTTGGCGACGTGGAGGGAGTTGTTCCGCGGCAATAGAAAGGGAAGCACGGTTGTGGGAAGCAGCTGGATTGGAGGAAAGAAGTCTTCAATGTTATCCTCCCAATTGATTGCTTGTCCCCCCAAAGGCTCACACAAATATCCAATGTTCCCTTAAAATACTTTCTTGTAATAAAATCCACAAAATCATTCAAAATGATGCCAAAATATTGCTGCCCTTGCTAATTCCGAATTTCCCAAGTTTTGGTCTTCAATTTCTTCAATAAATTCCCAACTTCGACGTCCGATTTTGATGTAGTAAAATCCCATATAAAATTCTACGAGTCCCCCTTGCCAAATAAATCGATTTGCAAATCGAAAATCTCTTCAATTCAGCCAATCCAAATTTCCATTTATTTTCCGCGACGTCTGAATCGGATTTCCGTAAAAATCTCGAAATCTCTGAAAATTTCTCGGAGGATGAGTCGACGTCCCTAATATAGCTCGTGACACAACAGAACTTTCAATTTCTGAAATCGGGTTCAAATAAGCGGTTAATTTCATTCCGGCGCGCTTTTAGCGTGACCTAGTCTCTTTGGGTCACTTTTAGGAATTTTTGGTGCAATTGACCCGTGATCGATTTATCTCGAGTCACAAAGTACATCTTCGACACATTAGCGACTCTCGATTGTCGTGAAAATCTCGAGGTTTCAAATACGGACACAAGGTACCCAAAACGTCAGAAAATCAATTTAGTGCCGATCGGTGAGAATTTTGCAATCAAGTGGAATCACCCACATTCTGATCACATATCTCAGCCAAATCGACCTATCTCTGATTTCTGATCGATTTTGACAGTGCCGCAATGACCCTTGTAGATCGACACGGTCGAGCAGTCGATTCCTGTTCGAATTCTCAAGTCCATTGCATTTAGATTCCTTAATTGATTCCCCAGATAGACCAGTTATCTCGTGAGTGGCCAACTCAGAGAATAGCACTATAGACACGTCGACGAAAAGCCCGATTTATTTAATTGAAAACAATTCAAAAAATTCCGGCTGTCACACAGATAATCAAATTGTGCCAAGATTTCCAAGATTCTTCAAGATTCAATCCAAGGTCATCTCCACACCAAAGATCATAAATCATGACGCTAACAACTTGCCTAAATTGCTTGGCCCGCACTCGAGTAATCAAACCAGTAGGAATAGACAATAGGTCCCTAGCACGTCCTCCTCGATATGGCTCGATGTGCACATCAATTTGAGGCGCACTTTCCCCTCTACGAATAACGTTGCCCTCTAAAACTACAAGCAACGAAGAGGAATAATTGCTGTTAATGCATCTAAAGATAGAAGAGTGCAATACCTATGTTGAATTTCCACTGCACAAGTACTCCTCAATGCCAACTTCAAGGCTAAGCCAGGACATTATCAAGTTTTCTAGAGATGAAAATCCAGTAATACCAGCAGTTGCTGAGAAGAAGATGAAATCAACAGCAGAAGAAAAAGATTAATTTATTTGTTTCTAAAATAATAAATGTGAGCTTGGACAGTTTCGCAAAATTGAAACCCCAAACTCGATTGTACAAATAAATAAGGAATACACTAGATCAATCCATTTTGAAACAAGCTCGCATTCTAGGCCCGAAAGAAGCACGACAATTGTCAGTGACTCAAGCAAAGTCTATGCTCAAGCATTTAGATCCTCGAACAAAGTCACAACCATTGCACCCACAAATATGCCTTCAAATAGACAAACATCCAAAATACAAGTTTAGCTTCAGGTTGTCGTCTTTGTGGCCAATACACGCAACTGAGCATTATTTGGAAGACATAGGAAAGTGCAGGTATTGCTCCCAAAATAAGAAAGTACTGCTCCACCAACGCTTTCAAATTAGAGTATCTTATCTTAATTTCTCGGAGAAACTTAATAGTAAATACACAGGTAGCTTTTTCCTAACCTTAAAATGGAACTACACTTAGGGTGGTGCGCATGGTAAAATTTCTTGGCCGGACAAGAGTTTTTTTTTCCAAAAATAGTTCTTTTCTATTTCTACTACGGGTAACGCTTTACGAGCAAAAGAACCCGTTTGATAATTGCACAAAATTTATACTCTTGAAATAGAAAAAGAATAGAAATACGTTTGGTAACGCAACGATTCTTTTTTGTATTTATTTGTATTTTATTTGTATTTTATTCTTTTTTGTATTTATTTGTTTTTTATTTTTTTTATTCTTTTATTTGTTTTTTATTCTTTTTTGTATTTATTTGTATTTATTTGTATTTATTCTTTTATTTGTTTTTTATTCTTTTTTGTATTTTTTTGTATTTATTTTTTTGTATTTATTTGTTTTTTTGTATTTATTTTTGTATTTGTTTTTTTGTATTTATTTGTTTTTTATTTTTGTTTTTTTTACTTATTTGTTTTTTTTTTTGTATTTTTTGTATTTTTTTTTTTTATTTTCTTGCGTTTGTTTTTTATGTGTATTTATTTGTTTTTTATTTATTTGTTTTTTTATTCTTGCTCACGATTGGCGGCCGGCGACCGATGGCAAGTGGCGGGCGATGGTTGGCGGTGGCTCCGAACAGTTGGAGGTGGCCATGGCAAGAGAGAAATAAAACAAAAATAAACAGAAAAATTTGTTTATTTCTAGAAATTGTTCCTGGACAAGAAGAATTTTTTTTTTTTCTCGTTTCTATTCCCGGGCTAACTTTTCTATTCCGGAGAATATAAATCAACTTGGCGTTACCAAACATGTTTCTTTCTTTTTTTTTGTTCCGGGAAGCCTACCTCAAAACAACAAAGCTTAGACTTCATAAGTTTTGAACTTGGATCCGATTTGAAGACAACAAAGCAGCAACATCCTGAGATGGCTTTGGCAATACAGGTTTTTCACGAAAAACTTTACGCTCATCCACATTCTCAAACAATTGCTTCCGGAGGACACCATGCAAACGCCCAAAGAGTTGATCCTTTAGGGATTCAAATGCCAAATCCAACCTCTCCAGCTGCTCCATCGCATTCACATTATACATGAATAGCCCATAGTAGAGGTCAAAGCTATCACCCGCCGTGTTCTCCACCAAATTTAACAAAGTCTCATAGCCTTTCGTGTTGATCGGGGTGTACTCCAACCGTAGTTTCTCCAAAGTCCTCCCCATTGTGTGCGTGATAAACTGTGACCCAGCTGCATGCCAATCATGTTCAGCACAACTCATCTCCACCATCAGACACCCTTCCTGTGCAAATATGCCCAAAAACTGGTCACATCGTGCTTGTCTTAACTCATCACTCCCAACCCTAACTTGATCATAAACAAAGGAAAGACCATTCCATCCATTCTTGCCGCTCTCGGGTCCGAACATTGGGTGTGTGCAAAGAATATCAAAATCTAATGGCAAGTTCTGGAGAAACAAAACCCTTGGAAATTCCTTCACTGAAAGTACATCGACGAACAAAGTATTCCTTTTCAATCTTTGGAGAGGCAATGACTTAAGGACACTCCTGTGGGCAAAATTGAGCTGCAAAGAAGAATCACGTCTGGATGCTCTTCACAAAGATTATCTCCATTAGAAAAGAAAGAAACCCCCAACCTTTGAGCTGCCTCAGAGTAATCGGATCGAGAATAAGCTATAACTGTGTGACCTTGGCGGACCATGGTCTTTGCTAGAAACTGGCCAAAGTTTCCAAATCCCACAATGGCAATCTTGAGGGGAGACCTATCTTGAGAATTGCTGGCACTAGGCACTGGATGGCTGATTGATGGAGCAACATCTTGGAATCTGATGGTTTAGAGAAAAATTATGAATGAGATTCTACATTGCATGAATTTTCTAGAAGAGGTAAAATGATCTTACAAATCTTTCAGCAAACACAAGAAACAACCAGGGTTTCCTTACATTAAGTATATCTCATTTGTTCCACAGAGTAAACAGTGAAAATGGGAACATTAGTGACAACTGGCTATCAGTTTTGAGGTATATCAAATCATTAAACCATAACACTAGACTTCATTCTCACTGCCACAACTCAAAAGGGAACAGCATAATGCCTAAAAAACTTTGCACTGGCAGCTTTTATACTGCTCTGGTGAAAAGCAGAGAATATACAGTCAAATGGTCAAGGATAAGCGATATAACTGAACAAGATAAGTTCCCACAGCCAAAACAACAAAACCCTTTATGAGCAAAATCATACCCCTTTGATCTTGAAGCAGCCGCACCATTTGTAATATTCGTCAGCGCCTTGTAATTCTCTGGCGAGACGGGCTCTGTCTTGGCACTTTCAACCAACTGCTTCCTCACCACATCGTGTAACCTTCCAAACAGCTGCTTCTTCAATGCCTCGAAAGCCAAATCCAACCTTTCCAACATCTCCAACGAGTTCTTATTATACATGAACAACCCATGGTACAAATCGAAGCTGTCCCCTGCAGTATTATCCACCAGATCTAGCAGCTTGTCGTACCCCTTCGTATTAATCGGCGTCGATTCCAAATCCAACTTCTCCAGAACCCTCCCGACCGTGTGCGGAATGGACTGCGATTCGGCGGCACTCTTATCGTGCTCGGCGTAAGTCATCTCCACCATATTACACCCCTCCCTCGCGAAGATTTCTAGAAATTTCTCGGCCCTCGAAATCCTCAATTCCTCATCGCCAATCCTAACCTCCTCATACACAAAATTAAGTCCACTCCATCCATTCTTCCCACTCTCAGGTCCAAACATCGGATGGGTGCAAATTATATCGAAATGGCGAGGCAAAAGCCGAACGAGCAAAGTTTTCGCGAACTCTTTTACCGACAAGACGTCGACGACCAGCGTGCTCCGCTTCAGTCTCTGCAAAGGCAGCGCCTTTACGACTTGCTCCAGCGAAATGATGGAGGTGCAGAGCAAGATGACGTCCCGGTGCTCCTCGCACAGGTCGTCCGCATCGCGGAAGAACGTGACGCCGAGTTCGCGGGCAGCGTCGGAGTGGTCGGATCGCGAGTGGCCGAGGATGGCGTGGCCCTGGCGCGCGAGGGTCTTGGCCAGGAATTGCCCGAAGTTGCCGAAGCCGACGATGGCGATCTAGAGTTCGCTGCGCGATTCGGAGCCGGCGGAGAGCTTGGGCTCGCGGTCGAACGGCTAGGCAGCATCGATGGACTGGACGCGACGGCGGCGGCGGCGGCGGTGGCGGCGGGACTAGGAAGCTTTGCAGAGAGGAGAAGAGGAGCGGCATGTCGAAGAAACGCATTAAAGTTCTTTGCGAGGGAGAGGGAGGTTTTTGAAACGAAGTTTATCTAATCTCTACCAAATTTATAATGGGAAGATTTCAAAAAATGACCTAAAGTATCATTATTTTCTCAAATAAAAATTTGAAGCGAATTTTATTTTAAATAAAGACCTAAAGTGGTGTTGATTGTTCAAAAAAGGGTTGAAGTGGCTTTGATTGTTTCAAATAAAGACCCGACCTCACCAGTTGCCGGTCGACAATAGCAAAAGTGGTGTTGGCGGATGGAGATGTGATATAAAGACCCGGCAACCGGTGTAATCCATCCTTAAGCAAATCTTAGAGTAGTGGTGTTTTACAACAAAGTGAAATGGATGATACTTAAAGAAGCAATTGTTATCACGTGTAAAATTGTGTATAAAAAGCAAATTTCGTGAAATGGTATGGACATGAAGGATATTTGAGAAAATAAAAAATTAATTAAAGGGGTTTTTAAGAGTGGAAGAACTGACATTAGAAATGTCTAAACTTGCTCCATTACCTACACGAAGAGATATTCATTACCGTTATGTGGTGCAGAAATTTGCAGATTAACAATGTCAAGCGTCACATGGTGAGTAGCTGCAGTATCCAGAAACTAGTCTTGCTGTGATGGGATGGGAAGAATCCCAACCATATTGGCAGTAGGTTGAGATGCACTGTTGTTAGACTGCGAATACCTGAAATAACATCTTGCAGTCATATGGCTAAATTTCTGAAAATTTCGACATTGGTCTTTCCTTTTTTTGGATTGATTGCCTGGGTTTCCATGATTATGATGGTTGCCTTGCCAATGGTATCGAGGGCTTTACGTGGTAGATAGTTGGAAATTGGAAATCTGTTGTGATTGAGTGGTAGGGATGGATGATAGAGCTTGATGATGGGCACCATGGCAGACTTCATTCAAAACTCATGATTGAGAAGCAATCATGGAGTTCAGTAAAATAAAAATCAAGATTATAAAAGATGATGGCATTTAATTCTTCATTCCCTAGAGGTCGATTGGCAGCAGCTAATTGATCTGAAATGTACTTTACCTTGCGGAGATAAATTGAGACATATTTGTCACTTTTGGATGTATTCTTGAGCTAAAGAATGCGTGTATGCGATAGAGTTCCAAAGGCAATTTGTAGAGCCTTCCAAACATCGGCAGCAGTAGTTAATCCAACCACATAGGCTAGAACATCAAGTGAAAGAGAAGATATTATCCAACTAAAAACAAGTTGGTCTTTCCGAATCCATTCATCATATGCAAGATTTGGTGCAACAGTAATGGAGTCTGTGGGGGTGATGGTTGAAGTGGGACAGATAATTGTGCCATCAATGTATCCCATTAAGGATTGGCCGTGAGCAATGGAAACAATTGGGTTTTCCATAATAGAAAGTTATCACTAGTGCTCTGATACCATGTAAAACTAGACTCTGAATTTGAGCATGAGTTTCGCTTATCCATTAATACTAGGATAGCGTTTATATTTATAGAGTTTATGTACTAGCTACTTCAATAATTACATGGACTAATTCAAAATATTTTGAATTTTGAATTAGTCCGTTACAATAAAACTAAATGATTACATTAATAACTATAGTAATAACTAAATAATAAAAGCATTAATGAATTCAAAATATTTTGAATTTGAATGAGTCATGCGTTGCTATCCTTAACACATCCAATTTTTTTCATTTTTTTTAAAAAAATTTCCTCAAACGTACGAATCTATATCATCGAGCATAACTGCTCCCACAAGAAAATGAAGCAATCAATAGTAAGTATGAAGCTGAAAAAAGAACGGAAAAGAAAAAGTAACCTGAGCCATGGCGGACAAAATTATACAAATGCCTTATTTTATAAAACCGTGAGATAAGATCTCGTGAGCTATGCATAAAAACAGGTAATAGTCCAACAAATGAAATACAATGTCTAAAACTAGCAATATTAAGAACTAATCTAATCCCATTCATGTAATGCGAGAAACATCTAAATGCAATAAAAAAATTTAAAATATTTCTTATTTCTTATTTATTTAAGCAATGAGGTTATCTGAAAATTTAAAAAAATAAACTTAAATGCTATAAAATAATAAATATAAAGAAAATGTCTAAATTCTGCATAGGAATCGGAGAAAACGTGCTTGCAATCTAAGATGGTTTGGACAATGACGACACAAATGATAATCATTCTGTTCCAGAAATAGAATTTTCAATTTCAATTCTCTAGATGAGTTTCTAAATAAAAATAAATGTTTGGTAATGACACGAAATTTTTGTTCCTGGAATAGAAATTCGTTTAATAACGATACAAAATTTCTCCCTCTCGTGTGACGGCAACAAACGACGATGACGGACAGGAACCAATTGCCAATAGCAGCTAATGGCGGGTGGTGGTAGGCAACGGTGAGCTAAGAAGCACAAATACTCTCCGGAAGCCTTCATGTCGTGTCCGACATTCCGACACATATCCGACACGTTCCGACACGTTCCGACACGCGATCAACGAGTGTCGGGAAATTCGACACGTGGTCAACTCTTCCCAACACGCTCCGACACGCGAGTCGAAAATTCCGACACGTGATTCCGACACACATGGGGTCAATTTTAAAAAATTTCAATACTTGAGGGGTCAAAATATAAATATATGAAAAAATAATGAAAATAACAAAAATAAATGGGAAAGAATAAAATTCTCACTTTCAAGTTTCTTACTTATAGGTTTTGACATTCCCATGAGTGACAATGAAATGCCCCTCTTCTCGCCGGCGTTGCTCCGTCACTCCCGCAGACTTAAAGTTGTGATTTTTTTTTTTTTTTTTGCTTCTTTCCATCTCTTGCAGGCGTCACCTGTAAGTTATCTCTTTTGGTCTATGTCATTAGCTTGTGAGTTATCTCTTACATTTTTCATGGCGAATTTAGTTATTTCATTTTCTTTTGGTCGTACTTCGAGAGTTCTTGTTCTAGATTTTCATTTTTCTCGAACCTTGTTTTGTAGAGGAGCTCCAAGCCAATCTATATCATGAACTCTAAACTCTATCTGGCACTATAAGAAATCTCACTAATTTCTGACAAGTGTAAGAAAATATGACATGTTCCTTCTGTGACATCCTGATTTTTGGGTTCTGATTTCGATTAGATAAATTGAGCTATATTGGTAAGGAAAAATATCAATTTGGTTGATGAGGTGTTGAATGAATTATTGTGGGTCAATTTGATTTAATTCAAGTGGGATTAAGGTTGATTGGAAGGAAATACCTAAAGCAAAATTCGTATGCCACACATACCCCCACTTCTTTGGCCTACCTAAATCTTCTAGAAGGGGTATAATTGTCAGAAATGGTGAGTGGAAGATGACCTCATATGAGGTCATGGTGGGCCAAGTGTGATGACCTAAGAGAGAGAGTGTGTGAGAGGAAAAGAAGAAAATTGATTTCTTCTTCCTCCCTCTTCTCTTCTTCCCCGTCGACCGAACACCCCCCATCTTCTTCTTCGAAAACTCCATGGAAGCCGAAGACCAACGAAGCAGAAGCGGCGGCCATCGTCACTCGGATCGGAGCCGCCACCGCCGTCGCGCCGGAGCACCATCGCCGCCCTCACCCCGTGCACCTCGGCCTCCTTCTCTCCCAGCTTGCTGTTTTAGAGCTGCTGTCCAGCTCCGTTTTGGCCAGCACAGGCCACGGTTTGGCCACCTCCGGCCACCGTGCGCCGCCACCTCGACCCACCGGAGCCCCCTCGCCCTCCGCCGGCCTTGCCTCGCCCTCTCAGCCCCTATTTCGGCCTGAACCAGCAACGCACAGAGAGCAGAAAAATGGGTATGGCAGCGACTTCGTGGCCCATTTTGGCCGCCTTCCCGAGCCCGGATGCTCGGCCCGCTTTGAGGAAAGTCGATCCTCGCGTCGTTACCGTCGTTTTGGGTGAGTTTTATCCTCTAATGCCTTCTTAGTTCGCTAATTACACTTAAAGGTTGATTAGTGTTAGTTAAGTGTAATTAGGTTGTTGGATTAGAGTGGATTAGGGTTTATTAGTTAATTTCATGGCATATTAGTTGGATGACTTGTGTAATTAACTAAAGAAGTGCCTATAGTATTTATTGGATGCTTCTTGGGATTTTTCCCGGCCCTTATCGGGTGTTAATTTAGCAATTCGGGCCTAAGTGGAATTTTTGGCGTTTAAATATTAATTTTCGGAATTAAATTAATTATTTATTTATTTTCCGAAAATTCAACTGTGATGGTCAGCGACCGGAATATTATGTTGATGATTGTGGTGCGGTCGTTTATTTAATTGAGAACTTTATATTGTCTTGAATTGAATTTATTGTATTTATTTATTTAATTTTCGAAATTAATTATTTAATTATTTATTTTTCCGGAAATTCAACCTAGGGATGGCCGGTGACCGGAATTTCGTGCTGATTGTCGTGGTGTGGTCCGTTTATTTAATTGAGCTCTACGTTACATTGAATTAAATAAATTGTGATATTTTAGGATTTACCCTAAATCGCTTGGAATTGATTGAGATTGAGTTATTGATTGGATAATGGCCAAGTGTGTTTATTCAGCATTCTTATGTTTTGTTGGGTTGTAAAGTGTGTGGAATGTCCGGAAGTCAATAATGATTTGTCGTGTGCTGGTTGATAGACCCGGTCGCAGTAGTGGCTAAGCCGACTGGACTTGTATTCTTTGTAAATTGCCACATTTTAAAGGTCGCGCCCAGTGGGGCCGTAATTTGCCACCTGATAAAGGTCGCGCCCAGTGGGGCCGTAATTCGCCACCTTTTAAAGGTCGCGCCTGGGGGGCGTAATTCGCCACTGATAAAGGTCGCGCCCAGTGGGGCCGTAATGCCACTGATTATAACATTGCCGAGTGGGGCCTTGATGCCACTACATATAACATTGCCGAGTGGGGCCATGATGCCACTACTTATAGACTTGCCTGTAAGGCCATGATTGAGAGTTGAGAATGAATAGTCAGAATGATCGTGTGATGATTTCGACTGACATGTAATCGACTAAGTCGATTAATTTATGATTTGAACTGGGTGTGATTTGATGTGATTGATCATTATTTAAGTCTGATTGATTGAATGGAATGACCGTGAGAGGTCTTGTTGGTATGAAATCGACTAGGTCGATTTGATCGATGTTCGATCAATGCTTTGTGATTGTTTGGGTGTATATTTGATCTATGCTAATATGCAGGTGGAAACGAGGCCAAGGTAAGCCCTCGACTTGTGTTGTGCATAGGCAGCCCTAGGGTGTATTGGTTTACTAATCGGGTCTTAGGGGGTAGAACTTGCTGAGACGTAGTCTCATTGGTTATTGAATAACCATTTCAGGTCCCTAGATTTTGTAGACTTGGATTTTGAAGATCTCGGAAGTCCGGGGCAGTCTGCTGAAGGCTCCAGTGGGAGTGTGGAGAATGATGAAGAGAAGGACGTGGACTTGAACTCTCCTAATTGTTTGTAGACCATGTTTTTATCGGGCTTGTATACGTTCTTAAGGGTATTAGTTTTCTCGGTTCATATTTCTAGTCCTACTTATATATCCCATTGCTTTATTGTCAGGGATTTTTATAATCGCTTCCGCTTGTGCATTAAAAAGAAAAGGGTCGGCGATATGTAGTCCTGGGATATCGCATTTCTAAATCGACCAAAGCTGAAGGATGGTCACGTGACCGAGGGTCGGGGCGTGACATCCCTTTTTTGTGGTATCAGAGCAATGGTTAAGTATTGGAGTGATAAGGAGCGATGACTTTTGGGATAGTAGTAGGAAGGCCTTTAAATTCATGACTGGTGCATGTCTTTGATAGTTGATTGGTAGAATTGTTTGTTGTGTGTGAATCGCTTACTTTTAATTATTGTGGATTCGGAAGGCAGAGTGTTGACTCGCCGCTCGAGCATAAGAGTGCCACTGTGGGATGGTACGAGTGTGGCAGTGTTGATTGATCCTGAGTCTGATAAGATCAATATGTTGCAAGTGTTCCTTGGGATCTGGATGAGATAGTGAGATCAGAATCAAATTGTTGTTGTTGCTACCTTTGTTGAGGTCCAACCTGGAAGGATAATCGGGGAATAGATTTCGATATCTGAATCAAGATTCAGTGCAGGCAGATTTGGGATTCGGTCAAGGTAAAGACTGTTGTTGAGGGAAGGGTATTCGTTCCACACAATAGAAAGGGTGGAATAGTCAGGTCAGCATTCAGACAAGTGGAACATGTTGTTCCATGGAAGACGGTATGGATCAGTCTCGTGTATGTTGAGGATAGGAATTTGTGTTAAGTGTCGCCAGCACGGATAGTGATTTATGGGATATCCGCATGAATAGATGGAATCTCGACAATGGTTACTGCTGTCACCGTTGTTAAGATAGGTCAGAAGGAGTGCACCATAGAACGCATTGTGGGATTTTTGGGATAAGTCTTTGGTGCAAGAAACAGTGCATGCTGGCACTTGACAGGAGGAAGAATCACTAGGTAAGTGCCAAAAGTATGGAGGTGATACCTGGATTAATCTTGTGTCTGAGAATGGGTAAAACGTGCTATGATGGTAGTCAGCACGGCTATCAGGTGAAAAACTATCAGTGTAAGTCCAAGGGAACATTGATACCGACACCACAGATAAGACGCCATTAGGATGGCAAAAAGGAACAGGAACGGAATTGACCATGCTTTATTCAATGGAAGAATGTTTTGAAGTGATTTCATCATAATGGTGCCAGAGAAGGTTGGGAATACACTTGTGGAATTTCAGTTGGTTGTTAAGGTTGTAAGAAAAGGATCACTGACTAGAGCTGCACTTGATTGGCCATTGGTGTATAAGTTTATCGTCGAGTGTGAAAAGAATTAATTATTGGAACATCTTGTGATGATAAATTGTCATGGTGGAGTAACCCAGCTTATTTCAGGAGCAGGTAGAAGCGCCAAGTTTTATTGAGAGTCGAGAAGGGTCTTCGACTTCTTTAATCTCGTCACTTGAGGCAATCCGTTTGTTAGACGGAGGTTGCCTAGGTTACTTACCAATGGTAAAAAAAAAAAAGACAGATTGAAGAATTGAAAGTTTATGACTCCTCAATACTCCAAGAATTCCTGGAAGTGTTGCCAGAAGGATGGTCAGATCGTTGCCAGAGAAAGAGATATAATTACGTACGAGCTAGCATCTGGAACAGAACCATTCTCTAAAGTTTCTTACCGGTTGTTGTTGTCGTCTAAATTGTTAAAACCAATGGTGCAGATGTGAGGATTGAGGGATGAGGAATTCATGCATATCGATGCATTACCTAAGGGAAACATCAGCCTCATAGTGAGAAAGAAAGAAAGATGGTTCGTTGCAATTATGCATCAACTATAGTCGACTCAATCAAGTGACAATCAAAGGTAAGTGTTCATTGTCAAAAATCGACGATTTGGGTGACTAGTTATAAAGAGTGTAGATGTTTTAAAGGTTGACTTGAGATAGGGCATCATCAGTTGAGGATCAAAAAGAAGTGTATACTGAATTCAATATTTAGTACATGAGATGGTCTTCATGAGAGTATTGGAAGGCCGGTTGGTTTGGTTAATACCCCAGCTGCTATTATAGAGTTGATGAACCTAGTAATTGAGGAATACCTAGATCGGTTCATTATATTCATTGATGTTATTCTGATGTGTATTCGAGGAATGTTGAGGAGCATGCGAGTTGTCCGAGGATGGCACTTCAAACCCTAAAGACTCATGAATTGGAAACTAAGTTAGCAAATGCGAGTTTTGGTTAATTCGTATTGCGTTCCTAAGTCACGAGATTTCAGGTGAAGGAATCTTCGTGGACCAGCCAAGATCGAATCAGTTGTTAATGGACCGAAATCGACAATAATGTCAGAGATCAGAAGTCGTGGGAATTGGACAGATTACTACAGAATGTTCGTGAGAGAATTTTCAGCATCAATATCATCACGGGCTTGACCTCTTAAGAAAGAAGAGAAACTCATCAGCATAGACAAGTACGAGGATAGTTTTTAGAGCTTAAGTAAGAACAGGCTACCGCACACGTGTTAAACTTTTTCATTTGGCTCTGGAAAGCATGAAATCTGTAGTGACGTGTCTAGAAGACTGGGTACGTATTGACACGACATGAGAAGATTGTTGCATAACTATTCCGTCAGTTGAGACCCAATAAGTGGAAGAGGAAATGGTGTTGTGAATAAGAATTTTGGTAGGACTATAATAGTGATATCATATATCACCTTGGGGGATACGAAATGAGTCATTAATGTGTTGAGCCGAGAGTCTTCAATTGTGCATAGACTGATTAAAGTATGGACTTTACTTGAAAAGAGTTTGAAATGTGGTTTTCAAATTTGAGGTGGGCTACCTTTTGAATTTTATAGCCGCCCTCAAAATTGAACCATATATTCAAGTTAGAATCGGCGCCAAATTGACAAACAAAGATCTTCAGAAGATCCTATAAGAGGATATTGGTAAGAAAGAATCTGACTGTAAGACTTCTAAGGATGGAACGTTCGGGTTCCATGAGGAATTGTATGCACTGAACAGTGTAGCACTCAGGGAAAAGATATTGTCAGAAATTCACCATAGTATTGCAGTTTTTGTCTAGACAGTGCAAGTAGATTAGAATCGGCATCAACTAGACTAGTAGGTTGGTATGAAGATAGATACCGCCAGGCAGGTCGCAAGTGTCAGATGTGCTAACAAGAGAAAGCACGGTTTTACAAGTCGAGAGGACCTTTGTAATCTCTCAAAATCCCCGTGTGGAAGTGGAAGCACGTCACAACGGATTTTTGTGACAGGTGTACCAAGAAGTCAGTGTGTTAACCACTTTATTTTGGGTAGTAGTTGACAGACGGAAGAAATCAGCCCACCTTGTGGCTGTGCGAAAGGATCTTGATTTGATTAAGCATGCAGAGGTGTTTGTGCATCAGATAATTCGTTTGCATAGAGTGTCAGTGTCAGAGTTATATTAGATTTAGACCAGAGGTTCCCAGTTTCAGCAGATCAGACAAATGGTTCATTTTTGAGATAGTGCAGAGCAGAATGTACAGAACTTCAATTGTTGAGTTGAGATTAGAAAATGAAAGGTCGCAATCCAGTCGAGTTCGGCGGTCGGGGATGCAAATATAACATCGGTGACAAATTAAGGACCGCTCGAGCCGCCGGGAAATTTATGCAATTATGCGTCGAAAACCTTTGAATTTTCAGTTGAGAATCCTAATCTCCCTTGGATGTAGCCTAGGATAGGGACGTCTCGAATTGTTAAGAAAGGAGAGTCGGAACTGTTTAAATGGTGGAATATTTTGAGTTTGAGATCAAATAAGGATTTTGACCTTAAAAGGAAAAAGGAATCAGTTTGGTGCACTGTCGGCGCCTCTAGCCGAGTGGTACCCGGGATGAAGCTCGATGGTCCGAAGTCGGGAGTTCGAATCCCGACGCGGCGCTTAGCCGCTTAGTGGAAAGAAAAAGAAAAGAAAAAGAAAAAGAAAAGAAAAAGAACCAAAAATTTTGCAATTTTCATTTTTGTAAAATTGGTCAAGTGCTTAGTCTTTTTGGAATCAAGATTTGGTCCGGAGAAATTAGAAGTGATTCGTCGGCACCGAAAGTATCAGATGGCATTACGAGGCGGAATGAAGGATTTTGGAAAGTGAATATTTGATGAGACGACAATACCCCCACCATTTCGAAAAAGAATTTTAATGGTTTAAATTTCGAGGACGAAATTTTTATAAGAGGGGAAGAGTTGTGACATCCTGATTTTTGGGTTCTGATTTCGATTAGATAAATTGAGCTATATTGGTAAGGAAAAATATCAATTTGGTTGATGAGGTGTTGAATGAATTATTGTGGGTCAATTTGATTTAATTCAAGTGGGATTAAGGTTCAATTGGAAGGAAATACCTAGCAAAATTCGTATGCCACACATACCCCCACTCTTTGGCCTACCTAAATGCTTCTAGAAGGGGTATAATTGTCGAAATGGTGAGTGGAAGATGACCTCATATGAGGTCATGGTGGGCCAAGTGTGATGACCTAAGAGAGAGAGTGTGTGAGAGGAAAAGAAGAAAATTGATTTCTTCTTCCTCCCCTCTTCTCTTCTTCCCCCGTCGACCGAACACCCCCCATCTTCTTCTTCGAAAACTCCATGGAAGCCGAAGACCAACGAAGCAGAAGCGGCGGCCATCGTCACTCGGATCGGAGCCGCCACCGCCGTCGCGCCGGAGCACCGTCGCCGCCCTCACCCCGTGCACCTCGGCCTCCTTCTCCCCCAGCTTGCTTTTTAGAGCCGCTTGTCCCAGCTCCGTTTTGGCCCCGGCCACAGGCCACGGTTTGGCCACCTCCGCCACCGTGCGCCGCCACCTCGACCCACCGGAGCCCCCGCCCTCCGCCGGCCTTGCCTCGCCCTCTCGGCCCTATTTCGGCCCGAACCAAAGAACGCACCGAGAGCGAAAAAATGGGTATGGCGCGACTTCGTGGCCCATTTTGGCCGCCTTCCCGAGCCGGATGCTCGGCCCGCTTTGAGGAAAGTCGATCCTCGCGTCGTTACCGTCGTTTTGGGTGAGTTTTATCCTCTAATGCCTTCTTAGTTCGCTAATTACACTTAAAGGTTGATTAGTGTTAGTTAAGTGTAATTAGGTTGTTGGATTAGAGTGGATTAGGGTTTATTAGTTAATTTCATGGCATATTAGTTGGATGACTTGTGTAATTAACTAAAGAAGTGCCTATAGTATTTATTGGATGCTTCTTGGGATTTTTCCCGGCCCTTATCGGGTGTTAATTTAGCAATTCGGGCCTAAGTGGAATTTTTGGCATTTAAATATTAATTTTCGGAATTAAATTAATTATTTATTTATTTTCCGAAAATTCAACTGTGATGGTCAGCGACCGGAATATTATGTTGATGATTGTGGTGCAGTCCGTTTATTTAATTGAAGAACTTTATATTGTCTTTGAATTGAATTTATTGTATTTATTTATTTAATTTTCGAAATTAATTATTTAATTATTTATTTTTCCGGAAATTCAACCGGGATGGCCGGTGACCGGAATTTCGTGCTGATTGTCGTGGTGTGGTCCGTTTATTTAATTGAGCTCTACGTTACATTGAATTAAATAAATTGTGATATTTTAGGGATTTACCCTAAATTGCTTGGAATTGATTGAGATTGAGTTATTGATTGGATAATGGCCAAGTGTGTTTATTCAGCATTCTTATGTTTTGTTGGGTTGTAAAGTGTGTGGAATGTCCTAAAGTCAATAATGATTTGTCGTGTCTTTGGTTGATAGACCGGTCGCAAGAGGGCTAAGCCGACCGGACTTGTATTCTTTGTAAATTGCCACATTTTAAAGGTCGCGCCCAGTGGGGCCGTAGTTTGCCACCTGATAAAGGTCGCGCCCAGTGGGGCCGTAATTCGCCACCTGATAAAGGTCGCGCCCAGTGGGGCCGTAATTCGCCACCTTTTAAAGGTCGCGCCCAGTGGGGCCGTAATTCGCCACCTGATAAAGGTCGCGCCCAGTGGGGCCGTAATGCCACTGATTATAACATTGCCGAGTGGGGCCTTGATGCCACTACATATAACATTGCCGAGCGGGGCCGTGATGCCACTACTTATAGACTTGCCTGTAAGGCCATGATTGAGAGTTGAGAATGAATAGTCAGAATGATCGTGTGATGATTTCGACTGACATGTAATCGACTAAGTCGATTGATTTATGATTTGAACTGGTGTGATTTGATGTGATTGATCATTATTTAAGTCTGATTGATTGAATGGAATGACCGTGAGAGGTCTTGTTGGTATGAAATCGACTAGGTCGATTTGATCGATGTTCGATCAATGCTGTGATTGTTTGGGTGTATATTTGATCTATGCTAATATGCAGGTGGAAACTGAGGCCAAGGTAAGCCCTCTGACTTGTGTTGTGCATAGGCAGCCCTAGGGTGTATTGGTTTACTAATCGGGTCTTAGGGGGTAGAACTTGCTGAGACGTAGTCTCATTGGTTATTGAATAACCATTTCAGGTCCCTAGATTTTGTAGACTTGGATTTTGAAGATCTCGGAAGTCAGGGCGATCTGGGAAGGCTCCAGTGGGAGTGTGGAGAATGATGAAGAGAAGGACGTGGACCCGAACTCTCCCAATTGTTTGTAGACCATGTTTTTATCGGGCTTGTATACGTTCTTAAGGGTATTAGTTTTCTGGTTCATATTTCTAGTCCTACTTGTATATCCCATTGCTTTATTGTCTGGGATTTTTATAATCGCTTCCGCTTGTGCATTAAAAAGAAAAGGGTCGGCGATATGTAGTCCCGGGATATCGCATTTCTAAATCGACCAAAGCTGAAGGATGGTCACGTGACCGAGGGTCGGGGCGTGACACCTTCAAATTTACTCTTTTGTATTTGCAATTTTTGAATTTCTTCATGAATCTTTTTAAATTAAAACAATGAAAGATATTAGCAAATGTTGAATTAATATTTTTAGTATAGATTATTTATAATATTTTTGCATATATATATAATATATAACGTGTCGGAACATGTCGAATTCTCTATTTTTTTAGAACTAACGTGTCGACGTGTCGTGTCGTGTCGCGTGTCATGTGTTCGTGTCGGTGCTACATAGGCGGTGAGTGGGCAATTGGCTAGTAACAAGGGCGAGTGATAAGAATATTGTGGAAAATTTCCTTATTAGTTTTGAAGATTGACAAAACTTCCCATAATCCTTCTTTGATTTTGATGGTAAGATTTTCCAAGTGGAAACTCTTATGAGTATCATCAGACGTTACCTGTCAAACTCAATAACTTAGTGAATATGCTATCCTTTATATTCAATCTCGATGGAATAAGGATATTGATTGGATCTTGTGCTAACGGCTAGAAGATTGGCATGAATTTCGTACCTACTATACTTTGATTGTCCGAAAGGAAATTATGAAAATCAATCTTACTGCATTTGGAATGTTTCAATCAACCAACGGAACAATCATATTGAAGACAAAAAGTTCTCCAAAGGAAAGACTCAACTTTTGGAAACTTCATCTACTGTATGGGCGGCAGATGTTATGGGGGGGCTTCTTTCTCGGCAATTAAGAAGCAATCAAATCTTCATGAAGGTTCAAGTCCAATATTTGATTTAATGGCTAATCCTCAAAAAGAAGCTCCAACGGTCAATTTGGACAGTAAGGAGTATTAAAAGAAGTCGTACTACTGAAGGAAGGATGCAAGAGAGAACACAGACGTCCAGAATTCCAAAGTTTACAAAAGTTTTGTCTCAAATACTTTTGTCTTACTTGAGCCAAACATTGTAATCTGTTAGAGGTCATGAGTGTGAGATTAGTAGATCTTTCACACAAACTCGAGTAGCACTTACTTAGTCCTTGTAACCTCTAATTGATTCACACTAGTAGGGTCAACTAATAGGCTATTAGTGCAGGAGAGTGAACTTAGGCTTGTCAAAGCCAAATCACTATAATTATGTCATGTGCAAATTTCTCTATCCCTAAACTCCTGCTTATATTTCTATGATAATTTATTGCACACCGATAAGATCTAAATATAGCACAGTTTATCGTTAGACGTTCTCCTATTGCAATATTGTTTCAACTTGTTTAAATTCCACACTTTCACCTATTCACCCCCCTCTAGGTGATTAATCTAGTCCGAAAAGAGTTTATTTTCTCATTTCTATTCCAAATAAAGAAATATAGGAAATTTTTACTTCTCATTTCTATTTCAAACAAATTTCTAGACTAAAAATTTGTTTTAGAAATAAAAAAAAATGAAATTGTATCACCAAATAAATTTATGTTCCAAACATGTTCTCAAAAACAGAAAAATAATTCGGCCCTAATTGTTTATCCTATCCTTGGGCCGAAGAACAGCCCAAAATGGGCCTCTATGACTGGAAATGATCCCATCTCAATCGCTGACAAAATCATTGATTTATAAAATACGAATGCAAAAATGAACCAAGAGATACAAAAGAACACGAATCGAAACAAAATTTATAAACGAACTATATGTTATGGAAAATAAAAAATCAGTACCAAACGAGTTATAATTAAAGCGATCAAGATCAAAACAAAGCAAGTTCTAATAATGATCAAAAGCATACCAATGGAATACCACGGGTCGGAATCAAATATGGAGAATTCTAACTCGAATTAGAATGTGCTCAAAGGATGAATGATGCCGTACTCTCGGTTTGAGGTTGCAAGCGCACTTAGGGGTTGAACACTTGGACCAAATTGAGAAGATGGTTAGCAACTACTGATGGTAGATTGTCTACCATCATAAATCAATAAATTATGATTTTATAGATGACTTTATAGAGGTTGGTAAAGTCTTAGAAAAGATGAGAAGTTACTAGCGAAGAATCCATCAAAAAGTTGAGCAACCATCTGGACCTTACTGTTCGAAAATTAAATATATTATACGGATATCAATTTAGTCCCATAATTTTCAATTTTGCCAATTTAGTCATTATATTTGCATGAATTACATCATAGTCCTTTCGGCAATTTTCGCTAAAATTGCTAATGTGACAGCCTACCATGTAAGACGGTCAGCGGTGATTGGACAACCACGTCAGTGATTTCCGGCAAAAATCAATCGAAGAGACCATATTAGAATCTCAAATAAAGATTTAAGCCCGAATTGATAAAATTAAAAAGTTTGGAAATAAATTAACATTAGTATAATAAGTTTAGGATTGATTGGATAATTTTCCCCACGCATTCCCCGGTCAACTTGCAAAAAATAAAGACTAGATAAAAGAAGAGTTAAAAAGGAAGCTCATGTGTCTTAATGCAATGAATTGGGAGGAATCAGCCAAAAGCCCCTGTTTGCACCATGCAAGGATCTTAGGGTGACCTAGTATGCGATGAGGCGAGAGTTGAAATAGACAGATTCATTGGTTAGGAAGCGCAGTTATGTTATCCTAGCTCTCTCAATAGTGACATTTACTAGTGATGTCCTCGTGTCCAGCAACAAAGATAAACATAGCAAGCAGTCTCACGTAACCATCTTGCGTGAAATTTAAGGATCAAGATGCATTGGTGCACGTTGGAGAAGTCAACGAGGAGCTGATTTGTTAGGCCCTCTCTTTTGGTGACACATCTCTTTACTTTCAGCTATTTTTCTCTTTATTTTATGAATTACTATCTGGTCACGGACGGTGTTAAAAACATCATTACACTAAGATGCTGACATATATATAATTTTTAATTTTGGTGACTTAGCACTTAATTCCATTAATAAGTGAAATTTTCCATTTTGTGACTGCTCATGTGGAAAACATTTTAGGCCGATGGTATGCCTTGTATAAATCATTACTTAATTTCCTATAAACTCCAAAAGAAACATGCTCAACAAAGTAGAGAGAACTTTATTTTTAATGTTAATACCATGAAAAACTTCAAATTTATACACATGTTAATCTCTTATGTCACCTGGTAATTTCTTCTTCTTGCATTAGACTTGAATTACAAGATCCAATAGTTTCCCGCATCATTTCTTAACAAATAGTTCATCCTCTAATATAACTTGATTATAAAATATGTCTAAGACCTTGGGTTAATGTTGAGAATGTACTTCAGTAATTTACTTTAATCCAAATAATTTGTGCAACCATCAGACTGGTTTCATCTCGACTTCTAGATTTGAGCTCTTTTGGAATTTGAAACCTTTTGATTTCCTTTCAATTTGAACATGATATTCAAGGCGTCTTATTCGACACAAGGTACAAAGTGGAGGGTACGATGATAATGGTACGAAGGAGGAGATGATTTAAGCACGAGCAAACAATCCAAAGGCGGGATTGATGGTGGTGGAGCCTCCATCCACCGCCAGATTCTGGCCACTGATGTACTTGGACTCGTCACTCCCCAGATACAGAGCAGCCTTCGCCACATCTTCTTCCTGTAGACTCACCCCATCCAAGTTAGAATACACTCGGACTCCTGCACTCTCGTCGACTTTGAAGAACTCCTTCGTCAATGGCGTCAGAATGAAATAAGGCGAGACACAGTTCACGCGAATTCCATATCGCCCGAGCTCCGCGGCCACGTTCCTCGTGAGGCCCACGACGGCGTGCTTGGAACTGGTGTATGCGTGGGACGCCACCCCGCCCACGCTCGAGCTGACGCTCCCAACGTTGATGATGCTTCCGCTCCGCGACGGGATCATGGCTCGAGCAGCATGCTTGGTCCCTAACAAGACACCCGTCAAGTTCACGCTAATCACCCTCTCGAAGTCGGTCTTGTCATTGTCCAATATGTTGGCCTTAGGCGGGTCGCTGATTGCAGCATTGTTCACCATTATGTCCAGCTTTCCATACTTGTCGACCGCAGTGGCAATGGCGTTTTCAACGTCGGACTCGATTGATACATCGCAATGCACAAAGGATGCAGTCTCGGCCCCCAGATCCTTGCACACCGACTTGCCCAAGTCGTCGCGAATGTCGGCTATAATGACTTTAGCCCCATGCTTCGAGAAGAGCCTTGCGGTCGATTCTCCTATGCCGCCCGCCCCACCTGTGATCACTGCCACCTTTCCCTCCAGTCTGCAAAACCTCGTGCTAATGAGCCACACAATCTAGTTTTACATGAACAAAAGAAACGAAAACGAGAGCATTTCCAGCTTTGATGAGCAAAGCTCTACTCTTAAACGTAATTTCCAACATCCTTAAATCGCACGCACATTGCCAAAGCCACATGAATGACAAATTTTCTCATCGTTTAGAAAGAATCTCTTTGGACGTAAGTCCGAGAGCGAAAGAGCAATACCTTCGTGCTTCCTGGGGGAGGAGTGTTGTGGTCGCCATGGTTTGAAAGATTGTTTCGAATAATGCTTAGCTACTAGCAAGGGGGTTTTCGAATGATCAGTGACGACAATCGAACCCGAACCTTCTTGTTATATAGACTTTTGGGGGTGGAGTTTTTTTTCAGAAATAGTTCTTTTCTATTTCTATTCCAGGAAACAATTTCTGACTAAAAGAACCTGTTTGGTAACTACACAAAATTTCTACTCTTGGAATAGAAAAAGAATAGAATTGCGTTTGGTAACGCAACAATTTCTCTTTTGTATTTATTCATTTTTTATTCTTGCCGCCGGATCGCCGCCGCCGCCGCCGCTAGTCGCCGCTGCCGCCGTCGTCCGCCGTCGCCACCGCTGCACGTCCGCCGGCCAGCGCCGCCGCCGCCGCCCAGCCCATCGGCCGCCGACGACCGCCGACAACCACACATTCTCCGGTCAACTTGCAAAAAATAAAGACTAGATAAAAGAATAGTTAGCAACTACTGACGGTAGAATGTCTACCATCATAAACCAATAGATTATGATTTTATAGATGACTTTATAGAGGTTGGTAAAGTCTTAGAAAAGATGAGAAGTTACTAGCAAAGAATCCATCAAAAAGTTAAGCAACCATCTGGACCTTACTATTCGAAAACTAAATATATTATACGGATATCAATTTAGTCCTATAATTTTCAATTTTGCCAATTTAGTCATTATATTTGCATGAATTACATCATAGTCCTTTTGGCAATTTTCGCTAAAATTGCTAATGTGACCGCCTGCCATGTAAGACGATGAGCGATGATTGGACAACCTTGCCAGTGATTTTCGGCAAAAATCAATCGAAGAGACCATATTAGAATCTCAAATAAAGATTTAAGACCAAATTGATAAAATTAAAAGTTTGGAAATAAATTAACATCGTATAATAAGTTCGAGATTGATTGGATAATTTTTCCCCACACATTCTCCGGTCAACTTGCAAAAAATAAAGACTAGATAAAAGAATAGTTAGCAACTACTGACGGTAGATTGTCTACCATCATAAATCAATAAATTATGATTTTATAGATGACTTTATAGAGGTTGGTAAAGTCTTAGAAAAGATGAGAAGTTACTAGCAAAGAATCCATCAAAAAGTTAAGCAACCATCTGGACCTTACTGTTCGAAAACTAAATATATTATACGGATATCAATTTAGTCCTATAATTTTCAATTTTGCCAATTTAGTCATTATATTTGCATGAATTACATCATAGTCCTTTCGGCAATTTTCGCTGAAATTGCTAATGTGATCGCTTGCCATGTAAGACGATGAGCGATGATTGGACAACCTTGCCAGTGATTTTCGGCAAAAATCAATCGAAGAGACCATATTAGAATCTCAAATAAAGATTTAAGACCAAATTGATAAAATTAAAAGTTTGGAAATAAATTAACATCAGTATAATAAGTTCAGGATTGATTGGATAATTTTTCCCCACACATTCTCCGGTCAACTTGCAAAAAATAAAGACTAGATAAAAGAATAGTTAGCAACTACGACGGTAGATTGTCTACCATCATAAATCAATAAATTATGATTTTATAGATGACTTTATAGAGGTTGGTAAAGTCTTAGAAAAGATGAGAAGTTACTAGCAAAGAATCCATCAAAAAGTTAAGCAACCATCTGGACCTTACTGTTCGAAAACTAAATATATTATACGGATATCAATTTAGTCCTATAATTTTCAATTTTGCCAATTTAGTCATTATATTTGCATGAATTACATCATAGTCCTTTCGGCAATTTTCGCTGAAATTGCTAATGTGATCGCTTGCCATGTAAGACGATGAGCGATGATTGGACAACCTTGCCAGTGATTTTCGGCAAAAATCAATCGAAGAGACCATATTAGAATCTCAAATAAAGATTTAAGACCGAATTGATAAAACTAAAAGTTTGGAAATAAATTAACATCAGTATAATAAGTTCAGGATTGATTGGATAATTTTTCCCCACACATTCTCCGGTCAACTTGCAAAAAATAAAGACTAGATAAAAGAATAGTTAGCAACTACGACGGTAGATTGTCTACCATCATAAATCAATAAATTATGATTTTATAGATGACTTTATAGAGGTTGGTAAAGTCTTAGAAAAGATGAGAAGTTACTAGCAAAGAATCCATCAAAAAGTTAAGCAACCATCCGGACCTTACTTGTTCGAAAACTAAATATATTATACGGATATCAATTTAGTCCTATAATTTTCAATTTTGCCAATTTAGTCATTATATTTGCATGAATTACATCATAGTCCTTTTGGCAATTTTCGCTGAAATTGCTAATGTGATCGCTTGCCATGTAAGACGATGAGCGATGATTGGACAACCTTGCCGGTGATTTTCGGCAAAAATCAATCGAAGAGACCATATTAGAATCTCAAATAAAGATTTAAGACCGAATTGATAAAATTAAAAGTTTGGAAATAAATTAACATCGGTATAATAAGTTCAGGATTGATTGGATAATTTTTCCCCACACATTCTCCGAGTCAACTTGCAAAAATAAAGACTAGATAAAAGAATAGTTAGCAACTACGACGGTAGATTGTCTACCATCATAAACCAATAAATTATGATTTTATAGATGACTTTATAGAGGTTGGTAAAGTCTTAGAAAAGATGAGAAGTTACTAGCAAAGAATCCATCAAAAAGTTAAGCAACCATCTGGACCTTATTGTTCGAAAACTAAATATATTATACGGATATCAATTTAGTCCTATAATTTTCAATTTTGCCAATTTAGTCATTATGTTTGCATGAATTACATCATAGTCCTTTTGGCAATTTTCGCTGAAATTGCTAATGTGACCGCCTGCCATGTAAGACGATGAGCGATGATTGGACAACCTTGCCAGTGATTTTCGGCAAAAATCAATCGAAGAGACCATATTAGAATCTCAAATAAAGATTTAAGACCGAATTGATAAAATTAAAAGTGTCACAAAGTTGATCAGAGAACCCGCAGCAAGTAGAAAAAGAGAAAGAAGGAAGAGAGAAGGAATAGAGAGAAGGAGGAGAAGGAGAACGTAAAAGAAAGAAAGAGAGGGATGTAGTTTTCTGTTGTCACGAAACCCTACACCCGTTGTATTTATATTGAATATAAATTGTATATAACAATAATATCCTTATGTAAGTAAAAAAGGAAATAAAACTCTAATAATAAAGGAAACTTAATAAAGTAACTTAACACTCCCTAGCTTGATAATAAAAGAAACTTAATAAAGTAACTTAACACTCCCCCTCAAGCTGGAGCATATGCCCAGCTTGGAACAACCAGCAACAAAAGCCAGACGAAATAATGCTTTGGTAAACATATCAGCAAATTGATCTCTAGAGGCAACGGTAGTAGTAGTAATAGCAGCGAGCGGTAAGACAACGGTAGCAGTAGCGAGCGGTAGTAGCGGAGCGGCAATAGCGGCGAAAGAACGGTAGTGGTAATGGTAGTGGTAATAGCAGCAAAAGTAGCGGCGAAGTAGCGAAAACTTGAGTAGCCGCGGTAGTAGGAGCAATAGTTGTAGGAGCAGCAGCAATAGTAGCAAAGCAAGAACGGTAGTAGAAGTAGCAACAGCGAGTAGCCGCAATAGTAGCAACGGTAGTAGGAGTAGCGACGAGAAGAAGAGCAACAAGTAGAATTAGCAACAACGGTAGTAGCCACAGTAGTAGCAACAGTAGTAGTAGTAGGAGTAGCAGCAGCAGTAGTAGGAGCAACGGTATTAGTAATAGTAGTAGGAGTAGCAGTAGAAGGAGTCATATTAGTATCACTCATGACGGCTGAAACTTTAGTGCAAGAAACAAAATAGCAACACTGATGTATAATCAGATGTAATTGGCTCCATCAATTAACCAAAGGGAACCGAGCAAAATCAGTCAACCATAATCAATGAAGTACTCCTATTCTTGAATCCGCTGATCAGTAAGTATTGTAATCCATGTTCAGAAATCGAACCCGATGAATCGATATCTTCGATCTCATACATATCGAGACTCAAAGAGAAAACCGATAAAAATTGCAACTTTAGGTGGCTGCGCACCAACCCTAGGGGACTCTCAAACCAGCAATAGGATCAAGCAATCATGTAGTTAAACCCGCTCTGATACCATGTCACAAAGTTGATCAGAGAACCCGCAGCAAGTAGAAAAAGAGAAAGAAGGAAGAGAGAAGGAATAGAGAGAAGGAGGAGAAGGAGAACGTAAAAGAAAGAAAGAGAGGGCTGTAGTTTTTACTGTTGTCACGAAACCCTACACTGTTGTATTTATATCGAATATAAATTGTATATAACAATAATATCCTTATGTAAGTAGAAAAGGAAATAAAACTCTAATAATAAAGGAAACTTAATAAATAACTTAACACTCCCTAGCTTGATAATAAAAGAAACTTAATAAAGTAACTTAACAAAAAGTTTGGAAATAAATTAACATCAGTATAATAAGTTCAGGATTGATTGGATAATTTTTCCCCACACATTCTACGGTCAACTTGCAAAAAATAAAGACTAGATAAAAGAATAGTTAGCAACTACTGACGGTAGATTGTCTACCATCATAAACCAATAAATTATGATTTTATAGATGACTTTATAGAGGTTGGTAAAGTCTTAGAAAAGATGAGAAGTTACTAGCAAAGAATCCATCAAAAAGTTAAGCAACCATCTGGACCGTACTGTTTGAAAACTAAATATATTATACGGATATCAATTTAGTCCTATAATTTTCAATTTTGCCAATTTAGTCATTATATTTGCATGAATTACATCATAGTCCTTTTGGCAATTTTCGCTGAAATTGCTAATGTGACCGCCTGCCATGTAAGACGATGAGCGATGATTGGACAACCTTGCCAGTGATTTTCGGCAAAAATCAATCGAAGAGACCATATTAGAATCTCAAATAAAGATTTAAGACCGAATTGATAAAATTAAAAGTTTGGAAATAAATTAACATCAGTATAATAAGTTTAGGATTGATTGGATAATTTTTCCCCACATATTCTCCGGTCAACTTGCAAAAAATAAAGACTAGATAAAAGAATAGTTAAAAAGGAAGCTCACGTGTCTTAATGCAATGAATTGGGAAGAGTCAGCCAAAAGCCCCTGTTCGCACCATGCAAGGATCTTAGGGTGACATAGTATGCGATGAGGCGAGAATTGAAATAGACAGATTCATTGGTTAGGAAGCGCAGTTATGTTATCCTAGCTCTCAATAGTGATGTCCTTGTGTCCAGCAACAAAGATAAACATAGCAAGCAGTCTCACCCAACCATCTTGCGTGAAATGTAAGGATCAAGACGCATTGGTGCACTTTGGAGAAGTCAACGAGGAGCTGATTTGTTAGGCCCTCTCTTTTGGTGACACATCTCCTTACTTTCAGTGATTTTTCTCTTTATTTTATGAATTACTATTTGGTCACGGACGGTGTTAAAAACATCATCACACTAAGATGCTGACATATATATATAATTTTTAATTTTGGTGACTTAGCACTTAATTCCATTAATAAGTGAAATTTTCCATTTTGTGACTGCTCACGTGGAAAACATTTTAGGCCAATGGTATGCCTTGTATAATTCATTACTTAATTTCCTATAAACTCGGAAAGAAACAGGCTCAACAAAGTAGAGAAAAAAACTTTATTTTTAACATTAATACCACGAAAAACTTCAAACTTATACACATGTTAATCTCTTATGTCCCCTGGTAATTTCTTCTTCTTGCATTATACTTGAATTACAAGATCCAATAGTTTCCCGCATCATTTCTTAACAAATAGTTCATCCTCTAATATAACTTTATTATAAAATATGTCTAAGACCTTGGGTTAATGTTGAGAATGTACTTCAGTAATTTACCTTAATCCAAAAAAATTGTGCAACTATCAGACTAGGTTTCATCTCGACTTCTAGATTTGATCTCTTTTGGAATTTGAAACCTTTTGATTTCCTTTCAATTTGAACATGATATTCAAGGCGTCTTATTCGACACAAGGTACAAAGTGGAGGGTACGATAATAATGGTACGAAGGAGGAGATGATTTAAGCACGAGCAAACAATCCGAAGGCGGGATTGATGGTGGTGAAGCCTCCATCCACCGCCAGATTCTGGCCACTGATGTACTTGGACTCGTCACTCCCCAGATACAGAGCAGCCTTCGCCACATCTTCTTCCTGTAGACTCACCCCATCCAAGTTAGAATACACTCGGACTCCTGCACTCTCGTCGACTTTGAAGAACTCCTTCGTCAATGGCGTCAGAATGAAATAAGGCGAGACACAGTTCACGCGAATTCCATATCGCCCGAGCTCCGCGGCCACGTTCCTCGTGAGGCCCACGACGGCGTGCTTGGAACTGGTGTATGCGTGGGACGCCACCCCGCCCACGCTCGAGCTGACGCTCCCAACGTTGATGATGCTTCCGCTCCGCGACGGGATCATGGCTCGAGCAGCATGCTTGGTCCCTAAGAAGACACCCGTCAAGTTCACGCTAATCACCCTCTCGAAGTCGGCCTTGTCATTGTCCAATATGTTGGCCTTGGGCGGGTCGCTGATCGCAGCATTGTTCACCATTATGTCCAGCTTTCCAAACTTGTCGACCGCAGTGGCAATGGCGTTTTCAACATCGGACTCGATTGATACATCGCAATGCACAAAGGATGCGGTTTCGCCACCCAGATCCTTGCACACCGACTTGCCCAAGTCGTCGCGAATGTCGGCTATAATGACTTTAGCCCCATGCTTCGAGAAGAGCCTTGCGGTCGATTCTCCTATGCCGCCCGCCCCACCTGTGATCACTGCCACCTTTCCCTCCAGTCTGCAAAACCTCGTGCTAATGAGCCACACAATCTAGTTTTACATGAACAAAAGAAACGAAAACGAGAGCATTTCCAGCTTTGATGAGCAAAGCTCTACTCTTAAACGTAATTTCCAACATCCTTAAATCGCACGCACATTGCCAAAGCCACATGAATGACAAATTTTCTCATCGTTTAGAAAGAATCTCTTTGGACGTAAGTCCGAGAGCAAAAGAGCAATACCTTCGTGCTTCCTGGGGGAGGAGTGTTGTGGTCGCCATGGTTTGAAAGATTGTTTCGAATAATGCTTAGTTACTAGCAAGGGAGTTTTCGTATGATCAGTGACGACAATCGAACCCGAACCTTCTTGTTATATAGACTTTTGGGGGTGGAGCCTACTCCCATTGAGCCACAGGATTCACGTGTAATTTCATGGATAATGAAAGATCAAGGGGTCACCCTTGGCGTGCGAACATCATCCCAAACAAACCGGGTGGTCAATATCTTATTATAAAATGGGGAAAAACCATGAAAAACCCTAAACTTTGCTCAAAGTGACAGATTTACCCCAAACTTTTTTTTTTTGTGACGTGAAAAATCTTAAACTTTGCCAATTGTGACACATTTACCCAAAACTTTTTTTATTACACAAAAACCCTAAACTTATGTCGTGTGACATATTTACTTTAAATTAAAGGGCATTTTGGTCTTTTCATTTAAAAAAAATCTTTGTTTTCTTTTTTTTTCGTTCTCTCTTCCCTCCACTGGCGGAGAGAAGCTGGCGTCAGGCGAGGGTCCCCCCGCCTAGGCTGGCTAGGGCCGCCCGACACCTGCGAGGGCACCCCTCGCCTGAGTTGGGCGAGGGCCACCCTCGCCTATGTCGAGCGAGGGGTGCCCTCACCGGCGTCAGGCCAACCTAGCTGAGGGTTGCCCTCGCCTGACGTTGGCGAGCCCAGGTGAGGGCAACCCTCGCCGGACGCCGGCTTCCCTTCGCCGGCTCCACCATGGCCAACGGAGGGAAGAAGAAGAAAAAAAAAAGGAAAAAAAAAAAAGAGACAAAAATGCCTTTGATGGGATATATGTGTCACAGTTTAAAAAATTTGGGATTTTTCACGTCACAAAAAAAAGTTTTGGGTAAATTTGTCACTTTGAGCAAAGTTTGGGGTTTTTGGTGATCTTTTCCCTAAAATGGGTTAATACCACGAGAAATTCAAAACCAATACAATTGTAATAAATTTACCTTAAATTAATTTTTTGACCACAAAAAAATCTTAAATTGGTATACCTGTGATAAGAGCTATTATACGGGTGGGTTGGGTCATAAATGATCCGACCCAAATTAAGCCATTAACTTATTTATGACCCATTTAAACCTAATGTAAATTTTTCGACCTATACCCGACTCAACCCATATCCGACCCATTTAACTAAACTTAAGAAAGCTTATTTCTTATATATATATTTAAAAAATGGTATTGCTAAAATAGTTTTATACAACACAAATTTAATGGACAATTTTTATAATTTTTGAAATAATTATTTTAAAAAATCGAATTTTAATTCTTTTTATTTTTAAAATATTTTTTTTTTTCTTTTTTTCTTTTATGTTCTTCTTCTTCTTTGGCCGTCCGCCGGCCGCGACGACGGCCGGCCACAGGTGAGCCTTGAGCTCGCCCCTCGCTAGATATTGTGAGGCTTGAGCCTTGCCTGATGTCGGCGAGTTCGTGTCTCGCTAGATCAGCGAGGCTTGAGCCTTGCCGAGCGTCGCGAGGCCTCCGCCTCGCTAGATCCGACTTGCTCGAGGCTTGCCAACGTCGAGCGAGCTCAAGCCTCGCCCGACGTGGGCGAGCTTGAGGCTCACCTAGCCGATTGCCAACCATTAAAGAGAGAAGAGAGAGATTGTGAGGTTTTTGGTGAAAATGGGTTCTAAATCCAACCCATTTAAGATCCATTTAAGACCCACTTAAGACCCCTTAAGACCCACCTATCTTAAGTCTTTAGTTGTTAAGCCCATTTAACTAACTTCTTCAAAAAACAAATGACCCATATATGTTAAATGGGTCATATATGGGTTTATGACCCATTTTGCCACCTTTACCCGTGATGAATATACTCTAAACTAATTTTTGATTGCCAAAAATCTCAAACGGGTATATTCATGACATATCTAACCTCTGTTAGTTTCATTAAAATAAATTAATATCACGAAAAATCACAAACATGTATATTTATGGTGGAACCCCAAACTGTTACACCCATCAACTACCATATATTATCCAATTCAGCAACTTAACGGTAAAATTTTAACCGAAATAACACATGGTAAATTTGTCACAGATATATCGGTTTAGGATAAATTTGTCGCATATGTACTAATTAAAATTTTTTATGATATTTACCCTTATTGAAATAAGATCAAGCAGCCTTTTTCCCCTCCGATATTAACTGGTACGTGTTCCCCAAGAACTAGTGGTCGTTCTTTTTCCAATTTATCAAATGGCTTGATCCTCCTGGAGCATCTTTCACCAGCCTGTGGAATCTGTCGTATTAAAGATGCCTCCTGCAGATTAATTAAGGAGGTAACGTACCACAGAAACCGTCCGAAGATATGAAGACAATCTCCCACTTGTTGACATAGAGCTTGAGGTCTAGAAAACAGTTCTTTGATAGGCAGATTGATAGTAAAATCTATCAGCCAAAATGAACAGTGATGTTGATATTCATATGTGCTCTTATATACGAGAAAAAATTGTAATGCAATTTTTTCTCTTTGAATGATCTTTTTTTCTGTGTGTAGTTTTGTTGTCTACTCGATAGAGCTCTCCATGCATTTGTGTTTCGTTGATAACTACAAAGAAAGCTGACTGGATATGTATCATTACCGGTGAAATGAGCATAAGAAAATTCAATGAAAAGAGTCAAGAACTTATCACTCGCCATTTTTCACATCGTTGCTAATATGAGAGATAAAACATAATGGAAAAAAGAAACGGAATAAGGAAATAAATTGAATACTGAATTTTACAATATTCAATCAGTATGACATATTCTGTGGAGAGATGAAATCTAGCTTTATAGCAATCCCCTTATTTTTCAAAAGATAGCAATCTCCCCATGACTTAGACCATCACTAGATTCGATGAGGCCGAGCCTCAACCGAGGCTGATAAGGCCACTAGTGAGGGCGAGCCTCACCTAGTGACGACGAGGTTGAGCATTGCCAATGGTCAGTTGCCAGCCATAGCCAAGGCTTGACAACTAGCCAAAGGAAGAAGGAAAGGAAAAAAGAAAGAAAAGGTGATGAAAAAAAAAAATATCATAAAAATTTAGAAAAATTACAAAAAAAAAAAATTATGTTAACGTTGATCACACCGTGTAAGGAGGCCAACGTAAAGCAAAGCATCGTATCAACGATTTGCAGTCAAAATTAGCTAGAATGACTAAATTGGCAAATCGTTAAAAGGTTTAAAACTAAATTAGCAAGTTGTCAAAATGTTTAGAACTAAATTAACATAATTGAAAGGTTTAAAATTGAAGTAAGCGCCATATAATAAGTTTAGGATTCTTCTGGATAATTTTCCTAAGATAATTCTTCGTTTATTTTACTTCTGTCCAGATTTTGTATGCTTCAGTTCCGACTTTTGACAGCATACGAACCCGTCACGCAATGGCTCAACTTGATGATAATTACGTAATTAAGCTTACGCACGCACCTCTCACATTTAAAGCATGAGTCCTGATCACAGAGAGTTGATTACTAAGGAGGGTTTTGCACGGGCAAGACGAGATAAGTCTTTGTTTATTTTACTTCTCCCCAAATTTAATATGCTTAACTTCTGACTTTTCACCGCATGTGAATTAGACTTGCAATGGCTCAGCTCGATGGTTGTTGGAACTTGAATTACGTAATTAGAAACCATTCGCGCATGAGTCTTGATCATGGTAAGTTGATCAATAAGGAGGGTTTTGCACATGCAATATGAGACGAGTCTTTGTTTATTCTACTTCTCCCCCAAATTTTATATGCTTAATTTCCAACTTTTCACCACATATGAACTAGAATGGCAATGGATCAGCTCGATGATTATTGGAACACGAATTACGTAATCAGAAACCATTTGCGCATGAGTCCTAATCATAAAAAGTTGATCGATAAGGAGGGTTATGCATATCCAAGATGAGACGAGTCTTTATTTATTCTACTTATGACCGCATATGAACTCGTCATGTAATGGGTCAGCTTGATGATTATCGGAACTTGAACTTGAATTACGTAAGCAAGCTCACGGTACCCACCTCTCATATCTGAATCCTCAAATTCTGGTCCTATAAACACTTTATAATCTCGATAATGGTCTTGATGATGATTTAAATTTATGAAATACTGGGAGGGACCAAGTATATTAATGAGGTTGCATATGCTTATTAAATGTGTCAGATGTTCTTTTTTAACACATATCGACTCGTATTGTTTTGATGACAAATTCAACATATATATATATATATAAATTGTTTTTTTTTTTTTTTTCACAAATCCTACTATAACACTTAAACTTTTGCCCCCGGTGTAAACCCACTCTAGAAATGAAATCTTCCCCACCCCAATCCCCCCTGGAAGAGGAAAGAAATGCCCTCTTGCATTTCACATTTTTATTTAGTTCTTAGATCTGAATTTAAATTAGGCTAATTGAGCACATGAGTGTCTATTCTAGGCCACATAAATAGGTCATACTCCATCTGATCAAATAATATATTCTCTTGGATATGGCGTTAGCTAATTTCTAATATTGATGTTATTTTTCGCCTCTCACTCAAATATTCATTAGGGAAACATGGAAGCATTTTGTGTGGGTCGTGATGTTGTGTGCTCCATGTTAATAGGTGATCCAATCGGGATATGCTCTCTTTTAACTATGTTTCATATGACCACAAGGGCTTATCCTGTATTTGGTTGTTTGGATCCAAATTGGGATAGAATAGGTTAAAGAGGGATTTAAAATCCTCCAAATATCCCCAAATTATAAAAATATCTCATTATATGTTTTGGTGCAACTTAAGATAAGATTTGAATCTTTGAAAAAAAAAAAAAAAACCTTTAAGAATCTTTAAGAATCTGCCACATAGAGTAAATTTGAAAATCATTAAAAATCTTTGAAGGTCGCATCTTCGATTGGCTTCTCTTGTATATGGGACTAAAACCTTTCCAACCACATATATGTGAAGTCGACCTTAGGAGTATGATGACTCTCAACTGACACAAGTTCACATAGATGGCCTTGTTAACAGCAGGAGGCAATTCCTGTGGTTGTACAACCAAACTCCATAGCCGAAGAAAACAACTCCTCCATCCCAAGGGTCGACCGAGGCTGGCAAGGCCACTAATGAGGTCAACCTTGCCAGCCTGACGAGGGCGAGCCTTGCCCAAACAATGGTGAGGTTGAGCCTGGTCAGTGGTCAATTGGCAGTCATTGTCGAGGCTTGGTGACCGACTAGAGGAAAAAGTAAAGAAAATAAAATAAAAAAATAAAAATGTAAAAATTGTCCATGTTGACATTGGCCATACCACGTAGAACAACCGATAGCAATCTCTTACCAAAGTTGGCCAAAAGGACTAAATTGATAAATCATTAAAAGATTTAAGACTAAATTGGCAAATCATCAAAATGTTTTGGATTGAATGACCAAAATTAACACAATTGAAAATTTTATGATTGAATTAGCAATTTACCAAAAAATGTTTATTAAATTGGCACAATTGAAAGGTTATAGCTAAATAGGTCACCTAACAATAGATTTAGAACTTCTTAAATAATTTCCCTAGGTAAGATGAGTCTTTGTTTATTCTACTTCTACCCAGATTTTGTATGACCCAGATTTTGTATGCTTCTTTCCAAATTTTGACAGCATATGAACACGTCACGCAATGGTTCAACTCGATGATAATTACGTAATTAAACGTACGCACGCAGCTCTCATATCTAAGGCTTCAAATTCTGGTCCTACCAACATTTTTATAATCCAGATTTGAAAACATTTGTGCGTGTCCTAATCACACCTCGTGATCATTTAAGACTATATATATTAGAGCCAAGCATCTCTTAGTTGAAATGCGACAGACGTGGACCTCCGACTTTCCTTGGGCAATTTATATAGATAAAGAGGGGGATAAATATTAGTTGATGAGCAAGCTCACGTGTCTTGTCGCAATGCATTGGGAAGAGTCAGCCAAAGGCTTTGTTTAATCCTCCTTTTCCTCCAAATTTCGCGTGCTTCATTTCTGACTTTCAAGAGCAAATGAACTGTCGTTGCAACGGCTCAGCTTGATGATCGTTGCAACTTTAATTACTTAATTAGAATCCATTTGCACATGCAAGACGAGACTAATTCTTTGTTTATTCTACTCCTCCCCCAAATTTAATATGCTTTATTTCCGACTTTTGACCGCATACGAGCTGGTCTTGCATGGCTGCGCTTGATGATTATTGCAACTCGAATTATGTAATTCGAAACCATCTGCGCATGATTCCTGATCACAGAAAGTTGATCAATAAAGAGGTTTTGCACGTGTAAGACGAGACGCGTCTTTGTTCACTCTGCTTCTCTGCCAAAATTAAAAATGCTTCATTTCCGACTTTTGGCAGCATGTGAACTAGTCTTGCAAAGGCTCCGCTTGATGATACTATGTTTACAATGGTATCAATAATTGAATATAATAACTAAAGACTAGATAGAATTTTGGTTTCTGAATAAGCTCGAGTGCTAATAGACAAATTCATTTGTCAGGAAGTGCAGGTATATTATACTGGGCCTAAGACATTGATGTCGACATAGACTTCTGGGAGTTAAAAAACCACCGTCCAGCGATGTCTTCGAATCCAACAATAGAGCGTATACTATATTTAACAAGCAGTCTGATTTAACTATTTTACATATCTTCATTTCAATTTCCGATTCTAAAAGTGCATCAAAGCTACAGTCATTAAATATAATAACTAACTGTAGATTGCCTGCCGTGATCAAGGGAACCCGTGAGAATTCTAAGCAATATTTAAGGCTATAAATATTGGAGCCAACTTGTAATTTAGTATCTTCGTTGAAATTTGATTGTGTGTCTTGATGCAATGCATTGGGAAGAGTCAGCCAAAAGCCTTCGTTTACATCATATAAGAAGCTAGGGTAACATAGCACGCGAGGCTAGAGTTATATAAACAGACTAAGGGCGTATTCCTGTATTAATCGCCAATTCGTTAGATCGTATGGAATTTCTCTCTAAAACTGATGTTTATTATGGCTTTCAAGTTTCAAATAGTCAATATAAAAGGTGCTCAAGAAAATGGTTTCCTCCGTCTTGAACTGCTTCCGCTACAGGCCGATCAATCAGTTGAACAAGTCCACGTTGCTGTACTTGGTTAATATTCTCTCGTGAAGAAGATGGGAAAGAGCACCAGATTGAATCCCAAGAAAATATATAGTATTTATCAGGTTGGATGAGGTTGCGTATGCGCATAGTCTAGATTTTAAACATATAATATTCTGTCGTAACCATAGTCTAGATTTTAAACATACTGGGAGGGCCCGAATATATGGATGAGGTTGCGTATGCGCATCAACTACTGAGCAGGATGCATCTGTTTAAATGTCATGACAGGATTGCTGGATCTGCTTATAAATAGGAACTGAGCTTCCTTCCTTGACCCTGCGCAGCCCAAATAGGAGGAGAGAACAGAGAGAGAGAGAGAGAGAGAGAGAGAGAGACGATGCAGGCTCTGAGCTCTGCCGAGTTGTTCCGCAGAGACTTGACCGAGCAGCCGGTCTGTTCTCTCTACTCATTGATCTCGAACCATTTAAATAGAAGCCATGTTTGGTGCCCTGATAGACCATGATTTCATTTGCCTTTGGCAGGTGCTGTTTGAAGAGCATCTGGGAGTGAGAAAGGTGATCTTGAACCGGCCTTCCAAGTTAAACTCCCTCAATCTCGAAATGGTGCGACCCTCTCTTCTTTCTTTTACTCATTTACGCAGATCCATTACTCAAGTGCGTCTCCTCTGAGCGTGCAGATTTCTCAGATGTTTAGCAAGTTGAAGATCTACGAGGATGATCCTACTGTCAATGCTGTCATCTTGAAGGTAATTGGAGTTTGTACTTATCTCTGTCCTTTCTCCCTACTGAGTTGCTACTACATATTTAAGCAAATAACAGTAGAGGCGTTTCAAGATTTCATCTAGTGTATACATTTAGATTCAAATTCGATTGATCATGCTCCATCTGATCAATGATATGTTCTCTTGGATATGCATTAGCTGATTTATGCTCTATGTTATTCTTCGCCTCTTGATCAAATATTCATCAGGGAAACGGGAAAGCATTTTGTGCGGGCGGTGATGTTTTCCAAAATATCAGCTCCATGTTAACAGGTGATCAAATCCGGATCTGCTCTTTTTTAATTGTGTTTAATATTAACTGTAACCCTTGAAATATCCAAGAGATATGGTATTCTTTTCCAAAAACTTACAATATTTGGTGAACAGCCATTTATACATGCAATATTATAATGTTTCGTGTAAAAAAATCGGAATTTTTTCCGAGCTGTTAAGTTCCGATAAGTTCTAATGAGTACTACAAAAAACCATTAGTAAAAACGAGTAAATGGCGACATTTTTTTCTAATTAAGTTATTGAGCTACCAACACTTGTTAATTTGACATAATAGTTGGTAAAGTTAAGGCTTTGTTAGAATTAGTAAACAACAGTTGGGAAAAGATTTTAAAAAGAGACTGTCAAAGATACGAAAAAATAATCAAATCATACCTAACTCAAATAAGAGTTGATAACTTTATCTTATAATCTGAGTAAATTCTGGTATCTCTGAAATCATTCAGGACATTGGAGCTTTGGAGCAAGCTTTTACAAGAAACAACTCACCTTGGATCACTTGATAGCCACATATAAAAAGCCTTTGGTGAGATTTGAGGGCTTTTCTTCTTATGCAGTACTTCCATGGCTGATGAACCAAACGATAAGTATCTGTAGTGAACGCTGGCAATTCCTTCAAAATCAACTTGAACATTTTCTTTTTCATATGAATGACCTCAAAGGTATGCCTCACCAATGGAGTTGTAATGGGCGGTGGCGCTGGACTCTCCATGCACGCAAGCTTTAGAGTCGTGACAGAGAAGACGGTAGATAGCCCTCATTTATAAATTCATTTCATTTCTATAACCGGACTCAATGGTGATGAATGATGTTTGCAGATGAGCTTTGTTCATCATAATGCATCTCCTGAGACATCTGATAAAAACTTGCTTGAAACTACAGAAAATGAATCTTTCTGAAGAGTGTTTTCGATTCCTGGTGTTGCAGGTATTTGCAATGCCTGAAGCAATACTCGGAATCTTTCCGGATGTGGGTGCATCTCATTTCCTATCCAAGCTTCCCGGTTACTTTGGTAATTCTGAACAGTTTTTTCTTTTCTTTTCACTTCAGATGGACCCATAATACACATACTGTCCAGTGTAGGAAAGGAATTAAAGAGGAAGAGAACTACAATTTATGGATCTTCTCATTTTGGACGTCTTTGTATTTGTGCCTCATTGTCAAATTTTAATTGACCAATTAGTGTGTGTGTGTGTATTGTGCCAAGCTTTTTAATTATCGAATATCTAGATTAGATTATCCTATCCTTTAGATTTTACAAGTGATGTTACATCGAGCAGGTGAATATCTAGGATTAACCGGAGCACGGCTGGATGGAGAAACAATGCTTGCATGTGGCCTCGCAACTCATTTTGTCTTTTCAAAGGTAACTGGATGGTAGCGATTCCAAAACTTGCTCGCTTTGTTATTTAATATTTAAAAGGAAAAAGGCGACACATTAGATGTATCTAATAACCGATACGATTTTAGTTTGTCTTTTATATGTATATGGTTAACCCTCTATCTTCTCGATAGGATCTTCCTCTTTTAGAACACGCTCTCTCTTCGGTGGATTCGTCAAAGGCATCAGACATTTTGTCGGTCATCAACAATTATGCGTGCAAATCCAATATGAAAGAGGAAGAACTCCACAAAAGGTTGCTGATGTTCTACTCTAGGACTTCACTCTCTTCCTGTCGAATATAATCTCTTACATCAACAAGTCTTCATTGTTGGAATAGATTGAAGAGCATAAACAGATGTTTCTCAAGACAGACGGTGGAGGGCATATTACATTCTCTTGTAAGCACACGCTGGTTTGAATTCTTTCTCCTTCTTCTTTTCTAGTTGCACAGCTGAGATACTTTCGCGGTGCAGGAGGAGGAGCTGCTAAATAACTTGGAAGAGAAATGGATTGCCGAGGCAGTGAACAGTATGAAGTCTGCTAGTCCGACCAGCCTAAAGATTTCTCTGAGATCGGTAATATGCAAAACAAAACGTATACGATCCAGCTTAGTGGTAATTTACACCAAGTAACGCGCTTTCGAATGATAGTGAAATTCGACAGATATCTTCCACTTCTCAAAATCTACTCTTATAGGGTGTGTGCAGATGGGAATTTGAAAGTAGAAAGTACTCAGCAGTTTGTGTTAGAATGGAATGGGAGTTTTCCAGTCATAAACTAACTCTTTGCGTACGTACAGTTATGTCTGTGTATGCTTGTTCCAGCAGTTGTTGGGTACATGGTACTCATGGATATCAATCATTTATGTGTAACATTACAAGGAGCATGGCATATTGCATCTAAATGCTAAAAGAACTTGTCGATCTTGATGATTATTAGATAAGAGAAGGACGTGGTCAGACGATTGAACAATGTCTAGCTCGCGAGTACACCATCTTTTGCAACATCGTGCGAAGGAAGATCACCAATGACTACTACGAGGTACTAACTCTAAATGGATATTTTAATAGGTAGGACATATTCAAGTATCCAATGGGAGCTTTTGATTTTTCACGTCACTTTTATAAGCAACTCTCCACTGGCCGAGAAGTTATTTCGTGAACTATGAAGCACATAGATCAATACCATCTCAATCATTGATTATGTGGGTCCAACTGCGAAGCTTATATGATCAATGGTATAGATGAACATGATCTAAATTATCTATAGACCATATGATATCTTGGCAACTAGAGCATTCGCCAAGGGTGTCTGTCATATGTCGTATGTATCCTTCTCTTCATCGATTGTGTAATGCATTGGTGAATTGGTGCAGGGTTCAAGGGCGATTTTTTTCGATAAAGACAAAAAACCCAAGGTAAAAGCATATAGACTATTACCCTGCTATTTGACTTGTTGAGATGGATCTTGAAACTTTATTTAGTAAGAGCAACAATGTATCAGTTTATTTGTCATTTAATATGGTGATGACATCGTGCTTTAGACATCTTTTTACGTCCAAAACCTTTTGATTGCTACTTGGCTTTATCTGTCATTTGTTGTGCATTGGCTAAACGAAGACGAAGACGGTCCGAATCATAAATTTCTCTTGACTAATAAATGAGAGGAGAAGGGTATATGCTGCAACAACAAATTATAGTCTGTTGTTTATTATCCTTATAATAAATATCCAAGTACTCAAACTTCACTGAGTTCAAGAGACAAATCATTAAAGCCTCGCAGAGATTGGAGATTCTATAATCGTCTGTGTAAGGTAGTAAGGCATGGTGTAAGCTAGGATTGTATCAAGTCATATGCCAATAATACATCATTCGACCGTTTCCTAACAGCTTAGCCTATTAGGACAAACGGTTTTTCTTACAATTTGGATGAATTAATGCACGAGGTTGAGCTTGAGCTTGATTCTTGTTTGATGAACACAGTGGGAGCCGCCGAATTTAGAGTTGGTCGGAGCAGAGATGGTGGACCTGCTATTTAAAGCATTCGAGGATGATGACGACTGGAATTGTCTACAGCTCCCTACACGGTCCTCCAACATGCTTGACCGCGCAAGGTCAAAGCTCTGAATGAACCTATCTGTGACACAACTCACTCATATTGCAATACACCAAACTGGAAACTGTAGCATCAGTAACCATGGAAACACAACTCATATATATTGGCATGCATTACTTCCTGTCCAAATTTTAGCATTTGATGCGCACTTTCCCCTCTGGGAATCACGTTGCCCTCTAAAACTGCAAGCAACGAAGAGGAATAATTGCTGTTAATGCATCTAAAGATAGAAGAGTGCAGTATCTATGTCGAATTTCAACTGCACAAGTACTCCTCAATGCCAACTTCAAGGCTAAGTCAGGACATTATCAAGTTTTCTGGAGATGAAAATCCAGTAATAATAGCAGAAGAAAAAGATTAATTTATTTGTTTCTAAAATAATAAATGTGAGCTTGGACAGTTCCACAAAATTGAAACCCCAAACTCGATTGTACAAATAAATAAGGAATACACTAGATCATTCCATTTTGAAACAAGCTCGCATTCTAGGCCCGAAAGCAACACAACAATTGTCAGTGACTCAAGCAAAGTCTATGCTCAAGCATTTAGATCCTCGAACAAAGTCACAACCATTGCACCCACATATATGCCTTCAAATAGACAAACATCCATGTCGCGACCGATTTTTCGGGTGTGCACCACCTAAGGTTTGGCTAATGGATTGTTAAGCCTAGACTTAACTCGGCTCTCCCAAGCCCATACCAATTCGCGACTTGGGTTCAAATTTTTAAACATGCAAATGGATTTTATCTAGGAGTCGCCACTAATCTATTTTTGGTGGGTCAATTAGAAACCCAAATAAAGTAACGGGAGTTTTACTTTGCTCCTACAGACTAGAGACTATGGGTAGTTGATTTTAAATTTACTTCCCTAATATGTGAGGTGATCATGCGGGTGTGCAATCTACCAATTTAACACCCAGATAAACAATAAATAGATTGCAAAAACTTACCTCAAAACAACGAAAGCATGTGCAGTGTTAAATTAAAATCCAGATCAACAACCTTAGATATGGTTTCTAATTAACACGCAATTTCATTTTTTCTTTTCACTTAATTAATGAAAATCATGCAATATGCAATGCAATATTAACTAAATAACCTAATTCTAATGACATGTAATTTCTAATTAAATGGGCCTAGCAAAAATACTAAATGGCATGCATCTCGATGAATCTAACCCTGATGACGTGCATATGACATTTTTTATTTTCTTTTTCCTTAAAATAATGCAATCTATCCTAGAGATTGAAACTAATTTATTCTAAGACATTTTTTGTATTTTTTTTTATGAAATTCGAAATTAGAAAAATGTGAAAATTATCTAATTAGATTAAGATCCTATTCAATTTGTATTAGAAATTAGGTTGAGCTAAATCCTAATTTAAACTAAAATATTATCTTAACCCAAATAATCCTAAAATGCAATCTATTTAAGAAAATACCTAAACTTATAATAAATTAAGAAAAATATTATCTAAAATTAAACTAAGTGCAATTTAACCCTAATATGCAATGATGTACAAAATATGCCCTAATTCTACATGACAAGTGCATGATGATTTTTGTTTTCTTTTTTTAATTAATTTTCGAAATTAATAATTGCCAAATAATTAAACATGCAATTCAAATTAAAATCTAGCAACCTAAATTGGTTGATTTGATTTTTTATTTTTATTTTATTTTTTTGAAAATTCATGATAAATAGAATGCTTAACCTAAATATGCAAATAACCCTAAAGCATGCAATATTCTAACTCAGACATATTTCAAGATAAATAAAGCAATCAAGACCAAAAATAAAAAAAAATCAAAAAAATCAAAAAAAAAAAAAAAATCGATCACACATCCTTCGGATAAATATTAGGTAGTAATTAAATTATGCACGAGTATTTACCTAAATTTGAAGATAATTTCCAAATTCGAGCCTAACGCGATCAGGGTCGCGACGACTAACGCTCGGGACAGCAGTGGGTGTCAGTGATTGATAACCTGCGAAACAGAAGAACAACTCCACAACCTGGCAAAATCCACAATTGCAACGACAGATTGACGCGCGATGTAAGCTGTGAACCGCAAGTTCTCGGTGGTAATAACTTCTCGACAAGGAAGCGTTGACTATTTATTTTCCAAAATTTGTACGATGTCACAGACCAAACCCTTCACGTTATCCTTGCCCAAGAAATATCCCTTTGCTTGCATGAAATAAACTCATAAAAATCCACACGTCAATCTCACTTTTGGACAACAGAAGAAGACAAATTCCCTTCTTTTACTTATTTCACCAAAATTTCAAAAACCCTTTTGACCGTGGACTCTAGGTTTGGTGGGACTGGCTCTTGGTGATTCTCGCACGTGGGTGTGCTCGGCATCACTCACCTGCAAAAAAGAAAAAGAACAATTCTGCAGCTTGGTGAAGAATAGCGATGGCAGTAATAGATTGTCATCATGGTGCAGCCTCTCAGCAATAGGTGGATCGGTGACACAACTGGGTCATCGAGTTGCATCGTCCACGCAAGGGTCGCACAGCCGAGGGTGTTCGGCCATGAGGCTCCTCTCTCTTAACGTGTTTTCTCTCACTATGCTTTGAGATTTCTGATTTGCCGACCCTCACCGTGGAGAATGTGAGTTCTCTTTTTTTGTGGCCGTGTGTTTCTATTGTGTGGCCTCCTCGTGTCCGTGCACGAACAACACATTTTATAATGGAAGAACTTTAGATCTTTGTGGCATATTTTATTTCACATTTCGCTTGTGCATAATACCTCTAGATATACTCTTAAAATATATGCACATCGCGCAATATTCCATTTTTTTATTTTTCACATATTCTATCCAAAAATTTCTTTTCTACCCAAGAATATACCCATTGGTGTATATTACCTGAATATATGAAAAAAAATCCTATTGGAATATGCTCACCGTCGGTTTAATGCTAAATGCAAAAAATGTAAATTAAAAATAAATGCACCTAAACTATATGCTATGCAATTAACTATTTTTTTTCAGGAATAAAATTAACCCCTAATTTTTTTAATGCAATAAATGGCTAAACGGGTCGCCAAAATTTAGGTGTCAACAATCCAGAATACAAGTTTAGCTTCAGGTTGTCGTCTTCGCGGCCAATACACGCAACTGAGCATTATTTGGCAGACATAGGAAAGTGCAGGTATTGCTCCCCAAAATAAGAAAGTACTGCTCCACCAACGCTTTGAAATCAGAGTATCTGATCTTAATTTCTCTGGAGAAACTTAATAGTAAATACACTGGCAGCTTTTTCCTAACCTCAAAATGGAACTACACTTATCGTCCAATCTTCTTCTCCAAAATCACTCTCTCAGCATTAGATTTTGTGGAAAATTAAGCACAAACCAATGCCAGGCAGAGGTGGGAAGCCTACCTCAAAACAACAAAGCTTAGACTTCATAAGTTTTGAACTTGGATCCTCAGATGTCTTTGGCAATACAGGTTTTTCACGAAAAAACTTTACGCTTATCCGCATTCTCAGACAATTGCTTCCGGAGGACACCATGCAAACGCCCAAAGAGTTGCTCCTTTAGGGATTCAAATGCCAAATCCAACCTCTCCAGCTGCTCCATCGCATTCACATTATACATGAATAGCCCATAGTAGAGGTCAAAGCTATCACCTGCCGTGTTCTCCACCAAATTTAACAAAGTCTCATAGCCTTTCGTGTTGATCGGGGTAGACTCCTACCGTAGTTTCTCCAGAGTCCTCCCCATTGTGTGCCTTTCGTGCTGTCCCCTGCAGTATTATCCACCAGATCTAGCAGCTTGTCGTACCCCTTCGTATTAGTCGGCGTCGATTCCAAATCCAACTTCTCCAGAACCCTCCCGACCGTGTGCGTAATGAACTGCGATTCGGTCGGCCCTCGAAATCCTCGATTCCTCATCGCCAATCCTAACCTTCTCATACACAAAATTAAGTCCGCTCCATCCATTCTTCCCACTCTCAGGTCCAAACATCGGATGCGTGCAAATTATATCGAAATCGCGAGGCAGAAGCCGAACGAGCAAAGTTTTCGCGAACTCTTTTACCAACAAGACGTCGACGACCAGCGTGCTCCGCTTCAGTCTCTGCAAAGGCAGCGCCTTTACGACTTGCTCAAGCGAAATGATGGAGGTGCAGAGCAAGATGACGTCCGGGTGCTCCTCGCCCAAGTCGTCCTTATTTTCTCAAATAAAAACTTGAAACGAATTTTATTTTAAATAAAGACCTGAAGTGGTCTTGATTGTTCAAAGAAAGGCTTGAAGTGACTTTGATTGTTTCAAATAAAGACCCGACCTCACCAGTTGCCGGCCGACAATAGCAAAAGTGGTGTTGGCGGATGGATATGTGATATAAAGACCCCGCAGCCGGTATAATCCATCCTTAAGCAAATCTTAGAGTAGTGGTGTTTTGGTCTGCAAATCCTTCACAACAAAGTGAAATGGATGAAACTCAGAGAAGCAATTGTTATCACATGTAAAATTGTGTATAAAAAGCAAATTCCGTGTAATGATAGGGACATGAAGATATTTGAGAAAGTAAAAAATTAATTAAAGGGGTTTTTAAGAGTGGAAGAACTGACATTAAAAATGTCTAAACTTGCTCCATTACCTACGTGAAGAGATATTCATTACCGTTATGTGGTGCAGAAATTTGCAAATTAACAATGTCAAGCGTCACATGGTGAGTAGCTGCAGTATCCAGAAACTAGTCTTGCTGCGATGGGATAGGAAGAATCCCAACCATATTCGCAGTAGGTTGAGATGCATTGTTGTTAGACTGCGAATACCTGAAATAACATCTTGTGGTCGTATGGTTAAATTTCTGACAAATTCGGCATTGGTCTTTCTTATTTTTGGATTGACTGCCTGGGTTTCCATGATGATGATTGTTGCCTTGCCAACGGTATCGAGGGCTTTACGCGGTAGACAGTTGGAAATTGGAAATCTGTTGTGATTGAGTGGTAGGAATAGATGATGGAGGGGTGTAAGTGGTAACATTTGCCTTGATGGGCACCATGGCAGACTTCATTCAAAACTCATGATTGAGAAGCAATCGTGGAGTTCAAGAAAAGTTATTGGATCAGATTTTGTAGCCAAAGTAGCAATAATGTCAATAAAATAAAAACCAAGATTACGGAAGATGATGACATTTAATTCTTCATTCCCTAGAGGTCGATTGGCAGCAGTTAATTGATCTGAAATGTACTTTACCTTGCGGAGATAAATTGAGACATATTTGTCACCTTTGGATGTATTCTTGAGCTTAAGAATGCTTGTATGCGATAGAGTTCCAAAGGCAATTTGTAGAGCCTTCCAGACATCGGCAGCAGTAGTTAATCCAACCACATAGGGTAGAACATCAAGTGAAAGAGAAGTATTATCCAACTAAAAACAAGTTGGTCTTTCTGAATCCATTCATCATATGCAAGATTTGGTGCAACAATAGTGGAGTCCGTGGGGGTGATGGTTGAAGTGGGACAGATAATTGTGCCATCAATGTATCCCATTAAGGATTGGCCGTGAGCAATGGAAACAATTGGGTTTTCCATAATAGAAAGTTATCACTAGAAAGTTTGAGACTAAGGTGGTGTTGCACAACTAGAGTGGAGATGGGAGATGACATCGTGAATAGGAGAAATTGAAAAATGGAAGAGAAAAAAGAATAGTGGATGTGTCTTCAAGGATCTTACTAGTGCTCTGATACCATGTAAAACTAGACTCTGAAATTTGAGCATGAGTTTCGCTTATCCGTTAATACTATGATAGCGTTTATATTTATAGAGTTTATGTACTAGCTACTACAATAATTACATGGACTAATTCAAAATATTTTGAATTTTGAATTAGTCTGTTACAGTAATAACTAAATGATTACATTAATAACTACAGTAATAACTAAATGATAAAAGCATTAACTAATTCAAAATATTTTGAATTTGAATGAGTCATGCGTGCTATCCTTAACACATCCAATCCTTTTCATTTTTTTTTTAAAGAATTCCTCAAACGTACGAATCTATATCATCGAGCATAACTGCTCCCACAAGAAAATGAAGCAATCAATAGTAAGAATGAAGCTGAAAAAAGAACGGAAAAGAAAAAGTAACCTGAGCCATGACGGACAAAATTATACAAATGCCTTATTATTATAAAACCGTGAGATAAGATCTCGTGAACTATGCATAAGAACAGGCAATATTAAGAACTAATCTAATCCCATTCATGTAATGCGAGAAACATCTAAATGCAATAAAAAATTTAAAATATTTTTTATTTCTTATTTATTTAAGCAATGAGGTTATCTGAAAATTTATGAAAAAATAAACTTAAATGCTATAAAATAATAAATATAAAGAAAATGTCTAAATTCTGCATAAGAAACGGAGAAAACGTGCTTGCAATCTAAGATGGTTTGGACGGTGACGTCACAAATGATAACCATTATGTTCTAGAAATAGAATTTTATATTTCAAATCTTTAGATGAGTTTCTAAATAAAAATAAACGTTTGATAATGACATGAAATTTTTGTTCCTGGAATAGAAATTCGTTTGATAATGATACAAAATTTCTCCCTCTCATGCGATGGCAACAGACGACAACGATTTAACGGGACCAATTGCCGAAAGCAGCTAATGGCGGGTGGTGGTAGGCAGCGGTGAGTGGGCAATTGGCTAGTAACAAGGGCAAGCGATAAGAATATTGTGGAAAATTCCCTTATTATTTTTGAAGATTGACAAAACTTCCCATAATCCTTCTTTGATTATGATGGTAAGATTTTCCAAGTGGAAACTCTGATGAGTATCATCATATGTTACTTGTCAGACTCAATAACTTAGTGAAGATGCTATCCTTTATATTCAATCTCAATGGAATAAGGATATTGATTGGATCTTGTGCTAACGGCTAGAAGATCGGCATGAATTTCCTACCTAGTATACTTTGATTGTCCGAAAGGAAATTATCAAAATCAATCTTACTGCATTTGGAATGTTTCAATCAACCAACGGAACAATCATATTGAAGACAAAAAGTTCTCCATAGGAAAGACTCAACTTTTGGAAACTTCATCCACTGTATGGGCAGCAAATGTTATGGGGGGACTTCTTTCTCGGCAATTAAGAAGCAATCAAATCTTCATGAAGGTTCAAGTCCAATAGTTGATTTAATGGCTGATCCTCAAAAAGAAGTTCCAACGGTCCATTTGGACAGTAAGGAGTATTAAAGGAAGTCGTACTACTGAAGGAAGGATGCAAGAGTGAACACAGACGTTCGGAATTCCAAAGTTTACAAAAGTTTGGTCTCAAATACTTTCGTCTTACTTGAGCTAAACATTGTAATATGTTAGAGGTCGTGAGTGTGAGATTAGCAGATCTTTCACACAAACTTGAGTAGCACTTACTCAGTCCTTGTAACCTCTAATTGATTCACACTAGTAGGGTCCAACTAATAGGCTATTAGTGCATGAGAGTGAACATAGGCTTGTCAAAGCCAAATCACTATAATTTTGTCGTGTGCAAATTTCTCTATCCCTAAACTCCTGTTTATATTTCTATTATAGTTTATTGCACACCGATAAGATCTGAATGTAGCACAATTTATCGTTAGACGTTGTCCTGTTGTAATATTGTTTCAACTTGTTTAAATTCCACACTTTCACCTATTCACCCCCTCTAAGTGATTAATCTAGTCCGAGAAGAGTTTATTTTCTCATTTCTATTCCAGATAAAGAAAAGTAGAAAATTTTTACTACTCATTTCTATTTCAAACAAATTTCTAGACTAAAAATTTGTTTTAGAAAAAAAAATGAAATTGTATTCCAAACATGTTCTCAAAAACAGAAAAATAGTTATATCCTAATTGTTTATCCCATCCTTGGGCCGAAGAACAGCCCAAAACAGGCCTCTATGACCTGGGAATAACCCCATCTCAATCGCTAACAAAATCATTGATTTATAAAATACGAATGCAAAAATGAACCAAGAGATACAAAAGAACTCAAATCGAAACAAAATTTATAAACGAACTATATGTTATGCAAAAAAAAAAATCAGTACCAAACGAGTTATAATTAAAGCGATCAAGATCAAAACAAAGCAAGTTCTGATAATGATCAAAAGCATACCAACGGAATACCACGGGTCGAAATCAAACATGGAGAATTCTAACTCGAATTAGAATGTGCTCAAAGGACGAATGATGTCGTACTCTCGTTTTGAGGTTGCAAGCGCACTTAGGGGTTGAACACTTGGACCAAATTGAGAAGATGGTTAGCAACTACTGACGGTAGATTGTCTACCATCACAAATCAATAAATTATGATTTTATAGATGACTTATAGAGGTTGGTAAAGTCTTAGAAAAGATGAGAAGTTACTAGCGAAGAATCCATCAAAAATTTAAGCAACCATCTAGACCTTACCGTTCAAAAACTAAATATATTGTAGGATATCAATTTAGTCCTATAATTTTCAATTTTGCCATTTGAGTCATTATATTCGCATGAATTACATCATAGTCCTTTCGGCAGTTTTCGCTGAAATCGCTAATGTGATGGCCTGCCATGTAAGACGATCGGCGATCACTGGACATCCACATCAATGATTTCCAACAAAAATCAATCGAAGAGACCATATTAGAATCTCACATAAAGATTTAAGACCGAATTGATAAAATTAAAAGGTTTGAAAATGAATTAACATCAGTATAATAGGTTCAGGACTAATTGGATAATTTTCCCCACACATTCCCCGGTCAACTTGCAAAAAATAAAGACTAGATAAAAGAATAGTTAAAAAGGAAGCTCATGTATCTTAATGCAATGAATTGGGAAGAGTAAGCCAAAAGCCCTTGTTTGCACCATGCAAAGATCTTAGGGTGACATAGTATGCGATGAGGCGAGAGTTGAAATAGATAGATTCATTGGTTAGGAAGCGCAATTATGTTATGCTAGCTCTCAATAGTGACATTTACTAGTGATGTCCTTGTCACGCCCCGATCCTCGGACGCGCGCCAATCCCTCACCTGGTCGATTAATAGTGATGTCCCAGAACGCATCGCCGACCCTTTCTGTTTTAATATGCACATGCGGAAGCATATAAATCCCCAAACAATAAAACAATAGAATAAAAAAGTATGATCAATTTTTCACAAAAGACCTTTCTATAAGTACACAGGTTTATACACTGAAGCCGACAAAAAGGAGTTGACTTTCATTAAAATATAATTGTCCTATGACTAACTAGTCAGACAAGAACGCCAATTCTTCGGGCTTCACCTTCTAACTCCGGGGCTTCTAGTCCTTCACCAACACCGCCTAAGGACCTGAAATGGTTATACAATAACCAATACACTATGGGCTGCCTAAGCATACACAGGTTAGAGAACTTACATTAGCTTCATATCCCACCTGCAAGTCAGTACAATTTATAATAGGCACCCACTTACTCAACACAGATCGAACTATCGATCAATCGACCTAGTCAATTACATGTCAATCAGACCATTCCTCGATCATTTCAATCAATACCATACATTCCCAACGATGGAATATCTAGTCCTTAGGCCCACGTGCATTCTCCAGGATGACATACCTAGTCTCCAACCCACGTGCCTTCTCTAAGACAACGTACCTACTCATCGAACCCACGTACATTTTCCAAGGTGGAATATCAAGTCATCAGGCCCACGTGCATTCTCCAGGATGACATACCGAGTCTCCGAGCCCACATGCCTTCTCTAAGGCGATCTCTTCGCTAAGATGACATACTTAATCATTGGGCCCACATGCATTCTCTAAGGCACTAGCTCGTCAAGATGATACATTAAATCACCAAGCCCACGTGCCCTTTTCACGATGCCATACTCAACACTGAACCCACGTGCATTCTCTAAGGCACTAGTTCACCAAGTGATGCATCAATTCACCGAGCCCATGTGTCCCTTTTCACAATGCCGTACTCAAACATTGGGTCCACATGCATTCTCTAAGGCACCAAATTCGCCAAAGTGATATATCAAATCACCGAGCCCATGTGCCCCTTTCACGATGCCACACCTAATCACCAAGCCCACGTGCCTTCTCCTAGACAATATACTTCATACCACGAATCCACTATGAAACAACTCATTCTCTATAGTTCACCAATCTACTTTCGATATCGATAACCGATACCTGAATATTTCGCAATCAAATACTCAAAATTCAAGCATTTAGAAACATATCCTAAAAATTCACATTTAAATCAATTCGGCACGATTCAAAGCTCAAATAAATAAACGGACTGCGCCATATCAATCAGCATGAAATTCTGGTCATCGGCCATCCCGGTTGAATTTCTATAAATTAATTAATTAATTTCGAAAATTAATTATTAAATAGAAACAAATCCAATTTAGGCCCGTATTGCCTAATTGGAAGCCGAGACGAGCCCGGAAAATTACTGAGACCCATTCAATAAATAATATAGCATGTCTACTTGCTAATGGCTATGTCTAACCATCTAACATGCTTTAATAAGTCACTAATTTAATTAATCTAAACTAATCTAACTTCATAACCATGCTTAATTAACATTAATCAACACATAAGCATAATTAGCAAACTAAGAAGGGATTAGTGAGCTAAACTCACCTGAATTAAGATCCACTCTGATCAAATTGACGAGCACGCGACGAAGGGTGATCCACTCCAAAGTGGGTCTATCAACCGGGGTCGAAACGGGCCCAAAAATTGCTACGCAAGGCCTACAACCCTTGCTGCAAACTGCTGAAACGGGCTGTTGCGGGGCTGATTTGGGGCACGAATCGGCTAGGTTCGACGATCGTGGATCAAAGTATGGGCCAAGGCCGAAACGGCCGTGAACCGGGCCATAATTGAGCTGCGGGACCTGCTGGAATGGCTGCTGTACTGGGCTGCCACGATGGACTTCGCAAGCGGCCCGAGGAGAAGCGCTGAACAACCCGCACGTGGGCTGATGCGGTGATGACGATGGCGAAGAAGACTGGACGCAGGTGGGGCTTCGGTGAGGCAGACCGCGCGAGAGAAAGGGACAACAATTCCAGAACAGTAAAGAGAGAAGGCTGTCATCTTCGTGGAGCAACAAAACCAGTCCAAGAACACGTGCAGGGAGCAAGGAATAAGGGAAAGAGAAAGATAATGTGGGGCAGCTAGCAGGCGAGAATAAAGCAAATAGAGAGGGGGAGGTGGAGGGCTCGGATCCGCATAAATCATGGGAAAAAGAACGTCGGTTGAGGGGGAAAGCCATGTGCGGAATTAGAGAGAAAGCTAGTGGGACTAGCTCGCAAGGATAAGAAGAAAATGGGGCCATCGGTCAAAGAAGTTGCAAGAATTCAAAGGAAATTCTGGGGTTGTCGTTCTTGGGGGAAATGAACCATGCGAGAGAGAGAGGGTTACATAAAAAAAGGAAAACAAAATAAAAGGTAGCAAAGACATAAGGTAGACAGATAGGAACAACCAAGATTGAAGGGGAAATGAAAGTAACGTGAAGACTATAGGGTGTCGTCGGCCGGCCGAGGTGTGGGGGTTACGTGCATGAGTGCAGGATCCAAGAAGAAGAAGGAGAGACTAGAATAAAACCAATTTAAAATTTTGCTCAACTTCAACATGAAAATAATTTGTACCCAAGGCCAATTTCGACCTCGGTTTGCACACTTGAAGTCCAGGATAAGACAATCCCTCTAACCCACAAATTTCTTTCAAATCCGAAACCTATTTTATTTTTTTCGGTATCCAATTTTCTGAACAAACAAATCCGGTTGGGGTCCGATTTGAATGCAGAAAAAGTCCAAACAACTTCCACTCACCAACTCGCTTACGCAAGATGCCAAAAATCCCTTCAAATTGGCCAATTAGAATTTCCGTTCATTTTTCGAATCGTCCGCAACGATTTTCCGTAAAAATCCCGAACTCGCCAGAAATTCCTCCAAAGGTGAGTCGACGTTCTTAGAATGACCCATGACACGACAGGATTTTCAATTTCTAAAATCCAATTCAATTTCCCGGTTATTTTCAATCAAACGCGCTTTTAGTGTGACCTAGACTACCAAGTAGCTTTTAGGAATTTTTGGTGTAATTGACTCGTGGTCAATTTTCTTCAAGCCACACGCACCTCTTTGACACATTAGCGACTCTCGGTGGTCGTGAAAATCTCGAGATTTCAAATACAGACACAAGATAGCCAAAACAAAAGAAAATCGGTTTAGTACCGATCGACGAGAATTTTGCAATCAGGTGGAATCACCCACACTTTGATCACCATCTCAGTCGAATCGACCTATCTCCGATGTCCGATCGATTTTTATTTGTGATGTAATGACCCTTGCAAACTAATACGGTCAAGCAGTCGATTTCTGGTCGAATTCTCTAGTCTATTGCATTTGAAATCCCTCAACGGCTTTACCGAATAGGCCAGTTATCTCATGAGTTGCCATCTTAGAGAAAAACACTAGTCACATCAATGAAAGGCCCATCTTATCCAATCGAAATCAGAACCTGAAAATCACAGTCCTCGTGTCCCGCAACAAAGATAAACATAGCAAGCAATCTCACTTAACCATCCACGGGTAATTTAAGAATCAGGATGTATTGGTGCACTTTGGAGAAGTCAACGAGGAGGTGATTTGTTAGGCCCTCTCTTTTGGTGACACATCTCCTTACTTTCAGTGATTTTTCTCTTTATTTTATGAATTACTATTTGGTCACGGACGGTGTTAAAAACATCATCACACTAAGATGCTGACATATATATATAATTTTTAATTTTGGTGACTTAGCACTTAATTCCATTAATAAGTGAAATTTTCCATTTGGTGACTGCTCATGTGGAAAACATTTTAGGCCAATGGTATGCCTTGTATAAATCATTACTTAATTTCCTATAAACTCAGAAAGAAACAGGCTCAACAAAGTCGAGAAAAAAACTTTATTTTTAACATTAATACCACGAAAACTTCAAACTTATACACATGTTAACTCTTATGTCACATGGTAATTCTTCTTCTCGCATTAGACTTGAATTACAAGATCCAATAGTTTCCCGCATCATTTCTTAACAAATAGTTCATCCTCTAATATAACTTGATTATAAAATATGTCTAAGACCTTGGGTTAATGTTGAGAATGTACTTCAGTAATTTACCTTAATCCAAAAAAATTGTGCAACTATCAGACTGGGTTTCGTCTCGACTTCTAGATTTGAGCTCTTTTGGAATTTGAATTCTTTCGATTTCCTTTCAATTTCAACATGATATTCAAGGCGTCTTATTCGACACAAGGTACAAAGTGGAGGGTACGATAATAATGGTACGAAGGAGGAGATGTTTTAAGCACGAGCAAACAATCCGAAGGCGGGATTGATGGTGGTGAAGCCTCCATCCACCGCCAGATTCTGGCCACTGATGTACTTGGACTCGTCACTCCCCAGATACAGAGCAGCCTTCGCCACATCTTCTTCCTGTAGACTCACCCCATCCAAGTTGGAATATACTCGGACTCCTGCACTCTCGTCGACTTTGAAGAACTCCTTCGTCAATGGCGTCAGAATGAAATAAGGCGAGACACAGTTCACGCGAATTCCATATCGCCCGAGCTCCGCGGCCACGTTCCTCGTGAGGCCCACGACGGCGTGCTTGGAGCTGGTGTATGCGTGGGACGCCACCCCGCCCACGCTCGAGCTGACGCTCCCAACGTTGATGATGCTTCCGCTCCGCGACGGGATCATGGCTCGAGCAGCATGCTTGGTCCCTAAGAAGACACCCGTCAAGTTCACGCTAATCACCCTCTCGAAGTCGGCCTTGTCATTGTCCAATATGTTGGCCTTGGGCGGGTCGCTGATCGCAGCATTGTTCACCATTATGTCCAGCTTTCCATACTTGTCGACCGCAGTGGCAATGGCGTTTTCAACGTCGGACTCGATTGATACATCGCAATGCACAAAGGATGCAGTCTCGGCCCCCAGATCCTTGCACACCGACTTGCCCAAGTCGTCGCGAATGTCGGCTATAATGACTTTAGCCCCATGCTTCGAGAAGAGCCTTGCGGTCGATTCTCCTATGCCGCCCGCCCCACCTGTGATCACTGCCACCTTTCCCTCCAGTCTGCAAAACCTCGTGCTAATGAGCCACACAATCTAGTTTTACATGAACAAAAGAAACGAAAACGAGAGCATTTCCAGCTTTGATGAGCAAAGCTCTACTCTTAAACGTAATTTCCAACATCCTTAAATCGCACGCACATTGCCAAAGCCACATGAATGACAAATTTTCTCATCGTTTGGAAAGAATCTCTTTGGACGTAAGTCCGAGAGCGAAAGAGCAATACCTTCGTGCTTCCTGGGGGAGGAGTGTTGTGGTCGCCATGGTTTGAAAGATTGTTTCGAATAATGCTTAGTTACTAGCAAGGGAGTTTCGTATGATCAGTGACGACAATCGAACCCGAACCTTCTTGTTATATAGACTTTTGGGGGTGGAGCCTACTCCCATTGAGCCACAGGATTCACGTGTAATTTCATGGATAATGAAAGATCAAGGGGGTCACCCTTGGCGTGCGAACATCATCCCAAACAAACCGGGTGGTCAATATCTTATTATAAAATGGGGGGAAAAACCATGAAAAACCCTAAATTTTGCTCAAAGTGACAGATTTACCCCAAACTTTTTTTTTGACGTGAAAAATCTTAAACTTTGCCAATTGTGACACATTTACCCAAAACTTTTTTTATTACACAAAAACCCTAAACTTATGTTGTGTGACATATTTACTTTAAATTAAAGGGCATTTTGGTCTTTTCATTTAAAAAAAATCTTTGTTTTCTTTTTTTTTCATTCTCTCTTCCCTCCGCTGGCGGAGAGAAGCCGGCGTCCAGCGAGGGCTACCCTCGCCGGCGTCGGCGAGGGTCCCCTCGCCTAGGCTGGCTAGGGCCGCCCGACGCCTGCAAGGGCACCCCTCGCCTGAGTTGGGCGAGGGCCACCCTCGCCTATGTCGAGCGAGGGGTGCCCTCACCGGCGTCAGGCCAACCTAGCTGAGGGTTGCCCTCGCCTGACGTTGGCGAGCCTGGGTGAGGGCAACCCTCGCCGGACGCCGGCTTCCCTTCGCCGGCTCCGCCATGGCCGGCGGAGGGAAGAAGAAGGAAAAAAAAAAAAAAAAAACGAGACAAAAATGCCTTTGATGGGGTATATGTGTCGAGTTTAAAAATTTGGGATTTTTCACGTCACAAAAAAATTTTTGGTAAATTTGTCACTTTGAGCAAAGTTTGGGGTTTTTGGTGATATTTTCCCTAAAATGGGTTAATACCACGAGAAATTCAAAACCAATACATTTGTAATAAATTTACCTTAAATTAATTTTTTGACCACAAAAAAATCTTAAATTGGTATACCTGTGATAAGAGCTATTATACGGGTGGGTTGGGTCATAAATGATCCGACCCAAATTAAGCCATTAACTTATTTATGACCCATTTAAACCTAATGTAAATTTTTCGACCTATACTGACTCGACCCATATCCGACCCATTTAACTAAACTTAAGAAAGCTTATTTCTTATATATATATTTAAAAAATGGTATTGCTAAAATAGTTTTATACAACACAAATTTAATGGACAATTTTTATAATTTTTGAAATAATTATTTTTAAAAATCGAGTTTTAATTCTTTTTAAAAAAAAATATTTTTCCTTTTTCTTTTTCTTTTATGTTCTTCTTCTTCTTTGGCCTTTTCTTTTTTTCTTTTATGTTCTTCTTCTTCTTTGGCAGTCTGCCGGCCGCGACGACGGCCGGCCATAGGCGAGCCTTGAGCTCGCCCCTCGCCAGATATTGTGAGGCTTGAGCCTTGCCTGATGTCGGCGAGTTCGTGTCTCGCTAGATCAGCGAGGCTTGAGCCTTGCCGAGCGTCAGCGAGGCTTGAGCCTTGCCGAGCGTCAGCGAGGCCTCCACCTCGCTAGATCCGACTTGCTCGAGGCTCGCCAACGTCGAGCGAGCTCAAGCCTCGCCCGACGTGGGCGAGCTTGAGGCTCACCTAGCCGATTGCCAACCATTAAAGAGAGAAGAGAGAGATTGTGAGGTTTTGGGTGAAAATGGGTTCTAAATCCAACCCATTTAAGATCCATTTAAGACCCACCTATCTTAAGTCTTTAGTTGTTAAGCCCATTTAACTAACTTCTTCAAAAAACAAATGACCCATATATGTTAAATGGGTCATATATGGGTTTATAACCCATTTTGCCACCTTTACCCGTGATGAATATACTCTAAACTAATTTTTGATTGCCAAAAATCTCAAACGGGTATATTCATGACATATCTAACCTCTGTTAGTTTCATTAAAATAAATTAATATCACGAAAAATCACAAACATGTATATTTATGGTGGAACCCCAAATTGTTACACCCATCAACTACCATATATTATCCAATTCAGCAACTTAACGGTAAAATTTTAACCGAAACTAACAAATGGTAAATTTGTCACAGATATATCGGTTTAGGATAAATTTGTCGCATATGTACTAATTAAAATTTTTTATGATATTTACCCTTATTGAAATAAGATCAAGCAGCCTTTTTCCCCCTCTGATATTAACTGGTACGTGTTCCCCAAGAACTAGTGGTCGTTCTTTTTTTTCCAATTTATCAAATGGCTTGATCCTCCTGGAGCATCTTTCACCAGCCTGTGGAATCTGTCGTATTAAAGATGCCTCCTGCAGATTAATTAAGGAGGTAACGTACCACAGAAACCGTCCGAAGATATGAAGACAATCTCCCACTCGTTGACATAGAGCTTGAGGTCTAGAAAACAGTTCTTTGATAGGCAGATTGATAGTAAAACCTATCAGCCAAAATGAACAGTGATGTTGATATTCATATGTGCTCTTATATACGAGAAAAAGTCGTAATGCAATTTTTTCTCTTTGAATGATCATTTTTTCTGTGTGTAGTTTTGTTGTCTACTCGATAGAGCTCTCCATGCATTTGTGTTTCGTTGATAACTACAAAGAAAGCTGACAGGATATGTATCATTACCAGTGAAATGAGCATAAGAAAATTCAATGAAAAGAGTCAAGAATTTATCACTCGCCATTTTTCACATCGTTGCTAATATGAGAGACAAAACATAATGGAAAAAAGAAACGGAATAAGGAAATAAATTGAATACTGAATTTTACAATATTCAATCAGTATGACATATTCTGTGGAGAGATGAAATCTAGCTTTATAGCAATCCCTTATTTTTCAAAAGATAGCAATCTCCCCATGACTTAGACCATCACTAGACTCGATGAGGCCGAGCCTCAACCGAGGCTGCTAAGGCCACTAGTGAGGGCGAGCCTCACCTAGTGACGACGAGGTTGAGCATTGCCAATGGTCAGTTGCCAGCCATAGCCAAGGCTTGACAACTGGCCAAAGGAAGAAGGAAAGGAAAAAAGAAAGAAAAGGTGACGAAAAAAAAAAGATCATAAAAATTTAGAAAAATTACAAAAAAAAAAAAAAAATATATATATATATATATATATATATATATATATATATATATATATTAATGTTGATCGCACCGTGTAAGGAGGCCAACGTAAAGCAAAGCATCGTATCAACGATTTGCAGTCAAAATTAGCTAGAATGACTAAACTGGCAAATCGTTAAAAGGTTTAAAACTAAATTAGCAAGTTGTCAAAATGTTTAGAACTAAATTAGCATAATTGAAAGGTTTAAAATTGAAGTAAGCGCCGTATAATAAGTTTAGGATTCTTCTGGATAATTTTCCTAAGATAATTCTTCGTTTATTTTACTTCTGCCCAGATTTTGTATGCTTCAGTTCCGACTTTTGACAGCATACGAACCCGTCACGCAATGGCTCAACTTGATGATAATTACGTAATTAAGCTTACGCACGCACCTCTCACATTTAAAGCATGAGTCCTGATCACAGAGAGTTGATTACTAAGGAGGGTTTTGCACGGGCAAGACGAGATAAGTCTTTGTTTATTTTACTTCTCCCCCAAATTTAATATGCTTAACTTCTGACTTTTCACCGCATGTGAATTAGACTTGCAATGGCTCAGCTCGATGGTTGTTGGAACTTGAATTACGTAATTAGAAACCATTCGCGCATGAGTCTTGATCATGGTAAGTTGATCAATAAGGAGGGTTTTGCACATGCAATATGAGACGAGTCTTTGTTTATTCTACTTCTCCCCCAAATTTTATATGCTTAATTTCCAACTTTTCACCACATATGAACTAGAATTGCAATGGATCAGCTCGATGATTATTGGAACACGAATTACGTAATCAGAAACCATTTGCGCATGAGTCCTAATCATAAAAAGTTGATCGATAAGGAGGGTTATGCATATCCAAGATGAGACGAGTCTTTATTTATTCTACTTATGACCGCATATGAACTCGTCATGTAATGGGTCAGCTTGATGATTATCGGAACTTGAACTTGAATTACGTAAGCAAGCTCACGGTACCCACCTCTCATATCTGAATCCTCAAATTCTGGTCCTATAAACACTTTATAATCTCGATAATGGTCTTGATGATGATTTAAATTTATGAAATACTGGGAGGGACCAAGTATATTAATGAGGTTGCATATGCTTATTAAATGTGTAGGATGTTCTTTTTTAACACATATGGACTCATATTGTTTTGATGACAAATTCGATATATATATAAGTCCGTGTTGTTTCACAAATATATATTAATTGGGTGTAAATTGCGAAGTGCATAATTGGAAGAGGAAAGAAATGCCCTCTTGCATTTCACATTTTATTTAGTTCTTAGATCTGAATTTAAATTAGGCTAATTGAGCACATGAGTGTCTATTCTAGGCCACATAAATAGGTCATACTCCATCTGATCAAATAATATATTCTCTAGGATATGGCGTTAGCTAATTTCTAATATTGATGTTATTTTTCGCCTCTCACTCAAATATTCATTAGGGAAACGTGGAAGCATTTTGTGTGGGTCGTGATGTTGTGTGCTCCATGTTAATAGGTGATCCAATCGGGATATGCTCTCTTTTAACTATGTTTCATATGACCACAAGGGCTTATCCTGCATTTGGTTGTTCGGATCCAAATTGGGATAGAATAGGTTAAAGAGGGATTTAAAATCCTCCAAATATCCCCAAATTATAAAAATATCTCATTATATGTTTTGGTGCAACTTAAGATAAGATTTGAATCTTTGAAAAAAAAAACCTTTAAGAATCTTTAAGAATCTGCCACATAGAGTAAATTTGAAAATCCTTAAAAATCTTTGAAGGTCGCATCTTCGATTGGCTTCTCTTGTATATGAGACTAAAACCTTTCCAACCACATATATGTGAAGTCGACCTTAGGAGTATGATGACTCTCAACTGACACAAGTTCACATAGATGGCCTTGTTAACAGCAGGAGGCAATTCCTGTGGTTGTACATCCAAACTCCATAGCCGGAGAAAACAACTCCTCCATCCCAAGGGTCGACCGAGGCTGGCAAGGCCACTAATGAGGTCAACCTTGCCAGCCTGACGAGGGCGAGCCTTGCCCAAACAACAGTGAGGTTGAGCCTGGCCAGTGGTCGATTGCTAGTCATTGTCGAGGCTTGGTGACCGACTAGAGGAAAAAGGAAAGAAAATAAAATAAAATAATTCAAAATATTTATAAAAAATTAAAAAAAAATGTAAAAATCGTCCATGTCGACATTGGCCATACCATGTAGAACAACCGACAGCAATCTCTTACCAAAGTTGGCCAAAGGACTAATTTGATAAATCATTAAAAGATTTAAGATTAAATTGACAAGTTATCGAAATGTTTTGGATTGAATGACCAAAATTAACACAATTGAAAAATTTATGATTGAATTAGCAATTTACCATAAAAATGTTTATTAAATTGGCACAATTGAAAGGTTATAGCTAAATAGGTCACCGCTTAAATAATTTCCCTAGGTAAGATGAGTCTTTGTTTATTCTACTTCTACCCAGATTTTGTATGCTTCTTTTCCAAATTTTGACAGCATATGAACACGTCACGCAATGGTTCAACTCGATGATAATTACGTAATTAAACGTACGCACGCAGCTCTCATGTCTAAGGCTTCAAATTCTGGTCCTACCGACCTTTTTAGAATCCAGATTTGAAAACATTTGTGCGTGTCCTAATCACACCTCGTGATCATTTAAGACTATTTTATTGAAATGCGACAGACATGGACCTCGTTGGGCAATTTATATAGATAAAGAGCGGGAAAAATATTAGTTGATGAGCAAGCTCAAGTGTCTTGTTGCAATCCATTGGGAAGAGTCAGCCAAAGGCTTTGTTTAATCTGCCTTTTCCCCAAATTTCGCGTGCTTCATTTCTGACTTTCAAGACCAAATGAACTGTTGTTGCAACGGCTCAGCTTGATGATCGTTGCAACTTTAATTACTTAATTAGAATCCATTTGCACATGCAAGACGAGACTAATTCTTTGTTTATTCTACTCCTCCCCAAATTTAATATGCTTTATTTCCGACTTTTTACCGCATATGAGCTGGTCTTGCATGGCTGCGCTTGATGATTATTACAACTCGAATTATGTAATTCGAAACCATTTGCGCATGATTCCTGATCACAGATCACATAAAGTTGATCAATAAAGAGGTTCTGCACATGTAACACGAGACGAGTCTTTGTTGATTCTGCTTCTTCCAATAAAGAGGTTTTGCACGTGTAAGACGAGGCGAGTCTTTGTATACTCTGCTTCTCCGGCAAAATTAAAAATGCTTCATTTCCGACTTTTGGCAGCATGTGAACTAGTCTTGCAAAGGCTCTGCTCGATGAATATTGTAACTTTAATTATGTAATTAGAAACCATTTGCGCACGAGTCTCGATCACAGGTAGTTGATTACCAAGGAGGGTTTTGCACATGCAAGACGAGATTGAGTCTATGTTTATTCTATTTCTCCCTCATAATTGATATGCTTCATTTCCAATTTTTGACTGCATATGAACTAGTCTTGCATGATTATTGGAATTTGAATTCTAAGAAGCACCGACGCTCTTTTGGAATCTTCATGTCTTGTTAAACACTCTAACACGTGTCTGACGCTTGGTCAAAATGTGTCAAATTCCACATCTAATCAACTCTCCTGACACTTTTCGACATGCAAGTCCAGAATTTCAACATGCGAATTTGGAATTCCAATAAGTGATTCCTACACGCACGGGTTAATTCTAAAAATTTTCAATACATGAGGGATCAAAATGTAGATATATAATAATAATAATAAAAAAATTGAAAAAGAAGAAAAATCTAGTATCATTTTCTTTTTTTATTCTCACTTCCAATGACACACAATTCATTCCCCCAAATTTATTTTTTGCTCTTTTCTTCCAACACGCTTTGACACGTGAGTCAAGAATGTGGGTTGTTTGTTTTTTTCATTTTCTCCAAGTATTATGGATTATTGGAATATAATTGAATTTATCGAATTGATGTCGACATAGACTTCTGGGACTTAAAAAACCACCGTCCAGCGATGTTATTGAATCCAACAATAGAGCATATACTATATTTAACAAGCAGTCTGACTTAACTATTTTACATCCATATCTTCATTTCAATTTCTAGTTCTAAAAGTGCATCAAAGCTACAGTCATTAAATATAATAACTAACTGTAGATTGCCTGCCGTGATCAAGGGAAGCCAACTTGTGATTTAGTATCTTCGTTGAAATGTGACTAAGCTAGACCCTCTCTTTCCTTGAAATTAGAAAAAATATTAGTTAATGACTGAGCTCGTGTGTTTTGATGCAAAGCATTGGGAAGAGTCAGCCAAAAGCCTTTGTTTACATCATATAAGAAGCCAGGGTAACATAGCACGCGAGGCTAGAGTTATATAAACAGACTAAGGGCATATTCCTGTATTAATCGCCAATTCATTAGATCGTATGGAATTTCTCTCTAAAACTGATGATTATTATGGCTTTATTTCAAGTTTCAAATAGTCGATATAAAAGGTGCTCAAGAAAATGGTTTCCTCCGTCTTGAACTGCTTCCGCTACAGGCTGATCAATCAGTTGAACGAGTCCACGTTGCTGTACTTGGTTAATATTCTCTCGTGAAGAAGATGGGAAAGAGCACCAGATAGAATCCCAAGAAAATATATAGTATTTATCAGGCTGCCCATATTGCTCCCCAAAGAACATGGTATCTGCAATGCTGATGACCCTGATGACCCACGATTCCACCAAAGGACAAAGACAAAGAAAGTTGATCGTGTCAGGAGGGCTTTTCCATGTGCAAGACCTGATGAGTCTTTGTTTATTTAACTTATCCCAAAATAAGATTCATTATTGACAGCATATGAACGGGTCATGCAGTGGCCCAACTTGACGATTGTTGGGATATGAATCACGTAACCATGCTGACGTACGCACCTCCCACGGCGGAAGTTTCACATTCTGGTCGACGGAACATTTTCTAATCTTTGATATTGTAACTTGAAGACATCTGTGCATCTGCCGTAACCATAGTCTAGATTTTAAACATACTGGGAGGGCCCGAATATATGAATGAGGTTGCGTATGCGCATCAACTATTGAGCAGGATGCATCTGTTTAAATTGTTGGACGCAAATTGCGCAACCCCAAGATCTCCATAACTAGAACAAGAATATGCATAATTGAGTAGGAGAATTAACGCACCTGTTTTGGAATTCATCGATCTTGAAGCGGAAGCGGAAACACAATGTTCCACGTGCAAGTCCTTCTCCTCTATTGCCCTCCGTATCACTGGCTCAATGAGGCGGCCCCCCTCACGTTTAGCGTTAGGTAAACGCCCTTAGGTGAGGATACATGTGAGAATTAGGGTTAGAGGAGAGACTTAGCGCTTTTATAGAGTTTCCAACAAGGCCCCCTCATTACGGGCCAGGGCTCAACTCGGCCCACACTAGCCAGCCCATATTAGACTAATTAAGAAACCTTCTATCTCACCTTAGACCAATCCCCGTAAAACGGTAAACGTTAAACGGTAAATTACAATATCAATTAATGTAGTCCACAATTAAGAAAACTCTTACATTCTCCCACTTGGACTATATTAATTGAAATCGTATCTTGTATGCGCGCACATTGGTCTAGAGATAATTCTTAATAGTCAATCATATCCTATAAAATCTCAAACACCGAATCATGGCGGTAACTGCATGTATACACACAGAGCCTTCCATGGTCACGAGTGTTCTCAACTCTATTGATATGGATCCAATATGGTAGTGTGTCAAATGGATAAGATCTCTCATAAAGAGATCTCATTTGTCAGTCACCATTCTCTTACCTTAAGCGTCACAAAAACTTGTGCCACTAGAGAATGTCCATTCTCTTACCTTAAGCGTCACAAAAAACTTGTGCCACTAGAGAATGCATTTATGGTTCCATGAACCCACATATGTCTTGTCCTTACGGTTAACCATTCTTTATGTATAACAAGACATATGGACAAGGCTAATAACCGTATGCCCCTAGCCTTCACTCAAGGTTTAAGCAATACCTTGAGACTTTAACAATATATATATTTTCAACATAATAACAAACCATTCAAAAATATTTTATTGAATGCAAAAGTTGACATATATATATATATATATATATATATATATATATATATATATATATCAAAATGTTACTAAATTGTAACAAACATAGATGAAACATTTATCAAAGTAAAGCCAAAATAGCTCCCACTAAACAACAGCATCTCACAATGCTTCTAGGCCCATGCTAATGACATGTCGCTTAAAATACACATGGGCGTAGATCTTTAGTTAGTGAATCTACAACCATATCATCTGTGGAAATATGTTATATAATCTACTGCAACGTCACCATTCTGTACCGATTCCTTTATAGTAAAAAACTTGACCTCCATATGTTTAGACCCCTTGAGACTTCTGTTGTTATTAATAAACAACACATTCAAAAATACTTTTAAGTGCACTGACACAAGGTACACATTTTAATTAGATTTTCTCAATATCTAAATAAGGACAATGTGATAGATTCAACCCATCACCCTTAACAATGAGAGCAATTCTGGCTTGCAATAATGTATATTGAATATTTCCAATATACAATCAGCAAATGTCCTCCGAGAAAATCTAATATAATATGGCAAAAACAATTCTTACAAATCTTAGTACAAAATATATAAGATGCCTCAAGGTCATTACTTGTAAACAAAATATCATGTACATAGAGTATGAGAAAAAATAAATTTCCTCCCACTGACCTTGTAGTATATTGAATTACTTTGTTCCCAATTGAACAAAATAACAACACTATGAAACTTTAATAATATTGTGTGGAAACTTGCTTAAGACCATGAATTAAGATTTTTCAGTCTATACACAAGTTTACTTGAATCTGCTGCAAAATTCTCTAGTTGCACTTATATAGATTTTGTATCTCTTTGATGTAACTCCATATAAAAAATAAACTATCAATGCCACGTTCACTCTGAAAGAATTAGTAAAGAAATAATTATTTCTTCACTAACTATCCACCCCTCTTTCGTAGTAATATTATTATTTTTATGGCATCTAATCACATACTTAATTAAGAACAAGAAACGACATTTATATAAGTTGCAAAAACAACCATGTAATGGATATTGTAATCATGCTCTCACAAATAGACTATATAGTCTGATGGTATAACTAATTGTCTTTCCCTAACAAATCTCCTTAATAAAGCTATAACCACTTCATTCTACACTTGAGAGGTTTAAGAAATTTCATTATAAACTATATCAAGAATAGTACATTAAACCTCAACAAGTTTAGTCTATGGTACAGGAGATTCCATAATTATCTCGTATAGATAAAGACAAAAATACAGTAACCCCCATCACATTATTATCTTTAATAGTCTGAGAGCAGCTATCCTTTACAATTAAGTCGATCTTAAGAAACTTTAAAGTATGTGATTCCATAATTCTTGTATCTTCTTTAGGGTCATAAGATCAATACCCCTTTAACAATTTGGATAAGATACAAAATAATACCGAGTTGATCTCGAATTGCAACACACTTAAAATTGGATTAGATAATCTCACTTCTGCATGACACCCTAAATTTAATATGATTCAAGTAATCTATGCCCAATCTATAACTCAAAAGAAGTTTATAAAACAACTTTGATAAGGACACTTTTTGTATGTGAAAAAGTTGCTTTCATAATATCAACCCATAGAAGACTGGATAAATTAGTTTTACTCATCATACTCATCACTATGTTCATTATGATGATTCATGCCTTTTAGCCAAATCTTCTTGTCAGGATTTTCAAGCATAGTAATTAAATTACCACCTCAGAATTTATCAAGTATTTGACAAATGACCCTTTAAGCAATTCAGTATTGTCATACTTGCCAAAATACTTACCGCTACTATTAAATATGACAACCTTTAAGACTAATTCTAACCAATTTATTCTTTATCTCGGTCAATTTTATTTCCACAATAATCTATAGAAGTCTTTAGATAACCATTAAGAGTAAATAGGAAAAAATTTGGAAACAACTTTTTCATCCTTATATGAGATGTATATATCATTAGGACTTAAACACAATCTTTGCAGATATGTCCTAATTTCAATATTATACAAAACATAATTTCAAGCAACTAAGGCTTCCATCATATTATAGCAGTGCGGTTCGCAAACAAACCTCTTTTCTTATATTCCGTAATGAAACGCTTCATGGACAGTAAACAAATTTTATTGCATTCTCAAGCAACAAATCATATGTCCACAACTTAAAATTTGAAGCAAAAAAAACCTCAATAATAGTGGAATTATTAATTACAGAAAAGGTGATTGAAAATCAAGCAATGTATATATAATTAGTATTATGTGAGCAATGTATAACTTGACACACAAGTACACATCCAGAGAGTTACATGCAAAATCATATAATCACCTTTGGGTAGAATACATGACATGCAGTTGTACACTCCCCACATGATAGCGGTTATGAGAATATATTCCAATCTTCGTGAATTCATCACCTTTGGGCATACGAACCACTAGGATCAGTCACTCTTCCACCACATAATCATGTATCCCTCCATGAACTAATATATAATCACCCCCTTTGGGAGTATGACTACACATTAGAGCAGGAGACATCCCAATCAATATACGAGACCGAAATTTCTCAAACCCAATCAAGCGTGCCACTTTGGCGGTCACTACTCAATTGAATCATTGAAACTCTCTCATACCAGGGATATAAATTTTACTCCTCATATACACCATATACATGTGATTTTAGCTTTAGTGATAGGGGCATCATATCACCAAAATCACATATTATGCTAATTACATTGCTTTGTTCATTAATAAAAATTAATCATACATATATATAAATAAATAAATATATATATATAGCGAATCTGAAAAACAGATTCCAATGAGATCACCGTTCACAGCAACACAAGAAAATTCTCATAACATAGAAGCAAGCATCTCTTGTGCACCCCGATTACTGATAACTAGAATAACATTAAAGAATGCTAATCTAGAATATCTCTCACAAATTAACATCAATAGTAATACATGATACACCAAAACGACAAGCTTGATAACTAATCCATTATCACTCATGAGTTCACATGACTCCAAGGCCAACAGCTAATTTATTAGCTAATTTTTTTTTTTAAGTAACAAAATTATCATTGTTATCAATTAGTGGCCTAATAAATGAGTCAAACCCATAGAACCATTAATAAATAAAAGGTTCAACTTGATAGACATTAACCAAGTGACCAGATGATTTTAGTAACATCATCTAATAATTTAACTGACATGCATTACCCATATTCAGCAGATGTGTTAATCAGTACAATTATTTTGGTCACGAGTTATTAAGACGTTTATCATTCAAGGTTAACAAAATAAACAAAAAAATACATCAAGATGCGTATAAAGAACTATGCTTGAGTAACAAAAGTTCCATAACTTTTACTGTTTCTCATCACCTCAATACATAGCTCAAATACTATCCTATACTTGATTGTATCTCATTAAGCCGCCTTCAATTCACAATAAAGTTTAATTTTTTTTTTATTAATGAATCACACAATTATAATGTTTATGTGATAACATACTTATAACCCAACACTTATATTTCCAAAATCACAGAAAATATAAGAAAAATACGCAAAAAATATACTAAAAATACACGTATTTAGGGTTTCGTATGTATTTTCACATCCATAAAAACATCAAAAATAAAATAAATTCACCACAAGATAGAGGACGGTCATACGAATCCAACGCCGTCAACCACGCGCCGATCCAACACTCCACGCGCCCGCACGCGCCCGAGTGCGCGGCGCGTGGAGTACACGCGCGCGAGCCGCGCCCCGCGCGTGGGCGCGCTCCGCGTGAGGCGCGTGGCGCGTCTCCGTCGCCCGCGGCGCGTGGCCGCGCGTGAGGCCTCCCCCGGCGACGCGCCGCCGACCGTCTTGCTCGTCTCGTCGAGCCCAATCCGAATTTGTGATTTAATTTAATTTTTATTGAACAAAAAATCTCGAAAATCACAAATTAGGGAAAAATTCAATGCGTTCAAGTTCTAGGGTTATGGAGGTTCTGATACCACGTGTTGGACGCAAATTGCGCAACCCCAAGATCTCCATAACTAGAACAAGAATATGCATAATTGAGTAGGAGAATTAACGCACCTGTTTTGGAATCCATCAATCTTGAAGCGGAAGCGGAAACACAATGTTCCACGCGCAAGTCTTTCTCCTCTATTGCCCTCCGTATCACTGGCTCAATGAGGCGGCCCCCCTCACGTTTAGCGTTAGGTAAATGCAACTTAGGTGAGGATACATGTGAGAATTAGGGTTAGAGGAGAGACTTAGCGCTTTTATAGAGTTTCCAGCAAGGCCCCCTCTCATTACGGGCCGAGCTCAACTCGGCCCACACTAGCCAGCCCATATTAGACTAATTAAGAAACCTTCTATCTCACCTTAGACCAATCCCCGTAAACGGTAAACGTTAAACGGTAAATTACAATATCAATTAATGTAGTCCACAATTAAGAAAACTCTTACATAAATGTCATGACAGGATTGCTGGATCTGCTTATAAATAGGAACTGAGCTTCCTTCCTTGACCCTGCGCAGCCCAAATAGGAGGAGAGAACAGAGAGAGAGAGAGAGAGAGAGAGAGAGAGATTGAATGATGCAGGCTCTGAGCTCTGCCGAGTTGTTCCGCAGAGACTTGACCGAGCAGCCGGTCTGTCCTCTCTACTCATTGATCTCAAACCATTTAAATAAAAGCCATGCTTGGTGCCCTAATAGACCATGATTTCATTTGCCTTTGGCAGGTGCTGTTTGAAGAGCATCCGGGAGTGAGAAAGGTGATCTTGAACCGGCCTTCCAAGTTAAACTCCCTCAATCTCGAAATGGTGCGACCCTCTCTTCTTTCTTTTACTCATTTACGCAGGTCCATTACTCAAGTGCGTCTCCTCGGAGCGCGCGCAGATTTCTCAGATGTTTAGCAAGTTGAAGATCTACGAGGATGATCCTTCTGTCAATGCTGTCATCTTGAAGGTAATTGGAGGTTGTACTTATCTCTGTCCTTTCGCCCTACTGAGTTGCTACTACATATTTAAGCAAATAACAGTACAGGCGTTTCAAGATTTCATCTAGCGTATACATTTAGATTCAAATTCGATTGATCATGCTCCATCTGATCAATGATATGTTCTCTTGGATATGCATTAGCTGATTTATACTCTATGTTATTCTTCGCCTCTTGATCAAATATTCATCAGGGAAAACGGGAAAGCATTTTGTGCGGGCGGTGATGTTTTCCAAAATATCAGCTCCATGTTAACAGGTGATCAAATCCGGATCTGCTCTTTTTAATTGTGTTTAATATAACTATAACCCTTGAAATATGCAAGAGATATGGTATTCTTTTCCAAAAACTTACAATATTAGGTGGACAGCCATATATACATGCAAAATTATACTGTTTCGATAAGTTTTAATGAGTGCTACAAAAAACCATTAGTAAAAACGAGTAAATGGCTACATTTTTTTTTAATTAAGTTATTGAGCTACCAACACTTGTTAATTTGACATAATAGTTGGTAAAGTTAAGGCTTTGTTAGAATATGTAAGCAATAATTGGGAAAAGATTTTAAAAAGAGACTGTCAAAGATACGAAAAAATAATCAAATATACGTTCATAACTAACTCAAACAAGAGTTGATGACTTTATCTTATAATCTGAGTAAATTCTGGTATCTCTGAAATCATTCAGGACATTGGAGCTTTGGAGCAAGCTTTTACAAGAAACAACTCACCTTGGATCACTTGATAGCCACCTATAAAAAGCCTTTGGTGAGATTTGGGGGCTTTTCTTCTTATTACTTCCATGGCTGATGAACCAAACGATAAGTATCTGTAGTTAAAGCTAGCAATTCCTTCAAAATCAACTTGAACATTTTCTTTTTCATATGAATGACCTCAAAGGTATGCCTCACCAATGGAGTTGTAATGGGCGGTGGCGCTGGACTCTCCATGCACGCAAGCTTTAGAGTCGTGACAGAGAAGACGGTAGATAGCCCTCGTTTATAAATTCATTTGATTTCTATAACCGGACTCAATGGTGATGAATGATGTTTGCAGATGAGCTTTGTTCATCATACTGCATCTTCTGAGACATCTGATAAAAACTTGCTTGAAACTACAGAAAATGAATCTTTCTGAAGAGTGTTTCGATTCCTGGTGTTGCAGGTATTTGCAATGCCTGAAGCAATACTCGGAATCTTTCCGGATGTGGGTGCATCTCATTTCCTATCCAAGCTTCCCGGTTACTTTGGTAATTCTGAACAGCTTTTTCTTTTCTTTTTTCACTTCAGATGAACCCATAAAACACATACTGTCCAGTGTAGGAAAGGAATTAAAGAGGAAGAGAACTACAATTTATGGATCTTCTCATTTTGGACGTCTTTGTATTTGTGCCTCATTGTCAAATTTTAATTGACCAATTAGTGTGTGTGTGTGTGTGTATTGTGCCAAGCTTTTTAATTATCGAATATCTAGATTAGATTATCCTATCCTTTAGATTTTACAAGTGATGTTACATCGAGCAGGTGAATATCCAGGATTAACCGGAGCACGGCTGGATGGAGAAACAATGCTTGCATGTGGCCTCGCAACTCATTTTGTCTTTTCAAAGGTAACTGGATGGTAGCGATTCCAAAACTTGTTCGCTTTCTTATTTAATATTTAAAAGGAAAAAGGCGACACATTAGATGTATCTAATAACCGATATGATTTTAGTTTGTCTTTTATATGTATATGGTTAACCCTCTATTTTCTCGATAGGATCTTCCTCTTTTAGAAAACGCTCTCTCTTCGGTGGATTCGTCAAAGGCATCAGACATTTTGTCGGTCATCAACAATTATGGGTGCAAATCCAATATGAAAGAGGAAGAACTCCACAAAAGGTTGCTGATGTTCTACTCTAGGACTTCACTCTCTTCCTGTCGAATATAATCTCTTACATCAACAAGTCTTCATTGTTGGAATAGATTGAAGAGCATAAACAGATGTTTCTCAAGACAGACGGTGGAGGGCATATTACATTCTCTTGTAAGCACACGCTGGTTTGAATTCTTTCTCCTTCTTCTTTTCTAGTTGCACAGCTGAGATACTTTCCCGGTGCAGGAGCAGGAGCTGCTAAATAACTTGGCAGAGAAATGGATCGCCGAAGCAGTGAACAGTATGAAGTCTGCTAGTCCGACCAGCCTAAAGATTTCTCTGAGATCGGTAATATGCAAAACAAAACGTATACGATCCAGCTTAGTGGTAATTTATACAAAGTAATGCGCTTTCGAATGATAGTGAAATTCGACAGATATCTTCCACTTCTCAAAATCTACTCTTATAGGGTGCGTGCAGATGGAAATTTGAAAGTAGAAAGTACTCAGCAGTTTGTGTTAAAATGGAATGGGAGTTTTCCAGTCATAAACTAACTCTTTGCGTACGTACAGTTATGTCTGTGTATGCTTGTTCCAGCAGTTGTTGGGTACATGGTACTCATGGATATCAATCATTTATGTGTAACATTACAAGGAGCATGGCATATTGCATCTAACAGCTAAAAGAACTTGTCGATCTTGATGATTATTAGATAAGAGAAGGACGTGGTCAGACGATTGAACAATGTCTAGCTCGCGAGTACACCATCTTTTGCAACATCGTGCGAAGGAAGATCACCAATGACTACTACGAGGTACTAACTCTAAATGGATATTTTAGTAGGTAGGACATATTCAAGAATCCAATGGGAGCTTTTGATTTTTCACGTCACTTTTATAAGCAACTCTCCACTGGCCGAGAAGTTATTTCATGAACTATGAACCACATAGATCAATACCATCTCAATCATTGATTATGTGGGTCCAACTATGAAGCTTATATGATCAACGGTACAGATGAACATGGTCTAAATTATCTATAGACCATATGATATGTTGGCAACTAGAGCATTCGCCAAGGGTGTCTGTCATGTGTCGTATGTATCCCTCTCTTCATCGATTTGTGTAATGCATTGGTGAATTGGTGCAGGGTTCAAGGGCGATTTTTTTCGATAAAGACAAAAAACCCAAGGTAAAAGCATATAGACTATTACCCTGCTATTTGACTTGTTGAGATGGATCTTGAAACTTTATTTAGTAAGAGCAACAATGTATCAGTTTATTTGTCATTTAATATGGTGATGACATCGTGCTTTAGACATCTTTTTACGTCCAAAACCTTTTGATTGGTACTTGGCTTTATCTGTCATTTGTTGTGCATTGGCTAAACGAAGACGAAGACGGTCCGAATCATAAATTTCTCTTGACTAATAAATGAGAGGAGAAGGGTATATGCTGCAACAACAAATTATAATCTGTTGTTTATTATCCTTATAATAAATATCCAAGTACTCAAACTTCACTGAGTTCAAGAGACAATCATTAAAGCCTCGCAGAGATTGGAGATCCTATAATCGTCTGTGTAAGGTAATGTTGGAAATTTTGATCCATTTTCTAAAATTATCTAGAAACTACTAACTTAATCATGAAGGCTAGAACCTTCTAGCAACATCCACATTGAAGATTGTCTAGAATTGTCTAAAATGGAGTTTGCTAGCTGAATCTAGAAGATTCACATGGGAATGCATGCAAGCAAGCAAAAGCCTAGTATCAAAGAAAATCCTAGAACAAGCTAGAGAAGTCTAGAATCCTCTAAGGCGGTGACTTACGCCTATAAATAGCCTTGTAGTTCATCATTTGAGATGTGAGGTTTATACCTCCACCGGTGTGGAGGAGTAGAGCTAAGATAATTTCTATATCATGAAATATTCCTCCATTACCAAAATATCTTGTACTATCCATTTCCATCAACTAGATAAATTATATCCCATGTTCTTTATCCTTTAATTATCCTATCTTGTCCCTTGTCCATCCTCTACAAAATATACTATACACTTGCACACATTACTAATCAAAAACTATCATCAATACCAAAACCATGCTTCCGCACGCACACGTCCAAAAATTGTTTTTAACAGGTAATAAGGCATGTTGTAAGCTAGGATTGTATGAAGTCATATGCCAATAATACATCATTCGATCGTTTCCTAACAACTTAGCCTTTTAGGACAAACAATTTTTCTTACAATTTGGATGAATTAATGCACGAGGTTGAGCTTGAGCTTGATTCTTGTTTGATGAACACAGTGGGAGCCGCCAAAGTTAGAGTTGGTCGGAGCAGAGATGGTGGACATGCTATTTAAAGCATACGAAGATGATGACGACTGGAATTGTCTACAGCTCCATGCACGGTCCTCCAACGTGCTTGACCATGCAAGGTCAAAACTCTGAATGAACCTATTTGTGACACAGCTCACTCATATTGCAATACACCAAACTGGAAACTGTAACATTAGTAACCATGGAAACACAACTTATGTATATTGGCATGCATTTGTAATGTGACAATCTTGTCTGTTAAACTCCCATGAGGTTAGACAACTCAAGATTTCCTAATTAACTTCCTGTCCAAATTTTAGCATTTGTGATGTGAATCGTTGCGGAAAGATTGTTCTATGAAGGCCCAAATGATGCGAATTGCGAACCTCGACCTCCAATCAAAGACACCACGAGCGAAAGAATTCGCTATCTTGTTCGATAAGTCGAATCGACCATCACAAAAGAACCTTAATTAGGTCAAGTCCTCAAAAGAACAGTAGAAAAGAATCTCTCAACTTTTTCCTCAAAAATAAAATATATCTGTCTCCAAAGAAATTCAGTTAGTCTTATATATATAGGTCTTCTAGCCGCCACACAAACCCTAAAATCAACCCTAGAAATATAATGCGTCATATTCTAGAATATTCCTAAACAATAAGATATATAAATATAAATATTTGACTCGGTCAAATATTTGGTGACCGAGATAATCAAATTGCGCAAGATTTCCACAATTCTTTAAGATTTGATCCAAGGTCATCTCTATGCCAAAGATCACCGAACCATAACGCCAACAGCTTACCTAAATTGCTTGGCCCGCGCTCGAGTAATCAAACCAGTAGGAATAGACAATGGGTCCCTAGCACCTCCTCCTCGATATGGCTCGATGTCCCATCATTCCCTCCCCCGTGCAAAGATTTGCCCTCAAATCATCACTGGCATCGAAAAGAGTCAAGTCAGAAATATTAAATGTGGCACTAACGTCATACTTACCTGGAAGATCAAGCTTGTAGGCATTATTGTTAACTCTTTCCAAAACTATGAATGGTCCATCCCCTCGCGGTAATAACTTAGAATGTCGCTACTCAGAAAATCTCCTTTCCGCATATGAACCTAAACCCAATCGCCAGGTTCAAACACCACTTCCTTGCGCCCTTTGTTGGCTTGCCTTGCATATTGCTCAGTCTTGCGCTCAATATTTGCGCGCGTCTTCTCATGCAACGCCTTGACAAATTCAGCTTTCTTTACTCCATCTAAATTCACACACTCACCAATAGGTAAAGGGGTTAAATCTAACGGAGTTAACGGATAAAACCATAGACAACCTCAAATGGTGTAAATTTAGTAGCAGAATGCATGCTCCTATTATATGCAAATTCAACATGTGGCGGACAATTTTCCCAAGATTTTATGTTCTTTTTAATAATAGCACGCAACAATACCCCTAAATTTCTATTAACTACCTCGGTTTGACCATCGGTCTGTGGATGACAAATAATAGAAAATAACAACCAGTTTTTTCCACAATGTTTTCCAAAAGTAACTAGGCATGCATGCCATGCAAACATACAACCTCCCTAAAGAACAAATCAGCAACATGAGATGCATCATCAATTTTATGACAATGTATAAAATGAGCCATCTTTGAAAACCAATCAACAACCACATAAATAGAATCTCTACCATTCTTAGACCTAGGCAATCCTAACACAAAATCCATAGAAATATCAGTCCAAAGATGCGTTGGAATAGGTAATGGTGTATACAAGCCATGCGGTTTAGTTGTAGATTTCGATTGCTTACAAACAATGCATCTCTCACAGACACGTGTGATATCTCTCTTCATATGTGGCCAATAAAAATGTTCATGCAGCACTTCATAAGTCTTATTAATGCCAAAATGCCCCATTAAACCACCACTGTGCGCTTCTCGCACTAACAATTCACGCAAAGAACACTTGGGCAAACATAGTTTGTTTTCACGGAAAAGATAACCTTCATGCCTATAGAATTTATCAAATGCAGCGTGTTCACATGCTTCATACACTCTCCCAAAGTCATCATCATCAGTATATAAGCCCTTGATATGGTCAAAACCTAGACACTTTGCTTCTAAAATAGTTAGAATCATGTACCTTCGAGAAAGTGCATCGGCTACCACATTCTCGTTACCTTTCTTGTACTTGATCACATATGGAAAAGTCTCGATGAACTCCATCCATTTGGCATGTTTTTTATTCAACTTTTGCTGCCCTTTCAAGTACTTCAAGGTCTCATGATCGGTGTGGATCACAAACTCCTTTGGCCATAAATAATGTTGCCAAGTCTCCAATGCTCGCACTAAAGCATACATCTCCTTATCATAGGTAGGATAATTCAATATTGCTCCACTCAATTTTTCACTGAAATAAGCTATGGGATGGCCTCCTTGCATCAACACGGCTCCAATTCTTGTACCAGAAGCATCGCACTCTATCTCAAAAGTAACACTGAAATTCGGCAAAGATAACAAAGGAGCATTAGTTAACTTATCTTTTAGCAGATTAAATGCTTTATCTTGCTCTTCTCCCCACGTGAAACCCACGTGCTTCTTGATAACCTCAGTTAAAGGTGCGGCAATGGTGCTAAAATTTCTCACAAATCGCTGATAAAAACTCGCCAATCCATGAAAGCTACGCACCTCTCCTACGCTCTTAGGCGTTGGCCATTCACGAATTGCTTTGACCTTTTCTTCATCAACCCGTATACCATCGGCACTAACAACAAATCCTAGAAATACTAATTTGTTGGTAACAAAAGAGCACTTCTTTAGATTAGCGTATAATTGTTCGGCCCTTAAAATCTGCAAGACAGCTCGCACATGCTCAATATGGTCATCAGGGCTTTGACTATATATCAAGATAGCATCAAAATAGACAACCACAAATCGACCAATAAAAGCATGCAAAACATTATTCATAAGTCGCATAAACGTGCTTGGTGCATTACTTAATCCAAATGGCATGACTAACCACTCATATAACCCATACTTGGTCTTAAATGCAGTTTTCCATTCATCACCTTCTTTCATCCTAATTTGATGATAGCCACTTTTCAAATCAATCTTACTGAAAATGCAAGAACCATGCAACTCATCCAACATGTCATCTAACCTAGGAATAGGATGTCAATACTTTACCGTAATATTATTGATTGCTCGGCAATCGACACACATTCACCAAGTTCCATCCTTCTTTAGCACCAACAAAACAGGACGGCACACGGGCTAAGACTCTCTCTCACATACCCCCGTTCCAATAGTTCGCTAACTTGCCACCGAAGTTCCTTTGTCTCCTCGGGATTACTTCGATAAGCGGGTCGATTAGGTAATGGCGCACTAGGAATCAAATCAATTTGATGTTTTATGCCTCGAATTGGTGGTATCCCTCCAGGAAGTTCATCAGGAAAGACGTCTTCATATTCCTGCAATAAAGACACAATAGGACTAGGCAAACTTGAGTCAAGATTGTTAGTAGAAAACAAAACCTCATTGTACAAAAGTACAAGCATTGGTCGGTCTAGAACTAAAGATCTCCTCACCTCACTCGATTTTGCATAAAAATTCTTTTACCTATTTTCTTTTCCCTTGGTTTTTACCTCAAACCTTCTTTCGACCTCTCCTTTTCCTTGCATCTTAGACACACCACGCAAGCCCTCGGATTTCTCACCTTTTCTCTCTCTCACAACTTATCGTTGTAACTTTAACTGATCCTAATACACCTCACTAGGTGTCATTGGTACCAAGGTATAAGTCTTTTGATTCATCACCAATGAATAACGATTAGTATACCCATCATGATGTACCATTCGATCATATTGCCATGGTCTTCCAAGCAAGATATGACCCGCTTGCATAGGAACAACATCACACTGTACCTCGTCCTTGTATCTCCCTATCTCAAATGGAATTCGAACTTGCATCGACACTTTCACCTCACCACTATCATTTAACCATTGAAGTCTATAAGGCCTAGGGTGCTTTGTCGTCTTCAAACCCAACTTATCCACCATAGTACAACTTGCCACATTCGCACAACTACCTCCATCAATTATCATACTACAGATTTTACCATTCACCACACATCTTATATAAAACAAGTTATCTCTTTGTTGGTGATGCTCCTCTTCCTTTACTTGCACACTTAAAGAACGTCTAACCACTAATAAGTCTTCTTTTATAGCCACTTCTCCATCACTACAATCCTCCAATGGTGGCATCTCATCATCCTCTTCTTCCCTTTCACTTTCGGACTCAACAACACCATGTCCAATCATGATCATCACCCTCCTATTAGGGCATTGATTTGCCATATGACCCCTGCCCAAACACTTAAAACATTTAATCTCACGAGTTTTAGTGTTAGGGTTTTCGATTTTACCTGAAGCCGGATTCGTTCCAACTTTATCGTCCCTCTCCTTCTCCTTTGAGGTTTCGGTTTTGGTGTTGTTTCCTCTCCAATTTGGCTTCTCATCTCTTTTCCAATTGGATCTCCAATTCTGATTTGAACCTCCTCCACTCTTGTGATTTCGGTCCAACTTCAATTGCCGCTCAACTTTGATAGCTTTGTCCACCAATTCATCCAATTCAACATAGTGTTGCAACTCCACCACCCTTGCTATGTCTCGGCTCAAACCACTCAAAAATCTTGACATTGTGGCCTCACGATCCTCCACCACATTAACATGAATCATGGCAATCTTCATCTCCTTGTAATACTCTTCCACGCTCTTATTTCTTTGTGTGAGATTTTGTAACTTTTGAAACAAATCTCGATGGTAATGACTTGGTACAAAACACCTCCTCATCACTGCTTTCATCTCATCCCACGTCTCTATCGGTCTTTCACCATTGCGTCTCCTACTAGCCATAAGTTGATCCCACCAAATTATAGCATAATCGGTAAATTCAACAGCTGCAATTTTTACCTTTTTGAGCTCAGAGTATCATTGGCAATCAAATACCATCTCCATACGTTTCTCCCATTCTAGATACGTATCGGGATCATTCTTCCCTTGGAAAGAAGGAATCTTCATCTTGATATTTCCAAGTTCATTATCTTCTCGGGGTCTAAACCCTCAAGCTCCATTCCACCTTCCAAATCGAGCATCTCGATCATCCTCCTTGTCAGCCTCATCATCATCATAATGCCGCTGCCTTCTATGTCGTGTTCTAGAGGTGTCTCGCTGATGTTGCGGCCTTCCCCGAGGTAGCTCTCGGTCACCATCAACCTTCATGTCATTCCCCATCATTCGGCCACTAAGCTCCTCCACTACGGCCCTTAATTGCTGGATGCTTTCCACGAGCGCTTCATCCCTTCGTATGGAGTCAACCTCCCTTTGATTCACACTTTCTTCGCGCAACATATTTTAGACTTGCAAGTAAACATTAGTCACAAAAATCCTCACCAATCGCTCCCTCACCCTCACGTGTTTCTCTCAAGGTGTTTGTCACTCCCCTCGTGTTTAACTCAAGTCTAGGCTTTTTCCACCATCAATTAAGCTTACACACTTTTGCCTTTTTCCTCTCATTTTCTTTTTTTCACAAGCTCTTTATTGGACTCAAAACCTGTCTCTCAACCCCCTCATGACAATCAATCAAACTAATCAAACAAGATTAGATCACTATTGATTTTGTTTCAACAAGTAACAATTTCAAACCAACAAGTACAACTTTCGAAATTCCAATTGAAACGCAAATCACTACTGATTTTGTTTCAATTCAGTCTACTAACAAACGAGTCGCCTTCTTGATTTTATTTTTTTGTTCGGATAATTTTATTTTTTGCCGAATCTGTTTTTTTTTTCTCTTGCGCACTTTTTTTTGTGTACATTTTCTTTCTCTTTTTTTTTTTTTTTTTACAAACTCAGATACAATTTAAGATGCTAGAAAAGAACATTTAAAACTAACAGCAAACAACTACGTATGGAAGCACAAAAGCAATTGGATCCCTAAATTAGCTAGAACCGAAACCCTAGCTCAATAAATCTCAAATTGTTGAATATCAACAGAAAATTAAAGATAAATAGACCTTGTAGAAGCAAGCTCTAATACCAACTGATGTGAATCGTTGCGGAAAGATCGTTCTACGAAAGCCCAGATTATGCGAATTGCGAACCTTGACCTCCAATCAAACCTGTGATTAGCAACCTCGGTATGAACGTGACCCGTTGACGAACGCGTGTCAACCAACCAACGTTATAGACGTCACGAGCGAAAAAATTCGCTATCTCGCTCGATAAGTCAAATCGACCGTCACATTGATTAGGTCAAGTCCTCAAAAGAACAGTAGAAGAGAATCTCTCAACTTTTTCCTCAAAAATAAAATATATCTGTTCCCAAAGAAATTCAGTCAGTCTTATATATAGGCCTTCTAGCCACCACACAAACCCTAAAATAAACCCTAGAAATATAAAGAGTCATATTCTAGAATATTCCTAAACAATAAGAGAGAGAGAGAGAGAGAGAGAGAGAGAGAGAGATATATATATATATATATATTTGGTGATATACCCCGAACCCCGAGCGCGTATCCCTAGTTCGGCGGTCTTCCTTCTCGCATTGCTGTGCATCGTCTCACCCCATTGAGCACGGAACGTCACTACGTCGACGTCTTTTCCGGGAGCATAGGGTCCGGAATCTATCGTGACCGCTTCCCTTTAACAAGGGGTATCGCAAGTAGGGATAACGTCCAGCTCAGCCCGGACGATTTCTCATTGTCATCACATGATCACTCAAATATGGCCCAGGGCACCGCGCATTGCACTCAAATGCTTCAATTAAAATGGTGACCTCCTTTTCTTCGTATTAGAAATACGCATGAAAATAGTCGTGTGGCATACACGGTCAACTCGACCCGAAAAATTGACATTCTTTCTTTTTAAAATCCCATTATTTTATATAGTATATAAAACCATTTTCGATGTTAAAATCCGACACCCGGGATTTTCTCGAGTAAATATTGAAAATTCACAATTTTTGGAATTAAATACCAAAAATCCAATCATCACTCAATTTGCATAATTTAACACTCAATTGCAGAAATTAACCACACCATTGCAATCAGCACGAAATTCCGGTTACGCCATCCCGGCCTAATTTCCGGAAAAATAATTAATAAATAATTAATTTCGAAAAATACTAACCTAGGCCAAAATTATTAAATTAAATACCAATACGGACCCGGAAAATTCTCGAACCCTTCTAGATAAATAACACAATTTAAATAGGCCTTAGCTAAACCATGCTAACCACCTAACATGCTCAATTAAATAATTAAATCACTAATTTAATCTAACTAACCACCTAATTCCTAATTAAATAAATCAAAACACCCCTTAGCCTCAAAACCTACTAAGAAGAGTTTAGAGTATAAACTCACCGGTGTATCGCGAAAAACCTGGTCACCGCAACGACGACGCAACGGCCGAAATTTTTAATTTTCGGTGGTGTCAAGAAACTCTCGAGCCGGGCCTAAAACGGGCCAACAAATCTCAGCCGGCTGAGATTTGTTTTCAACTTGGGTTGTTGGTCGCGGGCTTGGGCCTTCTTCGCGGGCTTAAAGGACTGAAACTTGGGCTTCAAATGGGCTTGTTTCTTGGGCCAACTTCAAGACTGAAAATGGGCTGAAGATGGGCTTGCAGCTGGATATTGGTGGATCACGTGGGCCTGTTTCTTCACTGAGCTGCTAGATTGAAGCTTGAAGTTGGGCTGACCGAAGCTTGTAGATTTGCTGGCTTCAAACGATGGCAGGGAATTGGGCTGGGCCGAACAACAGGAGCTGGTGGAGATCGACGGTTGTGGAGCTGCTTCGTTGAAGCTGTGAAGACGAAAGCTGCTGGGGAAGGAGTTTCGCTGGCGCTATTTGCGGTCAACCGAGGGCCTTCGGTGGCCTTGAAGATTGACTGGAGGAGACAACCGATGGTGGAGAGGGCAGGCGATCGTGGCAGCTGCTTCAGTGCTGGACAACGCACAAACCGAAGGAAGAATGAAAGGCAGCTGGCAAGTCAACACGGGGCTCCATCGCAAGAAGATTGACTCGGTTTATGGGGGGCTTCACTGGCATCCGATCGCTGGAGATGAGATGGATGCGTGGAGCTGGCTTGGCAGGAGCGGGTGTTCGCGAGCAGCTTGAACACGTGGAGAAGAAGACGTCGCTGGCTCGAGTGGTGGAGGTGACGAGAAGAAAATGAAAGTGAACTAGAACCAGAGGGCGTCGCGTAAAGAAGACTAAGGGCGGTCTTGGCGACGTGGAGGGAGTTGTTCCGCGGCAATAGAAAGGGAAGCACGGTTGTGGGAAGCAGCTGGATTGGAGGAAAGAAGTCTTCAATGTTATCCTCCCAATTGATTGCTTGTCCCCCCAAAGGCTCACACAAATATCCAATGTTCCCTTAAAATACTTTCTTGTAATAAAATCCACAAAATCATTCAAAATGATGCCAAAATATTGCTGCCCTTGCTAATTCCGAATTTCCCAAGTTTTGGTCTTCAATTTCTTCAATAAATTCCCAACTTCGACGTCCGATTTTGATGTAGTAAAATCCCATATAAAATTCTACGAGTCCCCTTGCCAAATAAATCGATTTGCAAATCGAAAATCTCTTCAATTCGGCCAATCCAAATTTCCATTTATTTTCCGCGACGTCCGAATCGGATTTCCGTAAAATCTCAAAATCTCTGAAAATTTCTCGGAGGATGAGTCGACGTCCCTAATATAGCTCGTGACACAACAGAACTTTCAATTTCTGAAATCGGGTTCAAATAAGCGGTTAATTTCATTCCGGCGCGCTTTTAGCGTGACCTAGTCTACTGGGTCACTTTTAGGAATTTTTGGTGCAATTGACCCGTGATCGATTTATCTCGAGTCACAAAGTACATCTTCGACACATTAGCGACTCTCGGTTGTCGTGAAAATCTCGAGGTTTCAAATACGGACACAAGGTACCCAAAACGTCGAAAATTAATTTAGTGCGATCGGTGAGAATTTTGCAATCAAGTGGAATCACCCACATTCCCGATCACATATCTCACCAAATCGACCTATCTCGATTTCGATCGATTTTGACAAAGTGCCGCAATGACCCTTGTAGATCGACACGGTCGAGCAGTCGATTCCTGTTCGAATTCTCAAATCCATTGCATTTAGATTCCTTAATTGATTCCCCAGATAGACCAGTTATCTCGTGAGTGGCCAACTCAGAGAATAGCACTATAGACACGTCGACGAAAAGCCCGATTTATTTAATTGAAAACAATTCAAAAATTTGGTGACACAGATAATCAAATTGTGCCAAGATTTCCAAGATTCTTCAAGATTCAATCCAAGGTCATCTCCACACCAAAGATCATAAATCATGACGCTAACAACTTGCCTAAATTGCTTGGCCCGCGCTCGAGTAATCAAACCAAAGAGGGAATAGACAATGGGTCCCTAGCACGTCCTCCTCGATATGGCTCAATGTGCACATCAATTTGAGGCGCACTTTCCCCTCTACGAATAACGTTGCCCTCTAAAACTACAAGCAACGAAGAGGAATAATTGATGTTAATGCATCTAAAGATAGAAGAGTGCAATATCTATGTTGAATTTCCACTGCACAAGTACTCCTCAATGCCAACTTCAAGGCTAAGCCAGGACATTATCAAGTTTTCTAGAGATGAAAATCCAAAGAATACCAGCAGTTGCTGAGAAGAAGATGAAATCAACAGCAAAAGAAAAAGATTAATTTATTTGTTTCTAAAATAATAAATGTGAGCTTGGACAGTTCCGCAAAATTGAAACCCCAAACTCGATTGTACAAATAAATAAGGAATACACTAGATCAATCCATTTTGAAACAAGCTCGCATTCTAGGCCCGAAAGCGGCACGACAATTGTCAGTGACTCAAGCAAAGTCTATGCTCAAGCATTTAGATCCTCGAACAAAGTCACAACCATTGCACCCACAAATATGCCTTCAAATAGACAAACATCCAAAATACAAGTTTAGCTTCAGGTTGTCGTCTTTGTGGCCAATACACGCAACTGAGCATTATTTGGAAGACATAGGAAAGTGCAGGTATTGCTCCCCAAAATAAGAAAGTACTGCTCCACCAACGCTTTCAAATTAGAGTATCTTATCTTAATTTCTCTGGAGAAACTTAATAGTAAATACACAGGCAGCTTTTTCCTAACCTTAAAATGGAACTACACTTAGGGTGCGCATGGTAAAATTTCTTGGCTGGACAAGAGTTTTTTTTTCCAAAAATAATTCTTTTCTATTTCTACTACGGTTAACAGTTTCTGAGCAAAAGAACCCGTTTGATAATTGCACAAAATTTATACTCTTGGAATAGAAAAAGAATAGAAATACGTTTGGTAACGCAACGATTCTTTTTGTATTTATTTTTTTTATTTGTTTTTATTCTTTTATTTGTTTTTTATTTATTTTTTTTTTTTTTTTTATTCTTTTATTTGTTTTTTATTCTTTTTTTTGTTTTTATTTGTTTTTTATTCTTTTTTTGTATTTATTTGTTTTTTATTTTTGTTTTTTATTTGTTTTTTGTATTTTTTTTTGTATTTTTTTTTTTATTTGTTTTTTATTTGTTTTTTTTTGTATTTATTTTTTTATTTTTTTTTTTGTATTTATTTGTTTTTTATTTGTTTTTTTGTATTTATTTTTTTATTTGTCTTTTTTGTATTTATTTGTTTTTTATTTGTTTTTTTGTATTTATTTGTTTTTTATTTTTGTTTTTTGTACTTATTTGTTTTTTTTTGTATTTTTTTTTTTTTTTTTTTTGCGTTTGTTTTTTATTGTATTTATTTGTTTTTTTGTATTTATTTATTTTTTATTTGTTTTTTTGTATGTATTTTTTTTTTTATTCTTGTTCACGATTGGCGGCCGGCGACCGATGGCGGTGGCGAGCGATGGTTGGCGGTGGCTCCGAACAGTTGGAGGTGGCCATGGCAAGAGAGAAATAAAACAAAAATAAAAAGGAAAATTTGTTTATTTCTAGAAATTGTTCCCGGGACAAGAAGCAATTTTTTTTTGTTTCTCGTTTCTATTCCGGGCTAACTTTTCTATTCCGGAGAATATAAATCAACTTGGCGTTACCAAACATGTTTCTGTTCTTTTTTTTGTTCCGGGGAAGCCTACCTCAAAACAACAAAGCTTAGACTTCATAAGTTTTGAACTTGGATCCGATTTGAAGACAACAAAGCAGCAACATCCTGAGATGGCTTTGGCAATTTTTTTCACGAAAACTTTACGCTCATCCACATTCTCAAACAATTGCTTCCGGAGGACACCATGCAAACGCCCAAAGAGTTGATCCTTTAGGGATTCAAATGCCAAATCCAACCTCTCCAGCTGCTCCATCGCATTCACATTATACATGAATAGCCCATAGTAGAGGTCAAAGCTATCACCCGCCGTGTTCTCCACCAAATTTAACAAAGTCTCATAGCCTTTCGTGTTGATCGGGGTGGACTCCAACCGTAGTTTCTCCAAAGTCCTCCCCATTGTGTGCGTGATAAACTGTGACCCAGCTGCATGCCAATCATGTTCAGCACAACTCATCTCCACCATCAGACACCCTTCCTGTGCAAATATGCCCAAAACTGGTCACATCGTGCTTGTCTTAACTCATCACTCCCAACCCTAACTTGATCATAAACAAAGGAAAGACCATTCCATCCATTCTTGCCGCTCTCGGGTCCGAACATTGGGTGTGTGCAAAGAATATCAAAATCTATTGGCAAGTTCTGGAGAAACAAAACCCTCGGAAATTCCTTCACTGAAAGTACATCGACGAACAAAGTATTCCTTTTCAATCTTTGGAGAGGCAATGACTTAAGAACACTCTCTGTGGACAAAATTGAGCTGCAAAGAAGAATCACGTCTGGATGCTCTTCACAAAGATCATCTGCATTAGAAAAGAAAGAAACCCCCAACCTTTGAGCTGCCTCAGAGTAATCGGATCGAGAATAAGCTATAACCGTGTGACCTTGGCGGACCATGGTCTTTGCTAGAAACCGGCCGAAGTTTCCAAATCCCACAATGGCAATCTTGAGGGGAGACCTATCTTGAGAATTGCTGGCGCTAGGCACTGGATGGCTGATTGATGGAGCAACATCTTGGAATCTGATGCTTTAGAGAAAAATTATGAATGAGATTCTACATTGCATGAATTTTCTAGAAGAGGTAAAATGATCTTACAAATCTTTCAGCAAACACAAGAAACAACCAGGGTTTCCTTACATTAAGTATATCTCATTTGTTCCACAGAGTAAACAGTGAAAATGGGAACATTAGTGGCAACTGGCTATCAGTTTTGAGGTATATCAAATCATTAAACCATAACACTAGACTTCATTCTCACTGCCACAACTCAAAAGGGAACAGCATAATGCCTAAAAAACTTTGCACTGGCAGCTTTTATACTGCTCTGGTGAAAAGCAGAGAATATACAGTCAAATGGTCAAGGATAAGCGATATAACTGAACAAGATAAGTTCCCACAGCCAAAACAACAAAACCATTTATGAGCAAAATCATACCCCTTTGATCTTGAAGCAGCCGCACCATTTGTAATATTCGTCAGCGCCTTGTAATTCTCTGGCGAGACGGGCTCTGTCTTGGCACTTTCAACCAACTGCTTCCTCACCACATCGTGTAACCTTCCAAACAGCTGCTTCTTCAATGCCTCGAAAGCCAAATCCAACCTCTCCAACATCTCCAACGAGTTCTCATTATACATGAACAACCCATGGTACAAATCGAAGCTGTCCCCTGCAGTATTATCCACCAGATCTAGCAGCTTTTCGTACCCCTTCGTATTAATCGGCGTCGATTCCAAATCCAACTTCTCCAGAACCCTCCCGACCGTGTGCGCAATGAACTGCGATTCGGCGGCACTCTTATCGTGCTCGGCGCAGGTCATCTCCACCATATTACACCCCTCCCTCGCGAAGATTTCTAGAAATTTCTCGGCCCTCGAAATCCTCGATTCCTCATCGCCAATCCTAACCTTCTCGTACACAAAATTAAGCCCGCTCCATCCATTCTTCCCACTCTCAGGTCCAAACATCGGATGCGTGCAAATTATATCGAAACCGCGAGGCAGAAGCCGAACGAGCAAAGTTTTCGCGAACTCTTTTACCGACAAGACGTCGACGATCAGCGTGCTCCGCTTCAGTCTCTGCAAAGGCAACGCCTTTACGACTTGCTCCAGCGAAATGATGGAGGTGCAGAGCAAGATGACGCCCGGGTGCTCCTCGACCAGGTCGTCCGCGTCGCGGAAGAACGTGACGCCGAGCTCGCGGGCGGCGTCGGAGTGGTCGGATCGCGAGTGGGCGAGGACGGTGTGGCCCTGGCGCGCGAGGGTCTTGGCCAGGAACTGCCCGAAGTTGCCGAAGCCGACGATGGCGATCTTGAGCTCGCCGCGCGATTCGGAACCGGCGGAGAGCTCGGGCTCGCGGTCGAACGGCTGGGCGGCGTCGACGGACTGGACGCGGAGGCGGCGGAGGCGGAGGCGGGAGGAGGAGAGAGATTGAAGGGATTGCAGGCGCGGGGCGGGGAGGGATTGGGACTGAGGGAGAGGAGAGAGATCGCGACGGAGGTGGCGGACGGACGGCGGCGGCGGCGGCGGCGGCAGCGGGGGGACTAGGAAGCTTTGCAGAGGGGAGAAGAGGAGCGGCATGTCGAAGACACGCGTTAAAGCTCTTTGCGAGGGAGAGGGAGGTTTTTGAAACGAAGTTTGTCTGATTTCTACCAAATTTTATAATGGGGAGAATTTTAAGAAAATACATTTCTAAGATAAAGACTTGAAGTGAATTTTACTTTAAATGGAAGTTCGAACTAGTCTTAATTATTTCAAATAAAAACCTGAAAATGACTTTGATCATTTCAAATAATGACTCGACCTTGGTAAAGAGGCCGTCCCTTGCCTCGGGCCAGCGCAGGCCAACCTCGCAAATGGCCCCCGGGCAAGGGTCACCATGCCTCCCTCACCTAGCCCTTTGTGGGCATCGCCGACACCCGGTCAGCCTCTAGCGAAGAGGAAGAAGAAGAACCAAGGAAAAAAAAAGGAAAAAGAAAAGAGGAAGAAAATGGGGAAAATAACAAATGATGAAAATAACCTTGACTGTTAGAAAATTAGGTCCTTATTTGAAACGGACATAGCCAAGGCCCTTATTTAAAACAAATATAACAATTTCAAGTTATTATTTAAACAATATCCACTTCAGATTCTTATTTGAGAAAGTGAAGGTACTGTTCTTATTTGAAATAAAGTCCACTTTGAACTCTTATTTGAGAAAAATAGGGCATTTCAAATCCCTTTTTGGAATTTCAACTTCTTATTTAAAATAATATCCACTTCAGATTCTTATTTGAGAAAGTAAAGGCATTGTCCTTATTTGAAATAAGATCCATTTAGATCTCTTATTTGAGAAAAAAGATGGCATTTCATATCCTTTTTTTTTGGAATTTCAACTTCTTATTTAAAACAATATCCACTTCAAATTCTTATTTAAGAAAGTAAAAGCACTGTCCTTATTTGAAATAAGATTCACTTTAAAAAATATGGCATTTCATATCCCTTTTTGGAATTTCAACTTCTTATTTAAAACAATATCCACTTCAGATTCTTATTTGATAAAGTGAATGCACTGTCCTATTTAAAATAAAATCCACTTTGAACTCTTATTTGAGAAAAAAGATGGCATTTCAGATCCTTTTTTTGGAATTTCAACTTCTTATTTAAAACAATACCCACTTTAGATTCTTAGTTGAGAAAGTGAAGGTACTATCCTTATTTGAAATAAGAATCACTTTGAACTCTTATTTGAAAAAAAAAAAAAAAAAAAATAGGGCATTTCGGATCCTTTTTTGGAATTTCAACTTCTTATTTAAAAAAATATCCACTTCAAATTCTTATTTAAGAAAGTGAAAGCACTGTTCTTATTTGAAATAAAATCCACTTTGAAATCTTATTTGATAAAAAAAAATGGCATTTCATATCATTTTTTGGAATTTTTCCTTTAAAAGGCCAATATGATGAGCTTTTAAGGAGAGAAATTGCCCCTTAGCTTGGGTTATAAAAGATTAATATTCTAATTGAGGAGATATTTATGTCCCCATCATTTGTAAACTACGAAAGAAAATGTTGTTCAAAGTTCTAGAAATTAATCGGGAGAATGATACAAATAGTCCATGAACTTTAATGCAATGCTCAATTTTAAACAACAAAAGAAAATGTCGCTCGAAGTTTTAGAAATTAATTTGTAGCACTCTGACATGCTCGTTGGCTAGTGAGACTCTTGAGCAAGCATTTTTATGAAATTAATAAGTATATGATACTTCATTTTTTAAAATTATTAACTAGACATCATGTAGAAAATGGCAAAAGTAGTCCTTGAATCATAGCTTAATGCTTAATGTGATTCTCGAATTTTTAATTTATTTAATGTGAACCATAAATTTTAGCTTAATTTATAATGCGAATGAATTTTCATTACATATTCGATTTAATTTTTAGATGAGTTTTGCTAACATAACAATTCCGAGGTATCGTGAAAATAACGGTCTATTACGAGTCACAAATTCGTGAAAAATAGGTCATGCAATAATTTATAATTATTTACAATTTAATTTCTTATAATTCAAAATAAATTATTATTCTCATTATATATTAAAAATTGTCACAAAATCATCTACCGTATCCAACATTAGCAAAGTCAACCTGGGGAGCTGGCTAATGCATGCATCGGGGAGCGTCCGTGATTGGCGGCACATTTGGCACGTGGGGTGGCGGCGGGCCACTGGTGGGTCCGGGAGTACGGCTTGTCCTGTTTCCTTTGCGGCGAACGGCCGCCGTTTGGTGCGAGAATTCCTAGAATCGATGTGGAAAGAGAAAGGGAGAGGGGAAAAAGAGAGGGGGAGGGCCCATTTTCACTGTAAATTTTGAGTATGAAAGCCTACATTAATTTCGGTCGTCTTCATACTTAGAGGACGGTCTTATAATCACGAGGTCCAGGCGATACCCGGCGGAGGTAAAAATGTGAAAAAAAATAAATAAATAAAGAAGAAAAAAATAATTCCTAAAATTGTAAAAAAAAATTGTAACAATTGTGAAATAAGATGGCCGATACTAATTAGATTGTCACGTTAGCAGTTTCGACTTAAATTGACTAGAATGACTATATCCACAAATCACGAAAGAGTTTAGGACTAAATTGATAAATTATCAAAAAATTTAAGATTAAATTGGTATAATTGAAAATTTTAAAATTATATTAGCAAAATGTCAAAAAGTTTTGGACTGAAATATCATAATTAGATTATTTATAACTGGATTGACCGTCATACAATAAGTTCATGATATTTTAGACAATTTTCCCTAGTCGAGGAATATTGTACATATCTTTACTCTTTCAATTTTTTCTTGAATATTCCTATGAGTAAATATACAATTATGTAGTTTATGTTGATTGATTTTTACTTTGTGCTGTATCTTTAACCAAAATCTTAGGGTTCACACATTTTGACTCTTTCTTTAAATTTGAAATTCCCACGGTACACAATTGTTGATACATAAATTCAAATATAATTTTCTTTTCATAATTCTCTCAAATTTGAATAATTAATTAGATTCTGACGGGATATTGCTTTTGCTTAAGTATGAATAGATAAGCCCGGATTTTGGTAGGGAAGAAAGAATTGTGTTTGATTTATATATTTTAAGTGAAAACCCATTTTTGTCTCACTTTTAGATTTCCTAAACTCTCTCTCTCTTGTATCCACTCATTTCATATATAGTTAATGATTTTCTTGCTCTCTTCTCACTCTTAAACTTCATAAATTATCTTGAATAACTTCATAGATGACCTTGAATTCTATTATTAAGCACTCACCGATTTCATACGTTATTATTTTTTATATACGCATAATTACCTAATTACACGCAAAACACTTGTCTTATCCCTATTATTTGATTAAAAATATAAATGAATGACATGTTAACACACATCTATCCCCATGTGTACCAAGTCTGGCGTAGGGAGGGAAGAATGCAGAGCAAATGTCAGACGAACAAAACAAATTTGCGAGTATTATTGGCAAAAGAAAAATCGAAGACAAATACCCTTTTTGCTCTTTTGTTCAACGTTACATTTAATTTGTGAGTTTATTTTTTTAATTCGTCAGGACTTATCGTAAAAGGCTTAAATTATGTAAATGAGATGACCAGCATGATTAGACTTGATTGGGACACGGTCGACTTGGTGCCGAACACAAATTGTGTAAATAGATCTTGACAATAACTCTTGCCCCTACTAAGGCACATTGATGTTTGTCACCATCACTTGGAGTTAACACAAATAGTAATAAAGATGATTAGCTATGCAATTGTCTTCTCCTTGAATGATCAATTATTAAAAATCTCAATTAAGAGTTGTTTTTGCTACGAACCACATCCAATTACCAAAGAAAATTAGGGACGGATCCCGATCCCTAGAAAAAATAATAATTAAACTGTATACAGATATTAGTTGCATTTTTCATACATTACTAATCCCACAATTTGCATTGGACCGGCAGTGAATGGACTAAGATGGACTAAAATGAAAGGTTTTGACCTTACCAAGGAGCACATAGGGGCCGAAATTTGCCCTATAAAAACCAAGTTGGAATAATTGATTTCTTATATATTAGACTCAAAAGAAAATTCATTTTATTTTATGAAAATTCGACTAGAGGAATAGTCAAAAAAACTTCCTAAAGTAGAATTGTTGCGGAATATGAACAAGCGAATCGGATAAAATAGTCGGAAGGAAGGAAAGGAAATCGGACATCGGATTTACGTGGTTCGGTTCAAATATCGGAACCTACGTCCACGGAGAGAGCAGTACGGAATTCCACTATAGAAACAAGTGATACACCGAAGATTACAATCACTCGAGCACTCAAACACACTCTCAGTATTTCTCAGCCCCAAACAACCAAATAACTCACATGGTGTTTAGCCCATCATAATTCCTAGTGAAACCCCACTCAATGAATTAAACAAATTTTACTCACAAGAATTTAACTGGCTAAAACACTCGGGTATAATTACAACGAAAAAATCCTTTTTCTCTCTCAAAGTCAACAATGATGGCATCAAAAGTCCAACCTGCAAAGATGAGTAGAAGACAACAAAAGAAAGCCACACATAATTAGCCTCTTCACGCTTGCGGCTCATAGATCCGCATGCAATCTTCTTTTGACAATTTCGGCTGATCAATTCACATGCGCTGCTTTGACTCAGCACGTGATCGAGTTCATGTGTTCTCATTAATCCGGTTTCATTCAACGAGCACAAACTCGAAACATATTTTCAACAAGAATGATGAGAATAGGAAATAAAAAGCCCTAAAGCTAGGAGGGGTCACCAGAGAACTGTCATGCTTGGAGCATGTATGCTGAAACCGACCGAGCTAGAGCATATTTGAATTAGAAATTGTATAGCCTGCACTTGACATGCCTGAGCTGTTATGGAGGGTGAAGGCCTGCTTTTAATTTACATACCAAAAATATGTATGACTTGAAGTCGAAAGGGAAAGATATTGCTGTGTTTTGCAAGAATCATGAAAGCATACAGCTTCGAATGCTTTCTAATGTACATGCACGGGTTCAATGTTGGGCAAAAATGGAATCTCAAATGCAAAATGCAAAGCAATACCTAAACAGTTAAAACCCAAGTCATTCGAAGCCCGCGCTAATATGTTAATTCTTTGATATACCATTGAGTTAGCCTAGGGTTCTGCTCTCAAACTTGTGGCCTTTAGATTATCTTATAATGGATGCTTGCCATTGACTTTGCCCCATGTGATGTTACTGCATGTTTACCATTGTTGTCATTGTTTTTCTGTTGAAGGCTTACAACCACTTAAAAAGCAGATCTCTATGTAAATCCACGGGGTGATATTTCATTCCTATCTTATCCACTTCTATTATGATGTTCTATGTATCAGTTGACTGCGAGTACAATAGTTGAGTGGCACATTTTTTTTTTTTTAATAGAGCATTTACATGGCCTGTCCTTAACATGATATCAAAGCTTTTGGGGTCCTAAGATGCCAAAGAAGCCGAAGAAAAGGAGGCGGATTTTGGCTGAGGACGGTCCAGGTGGGTATGTAACTGACTTTTGTTGTCATTATTATTATTTTTTTTGGTAAGGCAAGTAATTAATATAATGGGGAAATGTCAAACTGTACAACCAAACGGCTCCAAAAACCATGCTCATTCTGAGTGTAAAAGAGCCGAGGAAAAAACCAAAAGGCAACAACCAAATGGAGAGCCAGGAGCCAAACGGCAAACGCCAGGCAAACCAACCTAGCAACCCACAAGACACCTAGCCAAGCGATCTAGAATCAGGTGAAGAGAAAATAATAGGATCCAATTCCCACGAGCGTTGCATCTGCCTGTTTCTAGTGGAGTCCTCAACATTCTTGTAGGTAATAACTTTATCCTTCACGACCTTGATGAGATGATTCTTCATGGCCGGAACAGAAAGCGGCTCTCCCCTAAACAAAATATTGTTCCTATTCCTCCAAATGATGTGGACTTCTGCTGTCATTTATTTCTTCCCTTTGCCACATTTGATGCTTGTCGACGTAGATGCCTTCTAGTGATATTTGGCATATCTTGTCTTTGATTGGTTTTTGACCGTTGTCTCTTGTGCTGTCCTTGATTCATGCTTGTCGGTCTATCTGACTGAGATGCCCTCATAGTGAAAACCAGAATTTGGCAAATTCGGTGTTGCCCATCAATGATAGGTCCACCGGGTAGCCTGTAGCCTGTTGGGTTTTGCTCTTTCGGGTTTCAGATTTTTGTTTCTGTTATGCGGCTAATTCGACCCGACATTCTAGTTGGCCGACTTCGAGGGTCGATGCTGACCGGTGTGACATGATTGGAGAATGCTTCCGAGGGTTTCCTAGGAACTCCAGCCATGTGGTCGGATAGCATCGATTGACATACACGTGACTTCTTTCTTCTTGATTTTCCTGGGAGCATGAAGACGCCGATGCCTTACCATCAATGCAAAACAATCTTATCGAGGTCACTTGAATAAGTACACGGATTCGAATCGAGATTTATCTACATTGGAATCACCTCCCTTGACCGTACCTTCGTGTGCCTACTTTAACTGCCGCCGCGAACATGGGCAAGCTCCTCAATCAATCAATCCAACCAATTCCTTTATGGGACCATGTAGTAACCCTGTGAATTCCATCTCCTATCACCATCACGATGATAACCGATGTGATCGGGGGCGACAACCGACAGACATCCGATTCACCTGACAACAATGTTGGTTCAAGGAAGAAATTGGATTGGAATGGAATGGAATGGATGCTAGGATTCTTAAGAGTGAGAGGAGGATGATGAGCTAGGAAGCACCGATACTTTCTGGGAGCCTTCGTGTTGTGTCGAATACTCGGTCAACACGTGTTGGAAAATCCGACACCTAGTCAATTTTTCCGACACTCTTCGATACTCGAATCAAATTCCAATATGCAAGTTCCCAACACACGATTCTGATATGCGAGATCAATTTTAAAAACTTTCAATAAATGAAGGGTCAATATATATATAATAAAAATCAATAATAAAAAAAAACAAATTAGGAAAGAATAAAAACCTAATATTTTATTCTCTTCTCTTTTTTTTCTTTTTTCTTTTTACATGTGATTATTTTTTACTTATTTTTTTTTCTTCCCAAGTTTTATGGATTTATTGAAATGGAGTTGAATTTGTTAAATTGAAAAATGAATGATATTAATAAATGGTGGATTAATGTTTTTAGTGTAAATTTCTTATAGGATTTATTATTTATTTATTTGTGAATTTGAATCAAATTAATTTGATTGAAATAATCATAAAATAATAGTTTATTACTTTATATATAAAATATACATTTAATATATAACATGTCATAATTCTTTATTTTTTTTAAAAAAAAAAAAAAAACAATGTGTTGGCTTGTCGTGTCATGTCGTATCGTCGCTTGTTGCGTATTGGTGTCGGTGCTACTTAATTGATGAGGGAGGATATAAATAGTGATGGAATTGTATTTTAGATAACATACGTTTTTTTTTATATATATTTTAAGGGTCCCACCGTTGGAGAAGAAGCGATCCAGCAATCTTCTTTCCAAAATACTAAACTTTCTTCACTGTGAATCAATAAATAAATAAATAAATAAAAATCTGTGTAATGTTAAAATTTTGTAATCCTATAGTGATTTTATCTGGATATGGATTTCGCTTGTTGCTTTTCTTCAAACTCTTATGATGTTTCAGGTAAGATATACCAGATGCCCATAAGGTTATCTACAGATCAACAGTTGGTAGTGGGATTCGAACCCTCGTTTTAATTTATGCAAATAAGTATTTTAGCTCCATTAATAACATGCTCTTGACCAAATATTTGTGCCCAGCTCATCTTGTAGCCGTGAATTTCCCTCCATCTTCACAAGATCGAAATAATCTGCACCTTTCCTAATATTACTTTTCTTGTATCCAGCTAGCCGAATTCTTAAAGAATATGCTACCCCCGCTTTCCAATTTCTGATACTAGATCACAAATCTTTCCTAGTTTGTCTACATTTTGTGCCCTGGCTTAGTCCAATTAATTTCATTAAGCTCAGAGCCTACCTACTCAAGTCAATCCAATTATAATGCGATCTATAACGAGTTCATTAATACTAGATAATAATGCTCTTAGTATGCAAATTAATAATATATATGTTTAGGGGTCGGGACTAATTCCTAATATTCATATAAAATCTAAATGAGATCACTAAAATTTAAGTGTCAGTATCCATCTTTAAGAAAAATCGATAGATAGTTAAAAAGAAAGAAAAAGTGGAAATTGAATGTCGCAACGTGTCGCCACTAACCACCGGGTTCGCCCAACACAAATACCCACCTATTGTGGGTTTCGACTCGTGTAGAATAGGAATAGAGTAGGACTCGTGGAGAACTCAGAGCAATAATTTTTCGTAACTTTTTGGGAATTATTATCGGATACTAATTAGATTTATTTCTATTTTATCCACAGTTTAGAATGTGTATCGTCCTCTTTTGAATTTTGAAGATAAGCCAGAAAAATTTTCGGGGTTTAATCTTTATGCTGATTGGAGCTATTTGTAATATATATAATATCTATATAGTCTCTTCTATTGTTTTGCCAACCTAAACCCTTCATCGGCATCAAACAGCCGAAGGCAAAAGCTTGAAGAATCCTCCATTCATGGCCAGGATCGAGTTCTCCGCCAATCCAACTCCCCTACAGAAACGTCCACGACCAAATCCTCCTTCCGATCAAGATGAAACCCGACACTCGGTGGACTACATTAGCAATTTGCCGGACGCCATAATCCTTCATATCTTCTCCTTCTTGACCACAAAAGAGAACATCAAAACCAGTATGTTGTCCACGCAATGGCGGTCTAAGTGGACTGCTAATCCACATATATCTTTCTCTTTGCCCTTCTGCCATGATAGTATGAAGTTCCAGAATTTCTTGGCTTTCATGAAAGAGGTGCAGTCACGCTGCACCGCAGTTAAGGTGAAGAGCTTCCTCTTAGATGTTGCTTGTCTCGCCTCCTCCTCCCACCAGAGAAGGACTCTCAGGGGGAACCGCTCTGCTATTGCTATTGTGCCTGTCATTAATAGTTGGCTCCAGTTCGCTGTCAGACACAATGTCGAAGAGGTGTCGATCACCCTGCGCAACGACAACAATTATGAGTTGCCGCAGCTCCTTTTCCGCTGCCCTACGCTGGTGAGTTTTCACGTGTGCCATTGCCGTATTTCGATGATGGTTGCCGTGAAGTGGCCTTCGCTGAAGAGATTGTGCATTGGTGAAACGGAGTTGATGGATGATGACATGATGAGAGTTTTGAATGGCTGTCCTGTTCTAGAGTTCCTTGAGTTGAAAGGCTGTTGGGGCTTCAAGCACATCAAAGTTGAAACAAGATTTTTGAGAGAGTTGGTGATTGATTATCGCGAGATTCGTAATGATCAAGCTTCAATCCTGAAAATTTCGGTTCCCCATCTCCTTAAATTGCGCCTATCGGGTGATTCTATGTTCAAAGTAGATCTAATATCTTCTTTGGTTGAGGCTGACTTAAATTTCAAGGTAACAACTCATGCAGTCGCTGAGGCTCAAGCTCGTTTCTATCTTGTTGAGATTCTTCTTCACAGACTGCGTCATGCTACAAAATTAATGATAGGGAGCTGGTGCCTTGAGGTGAGAACCGATTTAATTAATCTTGAGTTGTGTTGTTTCTGGTTCAATTTGCACGGTTCAAATTGTAGACATTCGTTACAGATTCTGCCATTTGCTTAGAATAGATTGTGATATTGTTTATTGGTGCTTGATGACACCATGTTGAAAGAAACATTTTCATCTTTTATAAGACTTTAATGGAATTTTTGCTGGGTGAGGCATTCTATCTTTTTGTAATAGGACTGAAACCCATTTTAACCTAACATCGCCATAATGGATCCAACAACACATTCAAACTTTAATTAGGCTAAAATCGGATGTGCCATAAATTTTTTTTCTTGAGAAGCATTTGCTGGTTGTTCGTTCATTAGTCAGGTCATCGTTGAAACTGCAAACATGTCTTATGAATGATCTTCTTTAGTGCTTGGACAAGCAAAAGTGATTAGAATTTGCTTCTTCCACCACGACTAATGTGCTTAGGTGCTGTCGTTAGCGGACGCGAGAGAACTGTTTCTTCCATCCTTAGAATGTAGGCATCTGATGCTCCACGTCGCAGCGGACCATGTTGGAGCTCCCCATATAGTGAAAATACTCAAAGTTCGCCGCACCTGGAGAAGCTATGCTTACAGATGACTTGCACACCCACTTTTTGGGTAAGCAATTACTAGAACCCTCCCAAATCACTTTTAACAGCAGATTTGCATGAACATCTCTGTCATTTCAACGTAGCAACTACTATTTTATCTCTAGTCAAGCCTCCACATTTGTCTCATGTAGTTCCAATAGTATCGCTCATCATTTGTCATGATGTTCCAGCTCGTTGGCGACCAGAATGTTGGCCGTAGCAACTTTGATGCAGAAGAATTTCGGAAACCTGCAAAGGGGAGGGTCTACCAGTGTCTGAAGGTTGGCCGTAGCAACTTTGATGCAGAAGAATTTCGGAAACCTGCAAAGGGGAGGGTCTACCAGTGTCTGAAGCTTCTCAAGAATGTCAAGATTGTTGATCCCGGTGCCAATTGGCAGGCGTGGGAACCTGTTCTTTCCCTGCTTAAGTTTCTCCTCCAGAACGCACCCTTGCTTGACACAATAGAGATCAATAGTTACAATTCCGGAGTGTCCAAGGCAGTTGAACCATGGGTGCTGCTCGACGTGGTTCGGATAATTCTGTCGCACCCAAATCGTTCTCCCAGCTTGAAGGTCATTCTCCATCATCCCTCCCAAGGATGCCCTTCTTCAAGCGTGCTTAAATGTGATTTTTACGTTAGTCCGGATGTCGTCTTCTCGTGATTGCACTGTTACTTTAAGTAACATGTGGATTAAGAAGAAATCGGACGGAATTGGAATGGATCGTTGGGGTTTTTGTGAGAGGAGGGAGATTGACCAGGGTAACATATGATACAGTTTTTATTTTTATAATATTATTTTTGATGTATTATTTATGGGTAGATGGTATTTGTCCTCTCTGGAGATATCATAAGATATTCTTTTAATGGCTAAATATCCAATAATAATAAAAGAAACAGTGATAAATTTCTTGATTTTCCACGTTAGTCATGTTAATCAGTGAGTTTGTTGACACATAATAGAATTGGCCTTTTATTTGTTCGTCGTGTCATATGTACGGCTCTACTTTTGAGAAAAAAAATGAAGACAAATCAAATTTTCCCTTCTAATGTCACACAAGGATGATAATTCATGATGATGCCGTGTCGTTATGTTCAATGAATCACGTATTTAAATATAAGATAATTCTTGTGTATGTATCGGTTGAATTGCTCAAATCTAATTGATGTATATTTTCCCAAACAATCTGAAGAACAAGGAAACTTTTCAAAATCAAACACTCCTAATTAAATTTCATCATTTTTCCCCCTTCATTTCTTGTGATTTTTTATGTGCTCTTACAAGAATGAATGAAACCTCTTAACCGTTGTTGAGTTTCCTCTCTTTCCCTTGAGGTGATAGCTTGCCCTCTTCCCCAAAAAAACCCAATTTCTCAAAACCCTAAATCTCCATTTCCATGGCTGATTCTCGATCTCTTCCACCCGATTAGCCTCCCCGCATCCTCTTTCCTTCAATGCGCCCATCCACAGCGCTTGGATAGGAGTAACAACCCTCACCTCTCGTTTCTCAAGGAGACCCATGGCAGCCTTCTCGCGCCTCAGTGATTTCTTCTTCATCAATGCTTCCAACTAGGTGAAAATGTAGCATTGTCTTGGGCTGATTGCAGCTGCGAAGGTGCGTACTCTGTTAGTCTCGAAGTTTGTCCCAGTTTGTATTTTGTCCTTCTTGAAGAGGAACCCTTGCATAAACTACCAACGCATAATCTATTTAGAGTCAGTGTTCCCAGAAACCAGGAAATCATTCTACAAAACCCCCTTGTTGCTCTACACACGACATCCGCAAAACCCACACTCCTTCAATGTAGACACCCATCCAACCTAGAGCTCCCTTCATTCCAGAACTCCAACCCTATAACCCTCACTAAGCCCAGAACAATCGGCAGGAAATGGCAGGGGGAGAGGATAACCACCTCTGAATGGTAGCCCTGTGTCGAAAAATGGGAGATTTGTGATCTGAAGAGGATATTATGGATCTAGGGGCTGACATTCCAGAGGAAGAAAGGCAGGAAAGTGAGTTAACCCTCTACGGCAAACTATTCTCTAAACCTAACATTAATTTCCAGACCTTCCTTACTACCATGAGAAGAGCTTGGAAAACAGAATCAGTAAAATGTGAGCTAATTGAACCAGGTTTTTTCTCCTTTTTATTCAACTCAATTGAAGAAAAAAAAAGGGTTTTAGAATCGGGGCGGGCCGTGGTCTTTCGCAAGTAATCAACTAGTCCTAAAGGAGGGAGATCCAAATATACCTGAACATTGTTATGAGTTCTCGCATTATGCATTTTGGGTGTATATTATAGGCCTCCCTCGTGCTAGAGTAACTGAAGAATCCATACGTTGGTTAGCCTCTAAATTGGGGAAAGTTGAGGAGATCAAAATAGAAGCGAGAAATAATAACTCCCGCAAAAGTGGAAAGGCAAGGGTGCTGTTGGACCTGTCAAGCCCACTCAAAACAGGCACTATTATCAATGTGGGGGAAAAATGGTGGATAGATTTTAAGTATGAAAGGCTCCTACATTTTTGCTTTTCTTGTGGGCGAATTGGACATTATGCAAATTTTTGTTCAGAAATACCGTATGAGGAAACCGGCCTAGCTCAGGATCAACCAGGTCGATATGGTTCGTGGTTGAAGGCGGAAGTCCGAGAAGTCAGCCCCTATTGGAAGACCTTTTATGGGAAAATTGAACTCACTGCTATGGAGGAAGAGGTTGTGCTGGAAACTCCCATGATGGCTACCGACGAACCCCTGAGAACAGAGCAAGCTGAAACAAATGAATTAGCAATTGTTATTGCACATCCTATTGCAAAGGAGAGTAGGGATGAGGCCCATAAGACAGATCAAGCACTAATAAGCAGCAGCAAAAGACCACAGCAGAACCAACTTTTATTACCCTCTCCTGCAGAGAATGACATGCATCAAATGAAGGCAAAGAAAGGAAAGGCAATGTATAAAGCTCCTATGGTTAAAAAACAGAAGCGCGTCAGTCCTTTATGAGAAGAAGACCTCATAGGATCTCTTAATGGATGAAGAACAACTCCTGGATGCCTCAATTCAGTCATGGGAAGGGGCTAATGCATGGGCTTTGGTGGCTGGCCCTAATAAGCCACCAAAGAATAGATGAAGTTATTAAGCTGGAACTGTCGGGGTTGGGTACACCCTTGATAGTTCAGCACCTTAGAGCCTTAGTGGCTCAAGAAAGGCCCAATCTGATTTTCCTCATGGAAACCAAGAATGAGACTAATGTTGTGGAGAGAGTGAAGGCAATGATTCAACTCCAATATTCTCGTCATTGAGCCAGTTGGTATAGCGAGAGGCCTAGCACTATTGTGGGATGAGGAGGTTAAAGTGGAAGTGGAGGGAAGTTCCAAGGAGGTCATTAATATTCAATTTCAAGACTTAAACCGTAATAAATGGGCTTTAAAAAAAAAAGGGTTGAAAAGTCAAAAAAGGAAGCTGAAGGAGAACTGTGGAACCTTCTGCTATTTTAAAGAGAGAGAGTGAGAGAGAGAGAAGAGCACGGGCAGAAGTAGGGGAAAGAACGAAACAGGGGAGAAGAGAGAAAGAAGAAAAGGAAAAAGGGAAAAAGGAAAAAAAAAATTTGGCGTACTCGTGATCCGGGCCTCATCAAGTCGACTCAAGTGTGTTGTGCAACGCCGGTAAGAAATCGAAGCCTTTAATCACCTACTTGAAGCAATCGCCGCAATTAGGGCTTGAAATTCGGATTTCTTAGATATTTGTGTGGCGAAGCCCGATTTTTGAGTCGTTGAGCTGTATATTTTTATAGAAATGGTACTTTGGGATGTTATGAAGCTATAGCATCTTACGGATCATGATTTGATCTTGCGGTTTGTCCGGAACGAAATTTTAAAGTTGGGGGCGCAATCTGGAACTGTAGTGAACAGTAGCTCCAAGCCTGTTTTTTTGTTGTTTTTGGTACTGTTTTGGGGCGGCTGAGTTAGGGTTGTTGTTGTATGTTAAGAGAGCTTTCTAAAGACTGTAAGATGGCTTGAAACAAAATTTTGTGGAGGAAGTTATGGCATGACAAAGTTGGCGCATGGGCTGCGCCTAGCGGAAAATGATGGGTTTCCGCTAAATGTGAGCTTTTGTGGCGCATAGGTGTCAATTTATCGACAAATAGACCTAGTATAGGCGAGTCGTTATAAGAATATCTTTTTTACTCGGTCTTTTGATATTGTTTTTCCGTTAATTGTTAGGGATCCGAGTGCGTGGTTCGAGTATGCATCGTAATTGATTTTTGACTTTTCCCAGGTGAATGACACTATTTCTTCTTTGTATTTTAAACTCATGTTTTGAGAAACGTGATGGATTATATATTCTATGAGTTGATAAAAAGCATATTTTGTTGCATAAAACAGAATCGAGCTATTACTGTCATTTTTTTTGTTCAAAGGGAGTTATATTTCGACTTCGATTTGAATGGTTGTTTCAAAAAGAATTTGTGAAATTATTTATGAAAAAATCTTGAAATGATCTGGAGAATGCTTTGATATTTATATATCAAATTTTGAGTTGTGATATGACTTTCGTTCTGATGTTGGATTACTGGATATTGTGATTGGTGTTGGTGCTCAATGTCTCTGTGGACCCTGAGGGGTGTGTGGGTATGCACATACTAGTCTAGGATATCCTTGTGAGCCGAGCCACCAGCTAATAATAGGTGGAGACCTTGCCAAGAGGGGAATCTTGGTCATCTTGTCACGGGCATTACGCGTGACCATGGTTAGACATATGAGCATGAATTGGTCAATGGAGTAGACCATTGATGTGTGACTTGAGTTTGGTCGATGGAATGGACCATCGATGTGATTTGATGAGATTAATCAATGGAATAAACCATTGATACATGTTTTATGAGATTGACTAATGAATTTGACCATTGGTATCTTCGGTATTTGAGTTATGATTATGTATTATGATAAAGTGAGTTACGATTGTATTTTAAATATGCATAATGATTTCTCGATCCGCTTAGAAGAAATGTGTTACTCACTGAGCCGTGGTAGCTCACTCCTCTCATCTACTTGTTTTTCAGGTTCTTCAACGAGTCGCGAGTAGGCGTGAGCGTTCGTTCGGGGAGGACTTTTGTGGTGGAAACTTTTTGGTATGACTTGTGAGTAGTTGATAGGCTTATAAGTTAGTCTTTGCAAAAGGTATATGTTTTGGTTCGGTGGATTGTAAAAATATTCTGATATTGTAACCAAATGCCCTTTTTGTCATATATATATATGGATGTATATATGTTGATATCAGGTTGAATCTTGGTTATGTTGAGGCTGCGTCCTTTGGTGAAAGGACGACCGTGTCATGCCATTGTTCTTATGGATTGGGGTGTGACATAAACAGTGGCTACTTAATGCGGATATTGTGACAGTCTGATTTTCTACTTCTATTTTCAATTAAATAAATCGGGCTTTTTGTCAACGTGCCTATAGTGCTATTCTCTGAGCCGATCACTCATGAGATAACTAGACTAGTCGAGAAAGTTATTAAAGGATTTTGATGCAATAAACTTGAGAATTCGATCAGGAATCGACTGCTCAACCGTGTTAGTTTACAAGAATCATTTAAGCACAGTCAAAAATCTATCAAAGACTGGAAATAGGTCGATTCTATAGAAATATATAATTAGGCATGGGTGATTCCATCTAATTACAAAATTCTTGTCGATCGGCACTAAACCGATTTTTGTGTCGTTTTGGTACCATGTGCTCGTAATTGAAACCTCGAAATTTTTTAAGACAATCGAGAGTCACCAATGCGTTGAAGATGTACATTGTGGCTCGAAAATAATCGACCACGAGTCTATTGCATCGAAAATTCCCAAAAAATTACCCGATAGTTTATGTTGCGCTAAAATCACATTTGACTAAAATTAACCGAGGAAATGATGCCGATTTCAAAAATTGAGAACTCTCACGTGTCACAATTAATCCCGGGGAATGTTGTTACATCTTTTCAAAATTTATTGATGATGGGAATTGTTTGAGAAAAATACAAGTGCAGCAAATTTAAAAGAGTAAGGGAAATGCCACTTTTTAAATAAGATTTTAGGACCTTTAGTATGGAACAATTAGAAAAGATTTATAAGTGACTAATAGGTGACTTGATCCTATTAACTCAAGTGGTAAATTGGTAAAAAGAAAATGAGGATAGGTCCCTTCAAGTAAGGAAATTCATAGGAAGGCCTTTGGCCAAGAATTTTACCTCAATTTCCATGTCATTTGGTGGAGATAACTTTGGGAAAAGTTGTGGGACATATGATGGTGACGGATGGGCAAATTCCCATGGAAAAAGTTATGAGACTTAGCTTCAAATTCGGATTCAGCAGCATTATGATGGATTTCACCACCTTTTACATCTCATTTAGAAGAGATAAGTGTGTCTAGGTGGGGTGGGCCTCTCGATAATGAAAGGAGAGAATCTTTCATTGGAAAAAGTATTAACACTTTTGTGGAAATTTACAAAAGGCTGTGGAATATGAGAGGAGGGATCCTCATAGGCCATGTTTGGTTCAGCATTCCCAACAGGCTTTCAACCTCGAAAGCCCCTTGGGAAAAATTTTAAGTGTTTGGTTCAACATTTAAAGGTGTCCTTGGCCAAATACTGGCATTTGAAATACTGAAAGCCCAAAGTAGGTAGGGACCTGCTTTAGGCTTTCCGCATTTCGAAAATGCAAATCCACATCTACTATTCATCCGTTGACTTTTTTTTTTTTTTTTAAATCGGTCATTTTCCCCACATTCCAACCACCGTTGATCAGCGACGGAGTTTTATCGGATTTTATTTTTATTTTTTTTAAAAATAATAAAAACCCTTTGCAAATGTTGGGTTCACCTTTTTTTTTTTGTCATTTTTATCTTTTAACAATCAATAGCCCAACTTTTTATCAATACACTAGAATGATTATTAATTAACGAAGATGATTAATACTACAATAATTAAAAAAATATTCAAAGTTAAAAACAAACCTAAACGAACCCTAGGCCAACCGTTGAGCTTTGCATTTAATCTATAATCAAATTCTTTTAATATAATTTTTAAATAAATTTACTAATATATATCTTTTACATTATTCTTAACATGAAAATGTAAAAGGTTGTATAGTCATTGTTTCTTTTTTGCAATTTTAAAAATTCTAAAACTAAAAAAGTTAATTTGGTCACACTAAAGGGCTTTTCAAATATATGTTTACTAAACAGTCTTGCATTTCCCTAAAGCATTTTTCAGTTATAGTTTACCAAACAGTCTAGCATTTCGGAAAACCAATTTACCTCAAAGGTATTTGCATTCTCCCAATGGCATTTCCCCAAAGCCGAACCAAACATGCCCATAGTCCTTTCTCTTTCATCTCCTTTCCCCCTTACGTGCAATCCCCTTTCCCTTGGCCCCATTCGACTACTCTCTTCTCTCTCCCCCTTTCCCTTTCTTCTCCTTTCTTTTCTTTTCTTATCTTTTAGCCGAAAAGCTTGTCTTTTCTTTTCCCCATCTCTTTTCTTGGGTGAAGTACACTATTGGTGCCATAAGTTGTGTATGGCGCTCACTTTGATGCCAAAAGTTTACGTCAAATCACTTAAGTGCCAAATCGGAGGAAAAACGATCACTTTGGTGCCACCGGCGAGAAATTCCGACCAAAATGATTACGTGGCTTTTATATTAAAAAAAAAAATCGATGTGGCTTTTATATTAAAAAAAGATTGTCCACGGTGGATGGCATAAAACGACGCCGTTTCCTTTCTTTGTGAGAAACGACATCGTTTCTTGCCATCCACCGTGGATTCACATAAGAAACGATGCCGCGTTGCTCCATAGCAAAAAACGATGTCGCTGAAGAGGGAGTAAAATAGGGTTCGTATACGGTTCTTGACGCTGGCCGTAGATCGTTCACCCACCGTCGATCACCCACCGTCGTCCGCTTGCTCGCCGTCGCTCGGCCACCACTATAGTTGCGCCATCGTTCATGGTCGTTCACTGGTTACGTCCCCAACTCTTGCTCACTCAGGTTTGTCATGTTCTGATCAATTTAGTGAAAATTTAGGGTTCCGACGGGCAAGTTAGGGCACGGAGGACAAATTGAGGGCTTGGCTCAGAGGGAAAGTAGTGGGGAAAGTGGTGGGGATGTCACTTTTATGGGGACGGAGTAGAAAAATTGAGAGTTTGTTCACTTTCTGTCGTGGGGACCGAATGAAAAATAGGGCACGGAGGGGCTTAACTCAGAGGGAAACAGTGGTGGGACCGAATTTGTTTGTTTAATTAATTGGACTGGCTTCTGTGGGGGACCGAATGTGATTGAATTGAAAAATGGGTGGTGGAGACCTCACTATATTTATTTAATTCGGTTTCTTTTGTTTCTGTAAATGCATCAAATTGGGGAGATTTTAGTCGCATTTGTTTCTTGACAACAAAACGACAAAGACCTGCATGTGAAGTTGCTAATTCTGTCATGTGGTCCCAACAAAACGACAATGACTTTTTCTTTTTTTTTATTGGGTGCAGCATCGACATGGACGCGAATCAGGTAGGCATCATTGTTTGCTATGGTGGAGAGTTTGTTATTGGTACTGAAGATTGGGAATATAGTGGTGGAAGTGAAGGTACTATCTATGTTAATGTTTGGAAGCCATAATATATTGATTTTCTAAGGATTTGGTATATTTTTTACGATGGAAAGTGCAAAAACTACATTACTGTGTTCCTGGGAAGGAATTGAAGAATGGGTTGAGATTTTTTAATAACGATAATGGTATTATTTACCATTATCTTCACGGTGAAGAAGTTAAGGTATATGTTGGGTATTATAGTGAGGATGAGGATGGTGGGGATGAGGATGAGGATGGGAATGAGCAGACCACTGAAGGAGGAGAAGTGAAGGATCTTGTTCAAGCGAGTAATCAGGTCGGGGATGAGTTTAGGTTAGATGAAGGGCAAAATGAGAGGGAGAGAAGTCATATTGATAGAGATGAACAAATAGGGAGATGTCCTGAAATCTTGGGTGAAGATGTGGGCGATGAAGACTTCATTGGATTAGAATGAGAAATTGTTTTATCCAGTGAATCGGAAGATGAATGTTTGGCTTTAGTAAATTTGTCAAGTGACGAAAATGATGATGAACTCACACAGTCAATACAAAAGCAAAGGGAATTTTTGAGGAAAAAACTTGCAGCTTCAGCAAAGAGGCCCGAGCCAATATATAGGGATGGAGATCCAGCTGAAGGTAATAGAAGTGAAGATGAAGAAAACTACAGCGATGAAGTTGCTGGTTCGGAAAATGAGCTTGACAATGATGAGAACCTGCTCATCGAAGAAAAAGTAAGTACCCTTGCTATGATCCGACTGTTCATAAACATGTTTTGTCGGTGGGCATGAGATTTGATGATGCCAAACAGTTCAAGGAAGCTGTTGGGAAGAACTCCATTGGTGAACAGATGAGCGTTCAATTCATTAGAAACACGAAGGAATTTGTGAAAGCTAAGTGCTCACAACCCAATTGTTAGTGGAAGCTCTATGGCGCCCTGAGTAAGAATGGGTCATTCCAAATTAGGTCATTCCAAAAGGAGCATACTTGTCCAATTATCTTTAACAATAAAAGAGTAACAAGTGTGTGGTTATCAAAACATTTTTTCAATACTATCAAAGCAATGCCCGAGATCAAAAGTTCTCAATTTCAACATTTAGTGAAGGAGCAAGTGGGGGTTAATGTGTCGAGGAATCAATGTAAGAGAGCTAAGATGATGGTGATGAAGATATTGATGGGTGGATATAAGGAAGAATATGAGCAGGTATGGGATTATGCTGGCGAATGGATGTTTCAAAACCCATCTAGTAGAGTATATGTAGAGGTTGTGGAGAGGCCACTCCCTGATCTTGGGCCTAGATTTGATAGATTTTATGTCTATTTTGATGCATGCAAACGGGGCTTCTTGGCTGGTTGTAGAAGAGTTATAGGATTGGATTGATGCTTTCTAAAGGGTTTATGCAAGGAAAAGTTGTTGGCTGCTGTGGGGAGAGATGCCAATAATCAATTGTTCCCGATAGCTTGGGCGGTGGTGAAGATAGAGAACAGGGATATTTGGTCATGGTTCCTAAAAAGTTTAATGGCTAACCTTGAGATAACCAATGGGGGAGGATAGGCATTTATGAGCCACCAACAGAAGGTAATTTCATTGTCAATTAATTTACTTCTTTTAATACTAATCACTTGCATATTTTTCCTGACTTGTATTTATTGGTTTGAATTTTTGTAGGGACTTATTTCTGCATTGGTTGAGTTGATGCCACATGATGAGCATAGAATGTGTGCAAGACACATATATGAAAGCTGGTCAAGGAACTTCAAAGGAGATAGACTGCAGAAGCAGTTCTGGCAGATAGCAAAGAGTCCGAACATGGTTGATTTCATATTAGCCAAATAAGAATTGTTGCAACTGACAAAGGAAGGTTTTGATGCACTCTTTCAGACAAAAGCTAAGCACTAGTGTTGGGCCTTCTTCAGCGAAGAGTTCAAATGCGATATCATTGATAACAACCTCAGTGAAGCTTTCAATGGCAGAATTTTAGAGGCCAGATGCAAACCAATCATCAGCACGCTTGATGATATTCGAGTTATGGTTATGACTAGACTGCATAGGCAAAAAGATGAGGCTATGAAATGGAGTAGAGACAAGTGACCCTAGGATTGTGAAGAGATTGGATGCAAACATTGCTGCTAGTAAGTTCTCTCATCCAGCTTATTTATTGGTTTGAATTTTTGTAGGGACTTATTCCTACATTGGTTGAGTTGATGCCACATGCCGAGCATAGAATGTGTGCAAGACACATATATGCAAACCGGTCAAGGAACTTCAAAGGAGATAGGGACTGCGAAGCAGTTCGCGAGATAGCAAAGAGTCCGAACATGGTTGATTTCATATTAGCCAAATAAGAATTGTTGCAACCGACAAAGGAAGGTTTTGATACACTCTTTCGACGAAGCTAAGCACTAGTGTTGGGCCTTCTTCAGGCGAAGAGTTCAAATGCGATATCATTGATAACAACCTCGGTGAAGCTTTCAATGGCAGAATTTTAGAGGCCAGATGCAAACCAATCATCAGCATGCTTGATGATATTCGAGTTATGGTTATGACTAGACTGCATAGGCAAAAAGATGAGGCTATGAAATGGAGTAGAGACAGTGGCCCTAGGATTGTGAAGAGATTGGATGCAAACATTGCTGCTAGTAAGTTCTCTCATCCAGTTATTTATTGGTTTGAATTTTTGTAGGGACTTATTCCTACATTGGTTGAGTTGATGCCACATGCTGAGCATAGAATGTGTGCAAGACACATATATGCAAACTGGTCAAGGAACTTCAAAGGAGATAGACTGCAAAAGCAGTTCTGGCAGATAGTAAAGAGTCCGAACATGGTTGATTTCATATTAGCCAAATAAGAATTGTTGCAACTAACAAAGGAAGGTTTTGATACACTCTTTCAGACAGAAGCTAAGCACTAGTGTTGGGCCTTCTTCAGCGAAGAGTTCAAATGCGATATCATTGATAACAACCTCAGTGAAGCTTTCAATGGCAGAATTTTAGAGGGCAGATGCAAACCAATCATCAGCATGCTTGATGATATTCGAGTTATGGTTATGACTAGACTGCATAGGCAAAAAGATGAGGCTGCGAAATGGAGTAGAGACAGTGACCCTAGGATTGTGAAGAGATTGGATGCAAACATTGCTGCTAGTAAGTTCTGCCATCCAGTTTGGAATGGAGATAATGGATATGAGATTATTCAAAATCAGGATAAGTATGTTGTCAACCTTGATAGAAGAAAGTGTTCATGCCGAGCCTGGCAATTGAATGGAATTCCCTGTGCCCATGCCATTTGTGCTATTCAGATAAAGCAAGAAAACCCAGATGATTACCTACATGATTGGTACAAAAAAAGCTCATACCTTGCTTCATACCAATTCATGATGCAGCCTATCAAAAGCAGCAAATTTTGGGAGCCAACAAATCATGAAAGCCTGCTACCTTTACCGTTGAAGAAGCAAATAGGAAGGCCAAAAAAGAGACGAAGAATGCAGCCAAAAGAGGCATCAAGTCAGAGGATGAGTAGGACTGGGTCAAAGATGAAATGCTCCTATTGCCGCAAGGAATGGCACAATAAGAAAGGTTGTGAGCTGAAAAAGCAGCATCAACAGCAAGATGTAATGGCTGATTCAGTGCTAGGGACAAGACCTACTGAAGAGCTTCTTGTTGAGCCTACTCAAGGGAGGACAGAAGGCCCTGCTGTAACACCTACTGAAGGGCAAACAAAAATCATGCTGTAAGGTAAGTATCCTCTTTGCCAGCCTCAGTAGCTTTACAATTCTTATTCGATAGAGTTTGATGGTTGACCATGTGTACTAGCTTCTCTTGTGCTTTTCCTATCATGCACTTGTAATTTGAGAAGTTTTCTCCATTTGTTTCCACCATGAAAATGAGTAGATGTCTAATTATTCATTATAGTTAGTCATAATTCTAATACAGTACATTGTTGTAAGGCCTACTAAAGGGCCAGAAAAATGCCATGTTGTAGGCTCAAGTGCAGGGACAGGGATTGGAATGGGCATGACAGCAACAGCAACAATTGAGTCCACTGTTGAGCAAACAAGAAAAAAATATCTTGTAAGTTGTACATCGCTGTGTTTGGTCTTTTATGGGCTGAAATTTACATTTGTTATGTGTTTCTCATGTGAGAAGACGAGTAATTGCACAAGTTGCAGAGGTTGCTACAAGGATTGTTGCTGCTGACAATGCTGCACTACAGCAAACAAGATGGGCTCTTGGAAAAAGATTAAGGCAATATGGTTATGGGATTTACACAGATGAACGTACTGGAATGACTATTTTGAATGTAAGATTTGGAGGCCTCATGCATTTAATTTGTTGTACTTCAATTCATTTGGTTGACAATATCACTATGTTCTTGTAGTTTGGAAGAACTTCGGAGGCACTTCTCTCTCAAGGTGGGCCAACTCAAGAATCAAGGGCGCAACCAAAGAAGAGTGCTCCAAAGAAGAAGAAGACAGCAGGTATAGCTGCGAAACAGCCATCCAAAAAGAACCCAGCACCAGTTCCATCTCAACCAACGATTGGAAGCAATAGTGATGATATGGACCAACACATGACACGTGCTAGAACAAAAATAGCCGCCGTCAAAAACAAGGAAAAGGAAAATGAGGTGACAGAAAGCCCAGTTAAAGAACTTGCACATCCAGTTCGAAAGAGTGCTCGGATTATTAATCAATTCAAAGCTCCAAGAGGAAAAGGAGATCAGGGTGTTGTCAATATTGATTGATGGGAGGGTGCTGGACATGGTCTCTTTTTATGTGGTGCTAGACATGGTCTCTTTTCATGTTTTCTTTTTTTAGGAAGGTGCTGGATATTATATCATTGATGGTAATTGATGCCTACATATTGCCATTATTTTTTTTTAAGAGGGTGCTGAACTTTCGGTGATTAAGGAGTGAAGTTAGACATGTTTTTCTTTTCTTTTGTAAACAATCAAATAATGTTAATGGCAAGTACTGGATTGACTATTTTCTCTTGTGTTGGTTTCGGCTAGAGTGCTAGCAAGTCAGTTATGCTGTATATTTTATTTTTGTTGTTGCTGCAATGTTGCTGTTGCTGGTTGAAGTTGTGGATTATAATAAATTTGTGGGGTTCTAGTTATATGTGCTGCTGCAAGAACATTTTCGGTGCTGGTACATCTTGTTGCATCAACACTTGTATAGGCTGGTGCAAGAAGATGCACCAGCAACCCAACTAGTGCAAAAACAAGGTGCATGACGTTTGGCACTAACATGTTCTTTTTTAAAAAACTTGTGCAACAAAAGTGATCACTTTGTAATCTCAACTGACACTTAAATGATCACTTTGTAATCACGACTGGCACTTAAATGATCACTTTTATAAAAACTTGGCACTCAAACGATCACTATTTACAACTTATGGTACTGAAATGGTCAATCGTGAATTTGCCACCATCCTTTAATTTCGCCATGATTTGCAATTGCAGCAAACCAGCAAACCATTACCAAAGAACAAATGCAGCAAACCATAAACCATTACCAAATAAAAAATGCAGCAAACCATTACCAAATAAAAAAATGCAGCAAACCATTACCAAATAAAAAATGCAGCAAACCATTATATTTGAAACGAAAACTAACCAAAACAAACATTGATAATACACAACTAAACAACAAAACTTTTAAGTGCTCACAACTAATGCTTTCCAAGTCCAACCTTGCATTTCTATCCATAAATTACAACAACAAAATCTTCTGCTCCATACAAAATTTGCAGCAAATCAAAAACACATTTTACTTATAAATAATCCAATACAAGTGCATATTCCACGTCTTCGACTATGGTAGACATACAAACTTCTTCTCATTACTCACTTTACATTTGAATAAAGTACCCAAGAGAATAAGAACACAATCAACGCTCGATAAAAGTTTCTTTCAATTTTCAGCTTTGAAATCTCCCTCTTCAAATGGTCCACTAGAGATGTTAAACCATTCATTTGAGCTTGCATTGAGTCGACATCCTCCAACTCATCCATTAATGTAGGTGGAGGTTGATTTCGGCCTTCAAGTAACTCCAATATCACATCTGTGGCTCGATCAGAGAATTTCCTATCAACCAATTTAAAATATTGACACTTCGAGCCTTCTCTATATCTGCCGCACCCATGGAATCTTCTCCTGGGATTCAACCGAGTCCAAGATGTTCTTTTCAGACTCGGTAACCCACAATAACAATAACACTCACCATCTAATTCGCTTTTCTTATAGGAATGTGAGCCGCTGTTGAAGCTTATGTCCTCCATTTGCAAGAGCGAGCTAATAACTTTGGGAGAAAATCGAAGTATGCACTCGAAATGGTCGAATTGAGGATTTAGAGTTTTCAGCTTCCGGTTCTAGTCGAAATTGGGGATTTAGAGTTTCTTATTTGGGGGAAAACAGTAAACGGCGTCGTTTTGTTCTTTGTATACTGATTATATTCTCCGGCGATCCACGTCGGCGTCAAAAATTAATAAAAAAACTGCCATGTCGGATTTCCGGCCAACCAAATTGGCGATGGCACCAAAATGATCGTTTTTCAAAATTTTTGACACTTAAGTGATCCGACGGAAACTTTTGGCACCAAAGTGAGCGCCGTACACAACTTATGGCACTGATAGTGTACTTCTCCCTCTTTTCTTCCACACGTATTCCTTCTCCCTTGCTGCCATGTGCCTGCCTCCCTCGTTCTCTTTCGGTTCCTTTTCTTTTTCCCTTGTCTTTTTCAACCGTGCAAGCTGTTGTTTTCTTCTTCTTTGAACGTGTAACTCTCGTTTCTGCTCCCTCTTGGACGACAAACCAGCGACTAAGAAAAACAGAGGAAGTCATGATCGTGACGTTACCAAAATTTCTGGACCTACATAAATGTCGACCAATTGCCACCATGTTTTTTATATCTTGGTCGTGGAGTTCGAGTGAGGATAAAACCCCCTCACCAGCAGGAGAGCCGCGCAACCGACAAAACTCCACGTTTAGTTTTCTCTACCGAAAAGTTTATAAGTTCGTGTGTTGCTATTGGCGTCACGCCACAGCACACCCCTCTGCTGTTCCGGCTTCAACTCACCATCAAGAGACTCAAGGCTGGTCTCTGTGTTGCTGTCCAGCCATCAACAAGTGCTGCCTTTAGTTTAATTAAGGTGAGTTGTTTTCCTAAAACTGGATTAGGGGTTGTGTACCTCTATTTAGGAAGTTCTACAAGTAAGAAAGGTGTAGATGGTAGTACATATGGTTGGGTGTTAGTTAAAAATGTTAGGTTAGCCATAGAAAGTCTTAGTTATGGTTTAAAGGACAAGATAAGCACCGTGGATGATGATTCGGCCAAAGACAGGGGCTGTCTCTTAAAAATGTTTTCTAGATGAACGCGTTTTGCTATTTTTGTAGGCTGAGGTGTGTTGCGATTTTGAAGGAATTTCCTTCCGAAGAAATGTTTTAGACATCTTAAATAATAAAATATATTTTTTTCAGGATTTTTTTAAATTAAAAAGACGATGATTTTAACTCCGTCATTCCTTAAGCAGAAATTCGGACAGTACTGGAGACCTTGACCTGTTATGATTCCACGGGTTGTTACCGACCTTTAGAGGTCGAATTTCCAAATGGATTCTTCACGAAAGTTGTTCTTTATAACTTCTAGTTTAACATACTCGAATTTCAAATCAAACGGACCTGATTTCAACCCCGAACCGAGCGGATTTCGATGAAACAGACCCTCTGGAATTGGACCCGATTTTAGTACTGCGTTGAGTGAATTACTGGGCCGAATCCAGAAGGATCTGGACCTCGGTGTCTTCACGAAAAATGTTTTATTACATGTCCTTTATCATATATTCAAATTTTGGAATTTTCCGAGCCCGATTGGTTGGGTTTCAGGATTTAAATTTGGAGACGCGCGCAGGCCCGGTTTCTGCCAATTATGATCAATCTTAGTTGGTGATGGTTCTAGATACTTTGCTTGCTTTAATTAGTGTTTTAATGACTTATAGATTCAATTTATTAGTTACTTAATTCTGGCACACATTGTTCATGAGTTACTGTTCACGAGTTACTGTTCATGAAACACTGTTCACGCGCACAGTTCACCCGAGAATGAAAAGTGATCTAATTTCATGTGTATTGATTTTATGAAGTGAATGAGATGTGCAATTGAGAATTGAACTGTGACATTGAGTGAATGCATACACAACATGAGAATCCGTCACGAGCCTTTGGGGCCGAACGATGCTCCTTCGGGAATGCCCTAAATCAGCGAATGCCGGTCGTAGTGGATGCTGGACCGATGCTCCTAATTGGAATGCCGTTAGAGATGAACGTTGCCGTGCTCGACGGTGTGAGGCGATGCCCGGTTATGCCGGAAGACTGTTATCTGTTGGTTTGGCCATAACCAATGAATGGAAATTGTGAAATGTATGTATGATTGAAGATCGAGGGACCTAATTAAGAGACGGAACTGTATGGTGCGGTATGAGACATACCATTGCAGTTTAGTCTACTAATTGGGGGCCCGTATGATTGTAGTAATATGTACATTCTTGAGCAATGTTTGTGAGAATATTATTATGCTTCCTAATCATGATGCTACTATATAGGAATTGATTGAATCGAGACTAATGTGCAGGGAAATGTTATAGAAAAGGGGATTGTGAGAAACGTGATTAGATTGCATGTAGAGTGTATCATTCTCCTAATCTGGATTTAGGGATTGAACTCGCTGAGAAGTTATCTCACTCCTTAGTGGGCTAAAATTTTCAGGTCCTTAGATGGAAGAAGGCCAGGTCGGGCACAGGGGTCTGCAGGAAGGGAAGTATAGGTTTGATTACCTTTCCACATTATCTGATTTTGCAACCCCAATTGGGTAGCTCACGCATTGTTTTGGGTAGCAAAAGATGCAGAGAAGAAATTCAACATGGCATGAGAGGTGCTCAGACTCACAATTGAATTGATTGTCGTGCTTATGATCCATCCGAGAGCAATCTAGTCCTTTGTATACCGGTTATCGTATTTGGGATTGGGCACAATATTGGTTTGAGTAATCTGTTGTAGAGGACATGATGGCATTCCATCGATGATCGAAATCAGTTTATTTGCTCGCAAGAAAGGGAGGATTCGAGCTTTCCACACCACATAGTTGTCCCCAGTGAATTTCACCCCAAGATTTGGACAACCGGATGGCCCCATGAGATTTCCAGATTACGGAATTGAGATGCTAACAGCAACGGGAGTAGCGGGACTCAATTTTGTCGAGAAACTTAGATCGGAACTCATGACTATGATGCTTTTGCAATTGATAGCTCTGATACCATGAAAAACCTCAAGAAATTAATATCTTAAGGTAAACAAGTGTGGCAGGTAAATGCAGCCATAATTGCTCTTGAATATTGTGTTTAATGATATTTGTACATCTCTTTGTAAGAAAATGAATGGGAAAAAATACAGGGAAGAGGAGTAGTGCTAGGGCTCCAATTATAGTAACAAATCATAGAAAATATATAGAGACTAATCAGGGAGATAATAATGGTGGAAATCTCTGCTGAGATGTAACCTCGCTGTCTAACAAAATATGACAGAGATCAACTTTTTTTTTTTTTTACATGGACACACCATCACAGATAGCGAATTGGTGAGAGCAGTCCAATACTTTCTTTATCTCTCCCGAAACAGCCCAATACTTTTGTTTTCTCTCTACTTCAAGCTCTAACGCAACATCCTTGCATGCGAACTTTCTTATTTTAAGAAAGAAAAAAGAAAAATATAAACGACAATCCTCAAATTTACACTTTATGATCATCTGTATATCTCTATTTTCAAAATGATTTATCTTTTCTTTTTCCAACTTTATTAACATGTCATGTCTTTCTCCACTCCCGATTTCTTGATTAGTGAGGTGCGCACACGGATGCCACCAAATTTATTGTTACTTAAGTTTAATGTGAACAATATCCTTAACTTATGACTGACCAATTGAAGACATAATTGGATGAAACCTCATCTCTAGTTAAAGCAGACTTGTGGCTGCTTCTAGGCAAACCTCCTAGCTATCGCAATTGGTGTGTCGTAAAATATGGACATGCACCGCAAGAAAGTACATGGCTATTATTGTAATTTCTATAAGATCACAAATTTCCCAAATTCGAAAGAAAAACCTTGTAAATTCTCCAAAAGGGACAAAGTTGAGGGAACCTCTGGACAATTGATTTAAAAAAAAAAGAGAAAGAAAATAATTTGCACTTGCACATTATCCAAAGCAATTCTCTAAGGGGAGAATGATACAAATATGTAACGTGATTCCTGAATTTTTAATTTATTCAATATAGCTCCTGAACTTTTGCTTAATACGCAATGTAATATCTGAACTTTTGATTTGTTTAATATAATACATTAACTTTAAATACATGTTTAAATTAGTCTTTAAATTATATGAAAATGGTCAATGTTATTCTTGCATATAGCTTGGGAACTAGTTTAAACATGTATAAAAAAATTTAGGGATCATATTGAATAAATAAAAAATTCGGGGATCACATTACATATTATGTTAGAGTTCATGGACCATATTAAAAATGATTGGAAATTTAGAAATCATATTTGCGTCAAAGTTTATAGATCATTTGTGCCATTTTCTCTTATCGAAGTTATAAGAGGACATTATCGTTATTGTGCATAATCCAATGGCATTCAACGGTAAATAAGGGCGTGTTTGGTAATAATTCTATTCTCGATAACAATGCTGATCAGAAATGATTCTTTTTTATTTTGTTTTCGGGAACAATTTCTAAGCATTTAAGCCGTTTGGTAACTGTCTAAAATTTCTGATTCCGGAATAGAATTGCGTTTGGTATCATGTTCATTGATCCTATTCCAAATCAATTTATTTTAATTTTTAAATAACTTTTTTACTTTTTTCCTTTTTCTCCTATTCTTCTTCTTCTTCAAATGGCCGATTACCGAACCGGTGACAGGCCAGATGAGGGCCGGCGACCTCATCGACCCTCAGTGAGGCCGACCTCGCCAGGCCTCGCCCCATCGATGGGGTTGGGCAAGCCTCACTGGGGTTGGGCGAGGCCCGCCTGGCCACCAGCGAGGCTCGCCTAGTCCCGTCAAGGCTCGGCCTCGCCGATGGCTAAGGTTCCCTTCGAAGAGCTCGCCGAACCTTGCCCTAGCTTGGCGAGCTCGCCGAACAAGTTGACGACGACCGGCGGACAACGGACGGTGATGGACGGCAGCAGATGGCGGCAGACAACGATAGAGGAGGGGAGTGAACACATCTGAGCAAAGGAATTCTTCTTCCACTTTTTTTTATTTCCAGAAAAAAAAATCAAATTTTCTTTTTATTCTTTATCTGTTCCTTTATTTTTTAAAATAAAAATTTTACCAAACGCAATCTTATTCCCAAACTACTCCCGAAAAGAAAAAATCAGAATCATGCACTCTATTGTTACCAAACGTGGCTTAAGTCACCACACAAACGTGGCATAAGTCACCACACAAAGGGATAATTCCACATTGACAAATCACGAAGATCCCGCCCGTCCTCGCTCCCTCTCGCCCCCGTCGTTCTCTCTCTCTCATCTCGCCCCGCGGCGGCGCCGCTCCTCCACCGTCGTCCGTACTCCAAGACCCGCCACCCCCCGCCGCCGCCGCCGGCCACCGAATTCTTGATCCGACCTTCTGTGTAGCCCTCGAGAAGTCCAAATCCCCCGAGATCAGTCCGTCTGGTCTCCGATCAGGATCTCTACCGTGTCAATTTGCGGCGGAGGAAGAAAAGCTCGGAGCTTGAACAATTCAGCTTACAGGTTCGAAGCGATCGACTTGCCCCGAGACTATTTTCAGCCGATATCATATCTCGTCCCGTTCCCGTGATCCTTCCGATGGTTCCGATTTTGGAAATCTGGGATCTGGGCTTTCGTGATTTCGTTGATTGATCGCGACGCGAGAAATTCCCAGGAAATGCCATTAGTGATTAATCCTGCGTGATTAGGAATAGGGCTGATGTTGATTGAATTCTGATTACGAATGCGTTCGTTTCGCTGAAAATTCCGGGGACGGGAGAGTTAGAAAGTAGGTGTTTTGATGGAAATCTTCTTAATTTAGGGTTCCTTTTTCCCGAATTCTTATCTGTTAAGACGGCTTTTGTGCTGCTTCCATCGACTTTACTTAACCAAATGCAATGTACAAAGTGTCTTTTGCGGGAAATCTTCGAGAATGCTAAAGTTGAACGTTTTGTCTGTCAGAAGAGAGAATTGCCCGGGTTTCAAATTGACCCACCGTTGGATAATTTCGCCCAGTTTCTGCCGAGTGGTCGCCGGTATTTAAATTCGACTTCACATGGCTGGAAGGACCCCTATCGCCGCTAAAAGTTCGGCGCTCATTGCCATGATTGCTGACGAGGTATGGATGAATAAATTTCATTCGTCGTGTAGGATCCTAAGTGCGAGGACTTCTTTTGACTAGAAATGTGACCGAGAAGAAGTTTCATCATCTGAAGAAACTTAGGCAGTGAGTTGGGAATATAATGCAATCCTATTTACAGATAACAATTCTGAAATGAATTGATGATGATGTGGACCATGCGAAGTTCCTCTAAGTATTGGATCATTCTCTTATTAGCTCTGAATAATATTTTTTTGAGGCAATTTTGAACTTTTTTGGTTTATGGTTGTACTATTTGAACAATTGGGTTGAAAATGAAATAAGCACTTTTGGCTGAAAACGACACTGACTTTTGGTGGGGTGGGATTTGGTAAAAGATACAGCATTAGAAGCACTTAAATGGGTGGTTCAACCTTTGGGAGATGCTGGGCTTGGCTTTTCTAGTATCTTGAGTAATCAGTTTTTTTTTCTTGGAGGGCGCATGTCCTTTTGCAGGAATCTAGAATTTACCTGATGAGATTCAAACGGGTTGCAAATGTTTGTTTGCATGGTCATTTTTTGGTTGTGTGGGACATGAAATAGCCATGGATAACTTTATGTAATGATGGCATCTCTTCTTAAGTGCTTGAGAATTACTCTCAAATTATCCACGGTCTGCTATGTGAATCACTGTATTGAAACTGCTTTGTGATGTATTATTCAAACAACAGAACGAGAAGTTTGCTTGGCAACTTTAGCTGTCAGAAATGAGACTGTATTTGCCACTGTAGATCCTTGCCTTGGCACTGTACATCTGTGCACTTTAGTTACAACAGATCAACGCAATGTAATACTGGCTAATTCCCCAGAGACTTTTTTGGTCTGAAAGATGCCAATTTATTGTGCAGGACACTGTCACTGGGTTTTTACTGGCTGGTGTCGGTAATGTTGACTTAAGGAGGAAGACAAACTATCTCATCGTTGACTCGAGTATGATTCTGTCCTCCTTGCATCATCATCATTTGCTGTACAATTGAATTTATAATGATATATAATTATTGATATCTTTGCCCTTCGCAAGTTCTTGTGCTGCAATTATCTTCCATAGTATTGTGGCATAACCCTCTTATTTCTTCGACTGCTTGTAGTCCTGCTAATGTCCAGCTAATTTAACTATGGTTTGAAATTTTTCTAGATAGCTTGCTTGTTCCATGTCAAGTTCTTTGATATTATAAGCTGGTACGGTCTCTTGCTAATTCTTAGGTGCAGTTGGGCTTCTCATTTCTTCTTGTGATGTTAGTGTTTGTATCTTTAGACCTCTTTTTCTTTCTCTGATTGCACTATTACTTGAAGCAACATTGGTTGCAGAATTCTAGGATAGACTAATGCTTGCCTCTTTAATGATGTTTTTTTTTTGTGGTTCTTCTTAGAAACAACTGTGAAAGCTATTGAAGATACCTTCAAGGAGTTCACATCAAGGGAGGATATCGCTATTGTTTTGATCAGTCAATATGTGAGTTCCTTTTCATACTTGAAGTGTAGATTAAGTGGGTTGCTTTTCCTGATAAATGAAGGATGAAGTGCTTCAATCATTTATTGTTTCTCACACTTGGAGGGTACTGCTTTTTGTTGGTTTTTTCTACATGTAGTAAACAGAAGGGTTGTTTTTCTTTGTTCAGCAACCCTGATAATGTCTTTACATGTACATGAGTAGTAAGCGTTGGTTGCTCATGCAAGATCATATGCCCTTGTATTGATCTATTCATCCAGCCTTCGGCATTAACAAAATAAGGGTGTCTTATGGGTATCAGTAACTATCAACTTCAAGATTCTTTTGCATCCAATCCAAATATTTTGGCCAGTCACAGAATCGATGTTGGTCGTGTGTTCGCCAATTATAGCTGCATAGGATTTTCTGATCATTACAAATGGGCTGTTATTCGTCTCCATGACAAGAATATACGTGACATACTTCTAATTGTTGATGATATCTCTGGCTTTCAGGTTGCAAACATGATAAGGTTTTTGGTTGATAGCTACAATAAGCCAGTTCCAGCAATTCTGGAGATCCCGTCAAAGGATCATCCCTATGACCCTTCTCATGATTCTGTTCTTTCGAGAGTGAAGTACCTCTTCTCTGCTGAATCAGTGGCATCGGGAAGGCGCTGAACCTTCCATCATCTCTTGTGTCTTCTGCAGAGTAGCTGTATGTTCATTTGTCCGTTGGCATGTAAATGCGTACCGTAAATGCGTACCGTGAGTTATAAGCTATCTGCAATAGTGAGGGGCATTGATGACTTAATGATTGAGGCTGTGTTTTTGGTGTTCTCTTAAGCTTGGCAATCTGATCGAGATTGATTTATTGACAAGAATCACAGAGTCGCCCTTTACCAAGTGAAACCGCGATGTTGTAAGGATTTCTAGGGTCAACTAATTTGACCCATATCTTAACTCATATTCATTTTGCTGGGTCAAATAGGGGTTGCTTAAAATTTAATACTTGGGTCAAAATGGGTCTCTACTAAAATGAAGCTCAACTTCCGATGGGTCTTAATGGGTCTGCGCTAAACCCAACTTCAACCCATTTGCGTTTTACATTCTCTCTCTCCTGGCCGCTTATCCTTTTCAACGCTGCACGGCATCCGAGGTCTCTCATTCTCCTCCTCCTCCTCCTCTGGAGCAGTCGCCTCGTCGAACGGTGTGACGAAAATGAAAGCATGAACAGGAGCTCGAATCCATTACTCCGTCGCCATGAATGGATCGAAAACATGCTCGAATTTTGGGTCCCAAAATGAAAGCACGAAATTGGACGCATCAATATATTTCTATCAGCAATATATGGAGAATTCAATTAATTTATGCCAGGCATTCCCTTCATTTTCACGCAGTTTTGACCATTTGATTGGAAACCTACCCACCCTAGAACAACTTATCCCTACTAGAAACTTCCTCATTAATCACTTCACAAGAATAATCTAGGGTACAAGTATTCATTTTTCCATGTTGCCCCCATCAAATTTTTAGGGGACTCATGTAACCCTAGCCCCCAAATGCTCCAAGGCATCACCACCCATCCACCCACTGCTCATTGAGGATGCAAATTGGTACGAGAGTGAAACTGGACAATGAATTTTGTAATTATCCCTTCAAGATATTTCATGATAGGTTAAAGAGATAAGAGAACATCACGGTGATCCTTATCACCAAAAACAATGACTGTAGCATTGACGTCACTTGAGGACAATGATCATCACCATCACCATCACCATCGATCATTTTGCTTGACACATAGACATTAGGATAGAAGTTTTAAATTATCATATGAAGTAGATATATGACATAAATAACGTTGTGACAAATGCCATAGATAACTGGAGTGAGATGAATTCGAACATAGTTGATGTGAAAGTACAGATAAAAGAAAAACAGAAGATGTTGATCAGCGAGTTCTGCTGTAGTTTGACCCCATCTTGAATGAAAATGTTCAGACATTTGGCGCATACTTTGGAAGAACGTGTCCCCATTCACCTTGGAAATCGGTTCACTCATTACTTCGGTCCAAGAGACTCCCCCATTATTCCTCCACTGGAGACCAATTGCATGCAAGCATCAGTCATTTCTCACTCTGCAGAAAGCTGAGAACAGCCAAAAGCGTCTGAGCCATCGTTCGTTTCTGCTGTGGTGGCAACGCGTGACCGCGATTTAACAGAAAATACAGCCTGTCCCAGGAGACAAACTCATGCCCAAGATGAAAATCTTGGAGGATGCCCACATGGCCAGTTCATCCATCTAATAAGATAACCCAACCTGGTGCCATAAAATGATTATTTTGATCAAGAAAACATATATTTTTTTCCCGGTTGTCTGAAGAAACTGTTGGGATCTTGGATTGGTGTGAGGTTTGGCTCAGGCACATTGACAGAAGACGGTCCCCACACTGACCTCTCACCAGTCACCAGCCGTGACATTACAGTGTCAACCATCCCTCACCAATCTCTTTTCCACTGCTTCACCTTTCTGTAATTGGGTTTTTCTTTTTCTTTCAGAAGACTACATATCATAAGTAATATAATGTAATGTCTGCCCCCCACCATGGCATTGTCTTTAGCTCATCAGGAAGGTAAGGACAAGCAACATGACTGTTGGATCTAGTACCACATTAGACTGTCTTGGAATATAAATTATGGGCTCAGGAATTTTTTTTTTTTTTTTTTTCATGGGACAGCACAATGATGAATGTACGAACAAATGAATTGAAGGGCAGTTTCCACTTTTTGTTTATTTCCGCTTTGGAATAGATTGGTGTTATTGCGGACATGGGGAGCTGTCGCTTTTTCTTTGGCGCGCGGTGGACTTCACAAGCTTGGAAAATGTCCTACGCAGCTGCGGCAACTGTAAAGCGATGAAGAAATCAAGTTAACATGTGGAAAAGCGAAAACCTCACAAGAGAAAAAGAATGATTCCTTTTCGGATAGTGTAGAATCCTATGTTCCAACATCGGATGAAGGAATGTATAAGGTGTTCCTTCAGCTTTTACACGTAGATTTGTCTTCTGGTACTGTACTAGCAATCTAAGTTGTTCCTCCCTGTAATGAAACCGAAGTGTTGGACTTCTACGGTGCTGCGAAGGCTTGCACGACTTTGAACTGTAAGGTCTGGGGGCCAATGTCGGATTCGGAAACTTTTGATTCGAGGATCGTCGGGTGCTTGTCATCCAAAGGTTGACAATTTTTTTCTCTTTGACCTGGCGGTGCAAAGCTTCCACGACAAAGTCGGTGTGCAAGCCTTAATGGCAACGTACGCTCGTAGCAATGGCCTGACAGATTCTTTCAATTATGCACTCATCGTGCTTTTGTCAGTATTATTTTGAGTGGATACCAAAAAGTTCATAAGTTTGACGGTGTAAAATTAAATTCTTGAACTTTTTGTCAATTGGGTTCTTGTACCTTGTGAATTAAATTGACTTCGTCCTTGAATCAATTTATTAGATTTGGCATTTGAATTACAATCGAACTAAGGTATGAAACCTTGTAATTAGTGGAATGAAAATCTAACAAAATGGTGAAGGGAAGCCTTTACAAGGTTCTTGATAATGGTCATCATGGCCACCCAGGTCGAGCCCCGGCGAGGGTCAACGCACCCCACCATCTATGGAGCTCTCCCCTCTCTTTCTTTTGCAACCTGGGCGAGGTTGTGCATGTCATGTCAGCATTTGCGAGACCTGCAACTGAGTAGAATCATTATATCATATGCCAAAAAAGATGAAATGGGTTCGATTCAAAGAGTGCATGGATCATATTAAACATATCAAAATTCAAGAACCAAACTGAACGATTGGCAAAAAGAAAAAAAAAAAACAAAGACATGGGTTATTCTCATAGTTGGATTATTGCTGCTTGCTAATCCTGCAGGATGTTTCTCGTACGTTAAAAAGGTCCAAGTTCAGTTCTTCTAATCATACAACCGTAGATGGCTGGGAGAGAGATTAGCTCCTCATTTCCATCCGTGGGTCCAAGCAATGATGCTTTGCAAAGGAAGTTTCGCTAAAGCAAACGACCGCAACGAAGGAGGTATCGTTAAATCAATGACTACTAAACCAACACTCACTTCACAGAATAATGGACACAATTCGAGGCGGGTCCATCCCACCCTCCCCCACACGATAAGGTACACGAGGCAGGGAATGACGCTGAAACCCTATCGATACTTCATATAATATAAAAAGCAACGCCATAATTAAAGCCAAGAGGGTCAAAAAAGAAAGTGAAAAGAACACGAAAGGGAGAAAGAAGAAGTGAGAATTCAATGGAGGGAGGAAAAGTTGATTCGGCCACGGAACGCGTCTGGAATACGCCCGCCCGGCTTCTTGAAAGTCATCCGGAATCAATGCCACCTGGGACCTCATCCATGAGCAAGAAGAGGATAACGCATCAATGGCTGATTCGAACTTACCCATTCCTATCCATCTTTTGGAGCTTCTCTAAAAGGCGTCATCTGGATTGGAAAAAATGCGCAGCAATCCTTAACCTATCGTACGAATGTTAATAAAGTACCGAATTTCTCAATTCTATCGATGTAGTAATGGTTTATAAAAAGTTACTGACATAGCAGTGTCCCATATAGTATACTACCACGTCGGCGATTTTCTAACAAAAATCAATCGAAGAGATTATATATATTGTTCGGGCAATTTGCTCCCCCTTTTGAATTGATCCGGGTGGCTATCTTGTCAATCCTTAAGTACTTCCAAGGCATGTAATTTTCAGTTCCCACAGGCAACATAAATATCAATTCTTTGGCCCATATCAGCGCTCCAGTCCTGAATTCATGTGATCATGTGATTTGAGCAGGAAAGTGCTCAATCATGTCGTGCTTGGTGCGCGCCCATCGGACAGAACAGACGTCATTTCTCTGATGGCGATGTCCAGGATGCCAAACGAACGCCACAAAAGTGAAAAGAAAGAAACCCAGGATTGCAATCTGTGCATTGGTTGGCCACCTAGCAGTGGTTGATCATCTCCCTTCCGCTTGACTGAACCTAGTCTCCTGTTCTAGAAACGAGGTTTTCCAAGTTATCGTGGATTGTCTTAATCATCAGACTATGTCTAGACAGCGGTCTCATGCCAACACTGCAGTTAATGAGTAGCATCGTGAGCCAGCTTTAGCGCACCTGACAGAAAATTTCTGCTCCTCATCGTCCACCATCTCTATCATAAGAGTCTTATTCATATCAGCATGAGTAATCTGTTGTGTAAGACACGAGATTCATCGGCATTGTGTGCTGCCTTTAACGTTGTCGTTCTAGCTTGGATGTTCGATCGGGTGAATGTGTTTGCCATGTAACGGTGTACTTCAGATGGGACGAATACGAATCAATCCAGTTGAGAATGGGATTAAGAGAGTAAAACTATTCTGAAAATGGAATAAAAAAGAAAGAAAGCATATTCGACAGCATAAAAGTAAGGATGGAATCTTAATTTTATTGACTGTATTTAGCACGCACCATTAGGTGATTGAAGTCCATAAGCAACCGCTGGCCATGATCACTTGGGCACCAAGACGTTGCGTTGATGATGATGGTGATGATAGTTGTCCTCAAGTGACGTCGATGCTACGGTCATTGACATTGAAGAGGTGGACCACCATGGTGTTTGCCAATCTTTTTAACTTTCACGAAATAGCATTAAGGGTAATTACAAAATTCAACGTCCGGTTTTACTGCCGTATCAATTTGCATCCTCATTTTTCAAAACCTACAATCAACATCTCATGCTTAAAGCCTTCGGTACAAGGACTGCAATACTTTCCTTCAAAAAACAAGTCACGAGGGGATGGGAAGTGGTGCCTTAGAGAGCATTTAGGGTCTAGTGTTTCATGAGTCCTCTAAAAAATTTAGGGCCAATATTGAAAAATGTGTACTTGTACCCTGAAGTTTTATTGTGATTAACAAGAAAGTCGCTAGTAGGGATGAGAGGTTTTAAAGTGAGCAGATTTCAAGTTATTCTATTTTATCCGGTCCAGTTCCTAATTTTTAAAATTTGGAACCTATCTTATGGATCCTAAAACTGAAATTATTGATACCATTCGCTTTTAGGTTTACTTGAGAACCACTCAATTCCTTCGTTTTCTTTTTAAATTTATTCTTGAAAAGGATAAACTTTAGTAAAACGTCCCCTTATTTACAACTAAGACAAGTAGCACCTGCGGCAAAATAATAGAGCAATAGGACGGTGAGAAGTACGGCACTGAAAAAACATAAAATATAATGAAATTGGAAAGTGCAGACTCATCCCAAGCAAAATTAAAGTCAAAACTACAATTGAAACTCTCGTTCGCCAAATGTAACAATTCTTAATAGATGAACAAAATAAATTAAACAATAAGTTTGAAACATGATAATATAAAACATGAATTATAGAACTTTATTTTTCATTCATCCATCAAATATGGCTCCAAATTGAAACCCCTCGAAAATAAAATAAACAACAAATACAATTAATCATTTAACAATAGTTTTAAATTAAAATGACTCTTCATTAAGCTAAAACAATTAAAATTTCAAATAAGAACCTAAAGTGTCCTCTTTTCATTAAAGAAAAGCTTGAAATGTCATTATTTTCTCAAATAACTATTTGAAATGAATTTAATTCTAAATAAAAATCTAAAGTAACCATGTCAGTATAAAAAGGGCATGACCTTCGATCAAGGGCATTTTTGTCCTTTACTTTTTATTATTTTCCAAAAAAAACAAACTAAAAAAAGGCTTTTATATATATATGGGCAGGAGGGCTAGTTGTAGCCCTCTCCCAATTTTGGCAAAGGGTGCATTAGCCCTTACCTCTAGGCAAGGATCATCGACCTTGGTTGAGACACTAGTGACCCCACCCTGACGCCCCAATGACGATGGGGTGGCGGCCATAGGCAAATGAGCTAACCCTAGCCCTCTTGCTTGTTTTTTTTTTTTTTTTTTTTTTTTGGAGCCTTTTTTGAGTCTTTTTTAGGAAAAAAAAAAAAAAAAGTAAAAAGGAAAGAAAAAAAATGTAAAGGATAGAAATGCTCTTAACCATTCGATGAGGTTAAGCTCTTTTCTAAGGCTAAAATAGCCATTTTAGGATATTATTATTATTATTATTCTTTTTTTTTTGTCGATCCTATTCTAATTCTACTCTAACACTCACTCTCAGACTTTTGCCCTGTCTCCTTACAGGGCGTGGGAGTTGAAACCCACTTCCTAAAATGAAATTGTCCCCACCCCAATCTTCCCTAAGAAGATGGGGATTTGAACCCCAACCTCTCCCTTCCAAGATGGAAGGGTGGTCACTGAGGGTGAACCCCAAGTTGTTATTTTAGGATATTATTTGAACTATGTCCATTTGAGGCCTTTATTTGATAAAATAAAGGCACTCTAACTTCATACTTTGGAATTTTCTTAAGACCTAGTAACATATATTCCTTTTACTTTTTTTTTTGTCGGTCCACTCTATGCCTATACTAACTTTCACTCTTAGACTTTTGTCATGCCTTATTTGCGGGCGTGAGAGTTGAAACCCATTCCTGAAACTAATGCGTCCCCACCCAACCCCCTAAGAAGGTGGGATTCGAACCCCCCACCTCCCTCTTTCAAGTTGGAAAGATAGTCACTGAGGTAAACCCAGTGGTTAAAAAAGAAGAAAAAGAAGAAGTGATTGAAAGAAAAAACACTTATTCATTAGCTATAAATAAAAAAGACATACTTCTTGGTCCTATCTTCAGTTTGATTCAGTTCCATTCCACACTTGGGATTGGGAAATCGGACCACTAGCCAGTTCCAAAAACTTAGAATCGGGATCTTCCAGAGCCCGCCTCGAACCGGCACTCAACCCTGATTGCAAAATAGATGGAATCTCCATCAATCGAATTCGAATGGCAACGAAGGTTCGTCTGCGAACGGGGGACCCTTCTCCCTTCCACTTGCATTCATCTTAAAAAGATCCAAATCCTAGGAAGGGCAACCGCGCCCTTCCTTGCCCTCCAATTTGTATCAATTTTAAAAGATCCAAATCCTAGGAAAGGCACTTCCTCGCATGAACAAACCTCGTCTCATTTGTCGTGCTTATCCAAACGCAAATGCCCTCCTCTCTCTAACCAACCAACCATCATCATCATCATCATCATCATCGTCGTCGTCGTCCTGCGTGCTTATCTAAACGCAAATTGGCCTTTAACTAAATCCGGGCTGGCGCGAAGCACGGTATAATCGTGTTTTTACAGATCATATATTTCTCCAAAAAAACTGTCCCCCCGGCCCCTTCCTCGTCCTTCTCTCTCATCGACCACCCACCTCTTTCTCTCTCTAAGCGCGCGTGTGCACGCGCACGTGAATATATAAGACCTCCTCATCCCCTCTCTCTTCCTGCCTCTCTCTGTTTCTCTCTCTGCTTCTCTCTCTGCTGTCCCCTCGATCCTTGGAGTTTCTCCGGCGAGTTCCGCGGCCGAGCTACCCCACCGCCACCGTCGTGCCATGGCGGCGACGATACTGTCGGATCTCGGCACCGAGATCCTCATCCCCGTGTGCGCCGTCGTCGGCATCGTGTTCTCCCTCGTCCAGTGGGTCCTCGTCTCCAAGGTGAAGCTCACCCCCGCCGACGCCGCCGCTCCCGCCGCCGGCGCCGCGAACAACGGGAAGAACGGGTACTCCGACTACCTCATCGACGAGGAGGAGAACATCAACGACCACAGCGTCGTCCTCAAATGCGCTGAAATCCAGACCGCCATCTCCGAGGGTGAATTCCTTTAGCCTCTCCTCGTTTACCCTTTTCCGGGTTGGGCTTCTTTTTTTGGGTGGGTGTTGTTTAGCGTAGATCTCTGCTGTTCCGCGAGTGGATCTGCGGGAGTTCCTGCGCGTTCCGGTTCGATTGTGCTTCACCGGTGCGGTCTGTCGGTGAAAGTTCGCGTCTTTCTCGTGCCATCTTGTTTGAATTTGGTGTTAGCGTGTGAACGTTTTTGCCTTTTCCTGTTCCTCGGCATTGTTCTGGGTTTTCTGCGCGAAAGATGTTGCCTGAATCACGCCGACTGCTCGTCCGGATCTGTTGTTGCCTTTTTTTGGCGGTGTATGTCGAGATGTTTCGTGGGTTGCGTGTCCGCAATTAATGAAGGTGTCGTTTTGGCTATAATTGTCTCGGTGGGTCGGTCATCAATTTTCAATCTGCTCCCTTTTTTTTCCATTTTTTTTTTAATTTGGATTTTTATTTGTATTTTTATATTTTATTTATTTTTATCAATTATGCTTTGTTCCACATGGGGTCATGATTGTCATTTTGGCAGTGCATGATGAGAGGTAGGTATCATGTGCCATCCTTGGTAGAATAAACATATCGCTCGTCGGATCTCGAAATGAGAAACATATGCTTGAGTTGCATGGGTATTATTTATATAATATGTGTATATTTTAAACGTAGTTCAGATCTCAATTTGCTTCTAGCAGGAAGATCTAAAAATAGGAGCCACTTGGGCACATCAATAGCTATCTCAGTCCAAAACTAAATGCAATCCACTTTATATTGGTATATATGTGAATTGAGTATCCCGAAAAAAGAAAAAAGAAAAAAAGAAAAAAAAAGCAGTCGGGTAGAGATTGGATCTTCATTTGGATAAAGGCCCATTTTATTGTTAATGCTCTTGTATGAGTTTCTTTTACTTATATGAATTCTTTAGTTATGCGCCTTTGTTAAGATTGATATTGTTGTTGGTATGAATCCACAGCAGTTCTTTGTGCTTGGCACGTGTCTGTGGAATTTCATCATTCATCAGAGATTTTGGACCACTTCCTTGATAAAGATTATTCTTTTGTTATCAATATTCTGGGTTACTTTTGTGCCGCACAAACCGTGAAGGAAGCATACATTTTTTTTCTGTGTCTCTGTCTATGGATGGAGGACACACTACAGTGGCACGACTTAGATCTAGAACTTTTTGTGGGGTCGCTGTCTGTTGATTTAGTTGGAAAACTTTTGTTGAAATCGGGTAACATGTCACTACTCTGATGATTGCATAGTCGAATTCTAAATTTAAATTAAATTGTTCCGTACCTATTTATGTATTAATTAGATAATCTTCTGGGATCTACATAATAAAATTTCAAATTGGTGGTTTTCTGAAGATTATAGGAGAATGTGACAGACGATTTGGTTTACTATTTGCGGAATTATGAGCCGCTGCCCCCACATGGTTGGTGACAAGGATTCTCTATTTATTTTTTTTCAGTTGTCTGCACACATGACTTTCATATAGTCTTCAATGTTCATGTGTCGTAAATGTCCTTAGATAAAGTTGCACAGTAAGTCTTCTCGAATCTGATAACCAAATTTGAAGCTCAATGTGATTCCATAGATTTTGTATGTTTGCTTGCTTATGATTATGGCACAATTAATTAAAGTGAAACGTGTGTTGTAGGGTTGACCAAAAAGGCGAGCTTTCTGTCAATTTAGATGTTGCCACCTATCGTATTTTCATTTGGGAATAGCTATGGATTGTCCAGATTCCAGATGTGGGGCTTAATTTCGTTCCGCTCATGTCTTCATTTGATTCTTTTGTTTTTTTCTCTTTATTGTTGTCATCTTTGATTCTTGTTGTGGATCATACTTCTCCTATTTCTTTTCTGAATAACATTCTTACCAGATTTTCCCTAAGCATTTGCTAACTTTACCACATGCATGCTCGATGGTATTATTGCAGGAGCAACTTCCTTCCTCTTCACCGAGTATCAGTATGTTGGTGTTTTCATGGTTGCCTTTGCCGTCTTAATCTTCCTTTTCCTCGGATCTGTGGAGGGATTTAGCACGAAGAGCCAGCCTTGCACTTATGACGAAACCAAATTGTGCAAGCCTGCCCTGGCTACTGCTGTCTTCAGCACTGTGGCCTTCTTGCTTGGTGGTATTACATCAGTGGTTTCTGGCTTCCTTGGAATGAAAATTGCCACCTATGCAAATGCAAGGACCACCCTTGAGGCAAGGAAAGGTGTCGGCAAGGCTTTTATCATTGCATTCAGGTCGGGTGCCGTAATGGGCTTCCTTCTTGCTGCGAATGGTCTTCTGGTCCTTTACATTACCATCAACCTATTCAAGATTTACTATGGTGATGACTGGGGAGGCCTTTTTGAGGCTATAACTGGTTATGGCCTTGGTGGATCCTCCATGGCTCTATTTGGGAGAGTTGGTGGGGGTATCTACACTAAAGCTGCTGATGTAGGTGCTGATCTTGTCGGGAAGGTTGAAAGGAACATTCCTGAGGATGACCCTAGAAACCCAGCTGTAAGTTCTGCTATTTGTTCTAGCATATTAAGTATTTTCAAGCAAGTCACCTGCGCCAAACAAACAATACACAAATAGAATGGACCACATTGAACCTTGAGTTTAGTTTTGATTATGGCTTTGTTTGGTTTCACCAATCCACACTTTTAGTTTTAGTTGACCCTATTATGATTTTATTGAGATCTGATATTGGTGTTATCTTTTCAGGTGATTGCTGATAATGTAGGTGATAATGTGGGGGACATAGCTGGTATGGGCTCGGATCTCTTTGGCTCATATGCTGAGTCATCTTGTGCTGCGCTTGTTGTGGCCTCTATCTCTTCCTTTGGGATCAACCATGAGTTGACTGCAATGCTGTACCCTCTGATTGTTAGCTCTGTGGGTATCCTTGTTTGTCTGGTCACCACCTTATTCGCAACTGATTTCTTTGAGATCAAGGCTGTTAAGGAGATCGAACCAGCACTAAAGAAACAGCTGATAATTTCCACAGTTCTCATGACTGTGGGAATTGCTGTTGTCACTTGGATTTCCGTTCCTTCTTCCTTCACCATTTTCAACTTTGGAACTCAGAAAGTTGTCAAAAACTGGTGAGCTCATTGATTTTTCTTTCATGAAGCTCATGACATCAGAACTCCGACAAAAATATGTCTTTGCATGTTAAAGCCTATGTTGCCTGCATAATAATTAACACACTTAGCTGTTCTTTTAAGTTGATTCAAATGAATTATGTCATGAGGAGGAAAACTTGGAAATTTATCAGGTACGCAACTGATGTGAAGCAAACTTTATACAAGTATTGCTGGATGGGTGGCATCATGCATGTGTCAATCATGCAACTGCATATTCATGCATGTCATTCATCCAGTGGTACCCCGGTACTACTTTTTGATACACTCGGCATCTGATGAAACTTCATAAGTCTGTACAGAGCCAAATTAAATGTAGATTGAGTTTATTGCTTGATTAGCTGTTAAAGAAGATAGCATTACTCATTTTACATGATGGTGCAAATTGCCACTTGTAAAGATGTTATTATAACCAGATGAAGAATGGCTAGATAACTTGATTTAATTCTTAATTGGAACATTGGGGAGCAAAATTCGAGCTCCTGGAGTCAGGTAAGCTTTGCCCTCTAATATATTGAAAGGTAGATAAAGTATGCTTTGTGAAAACAATTGTTCCAAAAATGACTATTACAAAGGATAAATTTTGTTCTTCTTGTTTTTCTTTAATTTTGGTTTACATTTTATATTTTTGTTTCTTGGGATTGCAGGCAGCTGTTTTTGTGTGTCGCTGTTGGTTTGTGGGCTGGCCTTATCATTGGGTTTGTGACTGAATACTATACAAGCAATGCATACAGGTGACAAATCTGATATCATGTCATTTTTTTTTTCACTTCCTGACTTTTCTTTTCCTATTTTTATCGTGACTAGGATTTCTCACTTGAGAACTGCTTATATTGAATTTCAGCCCTGTCCAAGATGTGGCTGATTCTTGCCGAACTGGAGCTGCTACCAATGTCATCTTTGGTCTTGCATTGGGATATAAATCAGTCATCATTCCCATATTTGCAATTGCTCTCAGCATTTTTGTTAGCTTTAGCTTCGCTGCAATGTATGGAATTGCAGTAGCTGCGCTTGGAATGCTGAGCACAATTGCCACTGGATTGGCAATTGATGCATACGGTCCTATCAGTGATAACGCTGGAGGAATTGCTGAGATGGCAGGCATGAGCCACAGAGTTAGGGAGAGGACTGATGCCCTTGATGCTGCTGGAAACACTACTGCTGCTATTGGGAAGGTCTTGATCATGTCCCTTTATTGGTCATGAAATTTTCCAAATTTGTTCATTTGTGCTTGTGAAAATGCTAAGTTTATTTTCTCGGCCACGTTATTGCTTCATGTTGACGTAGAAAAATGAGCTATTTTGCTGGCCTTTTTGCATTCGATAATTCGACTATAATGCCTGAAAGTAGATCTTTCCCTTCTTAAATTTGTTCATATTATTTGGGTGGCTTAGCAGCAGTTTGACTTTTCTCAATTAACTTGTGTGACATCAAGCAACTTTAGATGCTGAAATAAGACATCATAACTGCAAAAATTTCTGAATGTTTGCTGCTTCTCTGTCCAGGGTTTCGCCATTGGGTCTGCGGCTCTTGTGTCCCTCGCCCTCTTTGGTGCCTTTGTGAGCCGTGCACATATTGTGACTGTCGATGTGTTGACTCCGAAAGTGTTCATCGGTTTGATTGTGGGTGCTATGCTTCCTTACTGGTTCTCTGCAATGACCATGAAGAGCGTGGGAAAAGCTGCCTTGAAGATGGTGGAGGAGGTCCGTCGGCAATTCAACACCATCCCAGGTCTCATGGAAGGCACTGCCAAGCCTGACTACGCAACATGTGTCAAGATCTCCACCGATGCTTCCATCAAAGAGATGATCCCACCAGGTGCACTGGTGATGCTTACTCCCCTCATTGTCGGGATCTTTTTCGGTGTTGAGACTCTGTCTGGGGTTCTTGCCGGATCCTTGGTCTCCGGTGTTCAGGTAATCCTGTTGTGGTTGATGACTTTCTTAATCCTTTTGTGCTCAAGCTATATAATGAACGAAATGAATGAGGACAGCTCGTAATGAACAAATCATGTCTAACTTGAAAAAGAGTGATGATGGAGTGACTTAGAAACTTTTCTGGACAAAAGTGTGATCTTTTTGACAAAATCATGCTTGGTAGGTAAATTTATTTTTTTTCTCCTTTTTTTCAGATTGCCATCTCTGCTTCCAACACTGGCGGTGCTTGGGACAATGCCAAGAAGTACATCGAGGTAAGAGAGTTGATGACACTTTCCAACTTGTGTACTTTGGAATTCTTGTGGACCATGTCTGATGCTTCTGGCCTTGTTTATTTTATTGAATGATAGGCTGGTGCCTCGGAGCATGCCAGGACCCTTGGTCCCAAGGGATCAGACCCACACAAGGCCGCCGTCATTGGTGACACCATTGGAGACCCTCTCAAGGACACATCTGGACCCTCGCTGAACATCCTCATCAAGCTGATGGCGGTCGAGTCTCTTGTCTTTGCGCCTTTCTTCGCAACCCACGGAGGTTTACTTTTCAAGATCTTTTGATTAGGTGGAAGGAAGAGACGTAGAAGGCAACACGCCTCCGATTTTTTTCCTAATCTGTCTGTCCACCCTCTCCTTGTCTCGCCAATGTATCTGCCACAATAACTGTCTTTCTTAGAGGATGTTCGATTTTTGATGATGTATCTGCTCAAGGCAGCGTTATCTAACAGTCCTGAAGAGGCTGACGACGACGACGACGACAACAACGATAACGATGATCTTTTTGTAAGTTGGGATTGCCTGTCTTTTTTCACTAGTGAGAGATACTTTTTTTCAAATTGAATGAGTTCAGCCTGGTGTTTCTTCATTTTCTTCTTGGTTACCATTCGCTGCGACTCGGAGCATGAATTGGTTATCTTCTTAGCATCATCATGTTCTGAGAAATGAGTTTGGTCGTGATAAATTTCGGTGGCCATTTGCTTTGCCAAAAGGCTGATGACAAGCAAGTGAATTTTCGTTGCGAGGCTCTTTTGGAAGTGCAGATTTTTCAGAACCATCGTTTATAGGTGCCACTTACATGCAAATGAACATTTATCGCAGGTAGAATTTTGTTTTTTGAATGCAATTGCAGAGTCAGGAAAGTTTAAATAATTATATTTAATTACCAGCCACGATGTATACATAACTAATTATATTTTAAAGCTGCGGTGTCTGATCAAAACTGAGTGATAGCTTTCTCAAAAGCTATTGTAGGATTGAGATTCTTGGAATTCGATTTAATCACAATAAAATTATAAAACAAGTCGAGGGCAAGAGCTTGATTAGCTCGAATATCTTCCCAAGAATGCATACCGGGTAATATGGAGGAATGATCTTTTTTATTTTATTTTTTAGTGTGTCTATTTTCATAAATGAATGTTTTTGAAAGGAATGATTAGAAAGTTGATTAGGCCTGATGGACCATTGAGCTTAGCATTAATGCTTTTGAGCTTGAGCTGGAGTTGAGATTAGGTGAGTAACCATTAAGCTAAAGCTCGAGCTACTCGTGAGTAGCCTGACTCAATTTCATCCCAATAGTTAGGTCGGCTAGGAAAGAGAATTTCGAAAAATAGGTTTCATAAACTTAAGCCGATCGAAATATGATAGTTTAGGTCGGGTTTTCCTCGAAATTAAACCAAATTACCAAGCCGAATTATTTCTGTATTTTTATGTAGTAGGAGAGGTTAGACTAGGTGAGAAAAATGTAGGTGAGAAAAATGAAATGGAGAGCGAGTAGGTGGTGAGCAGAAAAGGGACAAGAAAAAAGAAGAAAGGAGAGAATTCATGTTGCTCTCTTCCGGATTTTAGTGAATTCTTTTAAGGTCGTGGTTACTTCAATTCGATTTGATTTCAAACCAAACTACTGAAAAATCAAACGTAGATCTAATTTGATTTTAAATCCTTACTCAGTTTAGTTTGATTTCCAAACCGTTTCATTTCAGAAATAATAACATGGGTTGATCACTTGTATCATTTTGCTTTTGATTATTTGAATTTGAATATATCATTAAAATTCAAGCCTAGAGGTAACAACATACATTTAATAATTTATTAGAGAAGTTTCCTATGTCAAATAATTTTTAGAGAGGAAAATTATGTCGTCCAAAGAAAAGTTATCAAGTGATTTTTAATGATCAATTAATATTAGTAAATATAAGGACAAATATCAAAGGAAAGTGCAATTTTTTTATTTTTTTTTGAGACTGGAGAAACCGCCTCACAATGAGCGCTCGGCGTAAACCCCCAAGGAACACTGGCGCGGGGACCTACGAGCACTCGGCATAAACCCTCAAGGAGCAATGGCGCGGGGACCCACCTCCCATGGTGCTTCGCTTAAGTCGCGCTTAATGCGCACGTGGTGACTTGAACCTTCCCCTTCTACAATTAGAGGAGAAAAGAGGGTGGGTGTAATGAGGGTTTTTTACTAATGATAGAAGAAAAGAAATCTATTATGCTCTCTAGTATATCACTTTCTTGTGAAAAATTATGAAGTAAAACTATTTCTGCAAAAGAAAAAGATACAAAATTCTATTTGATAAAGTATCATTAATGAGGATTATAAATGTCAAAGGAAAGTTACCATTAATTAGGTAGTTTCCTTACAATGGGAGAAGGAAATTTACAATTAACTTTAATTAGATTAACTATTTTCTGTCTCTATGGTAATTCTCCCTGTGGTATTGCAATTTTAGAATACCTTGTATTCGAGGAATATTACATTCTCGTATTCACATTTATTTTGTAATTTATGTTCTTGTATGTAATGTATCATTTGTCTTGGAAGATCACCGTAATTCCTAGTTTTTTTTTTTGTTTGTATAGTAATTCCTAGTTAAGGTTCATAATTTATGTTTGCATTTGTAAAATACCTCGTCCATTTACTAAAAAATAGTTCGTAACCTAGGTCGTTGTTCGTATGGTTTGATTCATTATCACCACTAAGCATAGAGGTCGCCAAATTTATATCCCAACAACAACAATAACAATAATAATAACAATAATAATAATAATAATAATAATAATAATAACAATAACAATAACTAATAATAATAATAGATTCGTAACAAAAAGTTATTATACCGACCCGGTCCGGTTTTGAAAATCTTCCCCTTCTCTCTCTCTCTCGTTCTCGTTCGATATTCCCTCCTCCGCCAGGCTCCAGCACCTGAAACTGCGTTCTCTCTCTCTCTCTACCCTTGTCCGGTTTTTCCGTTCTTGGCAATTTCGAAGATGAACCCACTTCCAGATACACGATCTTAGGCCGACCCATCAAGTCGAAGCCCGACGTAATCTCGCCGCTTCGCTCCACCGAGCTGTTGAATCGCTTGTGTGGGGGGTTTTCAAGATTTGCCTGGGGGGGCAATCGCCTGTTCCGTCATTGCGGACTTCCAGACGAGAAGAAATGTGCTCACAATGATCACCCCAACAGCGAACCGCCTCCTTCGTCCTCTCTCGGTATGTCGTCATCCCTTCTCTGCTTTCTTTTTTTCCCTCGTCGTTTGGTTTCAGGAAGTGGTGGGGATGTCATAAGTCAAAGAAAGGAATCGGGCCGTGAGGTTTCGCCTGAATTGTGGGAGATTAACGCGGGAGTGGTCGACCCCACGTCCCGTATATGGCGAACGGTATGATTTTTGAATGAAAGCGGGTTCGCATGAGCTATGAGAGTTGGTGGGGGAAAGAGCTAGAAAGTGGGTTTTGCTGAAAAATTCGTTCTTGTTGAAGTTGGATTTAAGGGTAGGGTTTTTCTTGGATTTTGGGCTCTCTCTCGCGATTGTGTATTTCCCCTTTGGAAATTGTGACTGCACTTTCGATTATATGTCCCTCCGCAAGCTGAACTGTGGACCCAATTTTGCCGCACGAAGTGGATTTTTAGATTAGGCTGCCGTAACAAAATCATGCACGGGTATCTATCTGTCTCGATTATTGAAAAATTGGGAGTCACGGTGTTTCTGTTTGTTGAAAGCTAGTTAATCTTAGATGCTGTTTGTCAAGAAAAATTATAGGAAGAGTAGACACTGAACTAATGTGATTCTTTCGATGAACTGAACACATAAGGAAGCTGATATTACTTGAGATCTCTTGGAATAGTTGGTGGGTGTATCTGGATTCATTTTCTGCTCAACCGCTCATACTTTGTATCTGACTTTAGTATCCATTTTTCTTGTTTTCTCATTCTCTGTTTTGGTTTTGCAGTAAAGTTTATACGTATCTGTCAAAATGGAATTAGTCGAATTGCTTGTCATCAATGATTGCTGTTAACCTTTTGACCTTGTTTTTGCTCAGACTCTGTCTTGAGTTGGTTTATCTTATTAATTCTGTCGGTCTTACTGAGTTCGTGGGACTTGGTGGTTCAAAGATTTTAATCTTTTAATCTTGTCAATTTTGATTGTTCATATGGGTTTGTGTGTTGTGCAATATTATCTGAGAAGGCCATGCCAGAATGGTTAAATGGTTTATTTGTACGGATTTGTCACCTGACTGCACCTTTATGATGCAGCACTTTTTGTTACTCCTTTCCATGTGCAGCACGAAAAGCTTTTTGACTTTGGTTCCGTTTAGCTTTTATAACTTTCTCAGTATAAGCAAAGTATCAAAACTAACGTGTTTACTTCTTAATATTGCTTGGATTCAATTGTTACTTGGGTAACTTATGTGAGAATTTAATGAGCATGGCAATAATTGGCTTTCATTTGATTCCACCGTGGAAGCACTCCATTTAGGATGTCATGGCATATTTGCTTCTTTTGACAAAGAGGATCACTACTCTAGAGTATCCTTGCCAAATGAATCTTTCATATGGTGCATGATCAGAAAAATTTCGTTCATGCTGTAGTTATATTGGATTCATAGCTTTTAGGCTGATACTGAAAGTTTTTTGCCCATCATATGCCAGGTGCATAATTTTGCAAAATGCACGATCAGTTTTAAATCATTGGTATATTCTCTCTGTAGAAAGCAATCTGTTATGGATTGATGAAGGCATGAGTTGAAGAAATCCTTGTTGTCGCAACTGCTCAACAGTGCTTCCATGGATGGTGAAAGCTCATCTGAGTTGAGCCTTCCCTGGGTCTGGATTATTGAGTATTTGGCAAAATTTGAGCAAGTTAAGCCATCCATCTTACATGGTATTCACCTTCTACAGTAGCAATCTGCGAGTTTTGGTCCACTTTCTCATCATTTTTGTTGGGCATTCATATGGTTTATGCTTTTCAGGTATCATTAAAGCGGCTCCAGAGTTACCTGCTCACTTGGGAAAAAATATGGAGGAAGTTGTTTCTTTGAGATGCTTGGAGGAGTTATGTGGCCCTAGAAATGGAAGCATGAACAGTACTTGGTCCTCATTGGGATCAAAAGCGAAGATTGATACATCAAAGAGCTGCAAAAATGTCCTACAGTATATGTTCCATAATGTGAGTTCCAATAAATGATGCAGTGAAAATGTGTTCTATTTTCTTCATGACATCTTTCCACTGGTTCTGTTCTGATGATTGCTGAAGTTTGGTGTCTATTCCCCTGTTTATGAATTTGTTATATCTTAGGGCTCTGCATCTGATCTTGAAGTGACTGCAAATGAGTTGTTGAAATGGGATCTTCACTCATTTTTAATGCACAAGAGAACCTCTGTGCCAAAAACTGCTCTAGAGGAGGTAAGCAGATCTTTCATCCAGTGCTGTCTATCTTCATGATATCCTCTTTCATTCAGGTTTAAATTGGTTTTTTTCTGGTTTTTTGGCAGCTGAAAGATACAATACTTGCAGGTAATCATCCACATGCTGATTTTTTAAAAAAAGAGGGTAGATTGGCAGATGTTTGTCATTTGAATAGGACCGTCATTCATAAATCTGGACATACTGGACTTACACGTGCGCCTGATGTGGGAGACACATATGCTCCTAACACAGTTGATGAACCAAACTTGGTTTCTCGACCCACTAATCATGTGGAGCCCTTGGTAGGAGATGACGGTATTAGGATGTGTCTTCCCGCAAAGAGGAACAATACTGATGTTCACGCTGAAAATATTGAAAGGAATTGTAATAAGGATCAACATCATGCTGCTCATTCAGATGCTAAAAGGGCCAAACAGCAAGATTCTGACGAAATAAAGGACAGAGAAGAATCACCAGTTGTTCTAACTGGAAGATTAGGTTTCGAGAGAAATGATGGATGTTCTGATAGAGAGATGGCTAACCTTGTCAAGGATCATATGGGGGCTCTGGATGACGACCAGTTGTTAGAGGGAGATGGGAGGCATTATGTTCAGCCAAGGACTTGTGATGTACTTTCCGGTGGAATGGAGCAGGGGTTTTCCGTTGATGATCCCAAACGCGTCCATGACTCCATAGAGAAAACAAAGAACAGTGAATCAGCTCAAGCATCGGAGTTGGGGCAGACTTTTTCCAGTAACGCAAAAGATTACATGGTCCACGTTGTTGGGGAGGATATGTCCAGTGATGGTGATGAATATAGAAAGGAGGAGATGGATGTTACGATGAAGAAGCATGAATTCTTATACCCTCAGTCTCAGTGTCTGTCACCTCGCAATGCGTTTGTAATGGTTGATTGGAGTGAGCAAAATGTTTGTATGAAGTGTAATGAAGGTGGTCGATTGTTAGTTTGTAACACCAGCAGTTGCCCTTTGATGGTTCACGAGAACTGTGTGGGCTTATCAGCTATGTTTGACAACAATGGTCTGTTTTACTGTCCATTTTGTGCATATTCTATTGCCATTTCTGAATATCATGATGCCAAGAAGGAGGCCTCTTCGACAAGAAAAAACTTATCTGCCTTTATTCATGCTGGACTCAAGCACCACCAAGAGAATTTGGATCAGATGGAACAGAATCTGTCAGGAAATGGAACTAGTGAGATTGATAGAGTAAATGGACATAATGAAATGGATGTGAATGGCTGTCGTTTTCAAGGGAATGAAAGTGATGGAGAACGGAATGAAAGTGATGGAGAACAAAATGATCCTTTTCAACGATGTAATGGTGGTGACGCTGATTTACCAATTAGAGAAGAGGAAGAAATGGTCCGTGGCGGAGCTTCTACCGATTCTGTGGAATTCTTGGAAGGGAAAAGGAATAGGGAAAACACATCGAACCTGGTTGAGACGACTCCTACTCTGGAAAAGCAGAAGGAAGAGAACATGATGCAAGAACGACCGTCAGGGCAAGTACTTGAAAGAGAACACGACCAAGTATTGGAAAACAACCTGTTCATTAATGGAACTGTTGCCTATAAGAACACTTATATTGTCCCTGTGAATCAGAGAGATGAAGTTAGAGGTGAGCAAGATGTTCTCAGTAAGGATGCCACTGATACACCTGATGGAGGTGCTTGTGCTAATATTACTGCAGAGGAAACTTCTGAAGATGAAGATAATGAAACATCCATAGCCAATTACAGAATCAGTTTCCGAGGGCAAAGAAATCTGGAGTAAGGGTTTCCTGTATACTGAACTTTTCAGTGGTTGATCGTGGCGTGGTATTTTTGGACTTATAAGCTTTACAGCAGCCCCAATTCGTTGCTGGATTAATTTTTCATATTTAAAATTGCAGGGAAGCCTCTGCAAATCCTCTCCCTATGCAAAATGAAGCTCCCTTGATGGGGGAGGGGGAACAGACTCCAGAGGTACTTGTCGTCCATTGTAAACTCCCAAGTATCATGTTTTTGTCTTTAGGGTTATTACAATTTAACTATATTCATATTGCTTTCAGTCTTAACACATTCTGAATACATCACGATTCACATGCCCAAGAAAACTCCAGGCTGTCTATGTTGACCTTTATTATCTCACAAAATTGTACACATTTGGTCCCTCAACTTTTACTCTCTTATCCTTGGATTGTTTCCTAGCAGAAAAGGTTTTCTGAATGCGGGAATCAATCAATATCTTATACAATTAAGGTCTTGAACTTTAAGATTTTTATCCAAATCAAGTCCTTTCTTCTCCAATTTCAGCAAAATGAAGTTGACTTGATGATTACCAACCCAAAAAAAAAAAAAGTTGACCTGATGATCAGTGCTAGCCAATAGTCTAATGCAGCGAAGAAATCAGTTTCAACGTGGACAATCAACTTAAGGTCTGTGGACAATCAAATGGGTGGGAAGAAGCAAAGGACAGTTGATTAATTGTCTTCTTTCCCACGTCAAACTTTTCACTAGCTCTAATCAGACATCAGCTTTAATTTGTTGGAATTGGAGACAAAGGACTTGATTGGAAAACTTTTGCGACTTCAAGTACTTGAGTGTACCAATCACAAGTTCAAGGACCGTGTTGGAAAAACCATGCTATTAAAAGGGCCAAATATGTAAATCTTTGTTGCAGTAACATTTTCCATCAAGCAATAATTTTGATCCCATAGTATTGTTCCTTGTTACATGTTTTCTTTTGAAGAACATTTTATTTCACTGTATTTTACCAACTTCTCAACTACTTGCTCTGCTCAGCCTACTTCACAGCCAGAACCTAGTTCAGATTCTCCGCCTTCTGGACAGCTCAGACCTTCTTCACCACCATTACCATCTAGACACATCTCGAGATTCCCATTGAGGGGAAGGAGATGTTTGAAGACTTATGCAAGTTCTGTGGTCCCTAGAAGAAGTGCAAGAATCAAATCATTTGCTCGGCCAAGTCAAAAAAGGACCAAAGACAATGCATGCGAAGTTATAGAAATAGATTGACTAACGTCCAACAATTGAATGGATTGATCAATGTCATGCCTTTGGGGTGCCTGTCTTATAGCGGCTGAAATCCTTTTTAGTTGTAAATAGCAGCATTTAGTTATAGTTCATGGATCCGTTTGTAAATGGCCATCATTTTATGATATTTGCTGGATCCTTTTAGTACTTAGCGGCGCTTAAGATTAGATGCAGCTGGATTTTTGAGCTGTTGGATGGATGCATTTGAGTGATGTCTACAGTCAGGAACACGTGATTCAGAATTCAGAGGGCATTGTCTGCTCCAAATAATCCTCCTGAAAATTCTTGTGGCACTCCTTAACTTGGTATGCCTTTCCAATTTAGAGCTGTTGTTACCTGATCTGACTTTTACAAGTGGAAATCAATGATTTCTTCAATATCTGTTCGTTCAGAGAACTTGTCTGTCGGTTCTCGTACTTGATGTTGTGATTTTTTTTTTTCTGTTTTGACCTATCAAAGAAAGCGGAGATGGTTGTACTTAGCTTTATCTTTTTTCCAAATTTCTTGTTTGGTAGACTAAAATGTTGCCTGACCTTGTCATAAAAGAGTGCTTTGAGGAGTATTAGTTTCCAGTCAAGGGAAGTCTGCCTTGCAAGTTGTGTGCTCGAGAGCCGAATTTAGAACAAATCTAACGGAATCGAATGCCGTGTAGTTTTAGCGCCCCTGGAGAATGTCTTGTTGGCTAGGAACTCCAGGAGTAAGTTCAGAGTTGTTGACGTCTGTTCATTTGATGACATACAAGAGATGGGGGTTTTATAGCAATTTCTACATGAAGCCTCAAGTTTGTTTATGCCTAACAATCTTGTCTTTACAGAGAAGTTGGAGAGACCGGGAAGGAGAATCTTCATCTTGCTGCAATTCCAAGTGAAAGATGGTAGTGGCTGCTGAACCCATTATTGGGGGGATGGGGATTTGACACCACGAAACCATTGACTGGCCATACAACCTTGATTGCCTCAAAGTGGCATTGTCTTGAGTCATTGTAAAGAGCAAGGTTGCCATATTAGCAGCAGGTTGAATGTGCTTTTGTGGCGAAACTTGAGTTGCTCTTGACACTTGATCTTTTCGACAAGAACACATTAGGAAAGTTCATTTTCCCTTTCAAGGCCTATACTTGGCAAGATTTTTTTTTTTTTTTAATATGACTTTAAAAGAATGTGCAAGTATAACTGTTTGAATTTGGACCTTAATCAAGGATGACCACGCTGGTTGCTCGAGTAATGTTGAATATATAACATATACATCACCTGAGAATAACATATAAGGAAGCAAATTAATCATAGGTTACATTCTTTAATAGACAGCATGAATGATTATTGACGAGACAGTAGTAACAAGTTATTGCTTTTTCGTAAAGGAAACATCATGAATCCTCAAATCCCGGACATCGGATCATATAAATCACCGAAGTGTGTTTTCGAAAACATTAATGTTAATATAGGATGCTGTCTGCTCTTCTAGTCGCACACTCGCGACCCTCGCCACCGTCACCTCAAGGAGCGTGACGTGGGCGCCCGTCGCCGCCTCACTCGCTCGCTGCTACTCACCTGAAGCTGCTCTCCTTCATTTTCATTTCCATTTCCTCCCCCTACCCAATTCCCAACACTATTTATACATCGCCAAAACCCGAAAAAGCTCTCACCTTTGCCACCGCAAAGCCACACGGTAAGAGAGAGAGAGAGAGAGAGAGAGAGAGAGAGGGAGAGGCTGAGCTCGCCTCAAATCCAAGAACCCTTTTGGTTAATTCTTGCAGCTTCTTTGACTCCGCTGGCTCCAGAATTTAAGGGGGATCGGTTTCTTTTTTTTTAGGCATTTACTGTTTCTCGGTGGACGTTAATTATGGGTAAGAGGAAGAGAACCGATGATCGTCTCGTGACCGACCCTTCTCTTTCGTCTTCTTCACCTGGTACGTTATGATCGTGTCTCCTCCTCCCCCCTTTTGGGTTTTTGAAAGAAAGGATTTTTATGCATTTCGATGGCCGTTTTGGTTCCTTGGAAATGTGGGCGTGTGTGGAATGGAAGAAAGATCGGGTTTTGATGGTTCTGACAGGTGGGGTTTTAGTGAGGTAGGATGGGAAAAGAAATTTCAAAATCTGAGTAGGCAGATTCGGAGCTTAGCATTTTGTAGACGGTTTTGTTGAGCTTGAATGGGTTGATGGGGGTGAAGCCGGGATTGGGTTGTCTTCAAATTTTGCTCTAAGTAGAGCGATCGGAGCTAGGGTTTGTTCTTCTTTTAGTCTGGCTTGCCTTTTCTAAGCCTTATTTTCGATTAATTTGGATGCTCTCTCTCTCTCTCTCTCACGAATGCCATTGCGATTCCCTGTGTTGCTTGATATATGGGTTTTGATCAAGGTTTAGATTGTAGAAAGTCTCTGGGCCTTGATTTTTTTATCTGTACAAGCAGAAAGTTTTAACCATTTCCGGTGTTGAAAATACTGCACGTTTGTCTGCTAGGAGAGGTGGTGAATGGTTAAATCATGAGAAGTAGTTTGGTGAGACAGATGGTTTCTTATCGCATTGGCATTGCTGAACATATTGGCAGATTGAGGTATATTGGGGGATGAACTCGAGAGGCTGTTTTACCGGAATTGTTACATCGAGATGATAGAGAGAACGCCTGTGGAGAATAAGAAGGCTGTAATATGCTCAAAATTAGAAATGTCAGAATATGTAAGACCGTAGGTGTGTGCTTTGGTATTATATGATGATGCCCAAAATAGAGCGCATGGAAGCCTTCTATGTTGAACGCTCATCTTACTCAGTCAGACTTCAGAAATTCAGAGTACTTGACATAAAACATGCATTTAGAGGATTTGTAGATCTAACGAATGGATGAGTGAGTGGGTATGTAAATTTGGCAATGCTGGAGAGCTCACGGGGGCTGACGATTCTTTTCTTTTTGAATGGCGGCTGATTCTGGATCTACGATGTATTGCTTACCTAACTATTGATTATCCATGAAACATTAACAAGTTTGATTTTATTTATTTTTAGATCCTAGGTCACCAATTCGATAATTGTTTTGTGCTTTTCTGGCCTTTTTGTCTGCTAATTGGATTGACTGATGTTTGGTGTGTTTGAGTTTGCAGAATGCATATCATTTATTGGATACATGTTTATCAAACAAATTAATTTGTTGCAGCTAATATATATGCTTCTCTTGTAACTCCCTAAATGATCTTTTCTTTTTGATTGCTCCTTTGTGTTGATGTCTTAAAGGTTTTCTTTCCCTTGTGGTTGCATGGCGCACTTGAGATCCACGTTTGCTTTTGACTATTGATCCACAGACCTTGTTTTGTGTGTTCTTTTTTTTCAGATAATGGCTTGCTTTAATCTCAAAGACCTTCTTTCCAGTCTGAATACTTTTATGTTCTAATGAGGTCATTGAGTGGGTCAAGTCTCTGTTGATGCATGACATACCCAATTTCTCTCTTCACCCTGAGGTGTAGAGGCTGCATTGTTTCTGCAAAGGTTTACTATGATCAAATGAGACCTTCACGTATACTTGTAGCTCGCTTTCAATTCTTCTAGCTTTGCACATCGTGTGATAGACCACGGGTCATAGTTTTGCTTTATATGAGACAGAAGTTACTGATAAAAATATTTTGATTTGCAGCAGAAAGCATGCCGTGCTCTTCTGGAGTGGAATTATCATCTAGAAAAGTGAGCTGCCTCTTAGCCCCCTTCATCTTAGGGTCCTTCCTCCGATTCTTTTCCAGTTGTTTGCTTATTTATAGTTCTCTTTGACTTTATGTGCTTTTCAAGTGCTGACATATTGAAACCCTGGGCAGAAGTCTTCTCACTTCGTGGACTCTAATGAGATGAAGCCCTTCACATCAAGCATGGAAATGGATATTTCTTCTAATCACTCTTCTCCTGTACATCTTCGGCAAAATCTTGGACGTTCAATGTTTCTGAAACGCTCACGTCACTGGTATGGACACCAGAACTCATGGCGTAACTCAGGTGCCCATATGAGTGCAACCACTTCTCATGGGAAGACCCCACCCTCTTGGGAAGAGAGACTTAACTTCAAGTTGGCTAGTCGCTACAACTCAGACAACTGGCACTATGCAGGTTAACTATTTCTCTTAAGCATCAACTTATGCATTGAATTAAAGCATTTTCTAGCTGCAAATGAGGAAGTTGTGCACTCACTTGTGGACATGGTGATTTTTTAAATTTCATTGTTTATATGCGGGTCCCAAATGTTCTATCAGTGTTGATGGAAATTTACAATCGGCCATTTGTTATGATACACTTCGTCACGAGGCATCATGTTTTTCTTGCAGATTATAGAGACAGAGCCTTTAGCAGGCCAGAGAGGATTAGGTCAGATTCTGCCACATTAGATTCTGCCTCACTTGAAACGGCAAAGTTGCAATGTGGGGTCTGCCAGAAACTTTTGAGGAGGAAGCCTTATCTTCTTTCTGGCTCTCACTCGTCCTCAGAAAACTCTGTTGTGGCAGTTCTTGTATGTGGACATGTCTATCATGCGGATTGTTTAGAGCAGAAGACGCCTCTTGAAGAGAAATCCGACCCCCTATGTCCTGTTTGTCTCAACTTACTCTCACCCGCTGATGCCTTTAAAGGAGGGAGTGAATGATTGTACAGGATCTTTCTAACAAAGAGGACTAGGTGCTTATGCTGGGCAAACTAGGATCTTGTCGTATATATGATAGGTGATATATATGCACCAAATATCTCGATGGGCTTGTTAGAGGAAGCGCATTGTTTCGATATAGCCTTATAGGATATAGAATTCTAGACTATAAATGTGTATATTGCGAGCATTGCGGCTTCGTGTTGTCTTAGTCCATTTTGTGCGAAAACACATATTACAGTATCGACTGCTGTGCCTAAAATGCAAACTCAGACCTCCTTGATGGACTGATTGCCGACCGCGATTACACTATTGATCGAGGCGGAAGTGCAGGAATGTTTTGTTCTGGATGAAGGAGAAACATCATCAACGTGCCTGCATTATTTTGCAGAAATCTTCCTGATATGTAATCTGATTTGATGAAAAGCAGTTTCTACTGAGTTTGTCAAGAAAATTATGTGTGAATACTGCGGCATAAGAGAGCATGTAAGCGGTGAAAGTTAATTGCGAGTATCGTGTTGAAACGTTTATTGTATCTTGAGAGTCCTGTTTGTTCACTGCATCAACATTTCTCTGCATAATTTTTCATGGCTAGTCTACCGAAGATGCTGTGAGCGATGACTTGGATTGCGGCAACTTCAGACACGACATTTTTGGACATGGTTGATCCTTCTCTTTCTTGGGAAAGGGTTCGTTATTTTTTTGGCTGATACCATCTTAATGTTAGGATGATGCATGAATGAGGGATAAAAACCCAAAGGGTTTCCAGCATAGTCCATACGACTCAATTCTCAGGAGTTCGTTAGATGTACTTAGCCTAAGAAACACTGACTCAGGAGTTCGTTAGATGTACTTAGCCTAAGAAACACTCGTCATCAGGGAATACAATACTCAGTGATCATGTGCTGGAGTGGGAGGATGAGAACCCAAGTAACCGTGCCAACTTGATCACCCTCACAAATGTTCTTGCTAGGGGTGATTGGGTCCAGGGTGGGTAGGGTAGGGTCTAGATCTGGACCCTGTACCCGATCCTGTTATAATCGGTTCCCCTTTTTTGAACCCTATACCCGACCATCTTTGTATTGGACTCTGTACCCGACCCATTATGTTTTTCCGGTCCGGTTTCAGGGTCAACTCCGTTTCCATTAGAACCTGTTTTACAATCTTCCGATATTCTATACAATTTCAAATTTTATATTAATATGAGACAATAACGTAATATTCCTAATTTGTATCGAAACATTAAGCACTTATAATAAATAAATATATAAACTTTTTGACTAAACGAAAAATTAAGGATCCGCAGAGCTAATTATAATAAATAAAATCATAAGGCAAAGAATTAGCAATAAACATATGTATAATATTAATCTTATCCTCACAACTATTATATAAAGCTACTTATTTATACAAGCATAACTTTTTTACAAAAGAGAAATTAGGCGAGTCAATCCACGCGGTACACAAGAATTTGGTGACGACGAACACCATTCGTATGTCGGACGGTGTGAGAGGGAGCCGATGAGGGAGGGAAGCAAGTGAGGAAGAGAAACGATGAATGATAAGTGTTGTGTGTGTTTGAGAGAGTCAAGATAAAAAACGTCATGTGATTGCGGGAGTAAAAATAAAAATAAGGGGAAAAAATAGGGTTTTGGATCTATACTTACAAAACCGGTTCCAAAACCGGTCTGAGAACCAATTCCTGGGTGGGAAATCAATCGGACCCAGTTCGGGGACCAGTTTAAACCGGTTCCCGAACCGGTTTCAACAGGAACGATTCCCGATCCTTGTTTTCCAGGTGGGCTAGTCCGATTCCTCAGGGTATATCCGGTCCGGTTACACACCCCTAGTTCTTGCCATGTGCAATGTGCTTTTGTAACAACCATCACTACTATGACTAACACCGAACACGCGATAACAAGGAAATTTAATACTCCATCTGAAATCACAGTCGAAATCTGCAAATGTAAAAGGAGAGATAAAGATTGAAACTTGGAGGCAGTATTAAACTAGTTCAATGTTCAGAGGAGGAAAGGTGCTTCTCCAGCGACTATGCCAGATCCAACTGAGACTTGCTTGTTGAGAGAGCAACAAACGAGCAGACTGGCTAGCTAATCATGATCACGTTGGATTCCCCTTCTGAACATACCGACCTCCTTCAGGATTAAAACCCTTTTTTTTTGGGATGATAAAATGAGTTGCTCAACTACTAAAATTTATGATTCTTAATTTCATTTGGCGATACGCCCGTGTTACTGCTACAAAAATTACGGAAATGTGCTTCTCCTACAAGCCTTTTCACATGCTAGCACTGAGATTTCTGCTCGTCCAAATGGGAAGGTAAAGATTCCTCGGCAGTGAGGATGCCTTCTAGATGGTGGTACCCGTTGCGCGGAGTCACATAGACGAAGTGATTGATGAAAAATAAATAAATAAATAAATAAAGATTCTACGTTAGGAAACCTCAAATTTATCAAAAGATTTAAATAATACCTGGAACAAGTTTCACCCACGCTTCAATTGAAGATTACCGACACAACAGTGATAGGCCATTAAACATGATAGTATATCTCTGTCGGTCCAAAGTCAGGTGATTTAACTACATGAAATCTGCACAACCTTCGGTATGAATCTGAATTTAAATTACAACTGCAAAGTTTCCTTGCATGTAGCTTTGTTATGGCCTACTCCGCCGCACCTACTGCAGCAAACTTCCCTTCTCGTTACTCCCTCTGTTTTTGTCAGTTGTTTCTTGTTTTGCTCGGTTGATGGCTTTGGGGTGCACGGTGGAAGTACGTGCATGGTTTGAGAAGGATCTTTTCCCTCGGTTGACTTCTCATATGGACCCATAACAGGGTTTATGGAGTCGGAATAGGTGATAAGGTAGCTATCAACCGTGAAGCACTTAGGACAATAGTCGTAAGTATACTTCCCTGTGCAATAGAAGACGGCAATGGCATGGCGGCAAGGTAGACCATTAGATTTCCATTCCAAGCAACTACAAAACCCTTTCTGAAGATCCACCACCACATTGGTAGAATTGTCATGAACCTCAAATACCGTATCTGATGAGAACAGCACTTTTAAGCTGCTTGCTCTCCGAGATTCTTCTTGTAGTTTTTCCTCCCTGGATGGGGTTAGTTTTGTAACCCAATTGTTTGAATTTATTTGGCGAGCATTAAACAACTCTACCAATTTTGATATGAGAGCCTCTATCTTCTGTACAATTGGTAGTTCCTTCACTTCCTCTATCCATTTAGTATATGGCTCTGCAATATCTTCTGTGATAAAATGAAATGGCTCACCCCTGAATGATGCATGCGCCCATTTGTCTGGCTCAATCTGCATTATCCAATCATAAGCTTTTGAAGAAACTTTCTTCATTTGTTCAATGTATGTTGTAAAAATATCAAGCCGCTGTGCACGGGCAGCAGACAATAAACTGGTGACTAAGAAACCCTTGCCATCCCCAGTGAATGGACCCTTCACATTCTTCTTGAAATTCTCTACAAGATGAAAGATGGAGTAACCATGATGACCATTCTCAAATACCTGATGCACAAATTTCTCTAAACCCTTTTCATGGTCAGAGATAAAGGTTATGGGAGTTGAAGTAGAAAAGGCAGATCTCAACTGCTCTAGAAACCGGCACCAATTACTGTCATCTTCAGCGTCAACAATAGCAAATGCAAGAGGGAAAGGATTATCATCTCCATCCACTGCACTAGCCGTCAAGAATACTTCATGGTACTTTGATTTAAACGATATAGAGTCAAGGAAAACAAGCGGACGACAGCCATCTTTGAAACCCTGTATAAAAGCTCGGAAAGATACAAAAAGATGCTGAAATCTTCCATCATCACCAGTGAAAAGATTTGCCAAACTACCAGGATTTGCCTCTACTACTTTCTCACAGAACAAAGGCAATTGGTCGTATGCATCTTTATATGAACCCTGAAGTTGCTCCCTAGCATCCTCAATTCCACGCCACACTTGACTATAGTTCAACTCAATCCCAAAATCTCGAGCAATTCCCTGAGCAATCTCCTTTGGCTTGTGATGTGGACTATCTCGTAACCTATCCTTTATAATATTTACTAACCAATTTTTTGCAGGATGAGCAGCCTTCCAAGACTCCCCACCGCAAGTATGAGATTTATTCATTCTTTTCACCACAAATGATTGTGAAGATGGGACCCAAGAAGCATGAATTCTCCAGGAACACCCTTCTATGACACAGATACCACTAGCACGGTTTGCATCATTTTTCTTTAACTTGTATGCAAAGCGGTTTGCAATAGCATACTTTTGTAGCGCATCACGAAATTCACGTACACTTTTGAATTCCTGGCCCTCACCAGTAATACCTTCTCTCCATGCTCCAACAAGAGCTTCCAAAGACAGATCGGAGCCAGCAACAACAGGACAATCAACCAAATTGTCACTCCAAGGCGCAACTTTTCCCTCTTGCTTCTCATCAACAGCTACTGCAGGAATAAGGTGCTTCTGAATTTTCTTCTTCCTGGATGTGCCTTTTCCTGTCCCTCCAACTTCATCAATTTTTGATCCAATGCTGGAACCACTGTCAATACTCTTTAATGCTGTTGTTCGCCTTCTCTTCTTAACAGTATCAGCCGGTGTAGAACTCATGTCAACTGGTGAAAGAGCTTCTGAATCGACAGTGACAGTGACAAGACCATTAAGAGTAGAATTATCAGATGGAGATCCAGTAATTTTACGACTGGCATTGTGTGGAGTAACTTTTGACTGGGTGGACACGGCTGGGGGACTCTGATCAATTACAGCAACGTCAATTAATGAATCCACAGGTGCTCCACCAACAACAAAGGACGTGGGGGCTGCAGCAGTACCAGTTGCCAAAGTTTCAGCATGTTTTATGCCATTTGTCCTGCAAATGATCATTAGAAATGTTATGAAGACACAACATAATTCCTCATTCTCTGAGATCACATCGGGCACAATACATTAAAACTAATCAATGACCACAAGGACACTAGCATCTTATTTCGTTGATGGAACAAAGGCCATGTTCCTCTCAATCAAGCCTGGCTGGGTACACGTCCATGAAATAAAAGCTATCAAAAATACAAAAAATTAAATTTTTAAAACAATCACCAAGAGAAATGCAATCTGACGCAACACGAACCATATTGATTAGAAACTTACAGTAACATGATTTGTGTTTGACACTAAGACATACAAGTTCAAAGGAACACTCTTGCATGTAAAGAGAAAGGAAATCAGTACCTGTTGGCATGATCCGTCAAGCTTTGAGGAACAAAACCTTCTTTTCCCATAACATATACATCAGCAGTTACTGAAGCTCCATGAAAGTCATACATCCTTTTTAGGTCCTTGTCATTTGCTAAATTGATGGGCGTCCGCTTGTTCAGAGGCAGGAAGTATTTGATTGACAAAGATTTATAATCAAGATTCCACATTTCAGCTAGTTTTAACTTGAGATCATCAAAAAGGGTTTCTTGATTGATCTCAAGAGCATTTGCCTCTCCTCCAGTATATGACATTGAGCCATCACTGTTAGCGATGAACTGACCACCGGATTGACAAATGAGGATAAGCTTCCCCTTTGCCATTTTATGAGCATCCTGAATAGTCACAATAATAAATATGCATGAGTGAAGATAGGCGATGAAAACATATATGAATAAAGAACTCAATAAACTTATACGTGAGCCTCTATAGCTAAAATAGTTTTATGCATAAATGCATAAAGAACCAAGAGCAAAAATTGATAGCTGAGAGTTGACGAAACATTAGATTCCAATATATATGGCTTGGACATCAGCCAATATTTTCAAGCAAGGGAGAGCCAGAACTCACTATATTTAAATCAGAGAACACGCATTAAAACCATTAAACTGTCTCAATATTTACACCAAAATCCACCTGCATTTCAAATTCACAATTCACAAAAAAGAAGAGATTACCAACAAAAGCTCCAATAGCAGATTTTAACTAATAATACGGGTCCATAGCGGTACAACGGAGAGCTTTTCCCCCACACACCATTGATGAATTCCGTGGCAAGTTTGATTCTACGGACATTGCCCTGATCTTATAATCCCACTACCAATCGAACTGTGTAATCCACTCGGATCATCCTCCAAATCAATAGTACAAAACACAAGTTGGCTGGCCTCATAAGCGAATTTAAGTCGCAATAAACAACAACTTAAAGGATCAAAGATCACATAATTCACGCTGAATTATGTCATTATCTATTACTGCATCTAAATCATCAATTCATCAGAAAGTGATGATACACAATGTCACAGGCTTCACTCGAGACACTCTACAGTCAAATTACAAGAAGACACACTCAGTCTTCCTTGAACCATATTGCCCAAATAAAGAAAAAAGAAAACCAAGACAAAATTCAAGCTCCTACAGCTTCAATACTCAACCTCCTAAGCAGCAGCAACTACTAAACCGTCCCCTGCTCTCCAACGATTCTTGATTCCCTCAACTTTCTCCATCAAAACCCGGAAAACCAAAACCTACCCAATAAATTCCAGAGGGAAATAAACCGAGAAAACCTAACAAAATGGGATTTTGAAACGAAATTCGTACTACGGATCAATAATCACGTGCTTGATGATTACCTCCAATTTCCTGGTCGCGTTGAATTTGTGAAAAAACAAAGGAAACCCTCTTTTCTATCCCGATTCAATTTCGCGGCATCGCTTCTGGTGTGCTACAAGAATCATTGGGCGATCGACGCTGGCCCGAGCGGAACCGGCGTTGCTGGAGCAGCAGCAGGCGCCTCCGTCCTCGTTGAATTTCCGAGCTTCGATCTTTTTTCAAAAGACGACTTCTCCTTTTCCGGGAAATTTCGTTCGACCCCCCAAAAGATGCGGACTTTCGCAATCCGGTATAGGTGAATTCGTTTGCAGATGGCCCCCTGGAAGTTTCTGTATTTATTAAACAGCCCGCTTTCGTTCTGCCCTACCCCATTCCTACTTTGGAAAACTTGGCAAATCAGATATCTTACTCCCTAAGGTAATTAAGTTGACTAGCTACTTTTGGATTTCTGATTTCGAAAAAAGATAGAATTTAGATTTATACTGTTTTAATCAATTTTACCCAACATCAGAAATTTTTAGTCAAAGACTTTGAAAGCCCAAATCTAATTTTCAATTTTTCTTCTAAACTCGCTCAAGATGTTCCGTTATCTTCATGAGTGGAGCATATCTAAATTATTGCAAACTTATCTTATAACAAGATTTGAGAAGCGTAAAATTCATATTTAAATTAATATATTATATCAGATACTCAATATCAATTTACCATATCATTTTACAAATCAAATATACGAATTACTTTATGTATTTTCGATGTCATACTCTCCTCTTATAGTGCAAATATGTTTGTCGATAATCTTAACATTTTTGCTTGTATGGTAAACTCTATATATATGCATTTGGAAATGTTTACCTAAGGGAGTTTATAGACAGGTAGTCTTATTAGGCATAGTTATCGAAGGTAATTTAGGATAACGTTTCAAATTTCCTTAGGTGGTTGTTTAGACATGTGATTGCGTATCGTGATATTTGACCCAATTTCTCTAAAAACAAGAAAAAGAAGAAAAAGAAAAAAAAAAAAGGTTAAGAACCCCTAAGATGTATATAGTTTTGGGAAATTTCCCCATCTGCTTGATACATAAGTGTAGCGCCTGAATCATTTTCTTTCTCAGTGAGCTATGTAATTCATTCAGACTATACCCACGCGCACCCAATTTAAGACAGCAAAAAAAGAAAAGAAAGGACAAACTCTTTTCAAAAGTTATCAAGTATGCGCATCTCAATTTGCAGTGGAATGAGGACTTTTACAACTTGAACCTGTGCTGTGGAATGACGACTTCTACAGCTTGAACCAGGAATGGGGCCTATAAAGCACACGAGTCCTATCAATGGAGGAAAACTCCATTCCATAATTTTTTGTCTTTGGTTGTTTAGTTTATTAAGGACAGCTCCTCAAGTGGATATAACTGTGTTCTGTGTATCATAGGAGGAGACCAAATGAAACATTAAGGAGTCACATGTTCCTGGTCAGTGCCGCCAGCAGCTACACTTCCACCATGACCGTTGCCGTCCTCCTGGTCTCTCTCTCTCTCTCTCGGGCACTGTTGCTCGACAACCACGATTGTCGGTCCAGATCGAGTGCTGCCATTGATCCAGTCAACCTTGCGATGATATGGCCAGTGTGTGCTCCATCAACGGCGATGAGGTTGACCGGTGTTGGCGACAGAGTTTGAAGGTGGTGGTGCATAGGCGATGTGACAGCGGCAGTGTGGTGACTTGAACTTGAGAGAGACGAATGTGTTTTGTTATCTTGTTTTACAGGAATCCGCCCATTACATGGAGCGACAGGAAGTTTCCTCCATTAAGTAATGGAGAAATCATGACCATTTTTCCTCGAGAAAGCGAAGAGTATTAATCCATCTAATTGAAGAAACTTTCTTGGTTAAGCTGTTGTTCTTTTCGGACCAGTTCAACTTTTGGTTGCTGGGTTGATTGTAGTTATTCTTGTGCTGCGAAGTAGATTGAACGAGAAATTTTGGGTGCTGTGAAGTTTGAACCATGAAATTTTACCAAAGTCAATTTAGGATCATGGTTTGACGGGGTAAAATTTGGAAATTTACTGCACATTGCCGGACCTGGTTCGATCCACGGTCTTTGGAATCGGTGTTCACCAGCCGTGGGCTAGAGGTGATTTTGTCTTTTTAGGTATACCAAGTTAGTTTTTTAACGACTCAAGACCTAATTGGAACGCGCACAATAGAGTTTGACCAAGTTGTTTTAGCTTCAGCAAGCAAGCTATGGCTAAAAAGTGGACAACAAGCTTTCCTCTATTTTGAGCGAGTTTTTTTGTTGGTTCGTCAGAGCTGTTTTATTCCAGAAGAAAGCTTAGTCGAGTCTTAATTAAGTTAGTTTGGTTTTTGATTATGATATTTATTTTTGACTTGACTAACAGGATTTCGAGTTATTTTACTTGAGGTAGCTTCCGTGGCTCCATTTTAGGTTGTCAAGTAGGTGGTGTTTATCTGTTCTATGATTTGGACATCCATATCTCGTGTATTATAGAAATTAAATATCTTATGCATCACATGATGTGACTGAAAGGAAAATGATGTTTAGAGCATACTAATTTCTTTAAGCTGGATTGGACGTATATTATCATTTTGGTTATTCGAAATCATGAATCTATTCAAATAAAGTTTGTGAGTTAATTATATGTGAAATGATTTGAGAATGTTTATATGGAATGTATTTTCCCTTGGTGGAGGGCATTGTGAAAGATTATATGTATTTTTTTATAAACCTGTCTATGAAATGGATTATGAATTGGTTTATGGATGATCGAAAAATGAATTGGTGGATTTATGCTCTGTTATGATCAGAACCGGATGACTAAGGTGGAGACCTATGCCAAAGAGGCAATCTTGATAGGTCTTGTCACAGGGGGGATGAAGATTGACCATACTTTTGGCATAGAGAACTAGATTGATCAATGGCATAAGTAGGACCATTAATGTTGCTTCACTATTGTTGGTTGGATGTATATTTTTGACGTGTAAAGCTATGTTTAGGTGATGTATTTTATACACTGAGTTTGGATATATGTGTTTATGTTATTGCTTTATAATTATGCATACTGAATGCTTAACATGTTTAAAAGAGATTGGTGCAACTCACTTAGCAGCAATTTACCTATATAATTCATTTTCAATCTTTTTTCATTTTTCCATGCTGATGAGTAGGAGCAGTATAACTAAGATACCAAATTATTTTTGAGATATTTTTCTTTTAGTCGGTAAAAATATACCCCAAACTTGCACTTATGTGTGATACATATAAAACAAAAATTGACAAGTTCAGGATTTATTCTGTCCATCTCAAATTATTTTTGAAAAAACCCAAACTTGTTTGTCATATAGATACATGTTTTGTCACATGGGCAAAAGTTGGGATCAAATGTGTCATGGTGAACATTGTTTAGTATTTCTGGTGGCCTGCTTTTCCCCTTGTGTATATGCATGTACAATTTCTGTTTTCGGGTTTGGTTTTGCTAGTCATTAGAGATGTATAGTATAGAATGTATTTTGTGTTTTCTGATTAGTTAGTGAGATGTATGTATATATATTCACTCATGAACTACAGGAGTCTGATCCTTGTAACTAGCAAGTATGCTCATGTTGTTGCCCTTTCCTCTTATACTAAACGTTGCTTTGCTCAAAGGACCTCAAAGCCACACAACCAAGACAGATGCTCGACCAGTCGTTTCATGGATGTTTCATTTTCAGGTTGTGCCCCCACAGGAAGTGCTGATTGTTCCCAACCCCATCCATCACGAGGAAAATTATGCTAAAAGTTGAAGATGACAGTTGCAGACCATCTTTTTTCTCAGCGTACTGCGAGCAACGCATATCACTAGATCACCTGATTGCAAGTAGTAGGATAGGGACATTCCGGGGACCAGCAGGATTCTATTCTAATCCACAGAAATTTATGGCATGTGAATTCTGTCGTTGATTATAACCTTTCAAGCCACTGAATATGGCTACGCTCCTAAGCAGTAAGCAGACTCATCTTGGATTGCCTTTCAAAGATATAGAAACTTACTAGGCTATTTGATTAAGGGTTAAAAGAGAATTGCCATATCATACAAAAGGAAAATGTCCTCCTACACTTTCAAACGAAACCCTAGATTCATACTATCAGAAATGAAAAAAATCAAATCCCTCCCAGCCCATTCTGATGATAAGAAGCTTGAAAAGGAGGGCTTTCAATTTCTTAGTTCGCTTTGTTTTGCAAAGCCCTGAGGAGAATCAATGGTGCTACCTTAAGTCTTTCCTAGCTGTACAGGGCGTTCTGGCTTAAATTGTGCATGTTGTGAAGTTCAGCTCAGATGAGGCTTGTGAATGAAGATGTGAATATGTAGGGGATGTTGGCAAGCGGCCCTCGTTGGCAAGCGAGCTCGTGGATGTCCTTCACAATGTCGAAAACAGCCTCGGGCTGTGCCAGCCTAAGTGAGTTCTCCGACATTCTTCTCAGCTCGTCCATTTTGGTGCTGAACCACTCAGCCACAATCCTAGCTGTTTCTTTAGGACTCCTGGTGAAGACACCGGCTCCATTGTCTACCACGTAGGGTACATTGCCCTTTTCCTGTGTTTTGTCAGTTGAGAATCAGCGAAAAGAAATCATTGAACTTAGTTGTGAAATATGCTACTGATGCAACATGTAATTGCAGGGTCTACGGGAAATGCTTAGTCACCTGTCCAGGAATGTAGTCATTCAGGATAATGGGTAGTCCTCTGATCAATGCCTCCGCAATTGTCCCCGGTCCTGCCTGTCAGGTTACAAGCTTTATGGATCTATAACAGCAGAAATAGACAGAATGGAAGGCAAGGAGGCAGAGTCGAAACCTACCTTCGTTATTATGCAGTCGCAAGCTCCCATCCATTTCTGCATCTGGGTCTCGAATCCTCTCACCTATAGAAGAATAGAAGTTAGAAAATATGCCATGAACAACGAAATGAAAATGCATATCTTTTTCTAATGCAGCAAACGAGGAGCGAGGTATAGGCAATTACTTTAACTGGGATTTTCCACTCCATGGACTCTAATGTAGAGACTAGACCTCTGTTTCGGCCACAGATGATTATCAACTGCCCTAATGGTTTCCCGTGTACTTCATCAAACAGTGTTTCATCGAGGGCGAGAGCAGTCTTCTTCACGGGACCCATCCCTTCACCACCTCCCATCAGCAAAACTGCAGGCAACTCTGGGTCCATTCCAAGTTCTTCCCTCAAGTCATCCTGGATAAGCACAGGTTAAAGTAAAATATTTCATGAGTACATGATCTATCGAAATGTATTCAACCAAAGGGAAGTTGAGTTGTCCATGCACGTGCACTGGCATTTACCTTGGAAAGAACTGCGCGGGCAAATGATGGACGAATGGGCAAGCCAAAAACACGAAGCTGCGAGTCCCCTAGACCATCTTCTAAAGCCCTTTTGGCTACAGCCTGCGAGGGGCAATAGCATCTGTTGACTCCGGGGTGAAACCTAAAAGTACAGAGCAATAGCTTAGTCAGTCGAAACTGATTGCGGGGCATGACTAAATGCCAAAGAATTTGCCGCAACCGAATTTATATAACCAACCATGTGGGATGGCATGAGTTTAGATCAGTGATGACGGTTACAAAGATCACTTTCTTGTGAAGGCCCTGCCATTTTAGAACCCACAGAGGAATGTGCTGCATCAAAGGGTGGACACTGATGATAATGTCTGGTTTGTACTCCATTAGACCTGCCTCCACCTCCCTTCAAGCAGAGAAGATTATACCAGCGTGAGAAAGTGATGTGTGAAACTGTGTAAATCCGCAGAGCGGAAAAATTATACTGGTCTTTTTTGAGTAATTTATGAATCCAGTGCAATTCCATTTACAAGTTGCCACAGAACGACCACATTACTATTCAAGTTCCGAAAGCGATCAACGTGATTAGTCTCAGAGATCACTTCAATTGATGGCGGTTCAGAAGCTACGGAAGATGGAAAATCACGAGAGCAAACGGACTAATAAACAAGAACGTGGTCGAAGAATCATGTTGACTTTGGAAACAATAATGCTACGATTAAACCTTCCCCTAGGGGACCAAACAATTTATACAGAGACGTTTCTTGAACAGGAGCATAAACAGGAGAAACCAATCAATTTGCTAGCTGTAAGCCATTTGTCAAATTATTGCTCATCCAAGAAACAAAAGCAATTTGTCAAGTCACATCCCACATCGCTTAACTACAGGTCGAATTTCCAAAAAAGAAGGAAAGGTTATACCAGAAAAAGGAAGGAAAAAGGAAAATAATATGACTGATTACGTACTTGGCATAATAGGCAGCGATGGCAGCGAGATAAAAGGAGTGGATCCACCTTGGGGAGGTGCCGTGAAAAGCCACCTTCCACAACTGGACATGCTTAACCATGAATTTGTACTGATTCTCCATGTCGTTCAGTGGCCATCCCGTGTACTCTTTCCACACGTCCTTCACAAATATCTGCAAAAAGCCCCATGTGAACACATTTACTTTCACGTCTGGACAAGCTTCGCATCATTGCTTTGTTCAGAGGAAGCTTCAGCTCTAGGAAAAAGCCAAGAGACTCACACCAAAACGGGGCTCTCTTCAAAAAAGGACAATATTATGCGATCGACAAGACAGGAAAGAAAAAAAGAAGGTGAACAGAGGTTAATAGAACCAAAGCAGATCCAGTAGGCAAGCTAGACAGCTAAGGGAAAGAAAGAGGGAACTATTTTATCTATTTACAGGAGTTATGTTCTAAAAGAGGTAATGAGATGGATGCGTGTTTTAATTAAGTGCAGAGGTAAAAGATCAAAGAACGATCGAAATTTGGTGAAGAGGAAGCCGTAGTGCTGAGAAATGACGATGATCAAAGGCAATAACTAGAAGAATTCCAACATGGAATTGAACCCGAAATCTGTTTTTATCAAAAGAACATAGAGGAATGTCTCGGGATCATGCAAAAGCAGAAGGAATCAAAAGGGCAGAAACTTTCAGAACCATCACCATGCAAAAATAGATGTTCATCAGCAAAGAATCACGAGATCAAACATGGAAAGGACAAAGTATGATATCCCAACCGCTCCACCAGCAATCTTAATAATCCTACCCTGTATTCGTCGCCGAATTGAATCTGAAACGCGTCCCTCATGGCCTCGGCTGATGCTCGGTGACCGCCGCCCGTGTCGCTCATCAGGATCAGCACGTTCTTCGTCCTCTCGGCGCCAATCTGAGCCAGCTCCATCCCGTCGCCGTCGTTGCATTCCAAGAAATTTTCTTCCTCCTCTTGACACTCGTGGAGGGCCCTGATCCTATTGAGAAGGCTGCTGCTGCTGCTGCCGCCGTAGTTGCTGCCAGCGCTGCTGAAGCTATGCAGCAGCTTCTCCGTGAAGGACTTCTTCGGCGACGCGACGGCCATCACCATCTGTCAATCCGCGCTCCCTCCCTTCCTCGGAAAACGCGCGAGGCAGAGGGAACGTAAAAGCAAGAAAGAACCTTGACCTTTCTTGTTCTTCCTTGTATTTCTCGATCACGTTTCCAAAGAGTGTAACAGGAGGATACCCAGAAGCAAGAAACGGCCCGGCTCCGCCCCCCTTCCGGCCGCCGGAAAATTGGGAAAGCTCCCGTTTCCCGGCGGAGGCAGAGACAGGGCGAGGAGGGAAGCCTCTGTTTCGGTTCTGTTCTGTTCTGTTCCGTTCTTGGTCAGAGAGGATTCTATGGGGGACCAAGAGAGAGAAACGTGTGCAGGGCCGGGGGGGGAGGAAGAGGCTGTCGTTCGAGGTTGTCGGTTTGAGGATGTTCTTGCGAGGGAAGGTGGCGGAATCGATGGGGGAGGGAGCTGGTCTTATAAGGTTAAAGAGGGGGTTTGATCATTTGGGGGATGCTTTGGAAAGATGCTGGAATTTTGATTTTCTGGTATTAAGCGGGCAGATGCGCATTTCGGGTGGAGAATGTTCGTATCAGTAGATTCGGATCTTTTCCCAACGATTGACGAAACATGATTCTCCCGGCCCCTTGGTTAAAGGGCAAAAAAAAAAAAAAAAAAAAAAAAAAAAGGGAAATAAAGAATTGGGTGGTGGTCTTGTTTTCCAGGCCTCCCAATTATTGTCTTTACTGTTTAAACTTTTTTTTATTGTTTTTTGGTTTTTGGTTTTTGGTTTTTTGGGGAGGGGGAAGAAGGGGGTGTCATTCGCTGTTGACCGGTGTTTGTTCGAGAGGTGATCTTAGTAAAGCCATTTTGGAGACGATTGAAAGTGCAATTTTGGTTTAGGCCCCCCCTTGGAGAGGATGGTCCGGTTCGAGAGGTCACGGATTCAGAGGCCAAGGTCCGGGATCTTGGGTTAGCCCAAGCGGCGAGGCTCAAGGATCGGGGTCATGGGTCTAGCCCCAAGGACTCAAGTCTGACTATTGGATTGTGAAATGTTGTTGAACTATTGTCAACCGTTGAAAAATTTAAATTATTAGATGATCGCGCATGGTTTAATAACAAATATTTGGTTAATATATTTAAAAACCCTAAATTGATACATTTGTAACAAATTTGTCATAATTAATTTTTTTGACCACAAAAAACTTAAAATTAATATATCCGTGACAAATTTATCCCAAATGAACTAAACTGACTAATTTTAATTTTTGGTAAATTTGTCAAATGTATACAATTTTTGCAGCTTTTGGATATTTATCCTTAAATATTTAGCATGCCCCTCATACTTAGTCTAATTTTTTTTTTGCCTAATATTAAATATTGAAATATTTAATTAGGGGAGACGAATGAGGTTTGAAAAGATTCGAACTCAAGATTTTCAACTTTAATACCATGTGAGATCTTATGGGACCACCATCAACTGTTGTCCTAAGAGCTTACGTTATTCAACAAAGACGTGGTTTATTATTTAAATATTCTAACAAGGGTCGTGAGTGTTACAACCTTAAATCCTTGCCAACAGTAGCATATGCCAAACGAAATATCTAACAAATGAATTTAGCTTCTTTAGAAGTTGGAACGTGTCATAAATAATTATTGTTCATAATATAATATTCTCTGAAAATGATCTGAACAGCGGCTAATGGAAGAAAAAAGGGAATAATATTTGGTTAATATTAATACATCCGTTTATCCCAAACTTTAATTTTAGTTTTTGATAAATTTGTCAAAAGTATACAAATTTAGAGCTTTAAGATATTTATCCTTAAATATTTAACACTCCTCCATACTTAGTCTATTTTTTTTTTTTTTGCCTAATATTATATATTGAAATATTTAATTAGGGGAGACGGATATGGTTTGGAAAGATGTGAACTCATGATTTTCAACTTTTGATCTTATGAGACCACCATCAACCGTTGTCCTAAGAGCTTACGTTATTCAATAAAGACCCAATTCATTATTTAAATATTCCAACAAGGGTTTCGAGTGTTACAGCTATCGCCCTTAAATCCTAGCCAATAGCAGCATACGCCAAGCGAAATATCTAACAAATGAATTTAGCTTCTTTAGAGGTTGGAACGTGTCATAAATAAATAATTATCGTTCATAATATAATATTCTCCGAAAATGATCCGGACGGCGGCTGATGGAAGAAAAAATGGAGTTTTGTCGCAGCTACTCTTCCGGGCAAATAGTAAAACACGTTCCATAATTTTTAAACCGAAGGTACGCGGAGTTCATGTGTCGCACGGAATTCCAATTGAGTCATATTCTTTCTTATTCCGAACTTCTTGTGCTTATCCGGTCCATAGGTCGTCTCGTGGGGACCGACGTGTCCTTCTCGTAGGGACCAAGACAATGAGGGCGGACCAAGACTAACGTGGGATCGAAATTTATAGTAGCAAAGCATGGCAAATGATGAGTGACTTCCTTTAATGAATGGTCTTTATTTGGGCTTTTTTCAAATGACTTTGTCGAAGGAATCATGGCACGACCTGATCACCAAATATTGCTGTACCACGGTCCGCACCTACCCATCAGTACTCGAAATTAGTTTCCAAATTTTGGAATGTAGAACCTATCGTGCATGCTCTAGAACTCGGAACCTACCTCATCACATATTTCAAGATTTATCCATGTTTCATGTATATTCTTAATTGAATAATTACAGTAAATCATCATCTCCAATGACTACTGTTTGCTGCTATAATTCGCCGATCACAACTCATATTTAAACACGAGAATAATATGAAATATAAAAGTATAAGTCTTAATCATAGATATATCGGAATATAAGCTCAAATCAGTAATTCCATGGTTTGCGTGAAAACATAGAACAAGAAAAATATAAAGACTAATTGGGGAACCCGTCGGACTTCATGAAATACCTACTCTACATACCTATGAACTAGAATCAAACCGATTATACCCTAGAATCATGCTCATGTCTAATTATTTGTGCCTACTCTTTTTTAATATTTAATCATGAGGAGAAAGTTAGAACCCAACATCACTCGGCATCATTTCAGTTCCCACTTCCACATTAAATATTGGTGCCTACTCTTTTGTGTGTGTTGGTGCGCATGGTCTGTGAACCAATTACCCAAGAAAGGGAATTTGTAATTTTAGTTGAATTATTTAATGATTTTTTTTTTGTGGTATGTATATATAAATATATATTTAGTGACATTTACAAAATGAGTTTCCATTTGGTTATTCTACACGTTCATGTTTTGAAAATGGGAATTCAATGGTTAAGCCCACCTAAAAGTTTTAGGGAAAATTATTTAATTGATCCTAAACATATTGTGCAGATGCCATTTTTATAAATTTTTTTAACAAAATTATGATTTTTTTTATCATTCTCTCTTTTATAAAAAAGAAAAATTATCCATGCCAGCATCAATTTTGCAATGTGGGACAACTCGCATCCATATCAATGATTTTGACTAAAATTGATCGGAAGAACTACATTGCAAATCGTCAAAAGATTTATAATTATATTGCTCAAATTAAAAAATTTAAAACTGAATTGACATCCATCCGATAAATTTAGGAATTTTCTTGTTAATTTTCTCGATGTTCCTACAATAGGAGCATCGGGTGATTTCCAACTTAGGATGTAGGTGCTCTGCGATTGAAACTTGTCACCTGTACATCCATTTATTATTGATAGCACCTATAATTTTGACTAATAACTTCAATTGATCAACTGACTTTTTATTTGATATTTAAATTTATTAAAAGTACATTCGTTTTTCTCAATCAGTTTTTTCTTTAATATTTTATCACACTAAATCATTTTCATTTTTTTTATAGTAATATCAAATATTTAATGAAGTAAAGGACTTTCATACTTTTATATAAATTTTTCTTTTTGTCTTTCCCTATCCTGCCTATACTCACGTAACTTGTGGAGAAGAGCTATGTAGACAATTAAAAGATCTATTTCCTCTTTGCCCTTACCAATATCTCATGTCCATACTTCATGTCGCTAGTCGATCATCACGACGAGAAGACGATAGAGAAAAATGACGCGCAACTTGCTGGTATAGAAAATCATTATTGACATTATAGTATGAGCCTTCGGTTCAACCGATCTGCACAATACATGCCATTGCCTTTATCTAAGTTCATCAGGCCTTCCAAGATAAATGAGTCGCATCATGTATGTCCCGAGTGTCCCCGGCAAAAAACTCGGCACACGCCGCAACATGTTCCCAACTTCTATCGATCTTCCGACTTATTTTTAAAAAAGATAAAAATTTCAGACTCAAAGATTATCTCGAGTCATTCACAAAAACCAGGATTCGCATATAACATAGCATAGTCTAGGATAGGCAATTGGCCGAGCCTTTGGTGTTAGTTGCCGTGGACACAAAATGCTTTAGAAGTTGCTTCTTGACATTCACACTACCCATCTTTCCATTAATTTAGACTGCGCAAATGCATTATGTTTTTCTGTACATAATTTACAAGACCAATGTATTTAGCTATGTACAAGATACACTCAAACCCAGCTATGTACAAGACATTCGTATGATTTTCTTCAACTCACCAGAAAGGACACCACCTGCAAAAAGCAAATTGTTCAGACAATTAGAACAGAAAAAAATAGTAGTAAAGGATCGCACAGATGAGCGATTAAGTCCAACAGAACAAGGATTCAATGACAATGGGACCAAGAAATGATGGACAATTGATTACATGGTCTAACAAGAAAAGATTCATGGTCCCCAGCATCAAATGCGAAAAGAAGTCAAAATCACTGGCTTCCACATTATGAACACTTCCTATGTGAAACAAGACTAATTGCAGACCCCACCCTAGCATTGCTTATTGAGTACAGTACATATTGGAATAGTTATGTTCATTTAAGATCAGTTATGAGACACATTGCTTAGGTTTTAAAATGAGATATTAGATGAGAATGTAAAAGTATACGATGCAGTTGCTCAATTAGAAAAAGTCCTACAAATACGATAAACAAGCTCATAATTATGTCAGTCCAGTGACGGTCTAAACTGTCGGACAAGCAAAGCAAACATCAGAAAATTGGGCTCCTGATATGTGTAGCTTCCAAAAGCTCTTGCAGAAGAACACACCCTTCTGAACTCACAACAAAATTCTCAGAACTTACAATGCCAAAGAACAGATACTGCAACACACAAAACCTATTATACAGTAGCCACCATTGTATTCCAGATCAGCAAACATTTGCTGAGATTTAGAATTGTAACATGAGCACGATATTGCTATGTTTAGCTTTTAAATTCAAGGCCTTGGAGGGCATCCCTCTTCACCAGTAGACTATGATCATACTATTCAAGAGAGTATACAGGAATGGTGGGGCAAATCAAACCAAAACCTAGTCCAAGCCCAAACTACCCAACCACTAATACCGATCAAGTCAAGCTCAGAACATTTGCATCATAAACCAATGCATTTAAAAGATGAAATAAAGTACCAGCATAAATCAACAAAGTGAAATTGACGGCACCATACCCGAGATAATTCTGGCACAAATTTTCATGAGATTTAGCTTGAGCAATCAACTTTCGAACTTGATGCTTAACAGATAAACCGTGATCAACTTCATGAGAATCCCCTGAAGTTAAGTTGCAGTGGTTCAAGGTATGTTGATTAGAGATGCTGGAAAATGAAGAGTTGGAGAAGTCACGGCCAGTAAGTTTATCTTTCATCCGAGCCATGACCGCCACAGCTTGTTTGTTTAGCACCTCATTTGCATTACCGAGTTGATCAATGGCCTAGACAAAATTAACCTAATGTGAGCATCAAACAGATTCTGGTAGTTTCAAAGTTCTTACTCTACTCAACTTCTGCCTACCTGAAGAAGTTCCCTTTCCCGGGCACCACGCTGTGGCTGAGCACTAGCAAGCATTGATAGTTTGGGAAAAAGACGCCAATTTATAAGTGGATCATGCACAAAAGCCTGAAAGAAGTTTTAAGGAGATAATCAGTTCAACTGAATAGTGCTTCATGAGCACAATTAGCAACTTCTTGACATAACTACAACTTGAAACTTTAGATATGCGTATTGAAAATTTCAGAAATAGAAAAAAGAGAGCCAGAAAGGAAAATAAAAAAGACGAGATGACCTATTCAACATTCTAGGGAAACAAATCTTCTCTTCTTTGCAGACTACCAGCAAACTAATCAAACCATTAGTCCACTGTCCCTATATTTACATATGATATACTTAGTTTACTGCATATATAAGCAGCTATACATAGTATGATATCAATCTGTGTTCAAAGCTAAGACACAGCTGAATCACCCAGAAACAAGAGAAGCAATCTAAAAGTTATACCTCCATCATTGCCATTACACTATCCTTATTTGTTTGAAGCACTTCCATCACATTTTCACATGTTGAATGGAAGTTGCCCTCTACACCACTGATCTCCATTGCTTTCACAAGCATTCTGGTCAAGCGGAATGGGACCTGTTAACAAAATTCACCGTATCAAAGAGCTTATCCAATTTAGTTTATGCACAAAACACAATCACCAAGCTTTGTTTGCAAGCTTGCAGTGTGACATAGCCTAGAGCATACTAGATATACCTTTTCAGGAAACTCTTCTCGGTTCATTGAAACTTCAAAACAGTCCCCAAAATCAATGTGCACGATCTTTCCGCTGCAAAAAGCAAGAAACTTACGTCATACTTTCAAATTGAAGTTCAATACTTTTTCATGCTTCATTTGAGTTACCTGTAACGGTGCAACATAATGTTGCCCGGATGTCGATCACCCAAGCCAAGAAGGTAGCCTACCTGAAATGTAACCCAAAATATGTAAACTTCAGCATTTCCTTCTGTAAATTTCAATCATGACAAGTTGAGAAATAACTAAGGGGGCTGAGTTCTTGTCAAACTCATGCTAATAAGAATCATTTTTTATTAAAAAAGCTCTACCAGGGTTTCCTATGGCTTCGGCCCTATTTGGGTCTTCCTGCCCATCCCAACCGTCACTGGTACCCTCGTCACCAGCAACCGTCACCAGAAACTCCCTCTCTGGTGCTGCTGGCTCCCTGGTATTCTCCATCTCCGCCATCTTTACTTCTCCATCTCTTTTCTTTTCTTCTCTGACTCCTTCTGGTTCTTCTTTCTCTCCTTCATTTCTTGCTGATGCACAAACAAACCACCTCCGGTCATTCTACAACCTCTGCCTGGCGGTCGGACACCCTTGCCGGGCATTTTCCTCTATGTCCTGATCCTTTTTTCCCCATTCCTTCTCTTTTATCCTATCGTTCTATCTCCAGCAACTGTTTTGTTCCTCTCATTTAGTTTTCCTCTGTTTTTCTCCTTCGGATGGCTCACTTAGGGCCGTTCTTGTCTGTGGCAGTCAAGAGGAAAGTGTTCTATCTGGTTTTTGAAGGAGAGTCAGAACTCCTGTTAAGGATTAGTCAGAAATTTGGCAAAGACACATCTGTCTTCTTTGACATAAGACAACTTCATCCAATTTGAGAGCTCCAGGGAGCCATTCTAGCAGTCTAAAGGATAGTCTCCCTAGTTCCAGAGGCGTAGGACCAAGGACTGAACTCTCTTTCCCTTCAAAAAACATATTTGGGAGATTTCTTGTGCTGATGGAGATTAATAGATGGGGTTCTAGGTCTGTCTTTTTTTCCCTTCAGGAATGAAGCAAGGGGTCGGTGGAAGGTATTAAGTTGCATTGAAAATTTGGGTAGGTGCTTGGCTCCTGGAGGTTTGTCTAAGCTGGGGAGTTACTCTGGCTTAAGGAACTTTACCCGTCAACAAAGGTTGGAATTTGTCCGTGTTGTGGGCATTCTTTAGACGGGAAGTTTGTCCAAATAGGTCTCTTGTTGAGGTTGTAAAGGGTGGTAATGGCGAGGAGAAGCTTCCTTCTGATGGGGTGGAAGCTTTCGCCCTTCTTTTTGTGATCTGACTCACGAGCTGTCCTCGCAGTGAACGGCAACTGCCCCAAACTAATCCTAACCACGAATTTTTTGCAGAGGTGGTCCGGTGTATGATTTTGGGGTTCAAAAAGGGGAATACTGTAGTAGAGTGACCGTAAAGCTATAGAACCTTTTGTTATGACTGTCCTGCTGACTCTTTCTCGACACCCTTGCCTCTTCCCTCCAAAAATGTGAGAGGATCTACTTCGGTTGTTGCGGCTGTGGAGTCCCCTAGAGTTGTAGATGGCGATTGTGGTCCTATGGAAGGTGTTTCCGTTGAAATCTTCTCAAAGGGTGAGAACAACGAAAGGAGTGGGCAGATTTTGGAGGAGTTTGAACTGGACGTTGATCAAGAGTCTGTGTTGGTGTGAATGGGGGTTGGCAAGGCAAGTTCCTCTTTTCGTCAGTTCCCTGTCTCCTTTTGGGTACTCAACAACATTAAGCAATTGCCAGCCCCTTGCAATCTCTTTCCAAGGGTTCTAACATAAAGCTATTAGTCTTTTCAAGAAGCTTGAGGGGAAAGCAAGGATAAGCGAAGCAAAGAGTGTCAGGGAAAGTAAGGATAAGCGAATTTAGGAGCCTATTATTAGAAATTTGGGAAGTAGTTGCCGGGTTGGAAAAGACATCCTTTCGAAAGGCAAAAATTGACCCTTAACGAAAGACCTATCTCCAGTGTCCTGATCTATTCCACCTCTCTTTCCTGTCCCTTGTTCAATTGCCAAAAGGCCGGAGAACACTCGCAATAAATTTTTGTGAGGGGATTGCAATGAGGCACGTAAGTTTGATCTGCTAAATTCGAAAGCAATAAAGCAATCTTCCTGTAACAGTGGTCTTGGCATAAAGTCTCTTTTATGGCTTAACAAGGCTTGTTTAAAGCAAATGATTATGACAGTTCAATGTTGAAAATGATCATCTTTGCAGGCAATTTGTTGTTGCTAAGTCTGGCCTTGCAAGAACTGGTTGAATTTCCAAAAGAGAAGATGAGCTTATGGGTGTGGTGCTTGAAGGTGGGTTAGAGCTGAGTGGAGTCAATTTGTTACTTATATGATTCCTATTACGGGAAATGCTAAACGGACACACTTTTGGCTTGACACTTGCTGAGGGAATATGTCTTTCAAGGATCATTTCCCTGAACCCTTTGACATCACTAGGAACGAGGCGGAGTGTATGGATTGTTATCATTCCTTTGAAAGGGAGAATCACTTGGGAGATTGATTTTACAAGACAAGCCCAATATTGGGAACTTGAATCTTTTGTCAGTTTTTGTTTTTAATTGTTGTATATTTCTAAGAGTTCCCTCGCTAGTATGGTTACCTTGCCTTGGAGTAGTGCTAGAGATGGAACTTTTCCTCTGAAGTATTATTGTAGTTTACTTGAAAAGAAGGATATTGGTGGCAGGGAGGCTTTTCTTTGGGGAGCTATTTGGGAAGTGATAGTACTGAACAGAGTTTCATTTTTTGTTTGGGAAACGTCTTGAGAATGTATTCTCACATCAAACAATTTGCAGAAAGAGGGATTGTGCTAATTAATGGATGTTATTTTTGCAAGCGAGGCATAGACAGTGAGACATCTCCTCGTTTACTGTCCGTGGATAAGAATGATTTGGGCAGCCACTTATGCATGCACTAGGCTTTCTTAGGTTATAGGAGGATCTATTGAACAAGAGTAATGGGCATGCAAGGTCTTCTTTTGTCTGTGCTAAAAAAGGATGATTTCTCCAATCCCTCTTGCTTTTTTTTGGTTGATCTGGAAAGAGCAGAATAAGAGAGCTTTCACTGGAGAGGAAATGCCCATTTTTGTAATTATTGAAAGTTGGTTCAAAATCTTATCCTTTTGATATAGTGGAAAATTATGTGTGGAGGATGTAAATGCTTTAATTGACATTCTAGATGGCTTGTCTTGAAACTGAGCTCTTTTTGCATATGGGTTGGCACCCCCTTGGTGCCTTTTACCTAACGAAAGAGAAAGTTAAGACATAACTGACGTGTGGGTTCTCCAGTGATGGGCTAAATGTGAAGGTTTCCTGTACCCGACTATTCAAAATCAGTCTACATACTCCTATACGTGAGAAGCTAGTGATTCGGATCATATATGAGGCTTGACTTTATTAAAAAAACAAATTAAAGAGAAAGCCCTAGGATCAATGATGGAAATATTCTACATAACACACTGATGATATGTTACACAGCATAGCAAAGTTCTGGAAAATGACAGCCTAGAACAGTGTCATATTTCCTTTTTTTCCATAAAAGTTAAAGACTTTTCCTGTATGTTAAAAATTTCCATCCCAAAAGTTTAAACTGTTAGGTGGAAGGCAACCACATGTCCATTAGGCAATGATAAATCCCGTAAACATATCATGCATGGTAACACTTCTAACACTGTTCAAGAGCGAAAAAAGAGAGGAGACATCCTCTCTTCCTTCTTTTCCTAAAAGCAACAAAATTTCCCTTAACAGTGGAAAGCACGTACCATGCTCATGACAGCCAAGCTCCGAGTAAAATTTGTCCGCATCTCCAGCCAAACCTCAGAATTGCGGCTCTTTAACCAAAGAATCTAGCAAAAATCAAGGAGGACCTCATGAGCCCATAACCACCAGTTTAGACAACAAAAGGTTCAAATACCACCCTCGTTCTGTTCCTCTTTTCAAAGCCTGTTAAAACAGAATCATTACTTTTTTGAGGTCGTCTCCTTCTGTCTTCTGTAGCACATGCTCAAAAACTTCAACTTTAGCTAAGAGTTGCAAAAGATTATAGTTTTCCGGGGCAAAACTCTCTAAGTATTTAAACTCCTGATCAAGGGGGATCTGGTAACAAGAAGAGAACATATATAAGAAGAGTGCAGCTTTGACCACACAAAACCACTTAGGCAGAGAAAAGGGAAATTAAAAAGTATAGATTTCACTGACAAAAGAAAGTATCTTGGAGAATTGAACTGACCTCTCTGGAATGTCTATACTTGTGTATCAGTTGATGCAGAGTATCGCAATTGGGGACCCATCCAATTAATCCACTATTGGGATCCAATGGAATAACGGAATATCTTTGTATATGCAAATCTCTTTCACGTGTTTTGCTAGAATTTTCCATCAAAGTGTTCACTAGACCAAAAAGCTGACAGGAAGATACTTCATTAGGACACATATTCCCACTTGACATAGAGAAACAGTGTCAGAAAAACCAAAAAGAAAAAAAACACAAGACTGTGACTAATGTCTGATAACTGGCACGGGAAGAGATAACTGAAAGGGAAAATGCAGATGAACCTGCATGACACGTTCATCCTGACGTAAATCTTCATGACCCTTCAGCAAAAAAGTATATTCTTCACCATTGCTCCCGTGAATAGTTAATTGTCTGGGCCTCTGCTTAGAAGTAAAGACAAGCAGCTTGGGACTAAAGGATGCAATAGTCACCAGTGGTGCATCTGGCAAACAAACATTGAGTTGGGTATCATTATGAGCAATTAATCTCCCCCTCAACAAGAAATTTGTGATTAGCTTTCTCTTTCACCTGCACGGTATGTCCCAGGCACTGCCAGTTCCAAGTTGCAGCATTCTAACAGCTTAGGAGAGATAAACTAAAAATCCAGATAAAAGTAGTTAGCGCCTTGGTAATGATGTTGAGCGTAATATTAGTGACAAACCAATATTCTTCTTGCCTGGAGGTCCAGATTGGTAAGACTTGGAAGCTGCTCCTTGATACACATGTATACACATTTATAATGATCCCATGCCTGGCCACAATATAGCACAAAATATAAGGAACATAACTTTTCTGTCGCATAACATGAGAACAAACTGATATTTGTAAAATCTGTCATCAACCGGGACGAACCGCGAGTGAGAGGAGATAGGGAAGTGGCTTATATCAAATCAGTTGCTCATTCCCTAAACTTGGCTGAGAACTCTTCCCTATGTGATTTTTTTGAAGGCATGGCAACTAGCAAGGCCATATTAATGTTCAACTGGAACTGGAATCATATCCAGTTGAATATTACAACTGTTGGCAAATAAAGCTACATCCAAACCTTATTTGGCAACTGGGAGCATTTGTGTTATATTTTTTAAGTAGGACCACAAAAATAAGATAGATATTTTGTCAACATCATTTTGCCCATTTACATATGCAAAAGAGTCATCTTTAGGTAACAAAATAGTATTTGGCCAAGAAAAGGTAAGAAAACAGTAAAAAAGAAATTGCTGAAAGCTGTCTTCATGCAGAAAGCACCAAAACAAACAGATTAATCCTCTACCACCTAAGTACTTGATGCAAACACAAAATAATTTCAGAATATTGCATTTCCATCCCAACAATAAACTCTCCATTTAAATAATTCAAAGTTAGATGTCATGAGGAGCTCAAAAGTGAAGGATCAAACCAGAAACAACAAAAAAGAGTCCAGTTACTTTGCAAGGAGTGCAGTGACATAATGTCAGGATATTACATGAATAACATGTCACTTCAGCAAAAGCTGTAATTACATGCATTATCAAAGCCCCATACCAAACACGTTACTATTTCCTAAAAAAATTGGAAAAATATGTAATTGTAGAAAGACAATTTTTTCTACAAGGAAGAATGCCCAATTTTAAGCATCATGGATATTTTACCTTTCTAATCTCAGCATCTTTACCCGTTCTCTTATATCTCACGCAACAATCATATGCCTCCATCAACTCCACATAGTAAGCCTGAATTGGAAGAGTATGAACATCTAAATAAACACTATATTCCATATTAACTGGCATCCAAGAGAAGTTAAAATCAAGAATATTCAGGTTCACAGAAATAAAGAAAAGCAAGACAGGGATGAAGAAGATTAGGAGTTCAAACTGTTCACAAGCAAGCACCCTGACTAAATAAAAGACTAAACATTCTAGTGGAGATAAGAAATATCTATCTGCCAGTTAACAATTTATGGCACAACCTTTATAAATGCCCTCTCGTAGATGGTTGTATTGCTTTTCTCAGCTCCCCCCATGAGGGACTCATGTAATGGCTCCAGCACCTTTAGCATTGCTTCAATGTTATATTCCCCTATAAACTGTTTCCTAGCCTCTTCCAATGCTTCATTCCACTTTTCATACAAGAGTATTGGAAGTGCAACCCTGACGAGCTCCTCTGACACAAGTTGCGCCTGTCACCAAAGTTTCCCTTCAAGATCACCACCATGCACATAGGTAATTTACAGTATTAAAGCACTTATCACCTGATCTACAAGCACACCACTGTGCTGCCGTACTTTGTCAACAACTTCCTGAGCTGCAGCCCTCCGCAACTTGCTTGCTGCTTTACATGCCACCAGAAGTGGGTACATGAGGGCCTAAGAAGAACATTAAAATATTTCAGTACATATTTCTCACATGGCTAGTGAAGAAAAAACACAGATGATCCAGATAGAATCAATAACACCATGCTGAAGCCAATATGCATTTGAAGTGTACACATCTCCTCCAGCCTCACTCTTAGGAAGACATAAATGCCTCTGAGTAATATTGAAAGGAAAAATACAAGAGAATCTCATACAGGCAATAATAGGGGGATCGGTAGTAATAGGCTGTGCTTCAAAAGCATTATTCAAACCTGCGGATGACTCTGTCCTATGCGAACTAAAAGCGACTGGATGAGCACAGCATGGTAATTTGAATGGATCCTGGCAATTACTTGTGGCAGCACACCCAGCCATGTGGTGATATTTACAAGAGCAAATCCTTTCTCCATGGCCATTTGAACATCTATGCTAGCCCCATGGTTAAACCATAGTGTGAGAAGGCGTAGTATATCCTGAAACAAATGATGGAATGAGCTGTCTATTAGTGATGATACAATGAGAAAATGAATCCTTTTGCCATGATCTATAGAAGAGTTACTATAATGTTCCAAAAGGAACAGTTTACGAGGTGTAGTGATTTAATAGCTCTGATTAAATTCATTAAGTAATGCAGAGGTACCATACTATAGGGTTACCACATAGACTGCGTAGGTAGGAAAACCTGCAATGAAGCACACATAATTTAGAGAACCCCCAAACTAGGAGACTCATTTAACCAAAGAAACTTAATAACAGATGCTTTGCCTAAATTTAGATAGAGGTTCCTTCTGTAATATTCATTTTCCCATACTTTGTTTTTCATCCACGAGCACATGTTGAGTCTCTCGAAAAAGGAGCAAGGGTTTTAGTGGCAAACAGTAGGTGAAAGATAAACAGAACAGTTGGTGGTCATGGCAGTTTTAGTCTGGATCAGGAAATGGTTTCTCCTTGTTCTGATCACAAATCTCGACCGACGCTCATATTGGCTCCATTACAGGAGCATGTCAATGTGTGGTATGGGTTTTGAGAGAACCGCCCACTAGATAGGTGTTAAGTTACTTTATTAAGTTTCTTTTATTATCAAGCTAGGGAGTGTTAGGTTACTTTATTAAGTTTCCTTTATTATTAGAGTTTTATTTCCTTTTTTACTTACATAAGGATATTATTGTTATATACAATTTATATTCAATATAAATACAACAGGTGTAGGTTTCTGTGACTACAGAAAACTACAACCCTCTCTTTGTTTCTTTTACGTTCTCCTTCTCCTCCTTCTCTATATTCCTTCTCTCTTCTTTCTTTCTCTCTTTCTACTTGCTGCGGGTTCTCTAACCAGCTTTGTGACATGGTATCAGAGCGGGTTTAACTACATGATTGCTTGATCCTATTGCTGGTTTGAGAGTCCCCTAGGGTTGGTGCGCAGCCACCTAAAGTTGCAATTTTTATCGGTTTTCTCTTTGAGTCTCGATATGTATGAGATCAGAAGATATCAGATTCATCAGGTTCGATTTCTGAACATGGATTACAATACTTACTGATCAGCGGATTCAAGAATCGGAGTACTTCATTGATTATGGTTGACTGATTTTGCTGGGTTCCCTTTGGTTAATTGATGGAGCCAATTACATCTGATTATACATCAGTGTTGCTATTTTGTTTCTTGCACTAAAGTTTCAGCCGTCATGAGTGATACTAATATGACTCCTTCTACTGCTACTCCTACTACTATTACTACTACCGTTGCTCCTACTACTGCTACTGCGGCTTCTGCTACTGCTGCTGCGGCTTTTGCTGCTGCTACTCCTACTACTGTTGCTACTACTGCGGCTACTACTGCTGCTGTTGCTAATTCTACTACTGTTGCTGCTGCTGCTGCTACTCCTACTACCGTTGCTACTATTGCGGCTACTACTGCTGCTGTTGCTACTTCTACTACTGTTGCTGCTGCTACTATTGCTGCTGCTCCTACAACTATTGCTCCTACTACTGCGGCTACTATTGTTGCTGCTACTTCTGCTGCTATTACCACTACCATTACCACTACCGTTGCTGCTACTATTGCTGCTACTGCTGCTACTGCTACCGTTGCTGCTACTGCTGCTACTATTACTACTGTTGCCTCTAGAGATCAATTTGCTGATATGTTTACCAAAGCATTATTTCGTCCGGCTTTTGTTGCTGGTTGTTCCAAGCTGGGCATATGCTCCAGCTTGAGGGGGAGTGTGAAGTTACTTTATTAAGTTTCTTTTATTATCAAGCTAGGGAGTGTTAAGTTACTTTATTAAGTTTCCTTTATTATTAGAGTTTTATTTCCTTTTTACTTACATAAGGATATTATTGTTATATACAATTTATATTCAATATAAATACAACAGGTGTAGGTTTTACGTGACTACAGAAAACTACAACCCTCTCTTTCTTTCTTTTACGTTCTCCTTCTCCTCCTTCTCTATATTCCTTCTCTCTTCTTTCTTTCTCTCTTTCTACTTGCTGCGGGTTCTCTAACCAGCTTTGTGACAATAGGGAATGAAGTGACACCTCTTCTTTGATGAGTCAAACAATTCAGAAGTTCTGCAGGACATAATAGAGGCAGAAATGGCAGACATGAAGGTCAAGCCAAAGGGGGAGGTTGCCTTCACAATGGTGAACCGGGAGATATTCAGGGAACTTGCTTGAAACCACAGGCAAAGCCATCCAAAACAATGCTAATGTTGATTTTAGTGGTGATGCGTATGGACAGACAATTTTCCTTAGGAGCATCAGGAAAGACTAATAGACTGGGAGCTGAGGGCATGTGCAGTTCTTATAGTTCAGAAATATGAGATGACACACATAAAATGCAATGTCTAACTCTCTTTGAATTTTCTTGTTTAAAATGAACTTCCCATAAACAAGACTTTACATGCTATAAGTATGCACATTCTAAATGACATGCATTACTTAAATGCAACCTACATGCAATACTACTGATATGGCATGACTACTATGACATGAGATAGAATTAACATTGGATTAATCCTATTATGCAAATTATATAGAATGCCATCTCTTATATATTTCCTTCATAAAGACAGGGAACTAAATCCCAGGACACCAAGCATGACCTGATGACCCTTACCTATTATAAAAAATAGAGGTTTAATGATGTGATGCTAATATTTTCTTTCAATAGTAAACTACAAGCGTATGACCCACTAACTACTTAATGTTATCTACAAGGTATGATTATTAAAAGTTAAACTTAATAATATGTAATTCTCTAGATTACATGCAATATGGTATATCATTAATAGATATTGACGATATGTGATTTTTGATAGTTGTGGCATGTTATATTCATTGCATCTAGGACTTAGATCGCCTTCAAACATGTTTCTTAATTTAGAATTTCATATTTTAAAATTCATGTTGTAATTTCATATATACTCATGTGTGATGTTCTCTGTGCATTTTGTGAGTGTCTATTGTGATGTATCATTTTTTGATGGAATAAGATTCTTATATAGCCCTAGGTCTAGGGCTTTCTAGTATGAACAACATATATTAATACTTTCCTATTTTAAAATCAAGCATACATACCACTAGGAAATTGGGATATTTCCCTCTCTTATACCCTATGTGGCCGAAATTTGCATAGAATATGCCTTATTGCTTTCCAAATTTGATTGAGGAATCCACACTCTTAGTTTAGAACATCCCCATGTGGCCGAATTCCTCCTCTTATGGCATCCAATAAGCTAGCGACTCTCCTTAAACCGATGCAACACTTTGGGCTAATTGCAAGGCACTTTGTGACCGGACCAACCAAAATGTAATTTATGTGAACATACTATTACTAATTGGAAATGTTTGTAGTACCTATAATGCAAACACAAACTATGTGGTGATGTTTTGTTCAGGGTAGGGGTTGACCCTTAATTTTCTTATGAGATGGAGGAGTAACTATGATAGCCAAAATTTAGGTGTCAACACTAAAGTTTATGGGGTTGACTATTTTCACTTTGTAAGATATTGCTAAACTTTCATGTGCTAATCCCTTGTAGTAATTGCAATGATATGTACATGATCAGGCTCTCTCTCTCAAATAGCTTTTACTTTATTAATCATTTATCAAATGCCACATGGCACACGGCACACGGATCATGGTTGCAAGAAGCAAAGAAAATTAAATTCTTCAAAGAATCCTCAATGAAAGTCACAAACAATAAGTGAGCAATAACTAGACATCACTCATGTCTAAGTACATGCAAAATGCATAGTTTATTAATCCAACATAAAATTAATGAGCAGAAAAATCTAGATTTACAATTTTACAGTCTCATCAAGGCTCCATTTGTTTTGTGGAAAATGAATGATTTGGAAAATATTTTCCTAAAAATAATCACTTACAAAAATAATACTTTCATCATTCACAAAACTGTTTAGACATAAATTGTCGTTGGTCACGAAAATATGTTTCATTGACTAATCATTTTAAGCGATACAAGTAATAGTTATTAAAAATATATATTTTCCAAATCATTCATCTTCCGCAAATCAAACAAAGCCTAAGGGCAAAAAAAAAAAAAAAGTCACATCAGATGGTTAGAAAATGTATCTTGAAATCTAATAGAAGAACTAAGCCATCATAGATCATATAAGGATTTAAGTTGTTATTGAGGACAGCATCTGAAAATATTTGAAACAAGAAAAAAAAAACTTATTTACCTGTAAACAATCATCAACTTTTGCATTAGCTGCACAAGCAATTGTATGAAAACATCCAGTTAATGCTGCCACAACATATTGCGCTGCAACATCGAGATAACCTCTTAAGGTGTAATGTGAGCTCACAGCTGTATTGAACAATGCCCATGTATGCCATGCTTCTGCCCACTCTGATGCACACTGAGTGGCACTCTTAAATGCTCTGAGACATTCTGCACGCAAACATATTTTATAGAATGGCCCAAGGGATCTTGACAGCATGAACAAACAAGTAACAACTACCTTCTATAGATTTGTCATCTAACCCAGGAGAAAGTCTCCACTTCCAAGTGCCAACTTTGAGATATACACGTGCGAGGAGTGGCACACTTGGACTTTTATCCCCTGTCAGATTTGTTGGAGAAACAGTCTGAACATTCGGCGCACTTGAGAGCTCTACAGCCAAACTCTGTAAAGGAAAATTGTTAACCAAGTGAAAGCAGTAACAGAATCAGAATGGTACTTAGGTTAAGCAATTGCACATAATTCCATGAAAAGAAATTCGTTGGACCTGAAGCTTAAGAAATGCATCCTTTTGCTTCAGATCCTCGCCAAGAGACCATTGCAGCTCCAAGTATTCTAGCATTACTTGTGGAGGAACTTGGAACCCCAAATTGTCATGGCATGTTTCGGGATCAAACTGGTTAGTTTCACCAAACATGTCAGATCAGGAAAAAAAAAAACTCGATATGGCATGCCTGCTTGTTTCACTGCTTTAAAAGATAGCCCAACCTGCAAGAGTTTTATTAAGGTTGATCTAGCCTGACTAATTCGTCCATTTTTTCGACAAAGAGATGAAAATTCGAGCCATGTATCCACATCTTCTGTTGGAGGTAGTACTAGAGTTCTGACTGCCAAGAGACCTTGCCAGACCTGTTAATTTAAGCATTATGACAGGGTGAGAGAATAAAGACTCCACCAATAGCAGCAGTAAAATAACAAAATACAGAACTCAGGCTTAACGGAGATACATGTAAGAGGAACTTCTAGCAAAGTGAATAGTACTTTGGACATAACTTGCCAATGATATCATGTTAGTTCCAGCAAGCCAGTCCCAAAGTGCTGGATAATTAGATTATTAAACTATGATTTCTATTGATTAAAACCTAAGATATATCTTCCAATCAGATCATCAATTATGTTGAAATACTCAAACATTTAATCAGTACGATTTCGACTACTCTAGGCACCACAAATGCACTATTTGTGCCTTTTCTTTTACTCCCCACCAGGCAAGACGATGTGGTGTAATTGCCTTGATGGCTATGCGTATTAATGCAGGTGTGCTAGATGGAAAGAATCCTACACCAAGAGAGTTACATAGGAGCCTACCTCAACATTTCTTTTCACTCCTTTTATGCGCTCAGTCCACATATTTCTTATGAGGGCTCGTCGTCCTTCAGCAACAGAGTTCCCCACAGGAAGAGTACAATATTCAATGACCTGTTAAGATCTTTTGCCATGTCACAATAAGCAGTATCATGCTTGATTTATTCAACAAGCTTTGCTGTTATAAATGATGAGATCGGTCAAACCTCTTCCAGTTCCAGGAGCTGCTGAACACGTATCATGTGGCTGTAAGCACGATCATAGCTCTCCAAGACCTAAGCAGGTGTCAATAAATATAAATTGAACTTCTTCAAATAAATGAACAAATTATCTGGGGAAAAATTACTACGATCTGAATAGAATAAAACTGTAACAAATTAAAGAGACCTTGAAAAATTAGGAAGAAGCTACAAGTTACATACCCAGCGTGTTCAAAACACTCTCTTCCTATAACAACAGATACTACTTCATTACACCATCTAATAGATCTAAAGAAACCTTTTAATGAGCATCCAAGACATAACAAGGAAGGTCATGCAAGATGCCAACTTCAGATGCTTCTAAGTCAATATGTCATTTCTTATGTGATTAAATTGCAATGTGTAAGATTTTGTTGGACCACTGCCAACTGTTCTAAAAACTTAAGCTTTTAGATAAATGCGTGATTTATTATTTAAATATTCTAACACTCCCCCTCACGCTTCATCTGGTCTTTTGCCTAGTATTAAGCATGGAAATTTAATTACGGAGGTGAATAGGGGCTTGGAAGATTTGAACTCAGAACCTCCTAGCTTTGATACCATGTAAGATTTTGTGGGACCACTGCCAACTGTTCTAAAAATTTAAGCTTTTAGATGAAAGCGTGATTTATTATTTAAATATTCTAACACAATGACTACTGACAAACTGATCCTAAGCAAAGAGGCCTCGATGGAAGCCACACAACGGAACTTTCATGAGCCATAAAAAGTCTGTAACAAACATCTTCACCATGACTCACATTCTAATAAACCAAACATAGTTGTAAAATTGATGATAATCACAAAAAGGAAAATAGTGTCACTTCTCTGTCAACCAGAGTAACAAGAAAAAAGGTAAACGTCACATTGACAGAACATGCCCATAAGAGAAGCGCAGCAGCAAGTGAATATAAAAATCTTGGTTGAGAAGATTTAAAAAAAAGGATCAAGCTTTCAAGATTTAAGGAACTCACCAAAGCAGCAAGCTCAGTTGCCAAGCACTTTCTGGCCCTCTCAACATATTCACGTGCTTCGTCATACTGCCATCAAAAACAAGAAATCAAAGCTGAATAAAGCCAGTCAACTAGAAACAAAAGCAGAAGTGCAGTGTATATTACCTTTCCTCTGCGCACAGAAATGACAGCTCTAAAGAACGTGCCATTGCTACTACCATCACCACTAGCAGCAGAGTTAACCGAACATCCAAGCCTCGTATCATCACTATCGTCCAATCTAGAGACATACTCTGCCATCTGATCCCACTGTCCCATGTTCCAAGCAGCAGTAGCGGCCTATCAATAACAAACCAAAATTAAACAAATGCAAAAAGGATAAGAAGGGAACATTGATATGAACAACATCTCAACCATTGGTGCCATTTCTAGACGGACAGCTGGCTCAGCAGGGGTCCAATAATCTTTACACAAGTTGTTGAGTTCTTCCCATCGAGCTAATGCTGCAAGGCATCGCATTTGGCCTGCAAAAATATACACGTGAATACCAGCAAGGATTGAAACAAAAAGTTCTGCCTAACGCTTGTTTAAAATATTTATAAAATCTAGTAGACCTACAACAATAAGAATCCAAGCTCAGGCACCCATGAATGGAGCTAGGAATGAGAAACAAAGTGCTGCCTAATGACTGTTTAAAATATATATCAATCTAGTAAAGCAAGCACCAGGACCGAACATCAAAACCCAATTTGTGAGAAAGAGGACCATTAAATTCGCTCAGCATTGTCAATTGGATAAGCATCACACTGTCCAATAAAGGTAGCCATGACCAGTCAGCCAAAGAAAGTAGGGTAAACTGAAAGTGTGACATGAAAATAAAATAAGCAACTTATCATTATAAATTAAGTAAAGAAAAAAAAAATTGAATGGCCAAGCAAGGCAACATCTCTTAAGGTGTGGGGTCCAACTGGAAACGCCTTGCCATATCATGGGTCCAGGAATTGGCTCATTGATAGAACAGGATGAAAGAAAGCTTCTCCAACAAGAGCAGGGGTTATTCATAGCTGTGTTCTCTACCTAATCCACTACTGATCAACTAGAGCTATACGTTCAAAGTTTGCAAGTAAAATTGACTTTTGTCCCTAATCTGTCCGTAGGAATTCTTTCCTCCCACTTAAATTGTATGGAACCAGACCAAACTTGTACAGGGTAAGATCAATCTGACCTCAGCGTAGTGAGTAAAATCCAGTCACATCATCAAAAGACTGTTATACATGTCTCATGCAAGCTCTTGGAGATTGATCTCCTGAGCATGACATCTATTTGCTTAGTTTATTATGCATCAGATTCTTTCATGGTTTGCTATCAGGAATATGTTTTGTATGGCATAGCATCCACAAATATTCATCATAATACAGTGTGAAAACCATTCTATTCCATCTCCAACCAATTATCGCAATGAAGGACACAGTGAGCTGGACTTGACACCTATACACAGAAATACACACATGCAAGGTATTGTTAGGGACATACAAACAACATTGCTAACCTAATGTAGCATTCAAAACCAGATGTGGGCTTGATGCTTCAGATGCCCTGAGATTATATGCCTGCAGAGCATCATCCCATCGCTGCAATTTCTCATACCTAACAAGACAAGACAAGCCGATATGAGCAGTCACATCCAGGGTTAGATATATGGCCATATCCCATTGACATAGAAAATATATCAAGTGTGCCCTTTTTTAGTGTGTTCATAGCGGCTGGATTTTTTTTTTTTTTTTTTTTTTTTTGGGGGCGCTGCTCTCGCCTCGATTTTATAGGGGAAAATAATTATATCAGTCACCAACTCATATGGTGCAGGATAACCAATGAGTTGGTGATATACACCACATCAACTAATGATGTCATATATGAGCTCATATAATATTTTCTCCATGTTATAGCTTCCTGCATAAAAGCCAAGAGTCTGATTCTGTCATTTTGGTATTTACAGAAATAGAAATGGCCATAAACAAAAATATGTACTTTTATATAATTCTTGCTGTTGAACATTAAACATTATTTATGGTATGGCAGAAATTGTGAAACTAAAATCAGACCCCAAACACTATCAATGGTCCATTCACACGCTTAACATTACCATGACTCCAGTTGAAAATCCAGACGTTGCTGGGCAAAAGTTAATATTCCAACTGCCGCCTAACAACAGGAACCAGTTATCAGTAGAACAACAATCACATTGCATTCTGAAAAACAGGGAATGTACCTAACCAATTCCAAGAAGCAGTATCAAGATTGTCAACAAACTAAAACACAAGGCTGACCTCATGTTGGTCAAGCTGATGGTTTATGTGTATTAGATCTTCAACTACAGCAACAGAATTAGCATCCATCTTCTTGGAGAGTGCACTTTCAAATTCCATTTCTTTGTAATGAAGTGCCTTCGCAAATGCACGAAACTGCAAATTAACAAGAATAAGAATAATAAAAAAAACGTACAAATGGAGTAAAGTCGAGTAAATAGATTTTACAAATAGAAAATATATGACTCATTCAACAAGGAGTCAGAAGTGATCAGAACAGAGGATATTAGGATTGCAGAATCTGCCTTCTCCTAATATCTAAAAAATTTACAAATCAGCCATCCATAAGATGGTATATGGACCTGTGGCTCACTAAATACCCAATTCCAAAACCCAAAACCAGGGCCTTAATTGCTGCTTAAGTAAAAACCTCACCTTGTGTGCACGAGAACCAAGGAGTCGGATGTCAATAGGAAGAGGCTTCCCATAGTGTTCAAAGAACTCAGCCTGCAGTTATTGCTCTTTAACTCAAATCAATGAAAATGCACAAACAAGGAATAGATGAAATTGTGGAACCATGCCAGCTTCCACTAATGTTAAACTACATAGACAAAGTTGTGTTTATTTATATTAGCTAGCTCCAGACATCCATTCATACTGATACGGGAGAGGGGCACTTAATCACAATTCGATTTACCAAATCCTTCAAATTTCTCATCCACATAACTAAGTGTCGGTACTTATAGTAGATGACGATGAAGTGTGAAGCAGGCAAAACTTTCCTTTTTGCTCGAAACAAAACATTATCAACTATTGGATCATTCAATGATTGACCAAATCCACTAACAGAGATATAACCATTTATCCATTGCCTTATTGAGCTCCTGCTGAGTCATCTTATTTCATTTCCTTCTATCACTATTAACTTCAGGTCCAAAGCTCCAGTGGTATTGATTGTAAACTAATATTAAAGAATAAACTGAAAAGGTGTACCAAGTTGAGAAGTGCCACAAGAATTTCAGCCGAAATATTTGGAGCCGAAAATGCCATCTCTAAATTCTGAATCAAATGTTCTTGACTAGATTCACTCAAATGCAACCAACAGCTCCAAAATCCAGCTGTGAATAATTCTTTTCCTACAAGGGGCTGTAGTCTCATATGGTTAGAACCACGTGCAAAAACCAGAAAGCGTAAGGAAAGAGTTCCCAGCCTCACCTGCAATCGTGCCAACCTTGCACATGTTTGTAGAGCTGGAAATGGAGATTGTTTCAAGAGCTCAATGCTAAAGTGCCTCATCCATTCAGCCCAATCTTCGTTAGTACTGCATTGAGAAGCCTCCCCAGCACTGAGTAGATGACCATCATTGACCTTCATTGTGCAAAGTAGATTGAACTTGTTATAATGTCAAACTGAATTTAAGCTGATAGGTTAATGCGCTCAACTTGCATCGAGTGCATGATGTCCAGAAAATTGACCAGGACATCAGCAAAGTGCATTGTTTGAAAATAAATCTATGAAGTTTAATTACCTCAGTAAAAGTGTCCTCAAAGTATGAAACGCTCATTGCAAGTGTGCAACAATTTACCACCACGCCATTGATAAAATAAAGTGCATTTGACTCAATATGCATTGTTCATAATTTTACACACCATCACAGATGACAAGATCCATAAGTTAAATAGACTTGGCATCTTGCATAAATGATGCAAGACTGTTCCTAAGAAACCATACTTGCTTCTGGTGCATCTTATGATAAGGTTAAATACAATCGCATATCACATTTTAGCTAATAGGAGAAGAAAGTATACCTGATAAACCCAATGCTCATTTTGTGCATCAGAAGCATCTTCATATGGAGCATTCTCTGAATCACTCGATGGGTCACTCATCACCTCTGTAGCAAGGTGATGGCTAAGTTTCTGAGCAGTTTTGCTCCCTGAGATCAGTGGTTCATGTCTCTGAACACGCTCTTCAATCTCCTCAAATTCCTTATGCTGAAAACAGGTTTAGCCACAATCATGATCTAGAAATAGTATCAAGCAGAATGCAATCCACAAGAAAAGCGTTTGTTAGACAGAGCACCCTCAGTCCATGTTTTAAAAGAAGTTTGTGTATAGATGGTATGAAGATGGTGAAATCCTCCCCGAGGGCATAAGCTAGACAACAAAGTGCATCTACAGCATCCTTCCTGAGCTCATCAATTTCTCTGCAAATTGACATAAACAAATAAGCAGTTTCATATAAAAACAAAGAGGCACGGAGAGATATGTTCCACTGGAAATAAGATGGAGGATAGTAAACTAGATATAAGAATGCTCAATCACGGAATTAAGGTAATTGCACGCAGAAGCGGGCAGTACTTGAGTAAAATAAGGACCAGATTAGCTCGTGACAAGGTGTTCCAAATTCCAACTCTTCCCTAAATTAACTCGCACTGTTATCAATATCAATCAGCAGTTTCTCTCAAAATCTTAAGGTGTCAAAAAAGGTATCGATGATGTATGTCAAGCATTTTCATTATCACAATCCTCTGTTGTAAGATTAGCCTTCCATGCAGAATTGACAACGTGCACGTAGCCACCCTGGCTATGCAATCAGGAATTGGGAGGACAGTTCCAGACAGTGAGAGATACCCAAAAGAGGGCATGTTGGGATTCATACTCTTCACATGTATTTCCATGTTAAACAATTTCTACTAAAAGCCTAAACTGGTTGCCAATATGCTCACAATTCATATCAAGCATCATCTACAACATTCACAAGGGCTTGTATATGAACTTTCTTCTTTCAGACAGTTTCAACATGGTCCTGGTCAAAATATGTTATTTGGTCACGTAATCCACGCTTGAAATATATTTTGTTCATGCCCCCCATCTAGGTTGAATTGATAAATTACTTGCATCACAAAGAAGGTCGTTCCTACTGCATAAAACCACAGTATCTTAAAATTGGGATCCAGAACTTTGATAGAGGTCATATTTATGACATAAAAACAGACTCTTAGTTTGGGACAAAATTTTGATTTCTTAATCTATCTGGTTATTCATGTGTTACAGATTTTTATTTGACAGCTGATAATCCTGCCACAGGGGTCCTGCCTAATAGAAATATCAATATTTCATGCTTGAAGTATTTGATTTTTGAAATACTTGACCCGACTTGTAATTCTGTCAAGCTCCAATAGAATTCTAAAGAGCATCTCATCTCATGAATTCCATTTACCATTACTCAAAGAAATTCGGAAATGTTGTTTTGCTTCCGAATTTCAGTCTAAAAGCAAAGCCAAAGTTAGTTCATTCACCACTTCCTCGCCATAAATCATATGGAGTAGTAATATTCTGTCAGTAGACCAACCAAGGGAAACTATCATCTTCCTTAAACGATTGGCCCAGCGAGCCAAAGCACACTAATTCAAAGAGTAGTTAGAAAAATTATGACCTGTTCCACTTAGGATTTTGATTACATGGAAGGAGATAAACAAGAAACTCCTATATGAAATGCTGTCTGATCCACATCAAACGAATTTTCTAACAGCATCGTACAAGGAGGATTTTCATCAAACTGAAGGACAAGAGTATAGAGCAATTTATGATTTTAAAAGAAAAAAGAAAGAAAAAGAAAAGAAACTAGAACGCGTCCACAAATAGCAGCAGAGAAAATTAAATTTACTGTTTAATTATTTTTTTAGTAAAACAATTATTTTAACTCATTATTGTTCTTTAATATTGCATAAGGTTGTTGAAAACTAATATGATCAAAAGTAAAAATGTAACACATGCTGCTTACTAAAAAAAAGTCCTCTCATACTACGTGTTCTTATTAGATTATATGTCGATATAGCACATTATAGTTTTGTTTCGGTATATTACAAAATAAAATTTTTAATTTTTTCTAGAAACTTGATGATATAATTCCGGTACTTCTATAAAAACAAAGTAATTCTTTTCCACATTGTAATAAATGCAATAACAAAAATGATTTGCCTCTAGTTTGATATTATTACAATAAAAGATTTATGCATATTGACCAAAAAGATATATTCATATAGAAAGACATTTGTGCAATTCCATACGAAAAAAGATGAGCTAATTTGGTGAAGGGAACTAACTTCTACGATGAGACGGATCCTATGGCCTAGGTCTCGCTCTATTCTATTTCAGCAGTTGCTGAAAATCTACAAGAAGAGGCGAGTTTATACAATAATGAAAGAATTAGCATTGCCTTGCTGCTATCCATTCTTCCATGACAAGAGCCTCGTCAATTTGAATTTCTCCTCATGAATAGCCTCATGTAAGTTTTTCCAACTCTCCTAGTCTTGCGCAGCGGAAAGAGTACCATGATGGGTTGGAGTGGAAGTCGGTCCTCTTTTAGCACTATAGGAAAGATTATGAAAGAGTGAATGAAATGTAGAAAAATAGATCCACATCCAAGAAGAATTGACTTTGTTTTGGAAGAGAATCATTAGAAAGTTGGATGGGTAAGAATTCCACAGAGAAAGAATGTAAGGACCTGGCAAATTATTTCATCATTTTCCCGATACTCATTTGCCAGACTAATTCTTTTTTGCTATAGTTTGATAAAATGTACTAATTAAGGTAGAAATAATCACTTTTATAAAGATAAAGCCAATTTCTCCAAAAATATAAGTCTTATCTTGTATTAGACAAAATAAGAGAAGAATAGATACATATTACATTGTTAGCAGTGTTAAGACAAACAAAAAATTGACACGTGGCATGATATGTGGCAGCTCCTTCTATGTGTACTTGTTACTGGAATACAAAACAATTGGGTTAAATACTATTGTGACGACAAAGCATAAGAACTCTTTATTTGTTATCCTAAATTTGATTTGTCACAACAATAAATACATTTAAAAAAATTGAAATAATTTCTTCATATTTGGATCAATTGCAATATATTTTTAACTGACTGTCAACAAAGTAAAATAGAAAAATAGACAGAAAAGATAAATTAGTGGGTTAATTTGGAAATGTACAAGAAAAGAAATACATTCATTTACTTAAAAGATAGGTTGAAAAAAAAATCAATTTGTGTCTATTTGGATTAAAAAAATAAAGAGGAAAACAAAATGAGGAAAAAAAATAGTGGAAAATCTTATGTTAATCGAGAAAAGAAACAAGGAAATTGAAAAAGAAAAACAGAAGAAAATTAAAAAAAGAAAGAAAGAAATAACGAGTCCAGCAAACTCCATCAACAAAAAAACAAAAGTTGACTTGGAGGCGCAAGATTCGAACCTGCCACTTCCAAGTTAGAAGCTACTATATATATATATATATATAAACAATCGATAAGACTAGATGGGCCAACCATGAAAAGACACGTGGTGCATCGTGGTAGATGCTAGAGAGCTTCCCTCTTGATACACCAATTGAGTGTATTCTAAGATATGAACACAATTTCACATGCTATTTACTGTTATTAAACAAGACTGCCCTTGGAGATAATCCTTCCATTTACTAATAAGCTAGAAGGGTATAATGTTGCCTTTAGTGTCAAGTTGGTAATGTATAATTAAATGTGAATTATTAAAATGAATGCCAGGTGGTAGAACTAGTGTCCAAACTTGAACAATACCAGGTTTGGCCATTAAGCAGATATTAGATCCTTTGGTGGTTAAACTGTGATCTCAAGTTCTGACAGTTCTCATCTTAACTGCTATCGACCAAATTCGGAATAAATTAACCAGATCTAAACAGTCAGTACTATTCCCCTCTACCATATTAAGAATGGTAAGCTCCATTTTGTTTCTCTTGTGGCTTTTCTTAACAAGTGCTGTTACTTTATTAGAGACAAACGGGTGCAATGGAATCCAAGAATACAGGACGTATACAAAAGACAATGCAGATACAAATAAAGGAAACAGAGAAAAAACTAAAGAAACTTAAAGAATAGTACAAGGCCAGCAAAAGAACTTTTCTCTCTATTACTTTGAGTAAAAGAATAGTCTATAGCAACTTGTAAATGGAGAGGCTTGACTAATATACTGGTCCTCTGCTGTTTTCCTCTTTCCAAATTTTGAGGTTTCTCAGGCTAGACTCATTACAAACTAAATTATTTTGCAGCAGGGGGGCATTCTCAGCAAAATGATGAGAGTCAATGATAGAACCTTCACTTTGCATGTGCAAAGTGCGTCATTTCGCAGTAGAGGTTCCTCTACACTATAAAACAGTTCAATTCAAATCAATACAATCAGAAGATCCAAAGAACACATGCTATCAGAAGACATACAACTTGCAGGTACCATGAAGGAAAATGCTGTTCTACTTCTATTGAACAGAAGTCTAAGATAAAGGACAAACTAACCCATCCAAACCCAGCTTCAAGTGATGGACTAGCAAAGATACGTGGTCAGTAACCTGATAATAACAGAAAACAGTTGCAGATAAGAGTCCAACACATTAATTAACTCAAGCAAAGCATTTATGAAAAATATAGAGAACAAATATATCACTAAAAGCAACAACAAGAAAAACGAAGATAATACTGCATCCACAAAGTGACATCAATATTATTCAAGTGTCACCCCCTCCGCGGGAAAAAAAAAAAAAAAAAAAAAACTGTCCTTTTACCACTCTTTGTATGAATATGATATTCTGGTATCCCAATACAGCTAATAGACTAGTTCACACCCTTGTACAAGGTTAACTCTAAGAAACTGAGTTGGACTACCTGGACTCGAGGGATTAATATGGTTAAAGTTTTTATGGCAGCGCTTCTTTTGTCCACTGGAGCATTTTCTTTGAGCAATTGGATGAGTGCTGGAAGAAGAAGATGCATGTGCTCACATAAGGTCCCTGCATTTGTTTAACAGAAATGAGTGTCCCTGTATGAGAGAGATTGATCTAGAAAATTACAATGTGGAAAGATTCTTCACTCTGGAGTCAATTAAGTGGATACTTGCTACTGCTCTTAAGTTCCTGCAGGAGCAATCCTAATATCCTGGGGTTGCAATTAGTAGAGGACTTAAATTTTTAAATTATATCAACACAATATAATGCAATTCTACTCTCCCTATAAATTATAGTATAGGTCATTCCTCTTCATTATGCAAGCAATTGGATTCTCTTCGATCTGTCCATGCTTCCTTTTCATTTACACATCCTTGGTCATTGACAAAAGATGAACTTTCTAGATAATCCGATTATACAGCAGTTGCAAAAATGAAACAGAAATGACGAGATAAATGATAGAAAAGAATGCGCAAAGACTGTTATTCAGTTCTCTTCACCAGAAAAAAAAGAAAAAAAAAGAAAAAAGAAAAGAAAAAAAAAAAAAAAAAAGACCTTCTATTCAACCCAAACTTAAACATCAGAAGAGAAAAGTACAATACGAACCACCAAAGGTCTCGAGAGTATGAAGGATATCAGGCACATATGTGTAGTCGTTGCACCGAACCGCATCACCAAGAATTTGAATACAATACGGTAGTAATTCAGGAATATATGTTCTGAATTCATCACCAAGGGCCAAGCAAAGCTGTTCAACCAGGTGCAGAACCTAAGAATAGTTTGGCTGGAAATTAGTTCCCACAAATGATGTGCGGAAGTGAGATAGAGAGAGGGAGTGTGTGTGTTGTGGGGGGAGGGGGGTGCACAGAGAGAGAGAGAGAGAGAGAGGCTCACTGGAAAGCCACGTGGAGGACGGCTCACAGCTGGAAAGCTCAGAGATGACCACAGTTCAGAAATTAATGAAAGCAATTCTTGCCGATATTTACTAATGTGCTGCATAAGCCAAATAAAAATCCCCATAAAACCTCCATGTGAACTCAATAAAATGACTATGCATCAAATCTTTTCGCTCACACCACACCTGACGAACAATGGATACAAGAGTTCCAAGCTTCCAAGCTATAAGGTCCTTCAGTGTATCATCACATTTATGGAAAATGTGAAAGAGATCAGGTAAAACCTACAGTCACAAAGGTCACTCAAAATCAACCATTTGAAGTATAGTGAAATTCACTTCGTCCATCTCCATCATCCCTCCACCTGGTTAACTTACCTTTGGCAAGAATGGAATGCAGCAAAGTCCAGTTGACTAATCTTGCAAGAAAAAGAAGCTAATTAAATTCAAAGAGAGAAAGATAAGTATATGAATCAATTGAAGGTCAACCAATATGTTGTAGAAGTTACTTACCTTAAACAGGGAAATTAGCGCACTAACCACTTCACGGTGGTATCTATCAAGACAAGGATCCTTAAGAATTCGCATGAGAGAATTTATGACTACCTGGTCATTGACAAAATAAAAAAAAGAAAATTGTAAATGCACCAACAGTTTAAAGCTGCATTGGACATCATACCAGATAGTTGACTGGTTGCTGTTTAACCAGCTGAACTGATCAAAGCACCAAATTCACATTAAGCAAGTTCATTAAGCAAAATAATTCACAAGTCAAGTTGGTAGAGGTGTTCAATACTCCTTAGAGTGAGTGTTCAATCATGTGAACTGTGTAAATGGTAAATGCTTTTCAAAAGGTAAAGCTTAGTTTCCTTGAATTAATTTTATGCTGTTAAATTAAGAAGGAAAGCTTGGCCCAGCTAGTTCGGCATGAGTGTCTAATCGAAGGGGTTATGGGTTAACCTCCTCATCTGCCAGCCCTCCTATAATTTACAAAATGCCAAGACTGGTCAAACTGGTTCACAATTTGCACCAGTTGAACAAGGGCAAAGCTGGCTCACAGATAATACTGAACTAAACTAGATGAGCGACCACTATCCATTGAAATGGTTGCTCCAGTCTGTTTTATATAAAATAAAATGCACAGACAGGTACATGAAGTTTGCATCAGGATTAAAAATCAGCAAAATTCTAATCCACATAATAAAAAATTTTGATACTTGACACAATAAAAAAATTTGGTACAGATTGACCTTTCCCCAATATATCTCTTACTTTCACCAAAAAAAAAAAAAAAAAAAAAAAAAAAAAACATGACTTTTTCTCAGGTCAATATCCTACCATGGAACAATAGGTCTCGCATGTAGCAAAAGATGGACAATTTTCCATCATTACTTCATCCAGATGCTGAATATGGTGGCCCGAATAACCAGCTGCAGGAGACGCTTCTTCATGAGAACCAGGCAAAATTAGTTGATTCCGCTTATGCATAAGAGGATCCAAAGCACCCATTATACCAAGAGCCTGATAAAAGCAAATAAATAAAGCAAGCGAATTGATACTTATCAGACACAGTGGTATAGTCAGCCAAAAATGCACCGGCAAGTTTATAAATAGCTACCTTCAGTACTTCACACCTGGTAGACCACGCCAACTCACCATGCAGCAACTTAAGGAGCGAGCCAAGCAGTGAAGGATACTCACTGTAAGGCATTACCACGTACCTGCAATATCAAATAGCACAATATTCTTGATATTTTACATTCACCATTTCGAATTCTTGAAATAGAAACTCAGTCTCTTCAGAAGCAGCCACGAAATTCTCATATGGAAAAACTGAACAAGAGGAGGAGCAAACATCAGCACAAGGAAGCTGCAACAGATTCTACTATACCAACCATGGTTGTGAAATTGTGACTCTTGAGTGAATAACTTTACAATCCAAAAATCAATAACAGCTCCATTCATGCCAATCAGAAGTTGCTAGATTATCAAAGTTCACGAATTTTAACTTGCTATTGTGTAAGCCTTAAATTCAATTTGCCAGAAATACACAACTATTCCATTCCAAGGTACGATAGAAACTAAGCAAGAATTCAGATAATTATATTTAAACCAAGATATGGTCACGATTCACCAATTAGTATTATAAGCCTGTTAAAGTGCTATTCCCCATCAGTCAAGTACAGGTTTCAATGGGTTTATATAACATGTAATTCTTTCTCAACTTAATGGCTTAAACTTTTGGATTGGACTTTTTTATATTAGTGCAAGGTTCCACATCCTTCGTACTAATTTAAGCTGATTTCATGTGAATCCCCATTCTTTAGTTTTATGTGCATTTGTTAATGGCAAACGAAGTAGAACCAGAATGAAGGGGCAATGATCTGCCCACACACATTGGTAGTAGGAGAGACAGCCACTTGGGGCCTATCCATTCCATACCCAGATGCAGCTCAGAATGCTGCAATCAGTATAGTTAACTGCCTATGCTACTTCCTTAGTGAAGTATCCCATTCTGACATCTGTAGAGTTTTAAGCATTGCACCTCATAACTTTCTCATATAATATTTTTCTATTTCTTTTGCAAACCACTGAACATTAGAGTTTTCTAAAAAAATATTAACAATACAAGAAATTTAGATCCAACTTTCACAGCCTGGAATAACAAAAGAAAACGGAATCAAAATGCATCTATCATTCATCATTGCTTTTTGACATATGGTGAGCAACAGAAGGAATCATGCACAAAATATTAAAGAACAATAGAAACTGCAGAACATAAGAAACATCTGACATACCCAGTGCCCTGTACAACCTGACTGAGAGTTGACACTGCCACTTCCCTTTTCACCACTGCCGCTCCATCCAATATAAAATTCACAATCAAAGGCATCAGATCGGGGAGATATTGCCGCATTGCATAACCACCCTGAACAAACAAAACAGCCATGATTTTTCATTTTCCTGAAAAAAACATAATTGCTTGTAGTAGTGGTGATAGTGGCAAAAAAAGGTCATAGTGATAACGTGCTACAACAAAATAAAGATGAAAATGTAAAAGAACTGCGGGTCAATGGTTATTCATTTTCTTGATAAAAAACATAATTGCTAGCGGTAGAGGTGATAGTGGCAAAAAAACAGGTCATAATGATACCGTACTTCAACAAAATAAAGATGAAAACATAAAAGAGCTGTGGGTCAGGCTGTGATTTTTTTCATCCATTTAAGAGCTTCATTTTAAACGTCTCTAGTGTGTGCTGGATTATGCCGAGAAAATTTTTTCATCTGCCTCAGAGCTGGACCTCATCGTTTGGATCTCATCTTCCTCAAAGATCTTGGGACTGTCGCTCCCTTGTGCCTTCGCATTTTGAGAAAACGCAATAGAAGATTGTTCAAGGGATCCAATGAACCATATTTCACTTGTTTTGCTATTTTTAAGGATCCACACCTCATCTCAATTATTGTTGCCATTGTTTGCTTTTAGTTTTGTCGTTCCTTTCTCTCTGTTATTGTAAATTTCTGATGTACTCTGATCAGGTTCTCTTTCAATAAATAACTATAATTTCTCACTATAGAAAAAGGGAGGTTCCAAGAAAATGGAAATTAGAATCCCTCCATAATGTATCATCAAAATCTCTTGCATATGGGCCAGACAAACTTGGGAGAGACCAACCTCATAGTTGAGAAATCCAATCATAAGAGGAAAAGCCTTTTGCAAAGGAGGAAGAGGAAACAATACTACTACCTAAACCAAAAAACGACACCTCAAAAGCATCTAGCAAGAGATTTCATTCAACCGAGACAAAAATTATTCCATCTTCAGATCTGGCCAGATAGGAAATGGTAGAGGTAGAAAAAAACAGTAGAGATGCATATCCAGCAAATGATAATAACAAATGGTTGTACCCAATCCTAGGACCTTAGCATCGAATGATCTTAACTAGGATCTCGATTTGATAGATTTTCTCTAGGATTTGAATCCCGTATGATAAAATCTTCAAATGAATACAAACATCAATCTTGACAATTCAATTTTGATGTAAACTTATATTAGTTTTGAGAATGAAATCTTAGATTGCCTAAAAATAGACTTTAACTGAAAATTTGAAAAACCTTAAGAAAATATTATAAAAATCAAAATAAATAAAGTAAATTAAACTCACCACTCTAGCAAGATCCCCTACAGTTATAAGAACTCTGCTTAAAATGCCTGTATTAGCATTGCCCTTAGAGACCTCCACAAGACTTGCAACAAGTGCCTGGAAATGTTAGAATTCTCTAAATTAAAAGAGGCAAACAAATGTTGTAGATAGATACAATGCTGAAATTATCAGTTAACCTTGTGAATTGGAACCATATATAGGCGTATGAGCTGCTCGCAATTTCGAATTAAGACACCAAGTAACTGCGCACTTTCGTTTCTGCATTTGCTATCTGCACTGCTGACAGAGAAAGGGCATCTTAGCCAATAGCTTGCCCTAAAGCACCAATCTTCTAATTTTAAATCCATAAAAACTTGTGATGAAATGTGTAGTTTCCATAACCTACAGACTGACTAGTTCTATACACTACTCATGCTATGAATGTTGAATATTAAAAGGAAAAAAAAAATAAAGACTGTTAGAAATCACCTTTGCTCAATATATGTCAGCAAATTTATGAGTTGGCGACGAAAAGCCGGAAGAACATATGCAGGGTTTTTCTCTGATAATCTCCCCACCACTGTGATAGCATATTCCCGAACATGCAAATCCTTTCAAAAGGTGTTCAGTATATCAGTGAAAGGTAATGAGTACAATTTGATGACAACAAAAGGGGGCCAAAAACGAAACAAAAGCTAAGAAGGATGGCCTAGAGGAGTCAGTGAGAAGAATTTGTGAAACCCTTCCAAGTATAACCCAAAATTTCCAATCAAGATTGAAAGAGTATAGTAAGATCTACATCATCAACCAGTAATTTCTTTAGTTGGGAAGAGCAGAATCACTTGAGTTGTACATACAATGAAGCAGCTGTATTTATCAGAGAAAACTTAGGTGCCGCAACATAAAAATAATGTGAAGACACCTGGATCATTCACGTTCTGCATCACAGTCAATTGTATTGATTTGACAACCTCAAATGATACTTACCCCCACATGGGTCATATACAATACTATGTACGTGATATCTTGAGGTTTATAACCTTTCCTCTTCCATGAAGATTCAAAATCTGGACCTTAAAGAAGATCTTTCTCACGTTCTCAAAAGAAGTATATCAAAGCCTGACAAGGGGTTGAGGATAGGACAATGATCATGGATTCAGAGTCACTGAAAACAATTAATTTATTGCACCCACAGAGAATTTGGGAGCTTATGCGTGCCCACACGGATATATGCATGCATGCATGTCTGACGAGTGTGCACACATGCGTACATGCTTTGTGTAACACATCACCTTTTTCCAGATTCTCAAGGGCTTTCAGAACGAAATTAAAACTTCACGGAATAAGAGAAAGTACCTCGTCATTTAAAGCAGCAAAAAGTGCACTTAGACTATCTGCCTGTGCTAAAAACTCATCAAGTCCTCTATCCATCAACATGCAAAAGATGGACCTACGAACAGTTACATCAGCATCCGTAACAGCAGCAATGAGGAGTTTCTCAACAAGCTGCAATAAGCAAAGTAGTCACTTTAGTAGGTCAATGCGAGACAAGTTCCATCATCTGCCATCTTGAGATTACTCAGTATCCACGTCCCAAATAATGGTTATTAAGACAAGAGGAAGGAAAAAGCATAATATTCTGTCTAATAATAGTACCAGACATCAAAATCATCTACAGAAACTTTTGGTAACCCTGAGCTACTCCTTGTTTTCATCACTGGGAAGGCCATCAGTGCAATGAGTTTGTTTACTTGGAACAGTTAAATAAACTTTCACAGCCTGAAATCACTGCACGTAATTGCTAACATTTGGGTTACACATAGTAACCTCAATACTGAACGATGGAGGTAGCTTGGAATCCATGGTAATCTGGTGTCCATAAACTTGGTTCCTTTTGCTTTTGGTTTTTTTTTTTTTTTTTTTTTTTTTGGCAAATGCACTGGTCCTCTCTTTTAACTTTTACCTAATGCCTCTAAAATAGTGTTTAATGTAAAGTATCAATTTTTACATTTGCTTTTTCAAAGATGCTACTATGAGAAATGTAGGCGCCCAAGTTCACCACTAATGTACATAAGCTGCATGTGTACAATTTGCATTTAACTGAGAAAAGAAGAGCAACGACCAACAATGACAAGAACTCACCCCCTCAATTAGTTGCCTTTGTTTTCTTCCAATTTGACTTGATTTAGCCTGACCAAAATGCATCAATGTCACATTGGAGAGAGAACTCAAAACCATTTTGCAACAGCAAAGGGCAGCGGCTTTTCGTGTTTCTATATCTCTATCATCCAAGTAAATGACGACTGATTCTTCGGCAAACTCAAGGAGTTCTTTGCCCTACAAAATGATTACTCAGCACGATGCAATGATAGGTACAATACAAATCCTTTAAATACCTCAGTCAATCCAGTACCTTAAAATTGAAATGAGCCAGAGTTTGCAAAGCAAGTTGCACAAGGGTTGAACCATTGATCTCCAAGATTTGCTTTGAAGTATTCACCATACTCCATCGAACCAAGGCAATAGCCTGCTTTTCTGGAGGAGGATGTGTCTTGGAAAGAACACTTGAAAAGCAACTGAGCAACCAAGTTTGTATTGGAGGTAGCAGAGATGGAATACTGAATCACGTTCAAATAGAAAATCAAATTCTTTATCATTATTCATCTATACATTACAAATGTCCAGGAATAGAGAATTAATACAGTATTGTACCTAGTTGTTATTTTTTCAAGAGCCTCAACAAGTGTTGGAGAAATTCCAGCTGAAAACATAACATCCAAAATTCCTTGAATGTGAGGTTCCATCACTGGCCCCATGGCTTTCACAATGCTTCCAACACAGGCCAAAGCCTCGAGTGAAGGCCTACCTGTACGTGGTGCAATCTATGGACCAGAACAACACCATATATTAAATTACTATCCAGAGGAAAAGTTATATGAAGCTCCCTCACTAGGAACACAGTCGTCGGAGCCAATAAATATGCAAGTTCTTTTAACACATCAATGACTCCAACTTTGTAGACAACATCCACTCATCCTTCTAAGCTGATAGACAGGGAGCACATTATATCATCTACTACGTCCATCATGGCATGATCAAAGTCGCTAGACTAAACAAAATTACTGCAGCTGGAATCTTCAATTTATAAGCAACTGTAATAAAATTAAGCGGCAGAGATACATACTGCATCACATATGTGAGACATGATAGTTGGCAGATATTCGATAAGTTTCCCATCTAAAGCACCTGCCATTTCCCCAAGGGCTATGAACCCACAAGCTCGTTCAGCAGGTGACTGTAGAACTGCAAATATATGCTTCATGCATATCTGCAGAAAATTTGTTTGCACAGCCATATTAGAGCTAGAAAAGAGCCCACATAGGGAAAAGTCCATTTAAATATTCCCCCAGACTGGCATAAACAAACAAAAAAGAGATGCTCACAAACCGTTAAGTACTGTGCAACAAATCGATCACGAAAGAAATGAGCAATCCGAGGTAATAATAATGTTATGCTGCGGCGAACAAGAAGATCCCTATATTTTAGATATCTAAGAACCGTTTCAGCAACATCTTTATTCCTCGCCATCATGAATTCACCTGTGTTCCTGCATTAAGAGTTAATATTAAAAAGAGACTTTTTCCACTAGAAAAAACTAACGGATGCTCAAATGACATTTTTGTCCTGTATATGATACAAACCTCAAAAGTTCTCCTACAGCAAGCAATGAACCATGTATGCTATGAATGGGAGCATTTCTACCCAAGCCATCTTGCGTGGCCTCAAACATGTGATAGTACCTGTCAAATATGATAGCTACATAAGTTATATCTGGGTCGAAGCTTATAGAGGACACAGAATAAAGCATCAAATGACTTTAGGAAAGAACAAAATGAATATGAGCACACAGTGCATGATTTTTTCAAGCTAAGGAATCACAGATTCTCTATTATGGGGCTTGGCCTGCTGCAAAGCAAAGAAATATCAGCTTAATCGCTAGATTAGTGCGTCATCAGCCAAGATGGAGCATTAGGCTTCTACTGCATCTAAATGGTTTTGATTTGATGGTCAATACAATTCCATAAGTTAGACCTTCAATATCAACAAGACTTCACTCTGCTTAATAGAGAAAATGTTGGTTAGGTGGCCAGTTGGAATGCAAGGCTACTAAATCTCATTAAAGTTGAGAAGTCTCCTTTAGTACAGGCAAGTGATCTTGACAGCAAGAAATGAACAAATTATACTCATTATCTACAAAGAAAGAGAGAGGTGGACAATAATTATTATAATTACAATAATGAGTGCTATAACAATATCAACAGCAGAAAATGATGCTGGATGTCAAAGGCAGACAATTCAGTTAGTCTCTCAAATGTAATATAAGAAAAAATGCGAAAAGTTAGCAAATTTGTGAATTTTATGCTTTTCAACCTTGGAAATGCTCAACTGCTTAAAAAAAACAGTTCTGAAGTGCTCTATGCTAACTGAAATTCTATATATGAAAAGAACCACATCACATGCTTCTGCGCACTAAAGAGAATGTGCATAATATCAGATGCCAGAACTAACCATTGCATGCGGAAACGTGTTTCCCGCTTCTCAATAACACAAAGGCAAGCACGTAATGCCTCGACAGCGTGCTCTCGTATGTTCTCCTCTGGATCCCTCAAAGCAAACCAGATGGAATTGACAAATTTTGGTACAGAGACATAGAAAACAGTTGATGCATTCTCAGCCATTTCCTAAATCAGACCAGAGAGCCAATGAATGGAGGCTAGCACTAAAGTGCAATAGATAAGCATGTAATCCCTCAACAATTAGGATCCCTTCACAATGAAATCTTGACAAATCTGAATTCTCTATCCTCTCTTTGAGATTAGTATGGAAGCAATGTCCCTTCGGAAAATAACTTAGTAAAAAATACTTACTTTCAAGATCAGAACAGCAGCAAGGCGATGATGCTCCACTCTCTCTCCACAAAGCCAATCTAGAGCTATTTCTAACTGCAAAAATAAAGAGGACCATGTTACAATTTTAAAAAAGCATACAACTGACTGATAGGAAAGTGACATACCTGGTGTTCGATCTCATCATTCATCATCACTCCACCAGCCCTGGCTAGATGGCCCAGAACATTACTAGCGAGGACCAAAATTCTCTCATCGTGGTTCAACTCTAACACCATTCGCAAGTAATTTGAGAATCTCAAAACCATGGAAGCATTCTCACTAACAGCCACATCTATAAGCTCATCAATGACTCTCAGAGCACCCGGGTTCTTGTAAGGATCATTGCTTTCTAGAAGAGCTGATACCCGATCACCTAACTGATCCATTAGACAGGCAAAAGCTCCGCCACTAGGCCCTCGAGTTTCTTTCTCGATGTACTTTCTTAAAGCTAATCACGCCCCCTCCTATTGAATTGCAGTTTCAAAGCAAAGAAAGAGTGAGAGGAGCAACATAGTACAAGAAAATGACATAAGAATATTATATCTTGACTCTCAAACATAAAAATATGAGCTTGAAAGTGCTTTTTTGCCTTGAAACCAATTCAAACACTCAATTTCATATTCAAGTACCATCAATCACAATTACAGTATCATTTCTTATGGAACTAAGAAGCACTAGAAAGCCCATCACTTCATATATCCAACTAGTGCCAAAAGTCCTTCACACAGCAATCAGAACGAAGGAATGTCAACAACTTTCTCTCTTTTTTACCAGAAGCGCGGAAGCCACTGTGCTTAGGGCCCCTCCTCCTACCCTACACCTTTCCTTTACTTCCTGGAGAAAGGGCTAAAGCCACCGTGGGGGCCGGTGGGCCCATCGCCCTTCCCACCACAGCGCCCGCCGCTCCGTGCTTAATATTATTTCCAGCAAATTTATGCCAAGTTTTCAAAATCCATGTACCCCCTGCCAGCCCGTTGCAGAATTATCTTCACCCGCCAACCTCCATGCTTCCCAAAAACATGGGAAGGAGAAAGCTCGGGAGGCTACAGGGTGACCGTGGCAAGACACACGGGGTGCAACAAGTCAATAAAAATACGAACTTCAACAGACCCTTTTGCCGAACGACATGATCAGTTGGTCACGCCATGGCCGGGCGTGTGGCCCGCACACGCCTCCTTGTCGGGGTGGACACAGCGATGGATACGAGGTTAGCACGGAGTGGGGGGAGAGTCGATACCCCGTAGGCGAACAGGTCGGGAAGTATGGTCGCCGCCGCCGGCAGCGGTGGAGCAGGAGAGCGATGAGGGAGACGCAGCGATGGCGTCCCGGCGGCGTTGGTGTGCGCTCCGACCGAAATTCCGAACTCTTAGCAGACAAGATTTTGACCCTCGTATCGTATCGACACATGTCTTGTACTTGCTGTCGGAGCGCTGACCTGACAGACAGATACGGAGCAAGTCATACTTTATAATTTGTTTGTGGTCCTACCATTCTCAGTGGAGAAACTTCTATTTTCTTTATTTATTAATAAACCCCAATTTCCACCAATTATTTTTTTTAAAGAATTACTACCGAGAAAAATCTCGTACACATGTGATAAATTTATTTTCACCATCAAAAATTTCAAATTGATATATTTATAATAAATTTATTTTCTGTTAATTTTCGTTAAATTAAATTAATACCACAAAAAACCATAAATTAACATATAAACTAGGATACATATAAATTATCTCGTATCATTCAACTTAGCAATATGATAATAAAGTTTAACGAAAACTAATTGATGATAAATTTGTTACAGATATACTAATTTGGAACTTTACTTAATGTCTCTGGCTCTTTTGTATAAAATTATGATCTACTATTTATTATTATTTTTAGTGCACAATCAACAATTGATGAATTGCTACCCTTATTCAAGCCCATTCACATACTATTGTTTTTATTCTGACTGAAAAAAAAAATCAAAAAATCATATTAAAAAAATGTTCAAGTCGACATCGGCCATGTCATAAAGGATCGCCAGCATCCGCCCTAAGTTTACAAAAAGGTTTAAGACCGGATCGGATCACACGTAAGATATGGGCAATTAGTTCATGGAACATCTAGATTCGCTGCCCGAAATTAGTGTTATGGCCTAATCTTTTGTAGTTTTTGTCTAAACATCTCATTTCATTCATCCAAAGACAGAACATAACAACAAGCGTCGATGACAAGAGTCGATACACAAAAAGCAGATGCTGCAATATATTGCATCAAACCAAAAATACGAGCTTGATCAAAAAGCAAACATGCCATAATAAAACGTGGAGATCATACCTATTCAAGCTCCATCATGCATCTCGAATAAGATCGGTCCAGTCAGGAAGACGTCGCCTGCGGTCATGGACATAGATTTTATAGTGGACTCAGTCATTTAATTTCGAAAAAATATTGAAGGATGCAAGAAGGAATACGCAACGGAAAAGGGAAGGCGGCGCTGCTTATATTGCCTTGCCTATTACTTCACTAGTTCAGGAAGAAAAAGGATGGAGAAGATCACGTTAGACGTCGTTATCGCGATGTTTCTGAAAATACGACTTAGGTTTTTATATTCAAAATCTAATTTGAGGGTCAACGTGAAAGCATTAGAAATCGGGATATCATGTTTCTACGCATACATATACATATATATGGAAAACCACCAAAGATTACAAATTTATACTCAGTATGAAATATTTACTCTGATTTTTTTTTTTTTTTTGCGATATAAAAAACTCAAAACTTATGTGTCTAATACACTTACTTTCCATCATAATTCTGTCAATGAATATCATTAAAAGTCTACTTATATGAATGTTGGAAGGTAACGATATTGATATGGCATCCACACAGCAAAATTGACATTGTTTTTGTTAAAAAATCACTCAACAAAAACTTAGACAAATGATAAATATATTATATAAGTACAATTTGAATTTTTTTACGTTGTAAAAATAAATTTTATGATAAATGTGTCACAGAGTATAATTTCAGATTTTTTATATGATAAAATAAATTCATGATAAATGTGTTACAATAGGTACAATTTGGAATTTTTTTTTTCCCTTTGGAGCCTTTTGATCTTCCAAAATCTCATGATGCAAGTAAATTTGCAGCTCAGCGGATCCGGAGCCCCGACCCGGGCCATATCGGGATCCGGCCCGGGTTTAAGCGGCACCAAGTTCACCAACCGTACCGACCAAAGCTTGCATTTCACTCCAACCGGTTCGGGCCAAAACCCGCCGCCCCGAATTTCCTTCATTTTTCCTCGTCTTCTCACCGTCGTCGTCGTCGTCGTCGTCGTCCGCGCTCGCCGGAGCAACGCCGGATCTCTCCGCCGCTTCCCGTCGGCCTTCGAGCGCCGGGATCGATCCCCGCGGAGTCGTTCGCCGTCGCGTCGGTCTCCATCTCAGGTAAAGTTGAATTTTCGCTGCCAGACGGGCGGGACTGTAGAAGGCTCCCGCATCGTGGCGAGATCGGTCTTGTCGCTACCTCCAATGGCGATGGTGGTGTTGATGGGTTTCTTTGGACGCGGCTTGTGCAGATAAGTCGACGAACTTGACGTTCTGGGCAGTCGCGGTCGAGCATTGGGTGGAAAGAAGAAGCATGGTATGGTGATGAGAACCTCGTTTTTTACTTATCTTTCCTGTCGAGGACATTTCGGGGGGGTGTTTATCGCGATTTGCTCTCGCATGTCGAAGCTGTGGAGGCTGTTCTTAGGAAATTTGGGGGAGATAGAGAATAATAAGGTATTAGAGGAGGAGGGAAGAAGAGAAATGCAATATCTCAAGATAAAACCTAATGGGGACATGAGATCTGTTTACATGTTTTGAGCAGCAAGCACCAGAACAATGTAGGGGGGGAAAACAGATGATTCTGAGACTAGAAATGGGCAGTTGCTCATCTTCTCCATATGTAGTTTGAAATGACATCTACACCGGACTGAAATTGCCGTCGTTTCTACTCTTCATCTCCAGTGAAAGTTGATGAGGCCTGAGTCTTGCAAAAGAAAGGGCCTTCTGACTTCCTTCACCTTGGGAATAATTTAGAGATGCCCTCATAAAGAACAAGGAAAAAACTAGACAATGCAGATTGATCTAGGTATGATCAGAGTGAGACCTCATGCTCACAATTAACTAAATGCACCGAATCTGCATTATTAAAGATAAAATTGGAGTGCAAGCTTCCTATTGTTTGGATTAGAGTGCAGGTTCTTTGAACCAATGCGCTGTTCGTGTAAATTTGCTAAGACGAGCAAAGTTGCAATCATCCATTTAGAGTGCTTTTTTCATTGCTTCGGTTGTGTTCCTGCAAATTTTAGGATATATAGTGTCTTCTTCCGATTATGCTTAGAACTTGCTATTGGGGCAGGTTTACCATTCAAGTTTTTTGGATGAAGAAGGAATTAGTAGGGCATGTGGGTGTCCATTGCTTCCCTTAAAAAGCCATATAAAGGGCCCAGCTCCAACTTCTGAGCAAGGTAGTAGGTTGATTTCATCAGGAATTTTGAAATATATTTGATTCTGTGTGCTTGGTTTCTGATGCATGCCTCCTGCAGATAGAACCGATATTGTTGATGAAGCAATCACATTCTTCCGGGCCAATGTCTTTTTTAGGAACTTCGATATAAAGAGTGCTGCGGATAAGCTCCTCATTTATTTGACATTCTACATCAATGTGGCACTAAAAAGGCTAGAGGGCTGCAGAACTTTGGCTGAAGGGACCAAAGCTATCATTAACTTGGGTCTGGAGAAGGTCCCTGTGCCTGGAGAATCCGGTTATCCCTTTCCAGGCCTTTTTCCCTTGCCTCAGTCTCCACGGGAAGCAGGCAAGTGCTTTTGTCGTATGAAGCCGATAAAATCTTGCGTACATGAATTATCGTCATTATTGTCAATATGTGTATTCATCTTATACTTGTCCTCCCATTGATTGATTGATTGGAACATGCTAAGCATCTCAATTAGTCGTCGTTCATTTGTGCTTTCTTCTTTTTTGTGTCCCTCAGTTAATTGGTTTGGAAGTCGTCGAATTTGACTAAACTATTCTGTGCAATACTAGCATCTGCAGTATATTCTGGTGGTATCCGACTGGGTATTCAATTTAGCGAGCTATTGCTTTGGATGACAATGTTTACAGAGGGAAACATGTCCGTTCCTGAATGAAATCAATCTTGGTGTGCAAATTACTAAGTTCAACTTAAAGTTGGGAAGTAGCATTAGTCTCCTACTAGTGCCTCTACACAGTAACATCTTAGCTCTCTAGATGTACGGTTCAGTTTTCCTTATCCATCTAGGAATTTCAAACTAACCTTTTGCCAATGCAAGCAATTGACCTAGGATCGCAAACCTTGGACGGGTGGCATTTAAAGTTGTCCTAGTTACATATGCACTCTGCAGTGCTTGCATGTGCTGGTGGTCTTATGAAGTAGTTGCCTCTGTTTTGTCGACCACGTCCTGTGCTGTATGGTTTTACAGTAATTAAAGCCTATATTTTGGGGTTTCTATGGAAAATGTTTGACATCTGGGCTTCAGCTGTCCAGCTTGCTGAACAAAAATGCGGGGGAGAGTATACGTCTCATTCTGACACCACCATTATCTTTATGATCTCCATCCTAGGTTGAGTGCAGCTTCGCATGGTATTTCTCTTTCTGTGACGAATTGCCTTAAAAGGCTGGACATTCTATCGAAACTTTTCTGTTGCAATAGCTTGTTCTGATTGTACAACGTTAAATGAGTTGTGCATGCATTTGATTCTCCTAGGAGAAAATTGCCTGCTCTAGATTTAGACATTGTGGCATGTAATCTTACATCAAAAAATAGCTTGCCCAAAGTGTAAATGATAAACGACTTACAAGAACATTACAATTTGAAGCTACCTTGGGAACAGAAGAAAAAGATCTAGAGATTTGGGCTGGAGAAATTTTTTGAAAAGAAATGCTCTGTAATGCCGGTTCATTGTTCACATTCACAAACAGCTGGGTCAGACTTGTTATTAGAATCACACAAATTGAATGCTACTTGTCGATTCCTATGCTCATCACAACTGCCTTATTCCATATTCATAAGCTGCTCCGCCACTAATACGCTCTCTGCATGCAGAGTTATTCAGGAATTATCTGAAGCAGATAAGAGAAGAAACGAGCGGAAGACTGTTGAGTGTCGCATATAGACCAAATGGGACTCCAAACAAATGGTGGCTGGCATTTGCAAAGAGGAAGTTCATGAATATCATCGTACCTTGATCCGTGATGACCTTTGCTTGGATAGTGGTGTTCTCAAGGCACAAATAAACATGGTCAAATTCCACAATACGTTTGGCCTTTGTTGTTTCTCACTGGTTCTTCGTTTCAATGCTTGAATTGTACGTAGGATCGACGTGTTTCCCATTGGACCAGTTCTTCCTGAGTTGGGAATTTCTCCCCATGAATGTATATGGCAGATTTCGCTGGGTCGAAGGCGTGCTGCTGGTAGAGACCTCAATTTGTATCTGTATGTTTTAAGTTGCTAACTTGAGAAATGTATTTATGTAATAACAAGCTTTTCAGCGAGGATTCCCTTCAAGAATGACGCATAAAAATAGGAAAATGAGGCAAGTACGAATTCCGGTTCGCCCGAACACATCATGGTATTGAATGAGGCAAGCACGAATTCCAGTTAGAAACAAAATGAGTGGAAACATGGCGTCAAATATTCGACTTCGCCATTAAAAGGATTAAATGAAAACGACGGTTTGATTAAAATAAAATTGCATTATGAAGAACGTAGTATGAAACTAGTTATGTTTGCTCAGCAGAACATGGAGGTGCTTATGCCAAAACGAGTCAACTTAGTCATTCACAATAAAGTAATGAGATGAAACTACCCCTCCCGTGAATTCTTTCAGGTCGTGCAAGATTCCAAGTAAAATCAGAGATTCTCGGAAGATGGTTCACCCTCCCTCGAATCCCCATTAACCCTAGAGCCGCCCCATCACATGGGCTCCTCTCCGAAAATCAGACATCAAGTCAACAGAAGAAACTACTCATGTTACTAACTCCTCTTGTTCTTTCGCTTGTGCACATTCATCATGTTCAGCTAGTCAAAATCCTCAACATCTGTGCATAGCACCAATCGGAAAAAACATCTTTCAATCAGATCATGTAAATTACTGCGACCCCCCAAATCCTTCTTTTTTTGCGTCTCTTAGAACGCCTATTCTCCATTCTGTGAACCAAGGTCCAAGACCTTCTCTATTACAAACAAAAGTTGCACCAGCTATCAACACACTGCTTAGTCGATACAAAGCCAGAAGTCCACACTAAAATGAAAATAATTTCGACTGAATAAGCCACCAGTGGCAAACAAAAGGACCTATGATTAAATGTGAAAAGCATATCGGAAAACCAGTACATAACTCGATACATATATGGTAATTTGGATGCTTGGAGTCTACATATAGGAAACCAGTACATAACCCGGAACATCTTTGTAACCGGAAACGGGGCAGCATTCAATGAACACAAGACAGTTAGGTGACAGATATCCCGATTCATTTGCCAATTGAATCGACATCATCATGCATAAATGACAAAAAACATACAAAGAAGCATAGCATAGCAGAAAGAAGACAGCTTTCCGGCCGATAATTCAGATATCCATAAATCAAAAGTCAGCCTGGATATACAAATCAACAAGAATCTTGGGTTTATCACCATCACATCACATACACATTTTACGTGAAGCTGATTTTCATGGACGACACATAGAAATTTCAAAGTTATCTGAATAGATATATCTAAGCACTAACTAAGCACCAACCTCATTGTGCAACTTTACATATATCCCGATTCATTTACCAGTTGACTAGAAATCATCATGCATAAATCACAAAAACAACCAAACATACAAAGGAGCATAGCATAGCAGAAGTAAGACAGCTTTCCGTCTGACATTCCAAAACTTCATAAATCATAAGTCAGCTTGCATATACAAATCAACAAGAATCTAGGGCTTATCATTGTCACAGACACTTTTCCCTTGGAGCTTGTTTTGATGGATGATTCACAAAATTTTCAGAGTTATCTGAATAGATATATCTAAGCACTGAGCACCAACCTCATTGTGCAAGTTTACAAATATCTTCATAATCAACGGCAGGAATCACCCTTCCATCATAGACACCTTTCTCTATCTGCACTTTAGCGCAAAATTTATCCGTATTTATCCCCAGCAACCTTGCAGTCGAGCCTCGATATGCGCCATTCACAATCCTCACCAAGCCCCCGATTTGCGGAATCACAGTCTCCAACTCCTCCTGGTCCACCCTCAACACATGCTTGTTCTCGAGCATCTCGATCTCGCCCACATACTTATCGATCACCTTTCGAACAAGGCCCTTCTGCTTATAATACCCTTTATCAGCCAGTGGCTTGCTCATCACCTTCACAACAATCCCTTCGCACAACCAATAGTCCTTCCTATTGATCCGCTCCTTCTTCTTCTCCTCCTCCTTCATCAACTCCTCGAGCGCAGACTTCGTCATGCTCTTCTTCGGCTCGCCACCAGGACCGCCCTTCCTTTTCTCGCCCCTCTCGTTCTCCATCTCCTCAAAAACCAACTTGGAGCTCTCCCCTCTCTCTTTAACCTCCTGCTGTTTCGCGAGCGAGAACCCTATCTTCACGCCATTCTCCAAATTCACCTCCCTCGGGGGTTCGGGCCCCATCCCGCTGGCCGGTGCGCCGGCGGCCGGCAACAACTGCCCGGCCCTCTCGATCTGCTTCATTATCTCCTTCTCCTGCTTCTCCTCATCCACCAGGTCCGCCTTGATCCTCTTATTCTTCTGCCTCTCCTTGAACAGGGTCTCACTATCGCGATCGATGTAGGTCATGAACCAGCCCTTGGGGGTCTCGTCGACCTTGCACTTGCCGGTGCGGCCGAGGTACTTGACGAACTCGGTGAGGGTGGCCCACTGGGTGGAGTTCATGTGGACGTGGTTGCGGTCGTGGATGTACTCGTTGTAGACGACGGTGGCGGCGACGCGGCTGAAGCGGTGGCTGCGGCGCATGTGCTCGAGGAAGGAGTCCTCGAACTCCTCGGAGTAGCCGTCGACGATGCGGTGGGGGTTCTGGCCGAAGATCTGCATCTGGCGCTGGTGGCTCTCGCTCATGCAGTGGCACTTGAAGCCGTTCTCGTCGCGGCACTGCTTCTGGCACATCTGGCAGTACCACCGCAGCTTCTGCAGGCCCTTCGCCTTGATCCGGTTCGCGATCGCCTTGGGCGTCAGGAACTCGTTCTTCCCCATCTCTCCCCTAGGGTTCCCGCGGCGGCGGCGGCGGCGGCGGCGGCGATTGGGACGGGACCGATTGCGAGGTTGGGAATTGGGTCGAGCTCGAGCGATCGAAGGGAGATGGAAACCCTAAATCGGTCGATCCGCCGATTAGATGAAATGGGGGATCGCGACGGTGACGATTTTCTGGTTCGATCGGCGAGTTGGGGAAGAGAAGCGCGGTGGTCGGTAAATGGGCCGGGCCGGCCCGGGATGAATGGTTAAGCCCGAAATAGGGGAAACCCGAATCAGGTGAGAATTGTTTATTAATGTAGAAAAGATTCATCGTTAGAAAATGGAATACTGGGGAGATAAAATAAACTTATTAAATTGCACATTTGATATTCGACAGAATATTTAGAAAGACAATTAATTGAGGATATTTTTGGGAAATAAAGTTTTGATTTTAATCCTTTGGAGTCGAAGGTTCGTTTTCACTTAGATAACAATGCAGATAATATAGATAAAATAGTTTTATCTAATGAAAGTTTATTAGATCAGAATCCACAATCATATTTACAGAAATGCTTGATTTATATCAAGACAAGTAGAAAATTATTGATTACTAGAAATAGTTTTACAAATGGTCACCGCAATCATTGGGAGAGCTATTAATAGATGATTTATTTAATTATTTTTTTATAACTCAAGGACGCGAGTCCGGAGATTCGATTAGCTAGAGGCCAATAGAATTGTCAATAAGCCCCATTAATCACTTAACCCTATGTTTTTAATTTGTACATATTAGTTTAACTTAAAATAGTTTACACGTAATTGGTGGGATTTGAAAAAATAACATGAAAATCCAAAAACCCATTAAGTAATTGCACCAACCATGGGGGTCCACAATTTGTTTATTTAGTCACCATACCTAATTCTCCACAATCTCCACTAGTAATTATAATAATCTCTCATAATTTATACAATATCTTTACTTTTAAGATTTAGAGAAAATAACATAAATAAAAGGGCAAATACTACAACAAATCCAAACTATACCCATTGCAACACAAATATCTGGAACTTTTTTTCTATGTAATGAAAACACAGATTTATACATATGTAATATATAAATGCTTTATTTCAATTCTATCCAAGATATATTTGTTATAGTATAAGTTCACAATTTTTTATGACAAAAAAAATTTAGGGTATTTATATCACAGTGGGCAAGATTAAGGTTTTAGGTAATCCAAAAAAGTTTAGAGTATTTGTGTCAAATTATGTAAAGTTTGATTTTTTTTTAGTATTTATACGGTGGAGGGTAAGAACAGAGAAAATTGATTGGAATAGGACAAAAATCTGCCATTAACATAGTACAGACAAAGACATTCTGCAAAACCGTCACGTTCTTCGGACAGTCGCGTGCACTGGGGACCGCCACCCTCGATCCGGATCCCATGTTTAGACAAAGTTGTAGTTGCAGCAGATCATGGATGGGATCATAGCCAACGGTTCTCGATCGCCCGGGCTCGAAAAATCCGTTCTTGATTCTTGAAAGCTATTCCAAAACAATGGAGTACGCGACAAAGCAGTGAAATTGGCAAGCGCTCCCTCCCACGCCACGCCACGCCACGCCAGGCCACCTCATCGCTTCCCTTTCGCTCTTCCATCCTCTCAACAACCACCCATTAAACTCACCACCCCCTCTCTCTCTCTCTCTTTCTCTCTCTCTCTCTGTGTGTGTGTCTGGTGCGTGGTTCTTGAAGGTAGTCTCGTCTCCTCTCGCTTTTCACACGACCCATCTGCGTTTGGTTGAATTGGGTTTTGTCCGGCCATTTCGATTTGCTCGAATTTCGCCCTCTCTCCCTGCACAGTGTTGTCCCGAGTCTGATGTTCTTGGGGCGACTTAGCTGCTTGTGTTGTTGAAAGCGTGGTTCTCGAAGGGTAATCTGGCATGATTCTTGCTCTTTAGTAGGAAAATGGAAATGGGTATGCAGTGATTTGCCATGAGTTTCGACTCTGTCCGCGAAAAAATCTGATCTTTTTCTACAGTATGAGGCCCCGCGTGCCCCGGGGGTGGGGGGGGTTGGGGGCAATTAGAATGAAAGCTTTCGGAATTTGCTAAACGAGGCGATTGGTTATTAGATGTTTGGATGCTTAAAGTGCCGTTTCTTTTCAACTTAAATCATTCATTTTTCAGGGAGTTGATCGAATAATTAACGGATTCTTGCATTGACTCTTTGGTAGGCGATTGTATATTGGAAACGTGTCGATTCTTGAACCATGATAGGCAATGTTACTAGCAGGCCTTCCTGGTTCGTCCAGTTATTTTTGCGGCAATCACCTTCCTGAGCTATGGGGCCAGAGTATATGGTGGGATCACAAGTGCGTTTGTTAGATCAGAGTGGCCGTCTGTTGACATTCCTTTGGATAATGAAGTCTTTGTAGTTCCCAAGGGTCACAATGCACCACAACAAGTAAGCAATAGTGAACTGTTGCAGAAGAGATGTCAGTTTTCTTTTGCTCCCCTCTTTACATTTTCCTTTGAACTCTTTAGGTGGCAGTATCTGTAAAAAATTGGTGGAATGAATAAAGAATCAATTTCTGATCTTGAGTGCTACACCTCCATCTTTTGATTATATAGGCAGAAAATGGTGCTTGCATAACAGCAATACTTGTGAAGCTTATTCATTTGGAGTAAAGTTTATGTAGGAACTGCTTGAAGGAGACGACTATGAGACTTGCAGATCCTCAGCTAATAACACCTCTTAAATTATCTTAATCACCTGTCTCTTGGCTAAATTACAGTATCTTGCATGATGATGCTTTTAGTTTTGAGATGCTTGAAGTTCACTTTTCAGTGATAACTGATGGGGATGCTTTATATATTTTCCTACTGCTGTTCTTTTTCTCAGCTTTTTATATTGTGGTAAAGCCCTGCTGAGCTTGTTTTCTTTTGAAACATCCTATTGCAGGTGCATATCACACAAGGCGATTATGATGGGAAGGCTGTCATTGTATCATGGGTGACTACTGACGCGCCTGTTTTGAGTGTAGTTCACTTTGGAACATCTCCGGGAAGATACACTCTTTCTGCTGAAGGGACGGCGACAAACTACACCTTTCATAATTACAAGTCCGGTTATGTACATCACTGTCTACTTGAGGGCCTCAAGGTCACTTATTGCCATTCTCTAGATTGTTAAACTTTTCCAGTGTTTTCATTCTATTGTCAATAATTTTCCTTTGGTAGCCTATGGTCTTACAGCAGGTAGTAGCTTCATATTTGAGACTCTAACTTAACTTCACAAAAGAATGCTCTGTATAAGATTTTTGTTGATATCTTCTCTCTCAGTATGACACCAAGTACTATTACAAGATTGGAGAGGATGATTCTTCCCGAGAATTTTCATTTCAAACACCCCCAAAGATTGGTCCGGATGCTCCATACAAATTTGGTATCATTGGTGAGTTGTTTCACCATGTGTAAACAGATGAGAATGCTCATATGTGGATGTGTAGAACATTAGAGTGCGTGCTCATGCATAGCACTTTTCATTGAAGGAATAGTAGAATTTTTTTTTCTTTTCACTAATTAAACAAATGCCTCTTCCTGGATAAGCAACGTATACTTTATGGAAATGCAGAACTCCGGGAGGATGCAAATTGTTCCTGATTGACAAGTAAACTCTTGTTGGAAAAAGCCAAAGAATCAATTGAGATTTTCATAAACAGTTAATTTCCAGAACTGTTGCATAAAGCAATTTTTTTATTCAGCTTTTTATACTTTCCACAACAAAAATGTGGCAAAGGAAAGGCAGAGCATCAAGCAGTTATCCCGCTGAGCCTTTGAGGGCATTTATCAGTGATAGCCCTAGAAATAATTATTTGTTTTGGAAGGCCTCCCTAGGAGTGATGTGGGATATTGAAATTCATTTCTATCTAGGTTCAGTCTATTGATAATTTCTACTGAATGCATCACTCATAGAGTCCTGATTATAGTCTGTTTATTATTGGATGTCACTGTATTTTGCAGGTGATCTGGGGCAGACTTACAATTCACTATCCACTCTTGAGCATTATATGCACAGTGGAGCTCAGGCTGTGTTATTTGTTGGGGATCTTTCTTATGCTGATAGATATCAGTACGATGATGTTGGCTTAAGGTGGGATACATGGGGGCGCTTTATTGAAAAAATTGCTGCGTATCAACCGTGGCTCTGGGCTGCTGGGAATCATGAGATTGAGTACATGCCCTACATGGTAAAGTATTGCCCTTACCAATAGCACAGACGAACAAAAGTACTCTTGCACAAGCACACTAAAATGATGCATATAGTCGAACATCTACTGGAATATGTGTATTCATTTCCTAAAGGTAATATGCAAGTCTGGTAGACTAATTTGCTAGACCTTTCCCTATTTCCTATTTTCAATTAAGTCCAACCTTCACTATAGTTATAATTCTGTCATCTAATGTTTCTTCTTGGATATTGTTTCTCAATCACCTTTTCTTCTTCATATTGGACCTTAATGGACACGCTATAGGAGTAAAGCATCGACCAAATTATGGGAGATAATCTGGTAAGAGGATCCAATAGGACTAAGATGCTAGAAAGTTCTTGAGAAAATGTTACAGAAGATGAGCACAAGTAATTTGAAATCCACACAGCTGAAGAAGTGTTGACCAGTTTTCTAGAAGGATCATTTTGTCAAAATAATGATTTTTTTCTTTTGTTTATTTTAGCAATTTCATGAAATACCAGTTCGAATAGTCATGGCACAACATAAATCACCACTCATAGAAATAAGTCAGCTATTAAATGCATCACACCTCAAACTATTTTGATAAGGCTAACAAAACCAAGAGGGGATGAATTGGTTGTTATGAGGAGATTAGAATTTTTTTGTAGAAGACATGCAAAAGCTCTTTTGTAGAATGAAATATAGTTGTGCAGATGCAGAAACTCTTATCTAGCAGTTAATAAGATGGTTGAAAAGATTGAAAATATTGCAAACTGATGTACAGTGGTTTTGCCTTCCATTTGGCTTACATTCACTCTCCTAGATTAACAGCCACAAACAAGGCTGAGATCCACTAATAATCTTAGAGATGTTACAGTCTGTAGATAGTGCTGCTTCTGCATGAAGTTTAGTAGATACCCAATGAATGCAGCCACTTCTAACTCTATAAAGCCCAAAACTCATGGTGAATACAATTAGAAAAGAAGCAGTTTTTCACCAGTGTAAGCATGAGAGTATTCAAAGATAGTGGGAATGGATGGTCTGGTTTCCATCAAAGTCCTCAGCAATCCTCGATTACTTTAAATAGCTTTCCAATCTTAAAACTACCTTCCAATCTTAAAACTAACTGTGGTAAGCCATCTCTGGGTCAAAGGATCTGTTTGACTCACTTCTCAACTGAGCAGACCTGTCCATTTTGCTGTACCTGAGCGAAGCAGAAGATTTCCAGAAGTAGTGGCTTCTGCTTTTGCAGGTTATCTGACTCTCTTACCTGCTTGCATAAAGAGGAAAAACTAGTTCTGATTTTCTCCAGGTTGTTTTATGCGGACTGCAGACCTTGAAAATGGTTGCTTGACCCCAATTCGAATTTAAATCAAATTGGAAAGAGCTCTGTGTATTCTTCACCAGGAATGTAGAAGCATCCAACACGTATTTTACTCATCTGCAGTGGGAGCTGCTTCTGCACACGGTCCTTTTTATTCTATTCATGCTTTACTCTAAACTTAATGTTGACCTTCTACCCAGGTGTATTGACATCTTCTAATTCTACACAGTTGTTTACCTTCTACTGGTTCATCCAAGCCTCAGCAAATCCCCCATTCTACAGTTTGTTTACCTTCTACATAGGTCCATCCAGCTTTAGACACCCTTTAACATTTTATGCCTTGTTCACCTTCCTAGATGTTCCTGTAGGACTCCATCTGCATATTGGCAGTGCATCTACAAGCTGGTTTTATACAACCAATGCACTAGTAGCCTTTGATTATTTTGTTTCTTCAAAATAATATAGGGGATTCTCCCAACCCACATTCAGGTCTACTCATCTTATTACAAAAGTAATCGCATTATCAGAATTAGAATGGTGGTGGTTGAATAGTTTTTTTTTTTTTCCTGTCCTTCCTGCAACTTGGGGCATTTTCTTCTATCAGGCTCACAGGCTGTTCAGTTTGGTATGCTGATCCAATGAACTGAATGACCAAGTTGGCCTAAAAGGTCAAAATGAGGATGCATGAATTAGTCCAGTTGAGAGTGATTTTTGAGGACCAAATGGGAAAAAGGAAATAATCTAAGGTCATCAACTTGTGCTCACTTGCCCTGAAGCTTGAGGGCAGACTAGTTTTACTACTGGGGTCCTCCAACTAGCTTTTCATAGGCTTTGGTAAGACGCATGATAGTTAGAAGGGGGGTTTCTGAGAAAAGAAGTACTACAGTGTCAGCAGTAACTCCTAACTCCATAATCCCGTATGAAATGAGGATAAACATTTTCCAGGTGGTTAAAGTTCTTGAGCAGCTGGGCGAAGATTGCCATTTGCTTATCCTTTCTGGGAGTTGTAAAAAGTCTGTCTGCTAAAACGAGAAATTGTAGCTGGTATCTATAGGAAATCAAAAGAGCAAATTTTGATCTTGAATTATTTCAACAGTCTTCCCACTTGTGTGGGAATAGGGACATTACAGCTACACTTGTGTAGAGTTATTGTAGAGTTGGCGAACAGAACTAAGCACTTTCTAAATTTCTAGAAGAATGTATAAATTAAAGTTGTGGTTCACAAGCTGTTTTTTCTTTTTAGTTGCTGGATGACTTTTTAGTTGAATGGTCTATGCTCTTCAAGATGAAAAATCTATCACTGGTTTTGTACTTTTATATTAATATTGACATTTCAGCTTATTCATGTATGTCAATTTATTGTGTGGCGATTCTCTTGCACTACAGTCAATTTATTGGAAGGAAAGGGATATAGTTATTAAGTGAATGAGTTTGTGTAGACATCAGAGAATCTCATATGTCTGCTGATATATTCAAGGAGTAGCTAAATGACATTTTCTAGTCTCTCTCTCTCTCTCTTTCTTTTTTTTTTTTTCCAAAAGACATTTTCCATTGTTTGCAGTTTTATTCTGCCACACCATTTGATCAGACTGAAATGATGTTTTATGATATTTTACTATTGTTATGCTCTTATGTGCCATGGATTGTTATGTGAACATGCTTTTATAATTTATTGTTCAAGTAATCTCCGTGGACTATTTTATGTTTCAATTAACTTATTTTCTTCTCCAAATTTTCTTGAACACATGCAGGGAGAAGTTATTCCTTTCAAGTCATACCTTAATCGGTATGCTACCCCTTATTTGGCATCCAAAAGCACCAGTCCTCTTTGGTACGCTGTCAGACGTGCATCTGCCCATATTATTGTGCTGTCAAGCTATTCCCCCTTTGGTAATTTCTATCTCCTTATACATTCAGTCTTGAACAATGTTCAGGTGATCGGATAAGTGATAAAGCACAATTACTTGTAGCAATAATGAGAGTGCTAAATGGAGCTTTTTTTTAGGTGCCCCACTGTTTGTCTGTGGTCCTCATCCTACAATTTACTAAACTGTTACTTGAAATAAAAACATCAGCTAGTACAATAAAATTGTTACAGAAGGTGCTTTAAAGGAAACCCTGCTGAAATTCATACGAGCACTTCCTTGTCTTCGGCATATTTGACTCAACAACTTTCAGTATTTCTATCCTTGGTATATGGAATGTCAGAGGTTATACTTTGGTGCTGATGACATTTGCAACTGTTTTCCAGCAAATAAACTGCCAAATTTGTAAATTAGACATGACATTATTTTCTCCTGTTTTCTCTTTACCTGTTGCTGATCAATGGAAGCTCTGTGACAGTGAAATACACACCACAATGGATGTGGCTAAGAGAAGAACTCAAAAGGGTGGATAGGGAGAAGACCCCTTGGCTCATTGTGCTGATGCATGTTCCAATCTACAATAGCAATGATGCTCACTTCATGGAGGGTGAGAGTATGAGATCAGTATTTGAGAGGTGGTTTGTCCGAAACAAAGTGGATGTTATTTTTGCTGGTCACGTCCATGCTTATGAAAGATCGGTATGGTTCTTTTTCTCAGTCTACTTCATGACTTTTGCGTAATAGCATCTTCTATGATGGCATGATAGTGTACATAGGCTTTGATGCACTCATAGTTGCTTCATCAATTGAGTCACATTATAGGTGAAAGATTTTGTGGAACCACTGCTAACTGTTCTAAAAGCTTAAGTTGTTAGATGAATGCGTAATATATTATTTAAATATTTTAACACTCCCCCTCACGCTTAGTCTAGTCTTTTGCCTAGTACTAAGCGTGAAAATTTAATTAGGGAGGCAAATAGGGGCCTGGAAGATTCGAACTTAGGACCTCCTAGCTCTAATACCATGAAAGATTTTGTGGGACCACTGCTAACTGTTCTAAAAGCTTAAGCTGTTAGATGAAGGCGTGATATATTATTTAAATATTCTAACAATAGGGACATAACAAGATAATCTATGGATCATTTTAGGCAGAATCTTGGCATTGGTGGCAAGTGCGATTTATTAATTAGAGTAGACTAGTGTGGTCGAAACCAATTATGGGGATAAAGGTTTCGACAATACTAACGTACCCTCTTTTCAGAGAAACACTCTCTTTTCCATTTAAATTATATTCTGGAGAGGGTAAAGTTTCAGTTTTTTACTTTTTGAGAATTGTATCTGGTAACTTCTTGACTTTAATATGAGAACTTTGCTTCCATTTTGTTTGAAAACTGATAAAATGTGATTCGACATATTGCTGACCAAATTTCACCGATCTTTCAATTTGAGTTGGAAAATGTTGAGACCTATTGGTAATTCCAACTTTTCAAATTTTTTCTGAGTTTCTAAAAATTTGAATTCTGAAAACAATGGAGCCCACAAATTTGCTTTCTGCCCCTTTTAATCTAAGTAGAAGAAACAGTAAAACTTTACTTCTGGTCCTGAACTTTGAACTGAGTCTCACTCATCTTTAAACTTCTTAATTTGACAATGACACCCTTGAAGTGTCCTTACTCTTGAAAAAGGACAAAACTTTGTTAAAATCCTCTTAAACTATCGGCATTTTGTCATGTTACTCCCTTGAACCATCTCTGCCAACTGACATGTTTTATAACTTCGCAGTTTCTTTTTCTAGCCTTAGTGTTCTGTAGGGCTGGGAAAATTAGAGATTATCACTTCTTAGGAAAATTAGAGATTATCGCTTCTTGGATCCAGTTTTTATATTTGGTTGATATATAAGTCAGATCTACTTTGTACTTGTAGGATCGAGTATCTTACCTCCCTGTAGCTAGGATGTTTTTTAATCAACCCAGGCTGCTAGGATTTTGTTTGTCATGAAGCAAAATACTTTTGGTATCAAATCCATGGGCTGTAGAGTGGGTGATGCTTGCAATCTGGTGACTTCTTATTTGTGGGTTGTGCTCGATAATCACCTACTCATGAAACTCAGTTCTAATAAGTGAAAATCCCCTATTTTACAACAGGAGAATTTTCAAAATCTACAACCTAATTAAATCAGTGGAAGATTTTGGTTAGGCTAGGGTGACTTGAGCGAGTGCACGTCATAGACAGTAGATGATGTTTATAAAATCGATAGAAATTTGGTTTTGTTCTCTCTCTCTCTCTCTCTCTCTCTCTCTCTACTGAGGGTAGTTGAAGAGTGCAATTGTCAAATTCTAAAGTTCAGTGAAAATGAAACTTGGCTCATATCTCAGGGGTGAAAATTATATTTTAAGCAGACAATAATTTGGAGAATTGTCAGCAACCAAAGGTTAATGCATCCTACCATGGGGAAGAAACAGTGAAGAAATATCAGATGTGACTTTCAGATATGGGAATGAGACAGAGAGCTTTTTTTTTTTTACAACTGCTAGCCCTGATTAGCATATAGAATTTTATAGTTCTTGAATGCACATTTAAACTTGATTTCTTCCTCTTCCATTTAAATGAATCCTGGAATGGAGAGCATATTAATGGACTATTGAACTCGACTAATGAAATAATCATTCTTTAACTGCCATAACAGATCATAAGATCTGCAAAGAACTGATAATTTATCTTCTTTTCATATTCAGTATCGGATCTCAAATATACATTACAATGTGTCGACCGGTGATCGTTACCCTGTCCCAGATGAGTCAGCTCCTGTCTACATTACTGTTGGAGATGGAGGCAATCAGGAAGGTCTTGCTGGAAGGTGAGTGAGGCCAACAAGCTTACACCCATTAGTTTTTTTATCAGGGTGCTAAAAAAAGTGAGATTAAGTTGCGTTTCTTGTCAAGATCTTATCTAGAAAAAAAGATTAATCTGCAGTACTTTCTCATTGTATTTGCAGGTTTAGAGATCCGCAGCCAGATTATTCTGCATTCAGAGAAGCCAGTTATGGTCATTCAACACTGGAAATAAAAAACAGAACACATGCAGTCTACCACTGGAACCGAAATGATGATGGCAGAAAGGTGGCAACAGACTCCTTTGTCCTCCAGAATCAATATTGGTAAGTTTTATTCTCTCTCCGTCTCTCTACCCCATTTGTTAGCTGTAGACTAATGGATGCATTTGGTTATTAGGAGTGACCTCTAAATCTTATTCTAAAACATGTTTCAAGAACGAGAACTGCATTAGTGTAGAATCCACTTGTTTCTCGATTTGGGTTGAGGAAGCTTTCGAGTCTGACCAGTTGTTACATGAAACTAGTTTTTTCATTGTTTGGAACTGTTGATTTTATTGTCGTGATAGAGATGATAAATAGGTGCTACAAAAATAGATCTCCTGTTATTTCTCAAAATTTTAAGGATGGTTATTTGGAAACTGCTTAACTGAATTGGTAGAAAGCAGGTTTTCAGATCTCAGATGGACACTGACTTTTCACTGCTTTGTGTCACTACAACATCTCGCACATCCCGTGTGCAATCTTTGAACGTAAACATGTTCAACATTCCCCTGATTCACGGTAATGCAGGGCAACCAATGGAAGGAGAAGAAGACTGAAGAAGAAGCATTATCTCACGAGCTTGGTGGGCCAGATTGCAACTTACTGAGCAGAAGTTCAAGCTTTCACATAGGACAGTTTGTTGGCTCAATTGAATAAGCAAAGTGCTAGGCCAGACCTGTCTTGTTCAGTTTAATAGTCTCACATCCACCGCAATTTTAGATGCACAGCATCTCTTGCTACTGCTAATCTGTCTGTTGCTGTGTACGCCTGCATCGCTGGGATAATTCCATCCAAAAGCAAGTGAGCTTGTTTTAGCGGATGATGTTGTATTTAACGAGCTATTATTTCTACTCCACCTATGTAATATGAATTAATCGAAACACCGCGAAATGGTTTCTTGTTCTTTTTCTGGATTATGTTGTTTGAGACATAAACAATTGCCCATGCTCTTGATTGATGTATATGGCATTTTGGGCGTTCCTCAACTGTTAAGTTTTATAATGCCGACGTGAACGTATGTGGCATACCGATTTTTTTCCTTTTTATATGCATCTTGCAATAAGAATACGGTTGCTTGGATCAAATCAGCTGGCAAAGATACCGTTCAAAAGGTACTTTTAAGGCGAAGATGTTGGGATGAATGTGACTTTTTCGTACATTAAAGTTGGCAACCAGTCACTTGCACGGTTGTAACCTACTAAATTAACATTTCGCAAATGGCTTGAAATGGTCAATACATCGCAAATGATCACATGGACTCCACATGATTCATACATCATGATCGGTTGGCATTCACTGATCTGTCATGACAAGTCTCTTGCTACATATCAAGGTGAAAATTTTGAAACAATACTATTAGAATATTTAAATAATAGACCATCATCCATCTAATAGTTTAAGTTTTTAGAATAGTTGGCAGTGGTCTCACAAAATCTCATATGGTATTAGAGCTAGGAGGTCCTGAGTTTGAACCTTTCAGGCTCCTATTTGCCTTCCCAATTAAATTTCCATGTTTAGTACTAGGCAAAAGACCAGACTAAGCGTGAGGGGGAGTGTTAGAATATTTAAATAATGGATCACGCCTTCATCTAACAATTTAAGCTTTTAGAACAATTGGTCCCATAAAATCTCACAAATACTATGGGCAAGTGATTAAGTGTGGTCACTGAGGGAACTCAAAAGCCTTAGTCCCCCCTCCTCTCCTTTGTTTTGTCATCATAGCTTGAATAGGATAAGATGAGCCACTTCTTGTTCTCCTCCAAAGGAGACAGACAGCACATATGCTCTCTAGAAAGGGCAAAGAGACAGCACAAAAGCAATTTGTACAGATCAAGTAACACTACGCATGCTGAGTTAAAAAAATAATATTACGAGAGATATGGTAAGCGACAATTAGACTTTTAAAACAACGGATCATATTTAATGTCTAATAATAATCCGTCGAATTATGAATTTTTAAATATTTGGCTTTTTTTTTTCTCTCTCACATAAGTGAAGAAAGGTTGTTGACACGATAAACCTTTATTAGATGCGAATTGCTTGCTTGTATCTGGATCTCGTACAACCCTTCGTTTTGGGGGTCGCACATGATCCCCGTGCGTGGACCCTGCGAAAATGGAGGAGAGCTGCGATAGATCGGATTGAATAAACTCGAATACAGATAAGGATTCGGCTCTACTTGGCTACTTCCAGTGCAGGAAAAAACTATAGAAATCCAGAGTCCTCACGTCAAGTTTCAATGCCCTGCCAATGACAAGGGGTAGCCAAAAAGAATCCACCACCTTCCTTCTCTGTCGAGACTTGGGCCAAGTGCATGGAGACACGGCGAGCATCAAGCGATAAAAACGGGTGGGGTCGTATTATCATAAAGCTTCTTTCCCATCACTGCTGACTCGTGGTGATCTACGTTAATCATTTTTAATGAATTAATATATATATATATATATATATAAACATTTATGTATAATTGTTTATGAATTTTAATTTATTTGAAGTGGGCCCTGAACTTTAACTCAATATGTAATGTCGTTCTTAAACTTTTAATACATATTTAATTTAGTTTATAAATTTTTTGTAAATGTTCAACATTGTTATTCTTTTATTTCAAGTTTACGGACAACATTAAATATTTTTCTATAGTCCATGGACTAAATTGAATATTTATTGAACAAATTAAAAATTGAAGGATCACATTGAATAAATTAAAGATTCAGAGACTATATTGTACATTAGGTTAAAGTTTATGGACCGTTTGTGTCATTTTCCATATATATAACTAGTAGGAATTGAGGACAAGGCTCAATCTATGTTTTGTCCACTCAATGAATCTTCTACAAGACCTAATGTATGCTATAGTTTATTTGGTAACATACTAAATAGTATTTGATTCTATTCTTTTGTTTCTTTGAACAAAAAAAGATGTTTGGTGACATTTTTGTTCCTGAAAATAGATTTAGAAGAAAATTAATAAGTAAAAAAAGTTACTTCTTTATTCTTGGGAACAACTCCAAAATCAAATCCAAATCTTTTTTTCTCTCTCTCTCTTTTCTTTTTTTTTTTTTCCTTTTCTTTCCTCTTCTTCCTCTTCTTCTTCCCTAGTTGTTTTTTTTTCCTTTTCATGGTGATGGTCGGCATGGTGATGGTCGAACGAGGTTCGATGACCTTGTCGACCCCTGCAAGGATCATCCTCGCCCACCCACTAGTGAGGCTCGACCTCGCCAAACCTGGTGAGACCGAGCCTTGCCCAACCACAGTGAGCTTGACCTTGTTGGGGGCCGACAAGGCTCCCTCCAAGCCAATGATCTGATTGGCTCTCGTTTGGCCGCTTGCGGCCATTGCTATGGCCAGCCACTGGCCATAGGAGGTAGAAGTGGAAGAGAAGTAAAAGAAAAAAGAAAAAAAAAAAAAAAAAAAAGAAAATGTTATAGAATTATTAAAATATTAAAAGAAATTTTAAAAGTTTTTAAAAAAATTGAGGGTTATATTAAAATATTTTTATTTTGAGAATAGAAATTTTGGACAATTAGTAAGTGCATTTTAATATTTAAAAACTTGTCCAAGAATAATCAAAAAAAATTATTTCTAAAAAAATTATTTCTAGGAATAGAATGATTACTAAAGGGATTATAAATGTTGATAAGTATGATAATGTGGTTGCTTGGTTGATTGGAGGAATTCTATTATAGCCTTGGAGCAGTCTGAGGTCGCAGGAAGCCACTTGAAGACAATGACTTTTTGTCTCCATGTTGAGAAGCTTCGGGCTTCCACTTTTTGGCGTACAAGAAGACAACTTTAATGGGTACTTCGAAGAGCAATGCTAGAATATCCGATGATTCACAAAATTCTTGTAGAATGATGCGATAAATTTTTATGTGAGGTTTTTAACATGTGTTTAGAATTTGTCGTATCATTTGAATTATGGATTTTGTGAATCGATATATGTACTTCTGCTCAAATTTGAAAACCCATGTACGTGGTGGTTGGGAGCTCAACTTTTGACTTGACGAAATCCGCCATGGACTACCATTATAACTTTGAATTAATAATAAAAAAAAAAAAAACTGAAAATTGCTGCACTCCTAGTATGTTTACCCCCAATTAATTTCTGCATCATAAAAACTCTCAAACTGATACCTTGTGCTACATTTATCTAAGATTAGGCCACTCATTCCACATTTACCTTAATTAATTTATGTATCACAAAGACTTCCAAACCGACACATTCAAACCATATTTACTCCAAATTGATACACCCGTACTACATTTACATATAATCTATAATTTTCTTGAGGCAAATATGGCACAAGTATATTAATTTGGGATTTTTTGTGATCAAAAGTTTAGGATAAATGTGTCGCGATTGTATCAATTTGAGACTTTTTGTGATAATTTTTTTTTTTGGGTAAATGTAGTATGACTGTATTAATGTGGGGCTACCGGGTAGTATTAGCCTTATGATTATTAATTTTGTAGAATCCTAGGCCGAGTTGCTCTAACAATCGAGATAAAAATGGCATTTTCATAGATATCATTCGATGAGCTTTCATTCATGGGATGAGTAATCAAAAGCAAGATAAAGCAAGCTTTTAATTGACTAACAATTGGTCCGCAACGTCCATCTAAACTGCTGATTACATGGACTCCACGTAAGCTCCGCAAGATCAATGATTCTAATGATGTTATTTCACCTTATTTTGCACCATCTTTCTCGTTTTGGATGGTCCGGTTGGTGAAGGAAAATCGCCTTTCTGTCGTCAAGCGACAAAGGACATCGGACAAGTGGAGACTACCGGACATCCTACGAAGCTTCGGGGCTTCCGGTGTTGGCACACAGGAAGACAAGAGAGATGATCATAGGAGAGGAAAACCTAACCCTCACGTGTGTCGTCATCATGAATCCAAGTGCAGAAAGTTGTGTCTTTCCTAGTAAAAGTGATCACGATGCAGATCCGTCATCGAGCCCACTCCACACGAGCTCTCCTTCCCATGTCATCATCTCCTTTTTATTCTCCTTCAATGATTGTTGCTACTGTAATGCATTTTTCTTTCCTTTCCGGAGGCTGCTTTAAATGGAAGGCTAATGAAATGTCCCACTGACGATATATAAATTAAATAGATATGTGAGTTTGAACTCCTCATGAATATTCAAAATATGAAATTATCGTATTTGATGTGCGTCCAATCCACTCATACCAATCGTTTTTTATACCGCACGTGTATTTTCGGTTAGATTGCCCTAGGCATTGCACATGTTGTCAATGAAAGGACCTTTCTATTGTTTTCAATCTCAAGATTAAGGTCATTTTTGGATAAAAAGGGGGAAAAAGTGCATTAGCAGTAGAATCTAGAAAATTCATATATGAAATGCAACCGAATATTAAATAAGTTAAATTCATATATCGATTTAAACTATATTTTTCAGTATAGAATTATGGTTTGATGTCATTTTTGAATGAATATTTTGGATTTATCAACTGTATTAATAGAAATGTTGGACTCGATTACACTTTCTGAAAAAATTAAGATTTCATTATATAATGTATAAATGATTGAGGATCTGCGAAATACAAACCATTGCAAGGAAGTTGTACCAAACATTCTCATATCATGTATCCAAAATTTTTGAAAAAATAAAAAATCATATTATTCAAATCTCTCTAATTCCATATCCCTGATAATGTTGGCCTCTCAAAGAGGGTCAACAAACCCCTTCACATCCTCACGACTTCAAGATGGAATCATTCCTTTCAAAATTGGATAAACAAAATTGAATAAACCAGATGTCTAATTTACTAGTTCCGATAAAATATCTATGTTATATATAGTTATCTTATTCAGTATTTGAAATTGCCTAAAAACCAGATAACGTCCGAATAAAACAATAATAATTTTGTTGATCCTCTTTAAGCTCTAAATGCCGTATTTTTTGTTCTCTTATAGTTTCTTCTCATGTCCTTTTAGATCTCCCTTTGCCCTTCTCAATTAGTGTTCAAATTATCATGTTTTCATAGCAAGTCAGTTGCATATCAAATAAAATTTTAAATTCTTTGAATGTCAATACAAGCATTCACAAATCCATGTTTATTTTTTCTTAGAAAAGCTAAATGTCACTTATTTAACTTTTTAACCAAAATCTACAATACATTCTAAATATTAAATATGAAAAATGAAAAGAAAATGAAAAAGTGACTTGACAATCCACTTATGCTTGATTGCCTCCATGTTTGATGCTAACTTGACAGTCATGTCACCAAAAGAACACATTTAGTAGAAGGATCACATTATTTATATTAGGACTAAATGGAAGAGAAAACGAGACTAGAGGCTCCATTGAATACTAGGTGAAATCTACAGTAAAAAAAGTTATCAAGACTGAGTAAAAATCAGGTGACCCATGACATCCTTTGAGCAAGCATTTAACGTGCGAATTGCCCCATTCAAGGATAGGTGATATGTTGATTGGATATAGAGAGAGATTTTGTATTCAAGAATTTCATAGGAATCAATTGACATGGCAAATCCACATGATAAATGAGCTCAAGATCTTGCGAGGACCACAAGCCCTGTGCTCGCTTGCCTCTCTATCCTTGGATAGATCTCCAAAACAGTTCTCCCACAGATTCTGCTGATCCACATGGGCAATTCATCCCACACAGTCCCCCACCTAATCTTCAAAGTTAAGAAATTCAAAACCAAGGTGATCAAATCGTTTAAGTAAATAACTGATGGAAGGGTAGAGTTCGTGGTCCCGAGCACCACCAGATGAGACCTCACCCCCCACTGTCCTTCTTCCCTGTTTTGCACCAAATAAGGATCAAGAAATATACAAATTCTTCTTGAACACCCCCACCCTCGATTTAGTTCTCTTTCTTTTTCGACACTTCGACTGGACGTGTCGGCATGACGTGTGCCCGTCCGTTTTGACTCTTGGTGGGTTCTCTGAATTCTGCCTCGTTTCTCGACGAACGCTTCTTTATGTCCTCAGGAACTGCAAGAACTGGAAGCTGATGCTTTTGCAATTCATCCGAAGATAGCAATTTTCCCGTAAGAACCATGGCGGCTGAACCCAATGGAGACCCGGAATCGCTCACGCAGCCGTTTCTCGCCCTGCAGAGATCCACCATAAACTCCACTTCGCAGGTGGCCATTGTCGGGGCCAACGTGTGCCCAATTGAGAGCCTTGATTACGAGTGAGTTTATTTCCTTTCTGGGTTCTTTTTTCCGAGACTTGATTCATCATCGTGTTGTTTCTTTTTCGGTACCCGACTTGTTTTAACTTGCAAAAATTGGAGCTTTTTTAGTTATGTTTCGTGGGAATTGTGGATTCTTGGGTGCAGGATTGCAGAGAATGATTTTTTCAAGCAAGATTGGAGGACAAGAGGGAAGATGCAGATTTTCCAGTACATATTTATGAAGTGGTTATTATGCTTTTTGATTGGTGGGATCGTCGGTGTTATTGGGTTCTGCATCAACCTTGCTGTCGAGAACCTTGCAGGGGTTAAGTTTGTGGTCACTTCAGATATGATGTTGCAACGCAGGTAATGAAATCAATGCTAAAATCATTGCCGTCTGTTGTGTTTTTGAGGTAATGAATGATGAAGAGCATTGATCACAATAGGCTTGGTGTAAAGTTGGGGTCTTATGTTATCTGTGGATGTATGCAGAGTCAAAGGAACTTACAATCAGAACTGTTTAGTTTTCTCAGAGACTTAAGTACTGCAGAAATTTTCGATAAAAAATGTACTACAGAAAAGAAAGCTTTGGACTTGCTTTGTTAGTAAAAGTTTGCTTTTTTCATCTTCCGAGTGGAGGAAACCTTGGTAATATCATCTAATTCCTCTTGCAGGTTTGGATTGGCCTTTCTTGTTTTTTCTCTTTCCAATTTCGGGCTTACTTTATTTGCAGCCCTTATCACAGCATTGGTGTCACCAGCTGCTGCTGGTTCGGGCATTCCGGAAGTTAAGGCTTACCTCAATGGTGTGGATGCACCGGGAATTTTTACTTTGAGAACATTGTTTGTAAAGGTGAAATTTCATGCCTTTGGTATCTTGCTTTGTCGGTCTCTAAGTGTATTGGTAAACCGGAAGTTAAGGCTTACCTCAATGGTGGGGATGCAACAGGGATTTTTATGTTGAGAACATTATATGTAAAGGTGAAATTTCATGCATGTGGTTTCTTGCTTCGTCGGTCTCTAATTGTATATTTCTTAAAATTTCCTTATTGATGTTTCCATAAGCATCTCTTCCTATCCTGGATGTGAGAGCAGAGCCTGATTGGCTTGTAAGAGAGTGTAAACATGGTTATGTTTGTAAAGGAGTTACCATTTGAGTTAACACGATCTTTTACAGATTGGCATGCGTGATATCTATTGAACATTGCCATTTTTATCTTGCATGTTTTTATCTTCATCTATTTAATCTATTAATTATTCCCTCTTGTCTTTTCTCTGTACTCCCCTCTCTTAAAGCAGTGAGGATGAATCTACCCATTATTTCTGATCAGCTCGTTGACGATTACTGGCCTAGAGGTTCTTCTAGAGACTTCCTTGAGACCAGTGAAATATGTAGGACTAAAATTTGTTTTGGCTGACCTTGAAGAGGAGTATCCTTAAAATAGAACTTACCTAATACCCTCAAATTGCAAGCCCTTTTGAAATTTTGACTATCTTCAGGAATATAAATATTTTGGATAACAAAAACAACTACGTTCGGCGGATTCTTTTACAGTTCAATTTGCGATGTCAGTGCTAGTTCAAGCTTTATTTGCATATTTTCCCCTATTCCTGGAAGTGTAACTGTTCAGCTAATTTGTCTTTTAAGGCATAGCCTTTAAGGATGTTCTCCCTTAAGTTTGTGAGAGTCTCATGGGGCATGTTCCAATCGACAGATTGTTGGGAGCGTTTGTGCGGTGTCATCATCTCTTCTTGTTGGCAAGGCTGGACCCTTGGTGCACACTGGTGCTTGTATCGCATCACTATTGGGTCAAGGTGGGTCAAAGAGATATGGTTTAACTTGGAAGTGGCTTCGGTATTTCAAGAATGATCGAGATCGGCGAGACCTTGTAACATGTGGATCAGCTGCTGGAATTGCTGCTGCATTTCGTGCCCCAGTTGGTGGTTTGCTGTTCGCCCTTGAAGAGATGGCGTCTTGGTATGATGAATTGTTGTGATACACTGCTTTCTTCTGATGTCTCCATTTGTCTATTTTAGCAATTAGAATCCTCGCGATGCAAAATCTCATTGTTCTTAAAGTCCTGGATATTGGACTTGTTAGCAGATCATATTTACCTTAGTTCTGGAAAGCTGAGAAAAATTGCTGGTCAAGTACAGAAATCTGGTTTTCTGATATTAACGGTATATGTAAATTCCTATTTTAACTTATTCTGATTACCAGGAAGAGATGATTCTGGGCTTCTTTTCTGTTCTATCAGCCAGTTTGTTTCTCCCTGTTTTTGGTTCTTGGCTGTGTTTGCACTCTCTCCTTGCACTTATTATCTGGTTTCGAGATGTATCGCTGCAGCTTATTGACTATCTGAGACCTTGAAGTATTTTATATTCCATGGAAATATGTGATGTTTTTGCATGGCATAATTTTTATTTTCTTTTACAGGTGGAGAAGTGCCCTGGTTTGGAGAGCTTTCTTTACTACAGCTGTAGTGGCAATCGTGCTGAGGGCTCTCATTGACGTCTGTTTGAGTGGGAAATGTGGGCTTTTTGGTAAAGGAGGGCTGATAATGTACGACGTTACCTCATCAGATGTTGCCTATCACATTGTTGATGTACCTCCTGTACTTCTCCTTGGTATGATAGGTGGATTGTTGGGTAGCTTGTATAACTTCTTCCTGGAGAAGGTTCTTCGTATCTACAACCTCATCAATGAGTAAGTTCTCTTTCCTTTTCTTCTCAGTAATCGCGAGTTTGTGATTATGCAGTAACGATAAACTGATTACAACAATGACCTTGTTCTTTCAGAAAGGGCATTGCCTACAAAATTGTGCTTGCTTGCTGGATTTCAATTTTCACGTCGTGTCTCCTGTTTGGACTACCGTGGCTGGCATCTTGTCGAGTTTGTCCGGCCGATGCTGGAGAAGCCTGTCCCACAATAGGCCGATCTGGCAACTACAAGAAGTTTCAATGTCCTCCTGGACATTACAATGATCTTGCCAGCCTAATATTTAACACGAATGATGACGCAATAAAAAATCTCTTTAGCAAGGGCACGGATGACGAGTTCCAGTACTCTTCTATAATTATATTCTTTGTCACATGTTATTTCTTGAGTATACTTAGCTATGGCATTGTCGCTCCTGCTGGCCTTTTTGTTCCTGTAATAGTTACTGGTGCATCTTATGGGCGTTTGGTTGGAATGTTGATTGGTTCTCATTCCAATCTTAACCATGGTCTTTTTGCTGTGCTGGGTGCTGCTTCTTTTCTTGGTGGATCTATGAGGATGACGGTTTCTCTATGTGTAATCCTTTTGGAACTGACGAACAATCTGCTGTTGCTACCCTTGATGATGGTGGTTCTTCTTATTTCAAAGACTGTAGCTGATGCTTTCAATGGCAACATCTATGACCTTATCATGAAAGCAAAGGGCTTTCCGTACCTTGAGACCCATGCCGAGCCATATATGAGACAATTAACAGTTGGTGATGTAGTGAGTGGGCCCCTTCAGCTGTTTCATGGCATCGAGAAGGTCGCTAATGTGGTACATGTGTTGCGAACTACAAGGCACAACGGGTTTCCTGTAATTGATGAACCTCCACATTCAGAGTCCCCCTTTCTGTATGGTTTAATTCTCCGTGCTCATCTCATGGAGCTTTTAAAGAAGAAAGCTTTTTTGTCTGATCCAGTTCCGACGGATATTGATGCCTTTGAGCAGATTTCAGCAGAGGACTTCATGAAGAGGGGATCAGGTCATTATAACATGATAGAAGATATAGACTTGACTGAAGAAGAGATGGAGATGTTCTTGGATTTACATCCTTTTACTAATGCTTCACCTTACACGGTTGTGGAGACAATGTCACTTGCGAAGGCTCTCATACTTTTCCGGGAAGTTGGCTTGAGACATCTACTGGTGATACCTAAAATCTCTGGCGTAAGCTCTCATTTTCACTTCTTTAATTCTATCAAAAGCTATTCTATTGCTCTGTCTTTTGGCATCGAAATACTCTACTGTTAATTTAAATAGAGTACTACTACATAATCGTTCAGTGATCTTGCTCATAGCTCTAGTCCTGTGTCTACTTGCAAAATGGACTGTTTCTTTTTGGTTGGAGCAATTGACGATATATGAAAAACACTGATGCCTTCCTTCTTTTCAGCAAATTGGGCCATTTTTCAGAATCACATCAATACCATCTTCCTTTGGCCTCACATACTTGATTTTCACACCCTCACCTCTTCCATTCTTATTTTACTCGATTATCTTTCTTATGTTCAAATTTGACCCTTTTAGTGAGGACTGCCAAATACTTCTGTAGCTTCACTAGCTCAGCTTTGCGCTAAGATGTTTTCCTCTCCGTTTAGCTGAATTTCTGTATATATGGCTACTTGACATTTGGTGGCTTCCTAGTTTCACTAGAAAATCAGAGTAGATCATGGTGTCACAATTGATTTTTCATCTCGTCTCTTGCGGGTATTTGGTGCGATACTCTAATGCGACTGGGTGCTTAATTATTGCAATAGCATTCTGCTCTAGTTGAACATGTTCTTCTATGTTTTTATTTTAATCTCGACGCTGTTTTATTGCAGAGATCGCCTGTGGTGGGCATATTGACAAGACATGATTTTATGCCTGAGCACGTGTTGGCATTGCACCCGACACTCATTAGGAGCAGATGGAAGAGATTAAGACTACAGTTTCCCCGCCTATTAAAACTATTCTAGTATAGCTCGTTGAGCATTCGGGAATTTATCCAGGAAAATTCCTACTCGATCAGGCCAGATTTTATGGGATTCATGCAGCACGGAGCTTATTGGAAGCCGCTCATTTTAAGCTCAGGCCCCTGATCAAACCCTACAAACCCTGGAAAATTAGCCCTTCGCCTTACTAGTCGAGCATTGTCGAAAGCGGCGGGTTGTAATTTATTTGCGGGACGAATGTATAAACAGGAAGTTTTGGCTGGCATTATCACGGTGGCGCGGGAATACTTTTGCCGTGAAGTTGCAGAGACTCTTGACAGTAAGATCAAAGATGTGCAGAAAACTGTAGATAATTACCCCTTATGCAGTACCCTTTTGTGAACTGATCACTTATACTAAATGGAAACGAAATTGCTTTTACATGCGGTAAGTATTGCATGATGTTGTGAACTCCACGAGCATGATATCTTTATGTCACCGTGACATCCATTTAGCCCAACATATCGGTTTCAAAATTCGGAATTCCTGGATGCAAACTTTTGGAGAGTGTCTGCTCAATCAATTTCGTTCATCATTGTTGTAATCATTCCTCTCCAAGTTGCACAAGACCGCACAATGCCGCTGCCGGAAGCATTGATCGGTCACATGCTCAATGCAAATTTCCACGTACTTTCGAGCATATTCAATTTCCGCGGAGCAACTTGTAGTCGGTTTGAATTCATGGGGATTGAATCGACTGCTGGCCCTGCCTTCTTCTTCCATCACTTTCATCTAAAAAAATCTCCAAATTGAATCGACTGCTGGCCCTGCCTTCTTCTTCCATCACTTCCATCTCAAAAAATCATCACTTCCATGTCAAAAAATCTCCAAATTGAATCGACTGCTGGCCCTGCCTTCTTCTTCCATCACTTTCATCTCAAAAAATCTCCAACTAAACATGTACGACGAAGTTAATTTTATCTTAAAAAGTCTCCAACTAAACATGTAAGACGAAGTTTGGTCGAAGAGTGTCGGAGAGTGTGTCCGAGAGTGTCTGACACGTGTCGGAGTATTGGACAAGATACAAAGGTTCTCAAAGAGTGTCGGTGTTGGAGTGTCCGACACGATACGAAAACTTTCGAAGAGTATCGGTACTTTCTAAGCTCCAAACGATGCATGCTCAATTTAAGAGCATGTGGCCCAATTTCATCTTCATGTGGCTGGCCCTCGCTAAATCACTTGGGTTAGGGTTTGGCATTCTTGCTTGGTTGGGCCACAACTCAATTCATTCTCCTTAGGATTTTAATGATGCTACTTAGAAATAAGAATAATCGCGAGAGGCGAGGAAAATGATATCAAAAGCTTCAATGTTCTCGTCAAGTCGATCTCCCATGATGTATAACAAAAGGCGCAATCTTCTTGATTGCAATGAAATGTAGTGAGAAGCATGAATATTTTTAGATAATGCAAATTCACATATCTTTTGCTAAGGATTAACAAATCAAATCCCTGATTTAATGAAACATTGTGAAAAGTTTGATAGGTGAAAATTTAAATGTTGACAATGAATCCCCAAACAAAAATTGTGTCTATCAAGCCCAATCCATGAGTAAACCAAGCTCCATTCAAGTTCATCCATCTTTAATCTTCATTACCTTGCTGTCCTAAAATGTATTTGAGTGTGGTCTGTTTATCACATACCTAGCACTGAGTTGAAGTTTAAAGTCGAGTATGCTAACTTGTCTTGCTTCAACGGGCGTGTTAAAATATGTTTTGAGTTTGAGCTTAAAGGGAAAATCTGAATTTTGAAAATTAATAAAAGCAAGAAAAGGAAAGTAGGAAGAATAAAATTATTCTTTCCTATTTCTCGTGGAAGTCACGGCACAAGGAAAGCAAAAAGGTAAAAAGAAAAGTCCAAGATTGGATCTATTGACCGAATCCTACTTTGATTCGGTTTCCTCTTCAGAATGTGATCAAGAAAATATTGGGTAGGAATAGGATTCTAGCGTGCTAAAATTCCACTCCATCACCGGATGACACGCGTCACTTGGGGCCCACCGTGGCAGAAGCCCCTTCATCTCACGTCAGTGTCTTGTTGCTCTCCTCTCTCTGTTCTTTTTTCCTTTATTTTTTCTTCTTCTCCCCTTTCACTCAGACACAAACATCTCCCATTCCACCACCACCACCCCACCACCGTCTCAATCCACCCCTCGCCGTCGTTTCAGTCCTCCATCGTCGAGATAGAGTCAGCCGACGAACTTGGGCCTTGAATCCTGTAATAGTTGGACTTTCTCTTTGCCTAGGTCAAAGAAGTGGTGGGGTCCACTTAATTTAACAAAAAAAGAAATAAAAAGGGTTGAAAAGTCAAAATGAAAGGGGAAAATAAGTGAGAAGGGAAACACTCACTCTTTTGAAGACCAAGAGTTGTTCACGATGAAGAGAAAAGAAGAGTGAGAAAGGAAAATAAAAAAAAAAAAAGAAAGAAAGAAGGAGGAGGAGGAAGAAAGAAAAGGAGTTTCACATTTGTATACCAAAAGGACTTCATCAAGCTAACTCAACTATGTAATGCAACGCCCAGTAAGTGCTAACGCCTGGTGAGTGCTCACGCCCCTTGTTCTTCCAATCGGATTAGTTTTCAAGGTTAGGCTTAAATTCAGGAATTATGTGAGATTTGGGTCGTGAAGTCCGATTTTTGAGTTATTAAGCTATGACATTTCATGAACATGATAGTTTAGGGTGTTGTAAAATCGTAAGATTTTACGAAACTTGATTAGAATTTACGGTTTGCTTGAAACAAAATTTTGAAGTTTCCCACTCGTGACAAAATAGTGTGTGCCCTGCGACTTCAAGCTCGTATTTCATTAGTTTTGGGCTTGATTTTGGGTTGGCCAAATTGGGGTTCTTGTAGTACGTTGAAGGGGTGTCCTATTGACTATAAGTACATTTGAAATGTGATTCGATGGAGAGAGTTATGACATGATCAAGATTCACGCTCAAGTTTCGCATTGCAAATGGTTTGAATAATCGCTTTGGATTTGTTAGCGTGTATGAGTCATTTTATTAGCGTTTAGGTGTACTATAGCCATTTCATAGTTGAGGAAGTGTGTTACTCAATTTTAACGTTATTTCTCTCTTATTTTATAGGATTATGAATTCGACAATTCGAATAATGCTTGTTGTTTGCTCATAGGTATTTTGAGGTGGGCAGTGCTGTCTTTTTTATGAATTTGTAGACTCATGTCTTGAAAGAGATAAAGATTTGAAAATCGGACGGGTATTTAAGCATGTTTATTACATAAAAGTTTGGATCGAGCAATACATATTTGAGAATGATTGAAGAATAGTTTTATGAAAGGTATTATGAAATGATATATATGTATAGATTTGCGAATTGGTTTATAAAATGTTTTCTAAGATAATTTGAGAAATGTTTTATGAAAAATGTTACAAAATGTTATACAAATCGATTTGTGAATTTGGTTTATGAAATGATATGAAAAATGCTTCATGAAAAAGTATTTATATTGGATGAACTAAGTTACGAAATGTTATATGATTGGTTTGTGAAATGTATTGTGAAATATGAGATTGATTTATGGATAGAATTTCTGGATATTAGAGGATGTGGGTTTGGTGCTTAATATCACTGCGGCCCCATTGTGGGGCTTGTGGGTGTGCATATCGGATTTAGGATATCCTTTTGGGTAGAGCCATCGGCTTTGTAGGTAAAGACCTTGTTAAGGGTGGAATCTTGATCGTCTTGCCACAAGGAGTTGTGTCTTGACCATAGTTTGATGTTAAGCAAAAGATTAGTCAATACATGGATCATCGATGTGTGTTTTGATATGAGGTGGATTAATGGAATGGACCATGAGATTAATCAATGGACTTAACAATTGATGTTTAAATTGTGAGGATGGTTTAAATGAGTTTTTCTGATTAGTATAAAACCTTCTTGATAAGAAACAACCCATATATGATTTGATATGCATATTAAAGAGTTAGGTTGTTAGTTTTTGGTTGTGTTATGCGCGCGCGCGCGTGAGTGCGTGCATGTGCATGCTTGTATGCACGTGTGTGCGTGTGTGCACAGTGGCTATTTAATATGCTTAGAAGAGATACATTACTCACTGAGCTTGTGATTACTCACTCATCTCTTTTTAAATCTTAGGTACTCGGTTAATAATCAATAGAGCAAGAGCGACATCGATGGGCACTTTTGGGAGTTGGACTTGGTGGTTTGAGGCTGCATCCTTCAGGTGGAATGACGGTCATGTTACACCCCCTCCCCCCCAAAAAAAAAAAAAAAGAAAGAAAAAAAAAAAAAATGACAAGAAGGCCCTTAGTAAGAAGAAGCAGCAGCAACTCAGGATCGCTCCACCATGTATCCCACAAATTGGAGCGATGGTTTTTGTTTGTGAGCTAGTTCTTGATGATAGTGATCATGATGATGATGATGACCATGAATTGTGTTTGAATTGCCAAGAAGGAGAAGCAAATGGAGTCTCAGAGCAACGCTACCATAAGAAGAATGACTGCTCCCACCGCTCCTCTGCAGCTTGTCCTTCTCCCTTCTTCCTCCAATTCCGTTGCTAAGCTAGGATGTTGTCGCGGGTCAACCCTTTATGGCTCTATTTCTATTAAACTTGCTAGGCCCCCCAACCCACACCCCCCCCCCTTGCTTCCTCTCAACTCCATCTCCCCCGACTCCAATAGCCAACCATTGTCTTTTTTAAAAAAAATTTTGCGGATTCAAATCCCAAGTTCGTTGGTCAAGCTCGATCCCAAGGACGGAGGACTGAAACGGTGGTGAGGGGGTGGTTTGAGACAGCGAGGGGTGGTGGTGGTGGAAGGGGAGATGTTCGCATCCAAGTGAAAGCGAAGAAGAAGAAAAAATAAAGGCAAAAAGAAGAGAGGGAAGAGAGAGGCAAGACAGTGACGTAAGGTGAGGGGGCTTTTGGTGCGATGGGCTCCATGTGACACATGTCGGCCGATGAATGGAATGAGATTTTGAAATGCTAGAATCCCACTCCTACCCAACATTTTCCCGATCAATACAAGATAAGTAGTGGATTCCTTTCATTGACAATGTTGACTTTGTTGATTGCATATAAACTATATATACGCTCTTGGTTAGAGAGGACATTGAAGCGCTAATTTTTGTGTGCCATGGTTGCTCTATTGTGAGGGATGTTCATAGGCATTGAAGTGCTTGGCAATAGGTCTTCTTGTCGTTTATGCATCGAAGCTTATTTATGAATCACATCTAAGAAGTATTAGTGTTCAAACCAATTAAATCTCGTGAGTTTAATATTTGTTTAATTATTTCGTTAGATTGAGAGATTATTTAATGAGGAATTGTGGGGCTAAACATTGCGAGAAATATTGGGCGTAACTAGGGCTTGGGAAACATTTAGAGTGTTTAAATGACTCGAATGTAGTTGTAATCTCTATCATATCGCTTGATCTATGGCGAATCATTATGACTAAACCACATCAATCTAGTGTCCGATTTATTTTCTAATTCTGTCTTTTTTATTGTTCGATCTCTTGTTTTACACAACATGTTGATCGTCTATAAGCTCTTACTTCTCTATATTTTTATGGAATAAGTGAACCAAAAGCCCTAAAAGTTGTTGCCAAAGTATAGTTCAGTCATAAAATTTTCAAGTGTAATCAAATCCTAAAACTTATCAAATTAGTTCAATCAAATCTCTTTGTTAGCTCTGTCCTATTTGACTAATGGAAAAAAAAAGCCGACATGATTTGTTTTATTTTTATTATTTTTTGAAGAAAGAGGTCCTGATGAGGTTGCTATGCTAGCCAATTTAGAAAAAAATAAAAGAAATTAAAAGGAAAGTTGGGTTGAGACATCTACCGGTGATAACCCAAAACCGCTAGCGTAAGCTCTCATTTTCACTTCTTTAATTCTATCAAAAGCTACTGACCAAAAAAAAAAATCTATCAAAAGCTATTCTATTGCTCTTTTCGTCTTTTGGCATCGGAATACTCTACTGCCAGTGTAAATAAAGTAGTACTACACCATCATTCAGTGATCTTGCTCATATCTCTAGGCCGGAGTCCACTTGCAAAATAGGCTTTTTATTTTTAGTTGGAGCAGTCAACGATATATTAAAAACACCAATGCCTTCCTTCTTTTTAGCAAATTGGGCCATTTTTCAAAGTCACATCAACACCATCCTCCTTCGGCTTCACGAACTTGATTTTCTCCCCCTCCCCTCTTCCAATCTTATATAACTCGGTTATCTCTCTTATGTTCAACCCTGTGAAAAGGATTTTGGTGTGCCAAATGTTGATGTAGCTTCATTAGCTCAGCTTTGCACTAAGATGTTCTCCTTTCCGTTTAGCTGAATTGGCTTCCTAGTTTCACTTAAAAATAAGAGTAGATCGTGGGGAGGGATCACAATTGATTTTTCATCTCGTCTCTTGCGGGTATTTGGTACGATACTTCAATGCGACTGGGTGCTTACATATTGTAATAGCATTCTGCTCTAGTTGAACATGTTCTTTTAATGTTTTTATTTTAATCTTGACGTCCTTTTATTGCAGAGATCGTCTGCGGTGGGCATATTAACAAGACATGATTTTATGCCTGAGCACGTGTTGGCATTGCACCCGACACTCATTAGGAGCAGATGGAAGAGATTAAGACTACAGTTTCCCCGCCTTTTAAAACTATTCTAGTATAGCCCGTTGAGCATTCGGGAATTTATCCAGGAAAATTCCTACTCGATCAGGCCAGATTTTGTGTGATTCATGCAGCACGGAGCTTATTGGAAGCCGCTCATTTTAAGCTCAGGCCCCTGATCAAACCCTACAAACCCTGGAAAATTAGCCCTTCGCCTTACTAGTCGAGCATCGTCAAAAGCGGCGGGTTGTAATTTATTTGCGGGACGAATGTATAAACAGGAAGTTTTGGCTGGCATTATCACGGTGGCGCGGGAATACTTTTGCCGTGACTGAAATGCCAAAGTTGCAGAGACTCTTGACAGTAAGATCAAAGATGTGCAAAAAACTGTAGATAGTTACCTCTTATGCAGTAATTTATATACAGGAACACTCCCCCTTTTGTGAACTGATCACTTATACTAGATGGAAACCAAATTGCTTTTAGATGTGGTAAGTATTGCGTGATGTCATAAACTCCACAAGCATGATATCTTTATGTCACCGTGACATCCATTTAGCCCAGCATATCGGTTTCAAAATTCAGAATTCTTGGATGCAAACTTTTTGAGAGTGTGCTGAATCAAGTTCGTTCATCATTGTTGTAATCATTCCTCTCCAAGTTGCACAAGACCGCACAATGCCGCTGCCGAAAGCATTGATCGATCACATGCTCAATGCAAATTTCCACGTACTTTCGAGCATAAATTCAATTTCCGAGCGAAACTTGTAGTCGGTTTGAATTCATGGGGATTGAAACGACTGCTGGCCCTGCCTTCTTCTTCCATCACTTTCATTTAAAAAAATCTCCAACTAAACATATACGACAAAGTTTGGTGTTTTCCAAGTGCGTTCCTTGAAAATGTATCTGGTCCTGTCAAGCTTATGGAGCGGGGATGCCTTATTCTAAGTTTGACAAGTTCTCTTTCACCATTGATTTCTAAATAAGAAAAAGGGAAAAATAAAGAAAATGAAAAAAGATAAATTCATGGAGATATTATTATCAGAAAAATTAAATCGATGATATTAATATAAGAATTTTTGAAGAAAGTTTGATGAATATATTAATAGAACTATTAAAATACTTTAAGAAAAAAGAAACAAAATCAAGTAAAAAATCAATACTCATTATAAACTTTAAAATGGTTTATTAATTGCTGTTAAAGAAATGGTTTATTAATACAAAAAAAAGATTAACTAATAAAATATATGTACAAATATCACCTCCTATTTTAATTAATCCTTCCCTTTTACTACAGGTGGAGCTTTTATAAAACTTCAGACCATATGGTAAAATCATTATTCTAGATAGATATATGTGTTCTGTTTTGGTCGAAAATAGTGATAGATATACGTGTTGACATGGGCAAAGGCTGTCCGCCGTGAAACGACGCTGTGGAGAAATTGCATCTACGCGGAGAGACTCCATAAACGACCGGACGTAGCTTGGAAAGTAGGCAAAAATCTCTATAAGAACGCCGTTTCATCCTTAAGGCCGAAGTAGCTCAACTCAAGGAGCACGCCTGTTTCATCAAACATGGCTTCAGTTATACTAGGAATCCTTCTTGTACTCGTTCCACTTCCCCTTTCCACCGAAGCTCAGATCCGCAGCAACTTGACCTTGGGCTCCTTGTTGACGGCGAACGACCAGAACTCTTCCTGGCTGTCGCCGTCGGGCGAGTTTGCCTTCGGGTTCCGGAGAATGGGAACAGGAGCTCATTTGTTGGCTATATGGTTCGAGAAGATAGAGGACAAGACCATCGTCTGGTCGGCGAATGGCGATAATCTAGCGCCCGAAGGTTCGAAAGTCCAGTTGACCGCCAACGGCGGGCTGGTGCTTACCGACCCGAGAGAGAGAGAGCTGTGGTCTTCTGGCCTGAACGGCACTGGCTTAGTGTACGCGGCCATGCTCGACACGGGGAACTTCATCCTAGCGAGCGCGAGCCACGTCAAGTTGTGGGATTCGTTCAGCCGACCGACGGATACGATACTGCCTACGCAACGGTTAGATCTTGGGACTAAAGTCAACGCTCGCTACTCCAAAATGAATTACTCCGTCGGGAGATTCCACTTCATGCTAGGAGACGATGGAAATCTCGCATTCTATGCCACTCCTAACCCGTATGATGCCTCGGATACCTACTGGGATAGCAACACCGTAGGTAGCGGCTTCCAATTGATATTCAATCAAAGTGGTCAGGTCTACCTCACGGCTAGGAATGGAACGGTGCTCAACCGTATCACCACAGAACCAGTTCCAACCAGCGGATATTACCAAAGAGCAATCCTTGAATACGACGGGGTATTCATGCAATATATCCACCCTAAGACGGCAAATTCAAGTTCTGGCCGGCTTATTGGCTGGTCGAGGGTCTCTGTCCCAGTCCCGGAAAATTTATGCGATAGCATCACCCAAGAGATTGGCAGTGGAGCTTGTGGCTTCAACAGCTACTGTACTCTTGGAGATGATCTGAGGCCCCGATGCCAATGCCCACCTGGATATACTCCGTTAGATTCAACGAATGAGATGAACGGATGCATACAGAACTTCATACCACAGAGTTGTAACGGAAGTAGCCCCGAAATAGACCAGTTCGTTTTGCGTGAAATGCTCTTAACAAACTGGCCATTGTCCGATTACGAGCATAGCAAGGGACAAACTGAGGACTGGTGCAGAGAGGCTTGCTTGGCTGATTGTTTTTGCGCAGCCGCCATTTTCGGCAATGATTATTGCTGGAAAAAGAAGAACCCTCTTTCCAATGGAAGGATGGGTTCATGGAACAAAGGAAAAGCTCTAATCAAGGTCAGGATACATGACACGACTTCAAAATGCACAAAAAACGACCAGAAGAAAAACAAGAATACGACTCCGATGATCGTCGAATCAGTGCTGTTAAGTAGCTCTGTCTTTGTGAACTTGCTTTTACTCCTCATTACCTATTTATTATATAGAAGCTTCCGATCTAGGGATTCTAAGTTGTCACGACCAGTCCAGATCAATCCAAACCACGTACATGCGGACTTTCACTTATCAGGAGCTTCAAGAAGCAACATATGGATTCAAAGAAGAACTGGGTAGGGGTGCTTTTGGAACAGTGTACAAAGGTGTTCTTGGATCCGAGGATACAAACTTTGTGGCAGTAAAAGTGTTGGCGACAAGGACTGGAGAAAGCGAGAAGGAGTTTGAAAGAGAAGTGAGTGCAATTGGCCAAACTAACCACAAGAACTTGGTGCAGTTGCTTGGATTTTGCAATGAAGGTCAACATCGACTACTGGTGTATGAATTCATGAGCAATGGCACTTTGGCGGATTTCCTATTTGGCGCTTCAAGGCCCAACTGGTACAGAAGAACAGAAATTGCCTGCGATGTTGCACGGGGGCTCTCTTACTTGCACGAGGATTGCACCAAGCATATAATCCACTGCGACATCAAGCCGCAAAATATTCTTCTTGATGGCTCTCTCACTGCAAAAATCTCAGACTTGGGATTAGCTAAGCTGTTGATGGCGAACCAAACACGAACCACCACTGGAGTCAGAGGAACCAGAGGTTATTTAGCGCTAGAATGGTTCAGGAATATGCCTATTTCTAGCAAAGTAGATGTTTACAGCTTTGGCATTTTGTTGGTTGAGCTCATTTGTTGCAGAAAGAACTACAAGCCGGACGCAGAAATTGAAGCTCAAAGTGTGCTAGTTGACTGGGCATATGACTGCTACCACGACGGGAGCGTACTTAAGCTAGTGGAGAGTGATGAGGAGGCATCAAGTGACATAAAGAGGGTGAGAAGATTTGTGATGACAGCATTGTGGTGCATCCAGGATGACCCGACTTCGAGGCCAACCATGAAGAAAATTACTCAGATGTTGGAAGGAGCTATTGAAGTCCCAGTACCTCCAGTTTCAAGCTCTTTTATGAGTTCAATATGATTTTGCTTATTTAAGACCACTGTTGTCTGTAATCATGAAAAGTACTCGTATTGTCTATAAGTGCTATTACGCATACTGTCTTCACATGGATCCCGACTAAATAAGCTATATCATCAGTCAAGTTTAACATTTCCTCGCATGTATCCAAGAGAGAACGGGTTGATGATCGTCGCAGAAGGGATTGCATGCGAGGCCGAATGCAACTATCAAAGCATTTTCATCGACATTTTGCTTCATGAAAATTGCATTTGATACGGTGGAAGAGTATTTTAACTTGATCCAACCAAAACATACCTTATTTGCTAAATTAGATGATGAGAAGCATATGAAACTTGCCGATCCTCAGGTCGTGGATCGTTGTTCTGGAATCCCAATTTCAACAGTTATGCTGCTTTTTTATTCATATAGGAGGGATACTCACTTCCTTTCGGCAACCAACTTCTTCTAGACCAGAGAAATCCTAGTCCGCAAATCACGTAGTTGGAGGTATAATCTGAGAGAGGGTGAATAGGTGATACTACAAAATCTTGACAAATTAAAACAGAATAGAATGAGTCAAGATTAAAGTTTGAATAAGGGTCAGATTCTAGAATGCAATAGCACAGACTTTGAATCACCCGGCAAGTGTGCAATAAATAATAACAATAAACAATAAGAGTTCAAAGAAAAGAAAATTGTACACGAAATTTATAGTGATTTAGCTTAGATCAGGCCCACATCCATTCTCCTACGTTAATAGCCTACTTGCTAGATTCCACTAGATAACCAATGAATGGTTACGGTCAAGTTGTGCCACTTATACCCAAGCGCTTCTATCCAATGCTGGTGCTGCTAATACTCAAGTCAATAGGACTCACTATTATACACCAAAACACACACTTAACACTATCAACAAGTCTCAAATAATAATAAATTTAAGCTCACAAAAAGCATATGTGGTCAAAGTTTGCTTAGATTTCGGAATTGTAGATTTAATGCTTTGTCTCTTACTGGCTCCTCGGCTCTAGTATGTGGTCGAAGTTTGCTTCTTTATTTACTATTTTGATTTTTTTTTTTTATATTTTGAGCGTTTTGCATGATGATCTACTAAGTCCCGCTTCACTTTCATGACAAACACATGAAAAAGGCGGTCAAGCGATCGTGATCCGTAAGCAAGCATGAGATAGTGTAGCATGAGATCGTGTTCATACAGCATGCATGCTTCATGTGGGACACCGCTGGAAATTTCCACGTCCGTACACGCACCGAAACGCTCAATTTCCACGAAGTGACCTGCAATCGCTTTGATTGCGCGGGAATCGAATCTTCGTGTTTTGGTCAAGAAAACATTTTCTACTCCCAAAATCTCCTCCTTTCTAAAAGACGTTTCGGTCAAAGTCTTCTAAATTTGTCTGTTTGTCCTTGGGAAATTTCTGGGTCGCGGCCGAAGCTTAATGGCTCGCCCAAGCAGACTTGCCTTTTTCAAAATTTCCACGTACGGAGAAACTAAGAAACACGCCTACTCCAGTCATGTTTCTTGCACGGCCCTTTTCCAATATGATTAAAATTTATAAATCTTGTTGGTTATATCATGTAACTTGTTGGTCCAAATTTCAACCTAAGTAGAACCGACACTAACACGCGAAACGCAATACGATACAACATGACACGACATGACACATCGATAAATCATTTATAAATTAAACTTATTAAATATGGGGAAGATAAAATAAACTTATTCAATCTTGTAAGGTTCGCCTCGCCGGCCTCATCAAGGTCATCCCTCGCAAGGCTTGCCCTCGCCTACTCTTGCAAGGGCAAGCCTTGCATGGCCAACCAAGCCAACCCTCGTGTTTTTCAAGTGGGGGTGAGGCTCGACCTCGCCTTCTACGAGCGAGGCTTGCCCAAGGCTTGCGAGGTCATCCCTTGCTAGATCCCAGTGAGCACAACCTCATGTGAGGCCAGCGAGGCCAACCCTTGCTAGTTCCCGACGTGGGTGACCTTGCCTGAGGCCGGCGAGATTGACCCTCATTGGTTGTTGCCTCTAGCCAATCACCAGAGGCTAGGCGACTGACAAAGATGAAGAAGAGAGTGAGAGGGAGGGAACAAAAGACAAGAATTTTTTTTTAAAAATTTGAAAAATATTGAAACAATAATAAAGTTTGTTCACATCAACACTGACCGTATCACAAAGGATGGCTAATTTCCTTGTCAGCAAATTCTTGCCAAAATTGGCTGGAGGACTCAATTGGTAAAAAGTGAAAATATTTAAGACTCAATTGACAAAATTAAAGGGTTTATGACTGAATTAGCAAAAGTGCAATATGTTTAAAAAATTCTGGACAATTTGCCCACCAACCAACTGATGGTAATTTATGGACAATGTTAGCAATTTACCAACATTAAATGCAAGAATAAATTATCATTTTTCTTAGGAATTTATCACTTAAAATAAAAAAAACGGACTCTTACACTCACGCCACACTCATTTTACACACGCTACACCCTTATAGCACTTTGGACTTCCTACACTCCTCATGCTCTACTCTTTGCAACTCTTCACTCACTCACATACACCCACAACACACTCTACATGACCACCTCTGAAGACCCCACTCATACACAAGACCCCCTACACTCTACACTCACGACACTTTATACAACACCCTACACTCCACACGCAAGGGGCAAGAGCCCCTATTTATAGGGTGTAAAGTCGGTCAATGAACTGACTTCCACACCAAAGTATCTCCTCCTATTATTATTTTGTTGCAACTTGCTGACCCATTTGTCAACAATTGCAGTTATGAAATTTGGAGAAAAATTTGGAAGAGTATAGATAGAGAGATAGATAGAGAGAGAGAGGCGGTGCCTCTTCAACACTTCCCCTCACCGACTACTCTCTCGATTCGGATGTAACACTATGTCAAGTTGCTTTTTGGCATCTGCTATCGTCTTCTTCCTTTATCCTCTCATGCTCCTTGGCTTCACCCACTTCTAGTGCTAGCTGCCCTGATTTAATACTATCTATTGTAGCTTCAACTTGCTCTTCGACTGCGTCCTTCAACTTAGCTTTGTGAAGCTTGAATTTTTGTAATGCATGTTCATTCTGCCTTTTACTCTCCCTTTCCTTCGTCTCACACAATTCGACCTTCATATTCAGCATATCTCTTGTGAGAATTTGGAGACTGGAACTCATTTGATCAAGCCTTTTATTTGTGACTTTCATTTCATGCTTCAATCAATTTAGTCCCATCGAAAGCACTTTAGTGGAGATATCTTGATCCTTTTTCTCATGGAATTTCTGCTCCTTGATCTTATTCCACTGATCCTTGCACCACGGTATGTAGGGTGTAGATGGCCTCCTTTTTTTAGAGAATCCCTACAATTTCTCCTTCAGGTGTTCTTTGTCTCTCCCAATATGACCTATTGCGAACTTCACAGTGGACTTGAATTCCTTAAGCTTCTGCAACTTCTTAAACTCATATCGTAACTTCTCGAGCTCTCTTTCTTTTGCTTTGAGCTCGCGATCCTTCTGCCTTAGCATTTTATCTCTTTTTCAACATCTTCTCCATCTTCACATTTTCAATTCTTAGCTTCTTCATCATTTCCTGCACTCTTGCAATTTCTTCTCACGACTGCTTGTTAGTGTCGTTAGTTGCTTCTTCGAGTTTTCCCTTGGCTTGCTCTTCTTCGGGGTCGCGATAGGAGCCATTGAATCATTTGACTCAACTATACAATCGGTTGCTAACTCTTCTCAATCCTTCAATGCAACTGACGTTTGGAAGTCCCATTCTTCTTCACTTTTGATCTCCTTCTTGTAGGAAGTGACGACATTTCCTTCTTCCGGCCTTGCTTTGCCTTTTGTTGCTCTCATCTTCATCCTATCATCGTTGCCATCTCAACGAGCTCCCCCTGGTTAATAACTCTTTCCTTTTAGTTGCCTCCACCAATCTTTATGACTTTTCAATGGTTTGCCATCTCTTATGCCTACTCCATTTCTACTCTGACTCTTGAACCCTCTCTTATTACTAAAGAGGGCACTTTCAACATCCTTAACTGAGACCTTAGAAATTTGTTTATCTAAGGCTTCTCAATTGGCCAATATATTCTCCAACTCAGTTAGAGTTGGCTCATTTAACCACCCACTAGTAGCCGTAACAAAACCATTATACTCTGGCCTTAACCCATGAATTATTATTCTTCTCATTCTTGTCTCAAAGATGGCATTATGAGGATCTAACTTTGAAATTTCTTCGCAAATAGATTTTACTTTAGAGAAGGATTGACTCACTATCATATGTTGTTGCAAAATTGAGAGGAGCTTATTCTCTAGGCATTGTAACTTGGCATCGTTTGTTCTCGCAAACAACGCCGCCAAGTTATCCCAGGCCTCCTTCGGGTCTTCGCACTCTTTAAGTGTTAACAATAATTCATCTTCCACAATTATAGCAAGAACATAAAAAGCCTTACTTGATTTGACATTCCACTTTCTTAATTCGCTATTATTTGTGGGTGGTGTGGTGTTGTTACCACCAATAATCTCTCATAAATTTTGACCTTGCAAGTAATACTGCATGCAGGTACTCCAATTATTATAATTGAAGTTGTTGAGCTTCTCCAAGCCATTTCCCGAACTCAAGAAATCTGCTATCGAGACTTGACTATAATGCCCCACACTATATCAAGTAAGCCTAGTCCTAGACCAACCAACTTCACAATCCCAGATCGTGCACTAGTAGAACTCCGACGTACTCCGCTCCTTGGCTCGACGATCCCTGACTACCTACTCACTTACAATGGTCCCCAACCACCTAAGCTCTGATACCACTTGTTGAATCGTGCGGCGTAGCACTGATACCACTTGTTGAGTTGCGAAAGCGTGACCATAATAGACACTCTTTTGAATATTACAAGAGCACTTAATTACACCACTCTCACTAAACACAAAATGGACTCTTACACTCACGCCACACTCACTCTGCACACGTGACATCCTTACAGCACTTGGACTTCCTACACTCCTCATGCTCTATTCTCTGCAACTCTTCTCTCACTCACATACATCCACAATGTTGAAAGAAGATATGCTTTGAAGATATGAAATCAGATTGGAAATTGTAATTGATTTGGATTGTATTTATTTTAGGACTAGTAATATTTTTTTGGATAGAAATATTTTCTTTACTTCTTTATTGAATCTTCTTGTATAATATATACATCCCCGTAATGATGTACAATTCAATGAAGAAAATACAATTCCTATATCTTTACTTGAGTTTGTGACATGGTATCAGAGCATGTCTTGATCTTGACATTGCTTCCGCACTAGAATCAACCTCTGTTGCTACAACCCTTCGCAGAACATATTAGTTTTCTCTGTTTCTTGTTGCTGCAACTTCCGCAGAACAGAACAACACCCGACAGGAAATTCTTCATCCAGCTTTCAAAAATTGATTTGCAACACAGAATTGTTGCGGAATTCTTAGGAAATTATCATCATGGCAAATTCACAAGCACTTACCTCGGGATCCGATGATCAGTCCGCAGGAGAAACAACGCCGCCACCTCCTCAGATTCATGAATCCTCGGTGATGATCACAGTATCCCAAGAACAAATTCAGCCACAGAATCCTCCTCAGCATGTGCAGTGGGGAACTGCTCTGGCTCAGTTTAATATGGGGCAGCCCTATTCGGGGCCGCCTTACCAATGGGTACCGTATCCTTGGTACTATGGGTCAAACCCAAATACATCATCGCCGGGTTATCGAGATGGTGTGCGAACTGATGGAGGCCTACCAACCAGCAACGGGGCAGGCGCAACCATCAATCCACAGCAAATAGGCGGGTCGACCGAACCGGGTATAGGAACGAATCCCTACCTGGGTCCTTTTTTTCCAATGCGGATTCTGCAACCGAATTTGGCGGATTGAGTTTTGGAGCAAATACTTACCCAAATCCGCCGCCAGGTTTTTTTCCATACCAAATCTTTGCTGCCAGCGGTCGGCCGGAGCCTGGCGACCCCCTTTTCACAACTAATGCCGACAGTCCAGAACTGAAGATTATCGCTCAACAATTAACTAGATCGGATAATTACTCAAATTGGTCATGCGAGTTCCGGCGCGCACTGGTAACGAAAGATAAAGAAGGATTTATTGACGGAACGGTTCCGGTGCCATCCGACGAGCGAATGGCACGACTATGGAAGAAATGCAATCAATTGGTCCGAACGTGGATCAGAAATTGCATCGCTTCCGAGGTTGCGGCCGGTCTTCCCCCGACGGAGGACTCAAAACAGATGTGGAAAAATATCAAAGAGATGTTTGGAAAATTAGATCAAGTGAAAATTTTCTCTTTGGCGCAATGAGATCTCGATTTAAAACAGGGAAATATGACTTGTTGCTGTGATTTTTAACAAAATTTCAGGTCTATGGAACGAATCGGAGGTAGCCGAGGAGAAAATCGGCGCGGAACCCATCTTACAATACAAAAGATGCGGGACGGAGAGAAGGCAATACGTTTTCTCCTCATATTAAACGAAACCTACCTTTCATTTAGGTCACAGATCTTGACCATGGAGCCGATGCCGACCCTTGGCCGCATCTACTAGCTTGCTGTTCAAGAAGAAAGCCAGCAGAGAGCAGTCGATTACAGCAAAAATGGCGAGAGCGTGGCTCTAGCGGCGAAGAGATTTTCTCGCCCACTACAGAGGGCCACGAGAGGAAGAGAGGCTCTCGAAACCACTCTAGGGTTTCATGAGGAAAACCCTAGGCGATATCGCTCAATAACGAGCGGCGACGATTCATTTGATCGATCGGACAGCTCTCGATCGTTCCCTGGAGGCGCTAGATCCAACGGCTCTGGAGGCAAGGGGCTAATGGAATCGAACGGCCCACGTAATTCAAATGTCTATGGGCCAGACGGCCCACGTGAGCATTATCCAGTCTATTCTGAAGGGCCGCAAGGTAACTTCCTCGCATTTTCTGATGGGCCATATGGAGCGACGATGGCCCATGCCGTGAATAGGCCCAATTCCTTCACAAAAAATAATCAAAAGGGAAGGGGTAAGCTGTACTGTGATTATTGTAAACGTCCACATCACACGGTTGAAAATTGCTGGAAGCTTCATGGTAAACACCGGAGAAAAGGAGAAAAGGAAATTTTCAACCGCTTTTTTACGGTGTATTGGGAAAATCAGCAGACAAATCAATTTCTCATGGGCAATATCAGGAGATGATGGAAGCTTTAAAGAAGTTAGATGCTTCTGACAAGGCAGGGAGTTTCATAAGTATTTCTTATTGTCTGATGAACTCTATTACAAAGGATGCCTGGATTATTGATACTGGAGCTAGTGATCATATTGTCTGCGATCAGAATTTATTTTCCAATATTAAGAAATTATCCTTTCCTATATCGGTACAACTTCCGAATGGAAACACCACACAAGTTGATATGACCGGGACCGTGATTCTTAGCCCACTCATCAGTCTTAAAAATGTCTTTTATGTCCCTAGTTTCCAATTTAATCTCATATCAGTCTCTCGAGCCTGTGAAGAAAATTCCTGTCATGCCTTGTTTGACTCTGATAAATGTCTATTTCAGGCCCTTTCGACTGGCAATCTGATGGGCTTGGGTAGAATCTATCAAGGATTGTATTTTTGGATCGATCTTCCAAGCAATTTTACTTCTTCTGTTGCTTTCAACAAATCAATGTGTAATGTTGCTAGCAATAAAAATTCCCTTTATCATCAAAGATTGGGTCACACTGCCTCTTTCCCTTATCCTCAATGTTCTATTTGTCCTTTGGCGAAACAAACTCGTTCCTCCTTTCCAACTAGTAACACTCGTGCTGATAGCATTTTTTCTTTAATTCATGCTGATGTCTGGGGACCATATCATACATTAAACCATGACGGTTCACGGTTCTTTCTCACAATTGTGGATGATTTCTCACGTGCCACCTAGGTCTTTCTCATACAATCCAAAAATCAAGTTCTATCTCACCTTAGAATTTTGATTTTTTTATCCAAAACTCAGTTTGGAAAGTCAATTCGCCGCATCCGTACTGATAATGGAAAAGAATTCTTCAGTGGTGAGTGTGCTTCTTTCTTTTCTTCGAGTGGAATTTTGCATGAAAGTACTTGCACTTATACACCACAGCAGAATGGAGTTGTAGAGAGAAAGCACCGTCATCTTTTGGAAGTGGCACGGGCCCTAAAATTCCAAGCATCTATACCAGAGAACTTATGGGGAGATTGTGTGGTCACTGCAACATATCTGATAAATCGTATGCCATCTAGGGTTTTGAAAGGAAGAACTCCATTTGAATTATTATATGGAAAGAAACCAGATTTGAGTCATCTTCGAGTGTTTGGTTGTCTCTGTTATGTGACTACAATAGGGCCTCGGGATAAAATGGGCCCTCGTGCTCGGCAATGCATCTTCATGGGGTATGCTAACCTTAAAAAGGGATATCGAGTTTATGAACAGTCTACTGGGGAATTCTTTATCAGCCGAGATGTGGTTTTTCATGAAGAAACTTTCCCTTTCCAGAATTTTGCTCCCATGTCTGAAGAAGATGTCAACACTAATCGTAGTTTCTTGTCAGAAGAAGATTTATCTTCTGGAGGATCTTATGTTATTACTTCTCCTCCAAGACAACATATAGTGGATGCAATATCACCTTCGCCACCTGATGAGCACTCTACTAGAGATTCATTCGAGAAGGATTTCGTAGAAGAGGAACCTCAAGTGATCAATTCCATAGAATCTGCAAATATTGAAGAACCATCGTTGGATGTATTAACTGAGCCACCTCGACGATCTGGTCGAGTCACTCGTCCACCAGCTTGGACAAAAGATTTTATCTGTTCTTCATCAAAATCGTCAGGTACTCGTTACCCTATCTCCTCCTATGTGTCTTTTGATCAGTTGTCGTCAGAACATTTATGTTGCATTAGCCGCATTTCTGAGGAACAAGAACCGTCTAACTATCATGAGGCTGTACATGATCCACGCTGGCAAAAGGCCATGGAAGCAAAACTTAAAGCCCTGAATGACAATCACACTTGGGATATCGTATCATTGCCTCCTTATCGTAAGCCCATTGGTTGTAAATGGGTATATAAGATTAAATATAAAGCAGATGGTTCTGTGGAAAGGTACAAGGCCCAGTTGGTAGCCAAGGGGTTCACACAGAGAGAATGATTTGACTATCATGAAACCTTTTCTCCAGTAGCCAAGGACGTCACGGTTCGCTCTTTCTTATCGGTTGCTGTTTTTTGCAACTGGACGTTACATCAGATGGACGTCCATAATGCCTTTCTTCATGGTGATCTGGAAGAGGAGATTTATATGGATCTTCCACAAGGATTACGGAGACAAGGGGAGTCTAAGGTATGTCGTCTCCGCAAATCTCTTTATGGTTTAAAACAGGTCTCTCGGCAGTGGTATGCCAAATTTACTAATGCACTCACGGGTGCTGGATTTAAGCAGTCCAAGCATGATTATGCTCTTTTCACTTGGACAAATGGTACGTCGTCTATCTACTTGATTTATGTTGATGACATACTAATTATGGGAAATGATGATTCCACTGTGAGGAAGCTTAAAGAGTATCTACATTCCTCTTTTCATATCAAAGATTTAGGGTCACCTAAGTACTTTCTTGGAATAGAGATAGCTCGTTCTGATCAGGGGATTTCTCTTAGCCAAAGAAAATTTGTGATGGAGATTATATCAGAAGCCGGATTATCAGGATGCAAACCGGCGGTCATTCCTATTGAACAGAATGCAAAATTAACCAGTGTTGATTATGATGCTGGGATGTCTTTCTCTGATGATCTATTACTGAAGGATCCGACAAGTTATCAGAGACTTGTTGGAAAACTTATCTATCTCACCATGACTAGGCCATACATCTGCTATGCTGTACAGACTCTCAGCCAATTCATGCACAGTCCAAAACAATCTCACATGAATGCAGCCTTGAATGTGGTAAAATATTTGAAGAAATGTCCAGGACTAGGAATACTTCTTTCTCGGAAGTGCAATATGGAGATGACAGCCTATTGTGATTCGGATTATGCTACATGTCCTATGAGCAAGAGATCTATTACTGGTTTCTGTATTAAATTTGGGGAGTCACTGCTTTCATGGAAGACAAAGAAGCAATCCACTGTATCATTATCATCAGCAGAAGTTGAGTATCGATCTATGGCAAAGACTGTCTGTGAGGTGGTATGGTTACGAGGTCTACTTCAGGATCTTAGGATACAAGTTAGAGGTCCGACACTACTCTTTTGTGATAATGATTCAGCAATCAAACTTGCAGCAAATCCCATATTACATGAGAGGACGAAACATATAGAAGTTGATTGCCATTTTACAAGAGAGAATATCAAGGAAGGGATCATCGAGACAAGAGGGATTAGAACCACGGAGCAACTTGCAGATATATTTACTAAACCTCTTTCCCAAAGGCAACATACATATATTCTAAACAAGCTTGGCGTCTTGGATATATACAAGCCACCAGCTTGAGGGGGAGTGTTGAAAGAAGATATGCTTTGAAGATATGAAATCAGATTGGAAATTGTAATTGATTTGGATTGTATATATTTTAGGACTACGAATATTTTTTTGGATAGAAATATTTTCTTTACTTCTTTATTGAATCTTCTTGTATAATATATACATCCCTGTAACAGTGTACAATTCAATGAAGAAAATACAATTCCTATATCTTTACTTGAGTTTGTGACACACAACACACTCTACACGACCACCTCTAAAGACCTCACTCATACACAAGACCCCTTACACCCTACACTCACGACACTTTACACAACACCCTACACTCCACACACAAGGGACACGAGCCCCTATTTATAGGATGTAAAGTCGGTCAATGACCCGGCTTCCACATCAGAGTATCTCCTCCTATTATTATTTTATTGCAACTCGCTGACCCATTTGTCAACAATTGCGGCTATGAAATCAGGAGAAAAATCTGGAAGAGTAGAGAGAGAGAGGCGGTGCCTCTTCACACGGCCATGCTCAACACGGGGAACTTCATCCTAGCGAGCACAAACCACGTCAACTTGTGGGATTCATTCAGCCAATCGACAGAGACGATACTACCTACACATTAGTTAGATTTTGGGGCTAATGTTAAAGCTCGCTATTCCGAAATGAATTGCTCCACTGGGAGATTCCTCTTGGCACTGCAAGCTAACAAAAATCTCGTGCTCTATGCCACTCCTACCTCGCTGGCCATCTCATATTCATACTGGCTACCGGCACCCTAGGTGTCGGCTTCCGGTTGATATTCAAATAAAGTGGTCAGGTCTACCTCACGTCTAGGGATGGAACAATACTCAATATTGTCACCTCATATGAAGTTCCAAGGAGCGGATTTTACCAAAGAGAGCGATCCTTGAATATGATGGGGTCTTTAGGCAATATCTCCACCCAAAGATGGCAAATTCGAGTTTTGGTTGACCAATGCGCTGGTCAATGGTCTCTTCCCTGGTCCCTTCAAATATATGCACAAGGATCACACGAGATACGGGTCCTGGAGCTTGTGGTTTCAACAGCTATTGTACTCTTAGAGACGATCCGATTTAGATGCCCCGATGCCTTTGCCCACCTCGATATACTCTGTTAGATTCAACGAATGAGATGAACGGATGAAGACAAGACTTCATATCACAGAGTTGCGATGAAAGTAGGCCTGAAAAAGACTAGTTTGCTTTGCCTGACATGCTCAATACAGATTGGCCGCAGTCTGCTTATGAGGTCAGGGCATTGAAAACTGAGGATTGGTGCCAAGAGGCTTGCTTGGCTGATGGTTTTTGCGCGGTCGCTGTTTTCAAAGACGAAAATTGCTGGAAAAAGAAGATCCCTCTTCTCAATGGTAGGAAGGATCTTAGTGTGGGTGGAAAAGCACTGATCAAGGTCCAGATGGATGACTCAACTTTGACATCTACAAGAAACGGCCGAAAAAGAACAAGAACTCAACTCGTGATCATTAGATCGAGTCTTTGTTGAGTAGTTCTATGTTTTTGAACTTGCTTTTACTCCTCATTAGCTATTTAATTTATAACAACTTCCAATCTAGGGATTCTTAGTTTTCACGACCAGTCCAGATTAACCAAGCCACGCGCATGCGGACTTTCAATTATCAGGAGCTTCAAGAAGCAACATATGAATACAAAGAAGAACTGGGTAGGGTTCTTTTGGAACAATGTACAAAGGTGTTCTTGGATCCGAGTACACAAACTTTGCGGCAGTAAAAATGTTGGCGACAAGGATCGGAGAAAGCGAAAAGGAGTTTGAAAGAGAAGTGAGTGCAATTGGCCAAACTAATCACAAGAACTTGGTGCAGTTGCTTAGATTCTGCAATGAGGGTCGACGTCGATTACTGGTGTATGGATTCATTAGCAACGGCAATTTGGCAGATGTTCTTTTGGGCTCTTCAAGACCAAGCTGGTACAAAAGTATAGAAATTGCCTATGGTGTTGCGCGCGGCCACTCTTACTTGCATGACGATTGCACCAGGCACATAATCCACTACGACATCAAGCCGCAAAATAATTCTTCTTCGTGGATCTCTCACTGCAAAAATATCATACTTCAGATTGGCAAAGCTCTTGATGGCGAACCAAACAGGAACCACCACTGCAGTCAAAGGAGCCAGAGGTTATTTAGTGCAAGAATAGTTCAAGAATATGCCTATTTCTAGCAAGGAAGTGTTATAATAAAATCCCAATTTTATATTTCTCAATTAATTAATTACCTAATTTATTATCCGCATTTATTACGTGATATTTGCCAATTAATATATTACCATAACTGTCTTGATGGAAAATGTTTTTTTTGGTCAGGTCTTGATGGAAAATGTTGGTAACATAAGAAATGGAATAAAACGCCAGGTTGTTTAATTCAAACCCCATTACTACAAAAAACACATCATCACATTTGAGGACTATTAGCTAGTGGAATAGATTTGGTGTTTCCATATTTGCATATCGATCGAGCTTTGTGAATCCATCCTACTTTTTAGGGTTTTCCGCATTATATTTTCATAAATGGTTGGAGGTATGTTGACTTTAACGTTTCCACAAATCGATCCCAAATTTTTGTATGAATTTGTGATAAATCGGAATCGTTAGGTTTTATTTAGATTTAGTCTTACATTTGGTATTAAAGCATATTTATAATCTCTGCCTTGGTGAAAATTTTGGAATTTTTGTATATTTTCACTGAATTATGTATGGGTAAAATTCGGATCTTTGGTGGTTTGGAGCAGAATTTCAAATTCTGATCAAATTCGGGTGATCCACCAATGCGATAATGGTTATTTGGCATATTACTGATCATCAAAGGTTAATTATGCGGTGAAACTTTCAATGGTTAGGGTTTTAGGGCAAATCGTTTTAGACTTAATTCTAGTCAATTTGTTGGTCGTTTTTGCTGGATCTTGAAACTATGCATTCCTCTCGAGATTGTCTTCAAGACCCATTGATTAATTTGATCGGACATGGGCTATGGATGAAGATTGAGCGGCGAAACAGTGGCTGGTCGTGGCGGAGTAGCGGCGAAAGAAAGAAATTCTCGAAGAGAAGGCCGTCGGACGTGCCCAAGCGAATGGAACGGGTGCGTGTCAGTGGGCGCATGCAACGCATGCACCCAAGAGGGGAGCTGCAAGCGTGTGCACGCCACAAGTCGGCACATGCTTTTGTCCCTCTGCATATTTTGGATTCCAATTCTGCCCTTTGCTGCCTAAATTACGATTTAACCCCTCCACATAAAGAAAAATCACGGTTTTACCCTGGCTGCATAAAATTCCAGTTTCCCCCCTTTGGGCGTGAAAATTTACGATTTTGCCCTTTTGGGCATAAAATTCATGTTTTACCCCTTACAATTGAAATTCCAATTCTACCCTTGCGTGCAAAATTACAGTTTTAACCCTTTTACATGTTATTTTACTGTTTTTCCCTTACATGCAATTTTTGAATATTTTCTAGTAGAATTAAATATCTAGTGATCTGTATATATTTAATTAATTGAAGATTAGTCACAACATCTTTGATTATATTAAACTATATACATTAAGAGTCTATGGACCACATCCAATGAAAGGGCATTGCATGTTATTAGTCACATTAATTTTATAAATTTTATCCCACATGAATTTTCAATATATTAATGTAATTGATTAAGATAAAATATTATTTTATCTTTCTTAATTTACCCACAAGGATTAACGAATGGAATATAATTTGATAGTTCATCATGAAGTAATTATTAATCTATTTAAATTAGAAACTTAGCTCATAAGCAGTTTTTGATGTTATGTGATTCATATTTTATAGCATGTTTTACATTGGTAAAATATGATTTAAGTTTATTTGCCTCAAATATATTGATACATAAGTTTTTCTTTGATTATAATGCGGTCTTACCACCTACGATTAGTTCTGGTATAATTGTTCTCGAGTTTAATGGAAATAACTATAAAGAATAGAGGGAATTAGTTCTTCTCCAATTGAGATGCATGGATCTTGATTATGCTTTACGGTCAGACAAACCACTTGAACATACTAAGGATGGTACTCGGGTTGAATATACTCTTTATCCACAATGGAAGCGGTCCAACCATCTCAATGTGATGTGCATAAAAACAAAACTATCTTCTAGTATTCATGGTTCATTCATTTAGCATAACAATGCTAAGGAATTGCTGGAGACTATTAATGCACAATTTGAGTTTTCAGAAAGGCACATGCCATGACCCTAATTATAAAATTCTCATTGTTGAAGCTTACCAATGTAAGAGGTGTGTAGAGCACATCATGAAGATGATGGATATTGTAGCTCAGCTGAAAAATATTGAGGTTGAGATATCATAATCTTTTCATGTGTACTATATCTTGAACACTCTTCCACAAGAGTATGCCCATTTCAAGATCTCTTACAACACACATAATAGAAAATGGTCAATCAATAAACTCATGACCATGTGTGTTCAAGAGGAAGAGAGGCTGCTAATGGAGAAAGGAGAAAGTGCTCATATGACAACATAAGATAAGTACAAAGGGTAAGACAAGTAAAAGGGAAAAGGTAAAATGCCTCTACCTCCCCAAGCCAGCATTAAGAAGAAATCCAAGTGCTTCTTTTGTAAAAAGAAGGGGCACATGAAGAAGGTGGCTCAAGAAGAAAGGTAACCCACTCTCATATGTTTGTTATGAATCTAATATGGTTGATGTGGGTCACAACACTTGGTAGCTTAATTATGGTTCTACAATCCACATTTCGAATCCCTTGTAGGGTTTTCAAAAAACCAGCGGAAAGTGAACAAAGTATCTATTTAGGAAACAAAATGCATTCGTATATGGAAGTTATTGGGACATGTAGATTAGTTCTCAGTAGTGGCCTTGTTTTGAATTTAGAAATGACTTTTTATATTCCTAGTTTAAGAATTTAATTTAAGTTTCAAGATTTGTGCCTTTGGGATACTCCTTTAAATTTTTAGAATCAACATTTAGTTTATCATATAAATCTGAATTGTTGGGAGTGGTATTTTATCTGACGGTCTCTTTCGAATTGATTTACAAGACAATGCTATTTATAATGCGATGCACGTTCTCGATAATGCTGGCATAAAGCGATGTGTTGTGAATGAGGATTCCTCTATGTTGTGGCACCGAAGATTGGGACATATCTCTATAAATAGAATTAAGCAATTAGTAAATGATGGAGTACTTAGTACTCTAGACTTTACTGATTATGACACTTGTGTGAACTGTATAAAGGAAAAGCAAACTAACAAGTCAAAGAAATGTGCTAAGAGGAGTACCGAAATATTAGAAATCATATATACATATATTTATAGTCCAGATATGGACTCAAATAGTCAGAGATGCTTTATCTCTTTCATAGATGATTATTCACGATTCATGTATCTCTACTTGCTTCCTAATAAGCACGAAACGCTAGATGCTTTTAAGGTATGCGACAAGCAATTTAAGATCATGAGATTAGATAGAGGTGGAGAATACTATGGTAGATACACTGAAGATAGACAAGCACTTGGTCCATTTGCAAAGTTTCTTGAAAAGCATGGGATTATTGCCCAATACAATATGCTTGATTCTTTAGACCAAAATAATGCAATAGAAAGAAGAAACCAAACATTAATAAACATGGTGCGGAGTATGCTCAGCAACTCCAAACTTCCTAGATTCTTGTAAACTGAGACTCTTAAAACGGCAGTGTATATATTAAACCGAGTTTCAACTAAGATTGTTCAAAGGATGTCTTTTGAGTTATTCAAATGTTGGAAAACAGGTTTGCAACATGTACACATTTTGGCATTGGTTGCTCATTTTGATATGTAGTTATATCAAATGGATGTGAAAACAGCATGCCTCAATGGAAAATTAGAAGAAGTGATTTACATGAAACAACCGGAACGATTCTTTTCTAGTACTGGTGAGCATTAGGTATGCAAGCTTAAGAAATCTCTATATGGCCTGAAACAAACATCCCACCAATGGTACTTGAGGTTCCATTACTTCATTCGGTTTTGTAGATAATGTCATGGATCAATGTATATACTAGAAGGTTAGTGGGAGCAAAATTTGTTTCCATGTGCTATATGTGGATGATATTTTACTTGCAACTAATGATAATTAGTTGTTATATGAGGTGAAATAATTTCTCTTTAAGAGTTTTGATATGAAAGATATAAGTGAAGCGTCTTATGTCACTGGCATTAAGATTCATAGGGATAGACCTCAAGATATATTAGGACTATCTCAAGAAACTTATATCAATAAAGTCTTAGAGAAATTTTGGATGAAAAATTGTTTATCAAGTATAGCACCCATTGTGAAGGGTGACATGTTTAAATTGAACAAATGCCCGAAGAACAACTTTGAAAAGGAACAAATAAAGAATATCCCATATGCTTCTGTTGTCGGAAGCTTGATGCATGCTCAGATTTGCACTCGACCTGACATTGCTTTTGCTATGGGAATGCTGGGAAGATACCAGAGTAATTCGGTTTAGACAACTGAAGAGCTGCAAAGAATGTAATGAGGTATCTTCAAGGTACAAAGGGACACGTGCTTATGTATAGACGAACGAATAGCTTGGAGGTAGTTGGTTACTCGAATTTAGACTTTGCTGGCTACGTTGATTCCTGTAAATCAACATTGGGATATATTTTTATTTTTGCTAGCGGAGCTATATTCTGGAATAGTGCAAAACAGACCTTGGTTGCCACTTCCACTATGGAGGTAGAGTTCGTTTCCTATTTTGAGGCCACCTCACATTGTGTATGGTTGAAAAGTTTCATATCGAGGTTAGAGTTATGGATTCTATTTCTAGGCCATTGAGAATGTTTTGCGACAATTCAGTTGCAGTTTTCATGGCTAAGAATAAAAAAAAGGAGTAGTCAAAGCAAGCACATCGACATCAAGTATTTAGCCATCAAAGAACATGTTAAAGAGAAGAAAGTGGTCATAAAATATGTAAGCACTAGATTGATGATAGCTGATTCTTTAACTAAAGGATGCCACTAATGAGTTATAAGGATCACGTATTCAGAATGGGCATTGGTCCAATCATCTAGATTTTTCTTTATATGGAAGAATTTGTGAGACTTTTATTCATTTGCAATGTTTTTCTCAATACATAAGGTTTATTCATTAAGTTATTTTATCACATGTGGGCTAATAAAATGCATTATGATACACGGAAGATAATACTCGCTCTAAGAAGACTCATCGTTGTGATTCATGTGTTTTATTTTAGCGTGAAGTTTATGTGGGTTTGAGTTAATATTTCATTTGATGGAATACTGGGATCAATGGGAGAATGTTATAATATATTTTATTATTCTAAATGTGATCTCAATTTTGTATTTCCCAATTAATTCCAATTTATTACCCACGTTTATTACGCGATATTTGCCCATTAATATGTTACTATAACGGTCTTGATGAAAGATATCGGTAACGTAAGAACGGAATAAAACGTCATATCGTCTAGTTCAAACCCCATCACTATAGAAAACACACCATCACGTTTGAGGATAATTGGCTAGTAGAACATGACGTATAGATTTGGTGTTTCTATATTCGTAGATCAATCATGCTTCATGGATCCATCCAAGGTTTTAGGGCTTTCCGCATTTGCAGACTTTCATCAATGGCTAGAGGTATGTCAATCTTTACGTTTCCACAAATCAATCCCCAATTTTTGCATGAATTTATATATGAATGATAAATTGGGATCATCATGTTTTATTTAGGTTTAGTCGTACGGGAAGACGTTTATAGCTTTGGCATTTTGTTGGTAGAGCTCATCTGCTGTAGAAAGAACTACGAGCCGGAAGCGGAAACTGAAGCTTAAATTGTACTGGTCCACTGGGTGTATGATTGCTACCTCTATGGGAATGTACTTTCGCTTGTGGAGAGTGATGAGGAGGCATCAAGCGACATGAGGAGGGTGAGAAGATTTGTGATGACAACATTGTGGTGCATTCAGGAAGACCCTGCTTTGAGGCCAAACATGAAGAAAATCACTTAGATGTTGGAAGGAGCTGTCGAAGTCTCGGTCCCTCCAGATCCAAGCTCCTTTATCAGTTCAATATGATTTTGCTTATTAAGATAACTAATGTCTGTAATCGTGAAAATTATCCGTATTGTCTGTAATTGCAATTATGCCAGAATATACTTTTTCATGATGTCCTCCCATGGATCCCACTTAAAATGGCTAAATCTTACTCAAGCTTGACATTCCCTCGCAAGTATCCTAGAGAGAACAGGTTGACGATTGTCAGCAGAAAGGATTGCATGCGTGGCCGCATGCATCTTTGAAGAGAGATTTATATTGTTGAATGATCAAGTAATTATATGAAATGATGCAGAACCTGTCACCGGTAGATTTGAAGTCACGGGCATTCTTGTGTTGAATCTCTAAGGAATTCTACGTGGATCATATCCCTGTACGTGGCTCCATCAAAGCAATTTTTAATCCACGATTTTGCTTCCTTAAAATTGCATTCGACGCAGTAGAACAGTGTTTCAACCTGACCCAAGCAAAATAAATCTTCTCTGCTAAATTAGATGATGAGAGCCGTATGAAAGTCGCCGACCCTCAAGACGTGCATCGGGTACCCGGAAATCCTAATTTCAATAGCTCTGCTGGTTTCTTATTCATACAGAAGGGGACTCTCACCTCCTTCGGGCGACCAACTTGTTATAGGCCAGAAAATCACAGTCCGCAAATCACGTAGTTGGGAGCATAATCAGACGAACTTTCTTCTCAATTTTTCCATTTGAGAACTTGCGGGAAGCAACACAAGGCAGACAATTTTCTAAGCATACATATTCCCTTCCCACTAGCTACGGTAAGGTGGCATCCCTCGTCACTTGTCAACAAGGACCTTGCCACTAGCTACTGTCGCTCCTCCGACAATTACGGCCATGACCCTTGCTCAGATCTATGACAAATGATGACCGTTGCACAGATCTGAGACGATGATCGTAGCCCACATAGTCAAAGTAGATCGAAGAATGAAGCGGTGTTCCGCTGCGAGGTGGTGAACGTCTAGTGAATGGCGGATTTGAGCGAGAATAGAGATCTCGTTGCCATGGAAGCTTAAGAACCAGCACCAACTATGGCTGTGAAACAATGCAAAAATAGATGGAGTTGATTCCCGCGAATGATTTTCTCATTTATATTTCTTGTTCTTTTTGCCTAATTTTATTTCTCTAAAGTTTCGAAAACAATTGATTATATTTTAATTGCAACATACAACATTTAACTTTAAATAGTTTTTAATTTTTTTTCTTCTAAATTGCCTAACGTGACATTCACATCAACGCCTCTCCTTTTGAATAATGATAAAAAAATTAGACGGTTCACAATCTCTTGCATTTCTATATTTCCCTGCGGAAGACGACAATGGAGGGAGAGCACCGGACAGTGTGGCGAGCGTGTGCTGACGTGTCAGTTGTCGGGGTGTTGTTCGTGTGCTGTGTACGTTTCGCGGGTCGCGGGGGGGATTGATTAGGAGTGTTGTTTTATTCTTGTGAAGTCAAAATTAGACGGTTCACAATCAGATCCACCGACTGCATGCATGCTTGATGGCTTTGATTTCCACGTACGTACGCGCATTGAAACATTCAATTTCCACGAAGTGATCTGTGATCGCTTTGATTTCCACAGGAATCGAATCCTTTGTATTTTGGTCAAAGAAAAACATTTTCCACTCCCAAAATCTCCTCCTCTAAACCTAAAAGATGTTTCGGTCAAAGTCTTCTAAATTTGTCTGTTTCTCCTTGGGAAATTTCAGAGTCACGACCGAAGTTTAATGGCTTCGCCCAAGCAGACTTGCCTTTTTCAAAATTTCCACGTACGGAGAAACCAAGAAACACGCCTACTCCAGTCATGTTTCGTGCACGGCACTTTTCCAATATGATTAAAATTTATAAATCTTGTTGGTTATATCATTTAACTTGTTGGTCTAAGTTTCAACCTAAGTAACACTAACATTAATACGCGAAACGTGATACGACACGACATGACACGTCGATAAGTCATTTCTAAAAAAATAGAGAATTCCAACATGTTAAGATACGTTATATATTAAATTTATATTTTTATATATACATAATATATTATCATTTTTATGATTATTTCAATCAAATTAATTTGAAGGAAAAGTATTTCAGACGCTTTTCTTTTGCTTTTTCTTTTGCTTCTTTGTTTACTATTTTGAATTTTTTCTTATATTTTGAGCGTTTTGCATGATGATCTACTGGGTCCCGCTTCACTATTTTGAATTTTTCTTGTGAAGTCCATTAGCCATCTGATTAAAGTCAAATTAGAAGGTTCACAATCACATCCACTGACTGCATGCATGCCTGATGCGGGACACCAGAGCAAAATTTCCACGTACGTACGCGCATTGAAACGTTCAATTTCCACGAAGGGATCTGTGATCGCTTCGATTTCCACCGGAATCGAATCCTTTGTATTTTGGTCAAAGAAAAACATTTTCCACTACCAAAATTTCCTCCTCTAAACCTAAAAGATGTTTCGGTCAAAGTCTTCTAAATTTGTCTGTTTCTCATTGCGAAATTTCAGGGTCACGACCGAAGATTAATGGATCCGCACAAGCAGACCTGCCTTTTTCTAAATTTCCACGTACGGAGAAATAAAGAAACGCGCCAACTCCAACCATGTTTCCGCGCACGGCACTTTTCTAATATGATTAAAATTTATAAATCTTGTTGGTAATATCACGTAACTTGTCGGTCCAAGTTTACAAAGTTAGCAATTCGCCAACATTAAATGCAAGAGTAAATCATCACCTTTCTTAGGAAATTATCGCTCAAAGTAAAAAACTTAGCAGTGAAATTAGTAACTTAAGAGTGAATTTGATAAATTATAAATATGGGTCTCCCTATAAGTTGGTAAGTTACTAAGAAAGTAAGGAATTTGCCATTGGAAATATAACCTTGATTATCAACGTACTGTGGGAATAAGTAATTCACCAACGTAGCCCCGCTTTTAGCATAATAAGTTGCCAACAATTTGAGAGATTTACTAACACCATATTCAATCTTAAATTGTAAACATCCCCCATTAAAGTTAGTAAGTACCAGTGAAATTAGCAATATGTCTGTTTTCTCTTAAGGTAGTATCACGTGAAGTATGAAATTTGCCAAAGGTCTTACTTAACTTATTTAGGAGGTTGTCTTTGGAGATTACCAGTACAGTTAAGGACCGTGAAAATAGTAATTTACCAACATAAGCTTACTTTTAGCTTAACAAGTTACGACCAGTGAAATAAAAAAATTATCAACTTCTTTAGAAATTGACCACGTATCTGATGAACCCACTTGAAAAATTTTAAAGCACTTAAGAGTTCACTGCTTGAGGTGGGGGGTGATAACATCATGATTTCACTAGAAATTTACTAATTGCTTGACAGGCTCACTCGTAAAATTTTAAAGCACTTGGTGATCTACCACTATACACTAGATTCTAATGAGATAAAATCTTTATTTGGTATGTTAAAGCACTGGGTAATCTAGATAAACTTACTGTTTGAGGATGATAATATCATTTTTTTCGTTGGTTTGTTACTAATTGACTGAAGGGGCCCAATTGTAAAACTCTAGAAAATTATTTTGTATTGTGCTGACAAGTGACAATTTACCGGTTGATTGACGGTTTCCCCTAAAAAATCTAAAACACTCGGTAATCTACCGCTAGATGTCAAGGTGGTGGATTTATAATCTTGTTGACAAGTGACGAGAGAGATACTGGAATTCTATAAAGAGCGCTGGTTTACATCCTTGAGGCTGCAGTAGCTCGACTCGAGCAGCGCCTCAAAGTTTCATCTCGTATGGCTTCAGTGATGCTCCGAATCCTTCTGCTGCTCGTCACACTTCCGCTTTCCGCCAGGGCTCAGACCAACGGCAACCTCACCTTGGGCTCATCGTTAACGGCGGATGACCGAAACTCTTGCTGGCTGTCGCCGTCGGGCGAGTTCGCCTTCGGGTTCCGGAAAATGGGACAAGGGGCTCATTTGCTGGCAATATGGTTCGAGAAGATAGAGGAGAAGACCATTGTCTAGTCGGCGAATGGCGATAATCTAGCGCCAGAAGGTTCGAAGATCCAGTTGACTGCTGACGGCCGACTGGTGCTCACCCACCCGATTGGAAGAGAGTTGTGGCCTCCTCGCTCGATTGGTGCAATGCAGCCATGCTCGACACGGGGAACTTTGTCCTAGTTGGCCAGAACAACGTCAACTTGTGGGAGACGTTTAGCCATCCGACCGACACGATGCTGCCTACGCAACAGTTAGATAACGGGACTAAAGTTAACGCTCGCTACTCTGAAATGAATTACTCCGCCGGGAGATTCAACTTCGTGCTGGGAGACTATGGAAATCTCGCATTCCATGCCACTCCTCACCCATGGGATGCCTCAGATACTTACTGGGTTAGCAACACCAATGGTAGCGGCGTCCGATTGATATTCAATCAAAGTGGTCAGGTCTCCCTCACGGCTAGGAATGGAACAGTGCTCAAACTCGTCACCTCAGTCACAAACCTGACCAGCGGATTTTACCAAAGAGCGATCCTTGAATATGATGGGGTCTTCAGGCACTATGTCCACCCCAAGCTGGCAAATTCGAGTTCTGGCTCGGCAAAGGGCTGGTCGATGGTCTCTTCCCCGGTCCCTCCAAATATATGCCAGAGCATCAAGCAAACTATCGGTTCCGGAGCTTGTGGCTTCAACAGTTACTGTGCTCTTGGAGACGATCAGAGGCCCCGATGCCACTGCCCACCCGGATATACTCTGTTAGATTCAACAAACGAGATGAGTGGATGCAAACAGGACTTCGTACCCCAGAGTTGTGATGGAAGTAGGCCGGAAACAGACCAGTTCACTTTCCACGACTTGCCCAATACAAACTGGCCACTGTATAATTATGAGGCTATTGCAGCACAAACCGAGGACAGCTGCAGACAGGGTTGCTTGGCTGATTGTTTTTGCGCAGTTGCTTATTTGAGTAGGAGTGGAACTTGCTGGAAAAAGAAGATCCCTCTTTCCAATGGAAGGGTGGACCTTACTGATGTTGGAAAAGCTCTGATCAAGGTCAGGATAAATAACTCTACTTCAAAATCTACAGGAAATGGAAACAAGAATTCCACTCTGATTATCATCGGATCGGTGCTGTTGAGTAGCTCTGTGTTTGTGAACTTGCTTCTACTCCTCGTTACCTATTTAATTTATAGAAGCTTCCGATCTAGGGATTCTAAGTTGTCACGACCAGTCCAGATTAACCAAGCCACAGGCACGCAGACTTTCACTTATCAGGAGCTTCAAGAAGCAACAGATCAATTCAAAGAAGAACTAGGTAGGGGTGCTTTTGGAACGGTGTACAAAGGTGTTCTCAGATCCGAGTATACAAACTTTGTGGCAGTAAAATTGCTGGCAACAAGGACTGGAGAAAGCGAAAAGGAGTTTGAAAGAGAAGTGATTGCAATTGGCCAAACTAACCACAAGAACTTAGTGCAGTTGCTTGGATACTGCAATGAAGGTCAACACCGACTTCTGGTGTATGAGCTCATGAGCAATGGCACTTTGGCAGATTTCCTATTTGGTGCTTCAAGGCCCAGCTGGTACAGAAGAATAGAAATTGCCTGCAATGTTGCACGGGGCCTCTCTTACTTGCACGACGATTGCACCAGGCATATAATCCACTGTGACATCAAGCCGCAAAATATTCTTCTTGATGGCTCTCTTACAGCAAAAATATCAGACTTTGGGTTAGCTAAGCTTTTGATGGCAAACCAAACACAAACCACCACTGGAGTCAGAGGAACCAGAGGTTATTTAGCGCCAGAATGGTTTAGGAATATGCCTATTTCAAGCAAGGTAGACGTTTACAGCTTCGGCATTTTATTGGTAGAGCTCATCTGCTGCAGAAAGAACTACAAGCCGAAATCAGAAATTGAAGCTCAAATTGTGCTAATTGACTGGGCGTATGACTGCTACCACGACGGGAGCGTACTTAGGCTAGTGGAGAGCGATGAGGAGGCATCGAGTGACATAAAGAGGGTGAGAAGATTTGTGATGACAGCATTGTGGTGCATCCAGGAAGACCCGGCTTTGAGGCCAACCATGAAGAAAATCACTCAGATGTTGGAAGGAGCTGTTGAAGTCCCAATACCTCCAGTTTCAAGCTCTTTTATCAGTTCAGTATGATTTTGCTTATTAAGAAAACTGTTGTCGCTGTAATCATGAAAAGTGCTCACATTGTCTGTAAGTGCCGTTATGCCGGATCAAACATTTTCTTAATGTCTTCGCATGGATCCTGCTTAAATAAGCTAAATCATCAGTCAAGCTTAACATTCCCTCGCATATATCCAAGAGAGAACCGGGTTGACGATCGTCACAAAAGGGATTGCATGCGAGGCTGCATGCATTAATTGAGAGACTACGATGGTTGAGTGACCAAGTAACTATATATCAAATAATGGAGAATCAGTCGCCGAAAAATTTGAAGTCACGGCATTATTCTGTTGAATAACTTAGGAATTATATGTGGATCATATCCCTGCATGTCACGGTAAAAACTAATGAGGCTCCATCAAAGCATTTTCATCGATGATTTTGCTTCACCAAAATTGCATTTGACACAGTGGAAGAGTATTTTAACTTGATCCAAGCAGAACAGACCTTATCTGCTAATTTAGATGATGAGAAGCATATGAAACTTGCCAATCCTCTGGTCGTGGATCGGTGGTCTGGAATCTCAATTTCAACAGTTCTGCTGCTTTTTTATTCATACAGAATGGACACTCACTTCCTCTTGGCAACCAACTTCTTCAAGACCAAAGAAATCCCAGCTTGCAAATCACGTAGGTGGAAGCATAATCAAATGATCTTTCTTCTCGATGCATCTATTGAGAATTAGGGAGAAGCAACACACGGTAGACAATTTTTCTAAGAAATCCGTATTCCTTTCCAAATGATCATTGGAGATCTTGTATAAACAAAGCAGCGAGCTACGGTCAAAGCCATTCCATAACGGGTCCAAACAGGACGGAACTGGAAAATACACCGAGACGAGACAACGGAAAGACCTCGGAGATTTAAATCTAACGATCGATCTGCACCAGCAGCTTAATGGGTTCGATTACATGTTTGTCTTGGTCAACTATGGCGTCTGCTAACGCCTTCGCTATCTTTTCCATGCCATATTCTCAATTCGATGGAACAGAGGATGTTTTGGTCAAGGGTCTTCCGTCTTTCGGTTATTTCACTTTGGAAAAGTCCGCTTGCAACAATTTCACAGAAGTAGATGACTGCCCCCGTTCATGCACCTGGCGAAGCAGAAATTTGCTAGACAATTATGAGCTTGTTCACTTCTCATGCATGCATGAGGCCATTCCATTCAATGCATATACTTTCCTCCTTGTCCAATGTATGCTCAATTTAAGAGCATGTGGCCCAATGTCATCTTCATGTGGTTAGGCCACGACTTGGTTCACTCTCCTTAGGATTTTTTTTATGATGCTATTTAGAAATAAAAATACTCCCCAAGGTGAATATTTGCTAATCACCGTCTTAATGATGTATGAGTTCAAATGATATCTGATGTGGTAGCGGGATGGATGAGAGTTGTTACACGACTTCGGGATTGAAAAAGCTCATCACCAAGGCCTACATGAAAACCACCAGCCAAGTATATAGTGCTTCTTTGGCTCACCTTGAGGAAGAATCCACCTTCGAAGGATACAAAGACCGGGAGTAATCCACTCTCCAAAGATATTTGCTCATAAAGAGGAAAATCTCAAAAATTCGTACACTCAAAATTCACTATTTTACATTTGAGAATTCGCCTTATTATATAGAGGGATAATTATATAGGAAATAGACTAAACATTAAACACGAGAAACTATCTAATTAATTAAAGACATAGGAATTAGAAAAGCACAATAATGACCTAGGATCTAGACAATGCATTAAAACATATAGAGACTTGAACTTTGGCTCTTTGAAAACTACAACACACTAAGACTAGAAACTTGAACTTTGGCTCCTTGAAAACTACAACACACTTAAGACTTCCTAAAGACACTTGACTGGATGCAAAGTAATTAAAATAGACTACAAATTCGTTCGTCTCCTTGGGCAGTCTAATGGACATCTTTGAAGATCACCAAACAACAAAGGAAATTGTCCAGAACAGCCTTCGATTGTTAGATAGTCTATTAGTAGTCTCGGATCAACAATAAACATGTGTGTCGATGTCTCAATAGCCGATCGACAACTATGAAATTGGCAACTTGTCCATTTTTATTTTTTTTGGTCGGTTAACTTGTCCATTGAAGCGACAACTTTTCTGCATAATTGACATCTTCCACTTGAATCAATTGATGAAGCCCAATGCTCACACCTCAATCTCCCCAGGTTATTGAAGATTTGTCCTCAATTTTGTCATTGCTTCATGTCCTCAATTACTCCACTAGGCGATTCCACTTCATACCCCAACCAAGCCGGTCATCTCAAATGCTTACTAGATTAGCAATGCCCTGGTACCGACTACCGTTGATATTCAATCAAAGTGGTCAGGTCTACGTCGTCACGCTAGGAATGAACGGTACTCAATATCATCGCCTCAGACACCATCCCCGCCTCCGGATTTTACAATAGAGCGATCCTTGAATATGGTGGGGTCTTCAGGAAGTATGTCCACCCTAAGATGACATATACGAGTTCCAGCTGGGCAATGGGCTAGCCGACGGTCTCTTCCCTGATCCCTTCAAATATATGCATGAGGATCACACGAGATACCGATCCCAGAGTTTGTGGCTTCAACAGCTACTATACTCATGGAGACGATCGGATTCAGAGGCCCTGATGCCACTGCGCACTTGGATATACTACGTTTGATTCGAAGAACGAGATTAACGGATGCAGACAAGACTTCGTATCACAGAGTTGTGATGGAAGTAGGCCTGAAAAGGACCAGTTTGCTTTACGTGACATGCTCAATATAGACTGGCCACGGTATGATTATGAGCTTAGTGCGTCACAAACCGAGGACTGGTGTTGAGAGGCTTGCTTGGTTGATTGTTTTTGTGCAGTCGCTGTTTTTCAAGATGGAAATTGCTGGAAAAGGAAGAAACCTCTTTTCAATGGTAGGATGGATCCAAGTGTAGGTGGAAAAGCTCTAATCAAGGTCAGGATAGATAAGTTGACTTTGACATCTCCAGGAAATGGCCAGGAGAAGAACAAGAACTCAACTTTGGTAATCATCGGATCGTCTTTTGAGTAGTTCTAAGTTTTTGAACTTGCTTTTACTCCTCTTTAGCTATTTAATTTATAAAAGCTTCCGATCTAGAGCTTCTAAATTTTCACGACCAGTCCGGATCAACCAAGCCACGGCATGCCAACTTTCACCTATCAGGTGCTTCAAGAAGCAACAAATGGATTCAAAGAAGAATTGGGCAGAGGTACTTTTGGAACACTGTACAAAAGTGTTCAAGGCCTAGCTGGTGCAAAAGAATAGAAATTGCCTGTGGTGTTGCAAGGGGCCTCTCTTACTTGCATGAGGATTGCACTAGGCATATAATCCACTGCAACATCAAGCCGCAAAATATTCTTTTTGATGGCTCTCTCGCTGCAAAAATATCAGACTTCAGATTAGCTAAGCTCTTGATGGCAAACCAAACATGAATCGCCATTGGTGTCAGATGAACCAAAGGTTATTTAGCGCCATAATGGTTCAGGAATATGACTATTTCTACCAAAGTAGATGTTTACAGCTTCGGCAATTTTTTGCTTGAGCTCATCTGCTGCAGAAAGAACTATAAGCTGGAAGCCAAAAGTGAAGCTCAAAGTGTATTGATCGACTAGGTGTACGATTGCTACCATAACAGGAATCTACTTGTGCTAGTGGAGAGTGACGAGGAGGCGTCAAGCGACATAAAGATGGTGAGAAGATTTGTGATGATGGCACTATAGTGCATCCAGGAAGACCCGGCTTTGAGGCCAACCATGAAGAAAATCACTCGGATCTTTGGAAGGAGCTGTTGAAGTCTCAGTCCCTCCAGATCCAAGCTCTTTTATTAATTTCACATGATTTTGATTATTTAGGCAACTGGTGTCTGTAATAATGAAAAGTATTTGTATAGTTTGTTAGTGCTCCTACGCTAGAATAGACATTGTCATAATATGTTCACATAAATCCAACTTAAATAAGCTAAATCTTCCCAAAGTTTGAAATTCATTCGCATGTTGGCAATTGTTGGCAAAATTGTTTTAAATCTCTTAGGAATTCTTCGTGAATCATATTCCATTATGTCGCAGGCAAAACTAATGTGACCCCATCAACGCATTTCCACCAACCGTTTTGCTTCATCAAAATTGCATTGGATGCAGTAAAAGAGTATCTTAACCTCATTGAAGCAAAACAGATCTTATCTGCTAAATTTGAATGGTGAGAAACCATATGAAACTTGCTGATCCTCAAGTCGAGGATCGGTACCTCTGAACTCCTAATTTCAAAAGGTCTGCTGCTTTTCTATTCACTCAGATGGGACTTTCACTTCCTTTTGGCAACCAACTTCATATAGACCAAAGAAATCAGAGTCCGCAAATCACGTGGTTGGAAGCATAATCAAACGAACTTTCTTCTCGATTGATCTGTTGAGAAATTACGGGAAGTGACAAAAGAAAGACAATACTCTAGGCATACATATACCTTTCCAAATGATCATTGGAGATCTTGTATAAGCCACTCAGCAAGCTACTGTTAATGCCATTGGACAATGGGTCCAAACTAGAGGAAACCGAAAAATATACCAAGACAATGGAAAGACCCAGAAGATCCAAATCTAGCATCGATTTGCATCAGAAAATTGAAAGGTTCGATTTCATAGTTGTTTTTGTCAGCCATGGGGTCTGCCGGCTCGTTTGCTATCGTTCTAATGTCATTTTTATTCAACAAAACGTACGATATTTGGGTCAAGGTCTTCGTCTTTTGTTTGTTTCACTTTGGAATGGTCTGCTTGTGCCAATTTTATAGAAGTAGATGAATGCCCTTTGTTAAAATATGTCTCGAGTTTGAGTCCAATGTGAAATTCCAAATATTCCGAATTAGATACGTTGCGGATGTTCGAAATTGAGCAAAGAGTATCCAAAGATCAACTTCCCAAAGTTTGAATCTGCATTAGAGAATTTGGCCGCTGAAATAGGAAAGTTCAACTTTAACTTGGATTTGGATTTTGTTTAAAATATACAGAGATATGTTTTGGATAAAATCATTTGAGATAGGAAATAGAATCCTATGAGAAGTTGGCAAAAGAATAAGGGTTTTACTTATATATAGACTTGTGGCCGTGGGTGGTAGAGGTAGATCACAAATTGTCTTGAAGTGCCGCATGAGTACTTGGTGTTCCACCGTTAATTTGAAGAAGTGTTCTTGAAGCGCCGTCTAGTAGTCGAGTGCTTGGGAGGGATTTTTCTTTGTCGTTCTTGACCGTGAATTACATCCAAGAAGATTTAGTGTTCAAGCCAATTAAATCTTGTGGTAAGATTTGCGTGTAATTTCTTCGTGAGATTAAGAGATTATTTCTTGAAGAATTTCGGGGCTAAACACTGCGTGCGTTATTGGGTGTAATTGGGGTTTAGGAAACACCGAGAGAGTGTTTGAGTGACTTGAGCGTATAATCTCCTTGTATTGCTTGATCTATAGTGAAATTCGCTGCTGCTCTTCCCGTGAACGTAGGCCTTTACGACTGAACCACGTAAATTTGGTGTCTGATTTATTTTCTTTTTCTGTCTATATTATTGTTCGATCGCTCGCTTAATCTCAACAAGTGGTATCAGAGCCAGGCTTGGCTAAGTTGAAGCGAATCGATGGCGACAGAAGAAGTAAAAGTGAGAATCGACAGATTTGATGGGAAGGATTTTAGTTTCTAGAAGATGCAGATTGAAGATTATCTTTACCAGATGAAACTGCACTTGCCCTTATCTAGGGAGAAACCAGAGACGATGAAGCAAGCTGATTGGGATTTGCTAGATAGATGAGCTATGGGTGTTATTCAGCTCACGTTGGCTCGTAACATTGCGTTTAACATCTTAAAGGAGAAGACAACTGCTGATTTGATGCAAGCCCTGTCGGATATGTACGAGAAGCCCTTTACGATCAACAAGGTTTGTTTGATGCGACGTCTGTTTAATTTGAAGAAGAGCGAAGGTGCGTCAGTTGCAGATCATATCAATGAATTCAATGTGATTGTTAGTCAATTGAGTTCAGTTGAGGTACATGCTTTGATTCTGCTATCATCATTGCTTAATAGTTGGAATACTATTGTTACTGCTATTAGTAATTCCTCTGGGTCAACAAGTTTGACGTTTGATGGGGTTCGAGATTTAATTCTGAGCGAGGACATTCGTAGAAGAGAATCTGGCGAACCTATATATGCTGCTTTAGTAGGTAAAAATAGAGGAAGATCTATAACACGTGTGGGTAATAGTAATACTAATATAAACAGGCGTAATTAGTCTAGGATTGCTAATGTTGTCTGTTGGAGCTGTGGCAAGAGGGGGCATCTTAGAAGGGATTGCCTCAAGCTGAAGAATGAGAAGGGTAAGGGAATTATGGTTGATTCTGCAGATAATGTTGCAGCTGTAGCAGATAATGCCGATTATGTCTTGTTTGTCACTGATTATTCATTGTTTGATGGATGGATTATGGTTGTTCTTTTCATGTCACATCAAATAGAAACTGGTTCATCACTTATCGGTGCACAGGTAGTGGTAAAGTCCAGTTAGGGAACAACACTGAGTGCGATGTTGTGGGTGTTGGTGATGTTAAAATCAGAATGCATGATGGCATTGTGAGGACATTGACTGGAGTAAGACACATTCCAGAATTGAAAAAGAACTTAATTTCCTTGGGTGCCCTAGATTCAGCTGGTTGTAGGTATTCTTCAAAAAGTAGAGTTTTGAAGGTTGTTGGAGGTGCCCTGGTGATAATGAAAGGAATCAAGCATGGAGGCCTATATAAACTCAAGGTGAGACAGTGACAAATTTCACTGCGAAGACATCGGATGCATCTGTTCGAAAGTCTTTTGACTGCTAGAGGAAGACTTGGGTGTTTGTGCCAATGCACAAGTTTGATGCTGGTGTCAGGATCTCGCGGTTGAGAGCTTTGATCGAGACAAAGACTGGTAAGTCGATCAAGCATGTGCGGACTGACAATAGCATGGAGTTCTGCTCGGAGCTGGCAAATAAATTCTGCATGAAAGAGGGCATAGTGAAACACCGCACTAGTGCTAGTAAATCACAACAATTTGCAGAATTGATGAGTAGAACATTACTAGAGACGGCTCGAAAAATGATCTCTAGTGCTGGTATTGCTAGGAGAATCCTAGCTGATGTGCTAAGTACGGTAAGCTACCTGGTGAATAGATCCCCATCAACTACTATTGAATGGCAGACTCCTGAATAAGTGTGGTCGGGTAACGTTACGATTATTTTATTCTTAGAATGTTTGGTTGCCCATGTTATTTTCGAGTGAGTGATGGTAAGCTTGATTGGAGGGCAAGGTGCATATTCCATGGCTATGCACAAGGTGAGTGGGGCAATCAGTTGTGGTGTCCGAATATAAATTCACCTGTTAACAGCAGAGAAGTTACTCTTGATGAGTCTCCAGTACTTTTAGCTAGGAGTGATTATAGCAGTGTTCAAATAGATCTGAACGGTGTTCAGCTTGAGGTGGAGTTGCGACCAGAAACTCCTGAGGTAGCGTATATGGGTACTAGCAAAGTAATCGACACAAATGGTGCTCATAGCGAGGTGGAGCTTATAGAGTCAACGGTTGCTGTAACTGCTGAAAATAACAAGGTACGTATTCGATCTCCTAACATATATGGATGCAACAATGGTTTTGCTTTATCTGTGGTTAAGGAGGTTGCGTCGGAAAATCCTTGCGGAGCAGTTAAAGGTGCATGTGGAGTTGGTATTCTAATGAGATTCTCGGTTATGGTGAAGTTCAAGCGAGGCTTGGACTTGGATAATATCCGTGGCGGTTGAGCCCATCGGGAGCTATGGGAAAGTAGCGGTAGAGTTTGAATTTTTGCGAAACGATTGCAACTTGGCTCAAACGTCGAGCCAAGGTGGAGATTGTCAAAATATGTCTCGAGTTTGAGTCCAATGTGAAATTCCAAATATTCCAAATTGGATACGTTGCGGACGTTCGAAATTGAGCAAATAATATCCAAAGATCAACTTCCCAAAGTTTGAATCTGCATTGGAGAATTTGGCCGCCGAAATAGGAAAGTTCAACTTTCACTTAGATTTGGATTTTGTTTAAAATATACAGAGATATGTTTTGGATAAAATCGTTTTAGATAGGAAACAGAATCCTATGAGAAGTTGGCAAAAGAATAAGGGTTTTACTTATATATAGACTTGTGGCCGTGGGTGGTAGAGGCGGATCACAAATTGTCTTGAAGCGCCGCGTGAGTGCTTGGTGTTACGCCGTTAATTTGAAGAAGTGTTCTTGAAGCGCCGTCTAGTAGTCGAGTGCTTGGGAGGGATTTTTCTTTGTCGTTCTTGACCGTGAATTACATCCAAGAAGATTTAGTGTTCAAGCAAATTAAATCTTGTGGTAACATTTGCATGTAATTTCTTCGTGAGATTGAGAGATTATTTCTTGAAGAATTTCGGGGCTAAACACTGCGTGCGTTATTGGGTGTAATTGGGGTTTGGGAAACACCGAGAGAGTGTTTGAGTGACTTGAGCGTATAATCTCCTTGTATTGCTTGATCTATAATGAAATTCGCTGCTGCTCTTCTCGTGAACGTAGGTCTTTACGACTGAACCACGTAAATTTGGTGTCTGATTTATTATCTTTTTCTGTCTATATTATTGTTCGATCGCTCTCTTAATCTCAACACCCTTAATGCACCAGGTGAAGGAAAAAAAAATTTATTCGGATATGATAAAAAGTTTAAGAGGAGGGGAGATTACTCCATGTTAAGGTTAGGCATAACACGGGTTTAGAAAGTTTTATAATGGAATTACATATCGCCCGGCAAAGGGAACTGTCAGTAGAGGGATTTTAACCCCAGCATGCTGCGCAAAGAGTTCAAATCTTACTAGCGGCGAAGTAGAAATTTATTGCACATAAACACTGTAAAAATACGAGGTGTCTCTTGTTACTTAAAAAAATCCCCAAGGTGGAAAAACGAGGTGAGGAAAATGATGTTGAAGGCTTCAATTTTCTCGCCAATTTGAACACCCATGATGTAGCAAATACCACAATCCCCTTAATTGTGATGAAATGTAGGGAGAAGCATGATGGTTAGTTGCTAAGGGTTAACAAATTAAATCCCTAATTATATGAAAATGTTTTGAAATATATAATAGGCAAAAATTTAAGTGTCAACAGTGAAGGTCCAAGCAAGTGCCATGTCTATCCAGCCCAATTTGTGAGTAAACCAAGCTCCTTTCAAGTTCATCCATCTCTAATCTTCATCACCTGGACGTCCTAAGAGGTATCCGGACTTGGTCTGTTTACCGAGCACAGAATTAAAGTTTAAAGTTGAGCATGTTAGCTTTCCATGCTTCGATGGGTGTCCACCATATTTTTATTAAGTTATTGACTTGATACTTCATTGATCCTCTATAAGCTCTAAATGCTCTATGTTTTTATGTTATTAGTCTATTACATATCCTAAAACTTATTATAAAAATGTAATCAAATTCTTAAACTTAAAAAAAAAAAAAAAAAGTACAATCAAATTTTGAAACTTTTCAAATCGGTTCACTCAAGTTTTTACATTAACTCCGTCCCATTTGGCTATTAGAAAAAACTGATGCGACTTTTTTATTTTTACCATTTTTTTAAAAGAAATGTGTTGATGAGGTTGCCACGTTAGATATTACAAAAATAAATGATATAAAAAAGAAAAAGAATTGATTTCAAGATTTTAAAAAAATAAAAAATAAAAATAAAAATTTGGAAAAAAAGAAGAATCAAACATAGGAGAAGCTGCTGGCGGTTCAACGGCCACCCATGCATCAGCGAGGGGCCAACGTCCCACACCAGACTTGGGTAAGCCAGCGCGACCCTTGCGACCACCTTCGCATTTTGAAAATAAGAATGAAAATAAAGTAAGCGTGTGGGAGACAAGTCAGCCACCCTCGTCACTTGTCAACAAGGACCTTGCCACTAGCTACTCTCGCTCCTCCGACAATTACGGCCGCGACCCTTGCTCAGATCTACGACAAATGATGACCCTGGTACAGATCTCAGACGATGATCATAGCCCATATTGTCAAAGAAGATCGAAGGAGGAAGCCGTGAATGGCGGATTTGAGCGAGAATAGAGATCTCGTTGCCATGGAAGCTTAAGAACCAGCACTAGCTATGGCTGCGAAACGAAGTAGCTGAATGCAAAAATTGATGGAGTCGATTCTGGAGCATGATTTTCTCTTTAAGTTTTCTTATTCTTTTTCCGTAATTTTATTTTTCTAAAGTTTCGAAAACGATTGATTATAGTTTAATTGCAACATCCAACATTTAACTTTAAATATCTTTTAATATTTTTACTCTAAATTGGCTGACATGACATCCATATCAACGCATTTCCTTTTGAACAACAATGAAAAAACATATCAATTTTTTCCATAGCCAAATTTAACATAGTTAACAGACGATTTAATGTATACAAATTTGATGTATGCAAATTTCTGCAGAATATATGCTGAATTATGTCCATCAATCATTAATGTAGTCATTCCTCTCCAAGCTGCACAAGACTCAATTGCAGCCTAAGCAGCAAGCAATTAGGTCATCCCAATGACACGGTTCACAATCGTGTGGAGTAGGCCGCTCACGTCGAGAACATTCCTTAAAGTGCCTCGCCTACTTTGCAATAGTAATTGTTTGCCCCTGAGAACTCCATCGCACGAAACAAAGCAGCAGATTTCTCGTAAATAGACGTAGCCATCTCCTGCATTTCTATATTTCCCTGCGGAAGACGACAATGGAGGGAGAGCACCGGACAGTGGGGCGAGCGTGTGCTGACGTGTCAGTTGTCGGGGTCGTGTTAGGTGTGCTGTGTACGTTTCGCGGGTCGCGGGGGGGGATTGATTAGGAGTGTTGTTTTTTTCTTGTGAAGTCCATTAGCGATCTGATTAAAGTCAAAATTAGACGGTTCACAATCAGTTTGAAACGTTCAATTTCCACGAAGTGATCTGTGATCGCTTTGATTTCCACAGGAATCGAATCCTTTGTATTTTGGTAAAAAAAAAAACATTTTCCACTCCCAAAATCTCCTCCTCTAAACCTAAAAATGTTTGGTCAAAGATGTTTCGGTTAAAGTCTTCTAAATTTGTCTATTTCTCCTTGGGAAATTTCAGGGTCACGACCGAAGATTAATCAATATCAATGATACTATCATAAATTATTTTTATTTAAATGTTGATGAAAATATTAATGGAACTAATAAGATACTTTAAGAAAAAAAGAAACAAGATAAAGTAAAAAGGAAAAAAACGCCTCAATAACGAAAAACAAAAGAAAGACTAAATTGCGAAAATTGGATGCTCATCATACACTTCTAAATGGTCTATTAATACAAAAAAAAAAAAAGGTTGATTAATAAAATATATTAACGAATATCACCTTATATTTTGATCAATCATTTCCTTTTATTACAGATGGAGCTTTTATAAAACTTCAGACCATATGGTAAAATCATTATTCTAGATAGATATATGTGTTTTGTTTTTGGTCAAAGATAGTTGATGGATATACGGGTTGACCTGGGCAAAGGCTGTCCGCCGTGAACGACGGGACGTACGGGAGAGACTCCCGTAGCTTGGAAAGTAGGCAATCTCTATAAGAACGTTCGTTTCATCCTTAAGGCCGAAGTAGCTCAACTCAAGGAGCACGCCTGTTTCATCAAACATGGCTTCAGTTATACTAGGAATCCTTCTCGTACTCGTTCCACTTCCCCTTTCCGCCGAAGCTCAGATCCGCGGCAACTTGACCTTGGGCTCCTTGTTGACGGCGAACGACCAGAACTCTTCCTGGCTGTCGCCGTCGGGCGAGTTTGCCTTCGGGTTCCGGAGAATGGGAACAGGAGCTCATTTGTTGGCTATATGGTTTGAGAAGATAGAGGACAAGACCATCGTCTGGTGGGCGAATGGCGATAATCTAGCGCCCGAAGGTTCGAAAGTCCAGTTGACCGCCAACGGCGGGCTGGTGCTTACCGACCAGAGAGAGAGAGAGCTGTGGTCTTCTGGCCTGAACGGCAATGGCTTAGCGTATGCGGCCATGCTCGACACGGGGAACTTCATCCTAGCGAGCGCGAGCCACGTCAACTTGTGGGATTCGTTCAGCCGACCGACGGATACGATACTGCCAACGCAACAGTTAGATCTTGGGTCTAATGTTAAAGCTCGCTATTCCGAAATGAATTACTCTGCTGGGAGATTCCTCTTCACACTGCAGAACGACGGAAATCTCATGCTCTATGCCACTCCCCCGCCCGCTGGTAGTCTCGAGATGCATATTGGGCCACCAACACCATCACCGCTGGCCGTATGGGCTTCCGGTTGATATTCAATCAAAGTGGTCGAGGTCTACCTCACGGACAGGAATGGAACAATACTCAACACCATCACCGCAGAACTAGTTCCAACAAGCGGATATTACCAAAGAGCGATCCTTGAATACGACGGGGTATTTAGGCAATATATCCACCCTAAGACGGCAAATTCAAGTTCTGGCCGGCTTATTGGCTGGTCGAGGGTCTCGCCCCGAGTCCCACAAAATTTATGCACGAGCATCGCCCAACAGATTGGCAAAGTGGAGCTTGTGGCTTCAACAGCTACTGTACTCTTGGAGATGATCTGAGGCCTCGATGCCAATGCCCACCTGGATATACTCTGTTAGATTCAACAAACGACATGAACGGATGCATACAGGCCTTCGCACCACAGAATTGTAACGGAAGTAGGCGTGAAACAGACCAATTCGATTTGCTTGAAATGCCCAATACAAACTGGCCAGAGTCGATTACGGCGTAGCGCGGCACAAACCGAGGACTGGTGCGAGAGGGCTTGCTTGGCTGATTGTTTTTGTGCAGTCGCCATTTTCGGTGATGGAATTTGCTGGAAAAAGAAGATCCCTCTTTCAAATGGAAGGAAGGATTCATCGGAGGCTGGAACTAAAGCTCTGATCAAGGTCAGGATACATAACAGGACTTCAAAATCTCTTTAGCAAGGGCACGGATGACGAGTTCCAGTACTCTTCTATAATTATATTCTTTGTCACATGTTATTTCTTGAGTATACTTAGCTATGGCATTGTCGCTCCTGCTGGCCTTTTCGTTCCTGTAATAGTTACTGGTGCATCTTATGGGCGTTTGGTTGGAATGTTGATTGGTTCTCATTCCAATCTTAACCGTGGTCTCTTTGCTGTGCTGGGTGCTGCTTCTTTTCTTGGTGGATCTATGAGGATGACGGTTTCTCTATGTGTAATCCTTTTGGAACTGACGAACAATCTGCTGTTGCTACCCTTGATGATGGTGGTTCTTCTTATTTCAAAGACCGTAGCTGATGCTTTCAACGGCAACATCTATGACCTTATCATGAAAGCAAAGGGCTTTCCTTACCTTGAGACCCATGCCGAGCCATATATGAGACAATTAACAGTTGGTGATGTACTGAGTGGGCCCCTTCAGCTGTTTCATGGCATCGAGAAGGTCGCTAATGTGGTACATGTGTTGCGAACTACAAGGCACAACGGGTTTCCTGTAATTGATGAACCTCCACATTCAGAGTCCCCCTTTCTGTATGGTTTAATTCTCCGTGCTCATCTGATGGAGCTTGTAAAGAAGAAAGCTTTTTTGTCTGATCCAGTTCCAACGGATATTGATGCCTTTGAGCAGATTTCAGCAGAGGACTTCATGAAGAGGGGATCAGGTCAACACCTAAATTTTGGCAATTTGTTGCATAAAAAATAAAGGGATTAATTTTTAATCCCTAATATATATATATAGCTGCATTTGTTTTTAATTTTTGTGCATTTATTGGACCGAGGGTGGATAAGTTTGAATTAATGTTTCTGAGCTTTAGTTCGACTGGCCGGGCTAGGCCCACGAAAGGAACAAATTAACCCAAGTCCATTGTTTTTTTAATCAATTATCTTGTGAAAAATTAAGATTTGATGCGATATTATGATGATTTTTGGAAATTAAGAAAATCGTATTGTAATCTTATCTTTATCAATAGATGATGAAATCGGGGGAGAATATTCATGAGATAAGGATTTTTGTGATCAAGAGGTTATAAGCAATATTTGTGAGATGAAATATTAACAAAAAAGATCACGTTTTGTTTTGCCTATGAAAGGGGGTGTATGAAGTTCAAAAAAGGGGGGTTTTGGTTTTTGACTTTTGGAGGGTTTTGGAAATCAAAAAGAAAAAAACACAAAAGTAAAAAGCAGAAAGAAGAAAGGAGGGCAGAGGAGAAAGTACAAGGGGGCAGAGGGGACGACTGTTCATCGTCTCCCTCGCCACTCACCCCTCTTTCGCAATGTCCGTCCGCGAACATCGCCGCGCCGCTTGCAGCCCATCGCCGCAACCTGCCGGCCTTCGCCTAAGCACCAGCGACACCGCCCTCCACCAGCAGTCGCGAAGCCACCGAGTCACCAACGATCGCTCCTGTTTTGCCGTCGTTCCGCCATCGCTCACTGATTGGTCCCCATCCTCTGGCGTGACCGCACGCACCGCACGCCGATTCACTCAGCCCGATCGACGACGACTCCTCGTCAAAGCCGCCCGGCTGCCGAAATCGGACCCAAGCTAGGCCCGTTCAACCGATTCCGCCCTACTTCACCCTCCTGCGCTTCCAGATCCGCACCCATTGAACGCCGAGCCGACGCCCCTGCAGTGGCCCTGTTCGCGAAGCCACCGTTGATCTACCTCGGTCAGTCGATGCCGCGACCCGTCTGCTCCCGTCGCTCCGTCCAACGCCCGCGAAGCCTCCCCTGCTCGACACCAGAGCCCTGCTGCTCCCGATCCGCACCGATCCTTGCCACCGTGGTCCTCCTCAGCCCGCCGTTCACCGCCCCACAATCGGAGCCGAGTACTTGCGCCTACGACATCGACTCGGACCTCGCGGTGCTGCCCCAACGCCGCTTCCACCTCGCCTCCATCCTGTTCGTGGCCGCACCCAGACCCGTAACTGCTTTGCCTAGCAGCCTCGGCGCCGTCCAGCCCTCGTCGGAGTTTGAACCTGTGCCGGCCGACGACTTCCTCCCCCGGCATCACCCCGTCCCCGTTACTTACTCTTAGGTAGTTTATTATTATTATTATTATTATTTTACTTTTATTACTATTATTATTTTTTACTATTATTTATAGTTTAGTTTATTTTACTCTTTCTTTTTTGTTAGGTTATTTTTTTTTTGGTTATTTCATTTGGTAGCATTTTTTTTAGTCTAGGTATTTAAATTGTGATATTGGATTTTAATATTCATAAAATCTTATAGGCATTATCCATAAGGGGTTTTCCCTAAGATTATTGTAATTATTAATTTGACTCGTAAGATGTCGGATTTTTTTTAATTATTTTAAACTTTTGGGGGATGTTTTTTAGAGTAATCTTAATTTGACTTGAGATAATATATTATTTTTGATTATTTTAATTTTATTTGATTGAATGTCTTGATTTGTTTAATTACAATGTTTATTTGATAATTGCTTGTTTTGGAAAACCATAAAAAAATCAATATTTGATAATATCTATATATATATATTTGAATTAGGATTCAATTTGTTTTGGAATATTTATTGTTATCTTGCATATCTAGAATAGGGATTTTATTTCAAATTTAGAAAAAAATATAAAATAAAAAATGCATTCATTTAGGATGTTAGTTTTTGTTTAATTTAAGTTGCATGTTTAATTACATGGCAATTTTAAATTTCGAATTTTATAAAAAAATAAAAAATATCATGCATATGTCATGTAAAATTTGGGCATGCTCTGCACGTCATTGCATATTAGATAAAATTGCTTGTTTAATTTTAGGTCTAGATAGATCTTTAGATGAATTGCATGATTGGTCATTTTCTTTTAAATGCATGTTAAGAAAGCATTTAGAATAGATAGTATTTCACTTTAGTTTGATTTTCATTTTTAGTGATTTTAATTATGAATTTTCATTAACTAAAAAATAAAAAATCCTGTGCACGTCATATAGAATTAGATTCATGAAAAGCACGTCATATAGAATTAAGTTCATGAAATGCACATCATTTAGTGATTGTTGTTAAGTTCATTTAATTAGGAATTGCTCATCATTAGACTAGGTCATTTAATAAATGCCGTGTGACATATAGCTCGCATATTAAATTGCATGTTGCATGTCGTTTTAGTTGAGATAATTTTGTACGTCATTGCATTGCATTGCACGTCAATAGAATTAGGTCATTTTAGTTAATTTAGATTGCATATTTAATTATTGCATGTTCATTAAGAAATCACATTTTGCCATGCCATATTATTTCATATTAGATTGCATTGCATATGGACTATATTCTCGTTAAAAAAGTGAAAGCAAAATTGAGTGATTGTTTGTTAATTAGAAATCATATCTAGGATCGCTGATGTAAATTCTGATTTAACAATGTAGATGCTTTCGTTGCTTTGAGGTAGGTTTTGCATTATTTTATTCGCTTTCTTGGGTGTTAAATTGATGGTTTGTGCACTTACATAATCGTCTCACATGTTAGGAAAGTGAATTAAAATAAATCCAAGCTGCTTGCAAAAACATTTTTTGAAATTTAAAAAAAAAAAATGGTACCAAAATGGCACTAGGATAATATAGTGTAACCAAGTCCCCGTACACTTAGTCTCTGTACGTAGGAGTAAAATAATTCTCCCATTATTTTACTTATGTGTCTAATCGACCTACTGTAAACCGATTAGTGGTGACTCCTAGATAAAATCCATTTGCATGTTTAAAAAATTAGACTTAAGTCGCGAATTGGTATGGGTTTGAGAGAGTCCGAACTAAGCTTAAAGACTTAGTAGTTCATTAACCTAATTTTAGGTGATTCACCCGAAAATTAGGTCGCGACAGCTTGTTGACTCCACTGGGGACTTGTGTTAAAACACTTAGTGGACTTAGGCCGATTTTTCTTTTTCTTTTAAAAATGTTTTTGTTTGGCAGCGAGGACACCGGGTACGTCCCTAACATTTCTAAGGTGTTAAATGTTCTTGCAGATGGGAGGTATAAGAGGAGTAGTCTTTACTAACATTTGTCTTGCAGATTGGAGTGTGTGATGAATAATTTATTTTTCCCTAATTAGAAGTGTTGTTTGCATTTAAACTGTTGTGCATGCTTTATTGCTTTAGCACTACACTGTTGTACACACAACCTGTGGCCGGACTTGGGTTGCGATAGGATTTCTAGGATGGTGTTGAGAATGATACTTCCTCCAAAGCGAGACTGCTATGTAAAGATTGACCTCCTCTTCCCCGAAATTTCTTTCATGGTGTCAAATGTGTTTGTCCATATCCGTGAGACTGCGTGACTATTGGACATTCCATTCGACTAAGCCGGAGTTAAGGGGACCTGACACGTTAATGCGAGACTGCAACGGTCATATCACCCTCTTAGCTCCACTTTGTTAAGCCATTTAGATAGAAATCGAGTCTCACGTTTCATACGTGTGTCTATGTGATTGTCATCCAATTCTGGTGAAAATAAGTTGTCTAAATTCTTCGCAATTTACTTACTTTATTGTAATTTTTGTCGGTCCATGACAATAGGTTTCGTCATCAGTTTTGTTTTATATGCAATGGGGAAAACCAACATACAATTCATTTCCAATCTAAAAAAAGAGCTCAAGATGTGGTTCGACCAGTTAGATCAAGATGGCCAGAGATATGTGAAAGCCAGGATCCCCCGACTTCTCCCACTGTTAGAAATCAACATCCACTCTAGTGTGATACAAGCACTCCCTCACTTTTGGTGTCCACAAACTTCCACCTTCATATTTGGTAAGTTCGAGCTGACTCCAACGCTTGAAGAATATAGGGTTGCCATTGGAATGCCCCTAGAAAAGGAACTTGTTAGACCGCCTATCGGTATAGATTCTATTTCTGAATTATCACAGTTTTTAGAAATCGAAGCCGAAAGAGTAAGGAAGGTTGTCAAAGCCAATTGTTTTGCATGCCCATTTTCATTTTTGGAGGATTGTTTTGCAAATCAATCAATGATTTCAAAAGGTAGGATCTTCATGTTAGCATTTTTCGGGCTATCGTTTTTCCTTATCGAAGAAATGCCATTAATCCTTCAATTTCATGGGTGGTTAATTGTGGTTGCAATGGGTTAAATTATGTCAATATGGTTTTAGCCGAAACATTCTTGTCATTGAACCGTTTCAAGCAAAATGAAGAAAAGACCATGCGTGCCCTCCCTGAATTTTTGCAAATATGGTTTTTCTCGCATATAAAAGGTTTTGGGCACCTTATGAAACAATTTAAAATTGATGATTTAAGGCACCTCATACAAAAATTTGCGGTTCTGGAACTTTTTTCCCCAAATAAACAATACGCCCGTTGGGTTAATTTTTTGAAAAATTCTAATCTTAAGGCATTCCTATGGCATACTAAATGGCTTCATGTTGAGGAGGCTCATTTCTCTCACAAGTATGATGGACCAATTCCGTTGCTGGGCCTTTCTGGTGCTACCTCCTATTACCCATATAGAGTGACCCGTCAGTACAGAGCTCTTCAAGAAGTTCATCCGCCCCTCAAGACGAAATTGTTCCAAGTTCGTTTTGTTCGTACGGATTATGATTATTTCAACGAGGTTCAGATGATCATTGCTGCATGGAATGAATGCCATCTAGAGAAGATTTTGGTGCCCAAGAGACTAAAAGGCAAGGAGGAGATCTACCATGCGTCGGCATTCTACATCCAACAACACCGGATTCTTGCTGCCTTACACCCGGTGGTCCCTGATGTGACCGAGAAGCCTACTCAGCGAGCACAAATTGAGCATCTTAAGGGGAAAGTGAAAATGCTTAAAGCTGAAAATAAGAAGCTTCACAAGGCGTTGGGATCCCGAAAGCATATAAAATGAGATGTTTTTTGAATTTTTTATATTTAGGGATCTTGATTTCAATTTTCAATTCGATGCTTTCAAATTTTAGTTCAATGTTTAGGGACTTGAATTTCAATTCTTAGTTCATTGTTCGGAAGTTTGACTTTATATTTCAAATGAATTTTGAATAAAATCATGCGATTAGACCATTGTCATGCGCTATTTTCCTATTTTGTCATTAGTTCTTACATTACCTCTTTCTACCTTAGGTGACAACGAATCCACCACGATCGCCTATTATTACACGATCAAGGGCTAAAATGACTGAACAAAATTAAATGTGTGATCGTATGTCCGCTGTGGAGACTCAACTTCAACAAGTACTCGCTTCTATACAGCTTGTAACGGATCAACTCCAATTCCTCCAAGCGAATCCGATGGCTCCACCTGCTCTTCCTGAAATAGTTATCCCAAAACAAGCAAACAAGATTCAAACGATTGACGATGACATGCCCGAGCTAGAAGATGACTCGGTCCTTGTTGGAAAAGTCAAGCTTAACAGCGTTCCTAAGACAGATCGGGATAAGCGCGTTGCAAAGCTAGAAGAGAAAGTGAGACAGCTGCAGGAATCACAAAGCTCACTCCCGTTCGACCTCTCAGTCTATGAGAAGGTCAAAACGCCGAGCAAGTTCAAAATACCGGAGTTTGAGAAGTATGACGGTATATCTTGCCCAAAATCTCATCCACAAATGTACCACGTGTGCATGGCCCAACACGTAAAAAATGAGCCCCTCATGATCCAATCGTTCCATGCGAGTTTGACTGGACCCGCACTAAACTAGTACATGATGAAGAATGTGAACATCCTTGACACCTTGAATGAAGTGGCTGACGCGTTCCTCACACAGTACAAGTTCAACATGGACATCACACCTTCCCGAGAAGACTTGGGGCGAATAAAAAAGAAAAGGAGCGAGTCATTTAAAGAATATGCTGTAAGATGGAGAAACCTCGTAACTCAAATCGCTCCTGAGCCTATCAACAAGGAGTTGATGAAATTGTTCGTGAAGACCCTCCCTTCTGAGTTTCGTAACCGAATGGCCAGTACGTACGTCGAAAGCTTCAATTAGCTTATTCCTGTAGGAGAACAAATCGAAATGGGGATAAGGGAATGATAGTTTACTGAGCCATCTAGTAAAAGATTCATTGCCAAGAAGGAGAAGGAAGCGGCTGTGAATGTGAATGTGGCTTATAGCCAAGAAAATGTCAAACGTGCCCCAGCTATCCAAATGAATTTGAGACAGCCACAAACCGCTGGCCGTCAACCATTTGTCCAAGCAAATAATAGAAGGCAATTCTCTCCTCTCCACAGTCTCCATCTCAAGTGTTGACAATCCTCCGAAAGAAATGTTTGCTTACTAGTGAACCAAAGTGTCCTAACCATGAAAGCAATCGTAGTTACGACCCGACGAAGAAGTGTGACTACCATAGTAGTGAACTAGGACATTCAACTGATGAATGTTTCACCCTTAAGCACAAGATCCAAAACCTCTTAAATACGAAAGTCTTTTCGTTTCAAATTGCTCAACCGAACGTCCAGAAGAATCCGCTACTCGAGCATGAAGGTACGGTGAATGCTATCATAGAACCTGAAGTCGGTCGAATCAAGGACTTGAAGGTGCACGTGGCAGATGCCTACAATAGATTGGTGAGAGCTGGATATTATCCAAGTCAAGAAGATGTTCCCCTATCGCTGATGAAGGAAAGAATTACCCAAATGGTGGATGACGGCATCATCGTATATGCTAACCGTAACTGCGTAGTTTCCACTATTTCCCACATCATCATCAATTGGGAGGAGGAGCAAGCTACGCTCGATGCTAATAATGAAGAAGTTGATCCTTTGCTCTTGGTCATGCCTTCGCTAGAAGATGCATCTGATGAGGAGATTGTGATCGAGATACCTCAACCATATGAGTATGTCAACAACAAAGCGGTGCCTTGGTCCTATGACTTAGATGTTGATCTCGTTACAAGGTCTGGTCGGACTTATGCTCAAGCCAATGCTCAACCCGTAAAGCCCATTACCGACGAAGAAGCTAAGGAATTTCTGGCTGTAATTAAAGCAAGTGAGTATAATGTGGTCGATCAATTGTGAAAGATGCCCGCTCAGATCTCTTTGCTCGAGCTCCTCCAAACATCCTCTGTGCATCAAAAGTCACTAATGAAGGTGTTGAGTGAGATTCATGTGCCAGAGACTGTTGAGGCGGACAGGTTGGAAGAATTTGTGGGATTGGTCCTTCTCAAGGATTTGATTGCCTTTTCTGATGAGGAATTCCCTCTCGAAGGCCGGGGACATAACAAAGCACTATATATATCCGTTAAACACAAGTCTTCTCATGTGTCTCGAGTGCTCCTTGATAATGGGTCTGCTCTGAACATATGTCCATTAGCCACTCTGCATCGCCTCAAGGTAGACCCGTCGAGGATACATGCTGCGAAGACCTCGGTACGAGCTTTTGATGGCACAAAGAAGGAGGTGCTCGGAGAAATCCATCTTTATGTACAAATAGGGCCAGTCATCTTCAACATTCCCTTCTAAGTGTTGGACATCCCTACTGCATTCAATTTCCTACTGGGTCATCCTTGGATACACACTGTTGGAGGAGTGCCTTCAAGTCTACATCAAGCTATGAAATTTGTGATTGAAAGGAAGCTGGTCACCGTGTATGGTGAGGAAGACCATCGGATCTATCATGAGACGGCTATCCCCTATGTAGAGCCGGATTCTGAGCTCGAATCAAGTTACTACTCATTTGAGTTGGTATCCGCCATACATGCTTCTTGATGTTCATCACCGCCATTCCTAAAGTTTTAGATGTTGCCCTCATGGTAAGAAGAGTAATGGTCGAAAATGGTTTCGTTCCTGGCAATGGTCTTGGAAGGAATGGTCGAGGCATTCGAAGCCTCGTTGAAGCCCCTCAGAGGTCATGTTCTGCTGGTTTATGGTAATATGTAAAAGGTGGGGGAAGTTCAAGAGGACAAAGACAAGGAAGGCAGAACCAGCCACTTGATCAAGGGCAAGGGAGGCAAAACCCGTTACCCCCGAGCATTCATGAGACATTCCCCGGTCCTCCCATAATGATGCAAGATGAAGCAAATACCTTGGGGCAGCCTAGTGGCAAATTTGATTACTTGATGAAGTATTCGGCCCCTCCCAGCTACTGCGTTGATCCTCGTGAGATATTCCCGGATGGATGGGATAGCATGGATGATCCAACACCCCTGAATATCGAAAACCTTGATGATGAGCTGGAAGGAGTTATAAGTTTATTCGACAACCTCATCATAGGAGCCATTGAAGAAGGATCCCCTGAAGAGATGGGCTTTGGCCCACAAGAGTAACTTTTTTACCGCTTTCGCACATTCCCCTACACGAGAATTTTTATTGCTTTCTAGGAATTGTTTTCGATTTTGTCTTTTTCGTTTTCTTCTTAGGACCTGAATTGCATTTTTCATTCAATAAATTGTAATTGATTGATGAATTTCAATGAAATTACAACCTTTATTTTGAGAACATGATGAGGCACACCAAACCAATCTAGTGATGATATCCAGCCGATTAAAAAAAATAAAAATCCAAGGAGAATTCTGAGGCCTGGGCTTCATCATGCTTCCTCGTGTCAAAATGTTTTAAAAAATGGTTTTTATCAAAAAACTTCAAAAAAACAAAACAAAAACAACAAACAAAGAAAATTTAGGTTACCCTATTTGTCTTTCTGATTCATCTACTTCCTGTTCCAGGAATGATATTCTGACTTGCAAGGGCATGAGAATGGTCCAATCTAATACAGCAAGTGCTAATGATGATGATCTCGAAGATTCAATCAAAGACTCCAGTGAGGTTCAGCGTAGCTGGGAACAATATGAAAAGGCTAAGGCTCCCACATCCAAGTAGACCGTCACTATTAATTTAAGTGATACTGAAGAAGCCAAAGAGGTGAAAATTGGGGCAAGTCTCCCCAAAGATGAGGCTGAGCGCCTGATTCAGCTACTGAAGGAATATTAGGATATCTTTGCATGGACCTATGCTAACATGCCTGGTTTAAACCCGCCAATTGTGGAGCATTGCTTACCTACAAATTCGGACGTGCCACCTAAGAAGCAGAGGCTGCGGAGAACTAAGCCCGAACTCTTAAAGAAGATAGAGGAGGAAGTGATGAAGCTCTTGAAGGTGGGATTCATTGAAGTCTCACAATACCTAGAATGGGTAGCTAACTTATTGTACCGGTGATGAAGAAGGACGGTCGAGTTCGAGTTCGAGTTCGAGTTTGTGTCGATTATCGGGATCTGAACAAGGCTAACCCGGAGGATTATTTCCCGTTACCTCACATAGATATCCTTGTAGATAGTACTGCCGAATTTGAACTATTCTCATTTACGGATGATTTTTCCGGGTACAATCAAATAATGATGAAGGAGGAAGGCAAGGAGAAGACTGCATTTATCACCCCGTGGGGAATCTTTCATTATAAGGTTATGCCCTTCGGACTCAAAAATGCAGGGGCAACTTACTAGCGAATCATGATAGCATTGTTTCATAACATGATGCATCAAGAGATTGAGGTCTATGTTGATGATATGAATGCAAAGACCCAACCTGGAAAAAGCCACGTCGAGACCTTGAAGAAGCTGATTGATCGACTCCACGAGTTCAAGCTTTGGCTAAATCTCGCTAAGTGCGTGTTCGGAGCAACATCCGGTAAATTACTTGGATTCATTATGAGCAGTAAAGGGATTGAAATCGACCCAGCTAAAGTTAAGGCCATTTGTGAGCTACGACCTCCGTCAACAGTGAAAGAAGTCCGGAGCCTTTTGGGGAGGTTGAATTACATTGCTTGATTCATTTCCCAACTTTTTGAGACCGCCAAGCCATTCTTCAAACTCCTAAAGAAGAATGCATGTGTCAACTGGGATGATGAGTGTCAAGAAGCGTTCGACAAATTGAAGTATTACTTGATGAATCCACCGATGCTTGTTCCGCCATCGCCGGGGCATCATTTGATTCTCTACCTCACCATTCATAGTGAGTCACTGGGTGCAATGTTGGCTCAGGAAAGTCCTCTCGATAAAAAAGAACGAGCCATTTATTATCCGAGTAAAAAATTCACGGTATCAGAGTTGAAATATTCTGATGTGGAAAAGACTTGTGCCGCATTAGTTTGGGTATTGCATAGATTGCAACAATACACGCTGCATCACCAGACGTTTCTCGTGACTGAGAACAATCCTATCAAGTACTTACTTGATCAGCCTGCTTTGGTGGGTAAGTTGGCTAAATGGCAAATTTTGATCTCAAAATTTGATGTGCAATTCATGCCACAAAAGTCGGTTAAGGGTCGAGTAATTGCTGATCTATTGGCCAAGAATTCAGGGGTCTCAAATAATGATAATAATTTCCTAGATGATCGTGTCTTGAACGTAAATGAAGATTCATGGACAATCTTCTTTGATGGAGCCGTGAACTTGTCTGGTTTTGGTACTGGAGCAGTTCTAATATCCCAGATGGACAACACCATCTGGTAGCTGCAAATTGATATTCCCATGCACTAACAATGTGGCCGAGTATGAAGCTTGCATCCTCGGGCTTCAGGCCGCAATTGAGATGGGTGTGGCTAAGTTAAAAGTGTTCGGAGATTCAACGCTGATCACACTACAGACCGTAGGTGAATGGAAGACTAAGGATGCCAAATTGCTCCCATACCACAAGTATTTAGAAGGTCTGATGAAAAAGTTCGAGGAAGTTTCGTTTGAATACTTGCCTAGGTCTCATAATCAATTTGCAGATGCACTTGTGACATTGTCTTCTATGTTGAAAGTCACTGATGGGTTAGAGGTCGAGCCACTGAAAATAGAGGTTTTACCGAAGCCAGCTTATTGTATGATTGTGACTGAAGAACCTGATGAAAAACCATGGTATTACGATATCATGAATTACATTAAAAAGCAGGAATTCCCCGAAGGAAGCACTCAGGCTGATAGGAAGTACATCATGAAGATGGCTTCGAATTTTTTCGTCAGTGGTGAGAATTTGTACAAGAGATCTTTCGATTCAGTCTTTTTGTGGTGTATAGATGCAGTCAAGGCCACTCAAATCATGCAAGAAGTGTACAAAGGGGTATGTGGCCCTTATATGAATGGACACATGTTAGCCAGGAAGATCATGAGATTAGGCTACTATTGGCTCACACTGGAAAATGACTGCATCCAGCATGTTCGGAGTTGTCACCGCTGCCAGATTCATGGGAATAAGATAAATGTTCCTAAGTTGCACCAGTTTTCCGAGTCGTGGCCTTTCTCGATGTGGGGTATTGATGTGATTGGCTCGATCAATCCCAAGGCTTCAAATGGGCATCGATTCATCTTGGTGGCGATAGACTATTTCTCCAAATGGATCGAAGCTACATCCTTTGCAAATGTCACCGCCCGCAATGTTGTGAAATTCGTTAAACGTGACATAATTGCTCGTTATGGCGTCCCTGAAGCAATCATCACTGATAATGGGACAAATTTGAACAACAAACTTGTTGATGGGTTGTTTAGCGAGTTCAAGATCAAGCATATGAATTTGTCCCCTTACCGCCCTCAAATGAACTGGGCTGTTGAAACGGTCAATAAAAACATTAAGAAGATCTTGGCTAAGAAAGCCGAGAATTATCGAGATTGGCATGACAGGTTACCCTTCGCATTGATGGTGTACCGAACATCGATCCGCACTCCTACTGGGGCAACCCCTTTCGCTCTGGTGTATGGCATGGAGGCGATTCTACCTGTCGAAGTGGAGGTTCCTTCTCTGAGAGTTTTATCTCAAGTGGATTTGTCGGAGGCAGAATGGTCGCAGCAAAGATTTGAACAGTCGAACTTGATTGACGAAAAGATCGAAGGCTCTCTCGCTATGGCCAAACATATTAGCAGAGAGTAGCCAGATCTTTCAACCGGAAGGTGCGCCCGAGACATTTTGAGGTAGATGATCTTGTTCTAAGGAAGCTGTTACCAATATTTCTAGATCTTAGAGGCAAGTTCGCTCCAAATTACAACAGCCCTTATGTGGTGAAGAAAGTGCTTCCTGGAGGTGCCTTGATCCTGGCAGAAATGGATGGTCATGAGTTTTCCAATCCAGTTAATTCCGATGATGTCAAGAAGTATTACCCGTGATAGAATTTGACATGTCATGTTTTGAATTGCAAGCATTTCTATGTTGAGTAAATTGCTTCAATGAGTTGAATTATTTGAATTTGTTGCAAAACTTGCATTTTTCTTCCTTGATGAATTGCGTGAGATATATTGAATATGTCAAATGGGATACTTTGGAATGATGAAAGGCAAGCCTTATTCCATACACTATCCCATACACTAATCCTCAGTGAGTTGTATAAAAAATTTCCATGCCCGCAAGGAAAAAGGTGATCTCGCAAAGGGTACTCTAACCAATGTGATGAGAGGCAGTTATTTCCTCTACCCAAAACACTACAAGTACACCAATTGTTTAGCCCTTTGAGCCCATACACGTGAAGAGTTTTTAAATTAATCCCTGTCAAGGATCATCCCACATTGGGACAAAATTTGAGATGAATGATAGGAATTTTTTTATTCACACTTGCATCAATCTTCGAGTATTGCTTTCGCATCGTAACTCATATGATAATTCAAAGTGCCCTAAGATGATAAAGAGCAATTATTTCTCTATCCTATACACTTTTATCCGTTGCATAACCCACTCGAGCTTATAAATTCATTTCATATTAAACCCAGTTGGTGATTATCCCCCATATTAGGGCAAGACAAAAACATTCAAGTAACATGAACTAGAATGCTGACAAAATGGTGACTCTGTTTAAGAGAAATAAGTAAAAAAATGGGGCATGAAAAAGCAGTGTGCCTAGTAAAAGTAAGGCCAATATCCATAAAAGAAAAAAAAATCAAACTCTTGATATAATGAGTCATATCCCCAACAAGGCGATACTAAAACTCAAATGCTGTTGCAATCGATGGAGATTTGACGAGAAAAAATCTTTGATAGTAGAGAGGAAAGTGGTGGAAATGTCAAGATGATCACCAACTTTAATCCCCTAAACACCTTTTTGAGCCTAATGATCCATTCGTTTCTCAACCCATGAACCAAGCCTACGTTATGTCCCTTGCAAAGTCTCTTCAAATTAGGGTACTTGAATTAACGTAAGAGTTCATATGCTTGAAAGCATCGCTTGAAGAAGTGCGAGTAAGATAATTTCTACCTCATTTCGTGTGTTTCTTGACTTGTAAATCCCAAGACAATTACGAAATATCATTTTTAAGACTCAAAGAGTCCCTTTTGTTAAGCCATTGACCAAGTTCTCATTACAGTCCCTGTTAAAGACCTCTCAAATTGGTAAAGTCGTACCACTTGAGAGATTGCCCAGACTCTTGTTTGGCATGATGATAGTGAGATAAAGTGATTGTTAAAATCCTGTATCAAATGTTAGGATAAAACAGCCTATTTTAATGAGGATGAGTGAAAAGTCCTTTTAGACTAAATGATCCCTCATTTGACACATCCATGACACTCATGCGTTTAAATTGGAATCTTCTTTTGAAATCATTCTTGTTGAAGTTAGGTGATGTGAGATTGACAGAAATCATCATGAACCTCCATTGAATTAATGCATGCTTGCAATTACAAATGCATGTTGCCTATTTTATGATCATGTTTTGCAGCAGTCATGTCCCCAAGGAACAGAGATATCACCAGATAAGTATATATGTATACATACCTTAAATACTTGTTGTTGCATAGGTATTCCCCTTTTGCATACATTAACACTCAATTGAGTTGTCTTCAAAGATTTTTCTCTAGATTCAGTCTGATTCAGGCGACCGTAGAATGGTACGGGTCATAGACAATACCTATTTCCCTATTTAGGCGACCATAGAAAGGTACGGGTCCTAGGCAATATTTATTTCCTTATTTAGGCGACCATAGAGTGGTACGGGTCTTGGAAGGTAAATCCCCGTTTAGGCAACCGTAGAATGGTATGAGTCCTAGACACAACCAAACACTGCCATACTGGGCAACCGTAGAATGGTACGAGTCTTGAGAAAGCAGTTTCTTTACAAAGCCATGTTACTATTCTAGGCGACCGTAGAATGGTACGGGTCCTGGATATGTGACACCAATCTATCTTGAGTTACTCTACCCTCCTTGAAGGTCAGTTATTCCGGTTAAGTTCATTTATTATTTGCATTTTCATGTATCATATAAATTGCATTCAAAAATGGAATTCATTATCCAACAAAAAATCATTCAATACATGTGCATGGTCAAAATTTAGGTATTAATTTATCTTTGAAGGTAACCTCTTCGAGCTCACATTCAAAGAGGGGCAGCTGTTGACACCTAAATTTTGGCATTTTATTACATAAAAAATAAAGGGATTAATTTTTAATCACTAATATATATATATATATTGCATAGCATATTAATCTAGCTGCATTTGTTTTTAATTTTTGTGCATTTATTGGACCGAGGGCGGATAAGTTCGAATTAATGTTTCTGAGCTTTAGTTGGGCAGGCCGGGCTAGGCCCACAAAAGGAACAAATTAACCCAAGCCCGTTGTTTATTTTTAATCAATTATCTTGTGAAAAATTAAGATTTGATGCGATATTATGATGATTTTTTGAAATTAAGAAAATCGCATTGTAATCTTATCTTTATCAATAGATGATGAAATCGAGGGAGAATATTCATGAGATAAGGATTTTTGTGATCAGGAGGTTATAAGCAATATTCGTGAGATGAAATATTAACAAAAAATATCACATTTTGTTTTGCCTATGAAAAGGGGTGTACGAAGTTCAAAAAAGGGGGGTTTGGTTTTTGGCTTTTGGAGGGTTTTGGAAATCAAAAAGAAAAGAACACAAAAGCAAAAAGCAAAAAGCAGAAAGAAGAAAGGAGGGCAGAGGAGAAAGTACAAGGGGGCAGAGGAGACGACTGTTCATCGTCTCCCTCGCCACTCACCCCTCTTTTGCAATGTCCGTCCGTGAACATCGCCACGCCGCCTGCAGCCCGTCGCCGCAACCCGCCGGCCTTCGCCCGAGCACCAGCGGCACCGCCCTCCATCAGTAGCCGCGAAACCCACCGAGCCACCAACGACCGCTCCTGTTTTCCCGCCGTTCTGTCACCGCTCATTGATTGGTCCTCGTCCTCTGGCGTGACCGCGTGCACCGCATGCCGATTCGCTCAGCTCGATCAACGGCGGCTCCTCGTCACAACCGCCCTGCTGCCGAAATCGGACCCAAGCTAGGCTCGTTCAACTGATTTCGCCCGACTTCACCCTCCTGCTCTTCCAGATCCGCACCCACTGGACGCCGAGCCGACGCCCCTGCAGTGCCCCTATTCACAAAGCCACCGTTGATCCGCCTTGGTCAGTCGATGCCGCGACCCGTCTACCCCGTCGCTTCGTCCGACGCACGCAAAGCCTCCCCTGCTCGACACCGGAGCCTTGCTGCTTCTGATTCGTACCGATCCCTGCCGCCGTGGTCCTCCTCCGCCTGCCATTCGCTGCCCCACAATTGGAGCCGAGTACCTATGCCCGCGACATCGACCCAGACCTCACGGTGCTGCCCCGACGCCGCTTCTGCCTCACCTCCGTCCTGTTCGTGACCGCACCCAAACCCGTAACCACTCCGCCTAGCAACCCCAGCGCCGTCCAGCCCCTTTGCTGGAGTTCAAAACCTACGCCAGCCGACGACTTCCTCCCCAGGCGTCACCTTGTCCCCATTACTTACTCTTAGGTAGTTTATTATTATTTATTATTATTATTTTACTTTTACTTTTTACTTTCTTTATAGTTTAGTTTATTTTACTCTTTCTATTTGTTAGGTTATTTTTTTTTGGTTATTTCATTTGATAGCATTTTTTTTAGTCTAGGTATTTAAATTGTGATATTGGATGTTAATATTCATAAAATCTTATAGGCATTATCCATAGCGGTTTTCCCTAAGATTATTGTAATTATTAATTTGACCCATAACATGTCGAGTCAATTTTTTTAATTATATTAATTTTTGGGGTTTTGTTGATAGTATCTTAATTGTTGAATCAATATAATTTTTAATTTGATCTGTAAGACTTCGGATCAGATTTTTAATTATTTTTTAACTTCTTGTCGTGATGTTCAGGGTTAGAGTAATCGTTAATTTGACCTGTGAGATAACATATTATTTTTTCGATTATTTTAATCCTTTATTTGATTGAATGTCTTGATTTGCTTAATTACAATGTTTATTTGATAATTGTTTGTTTTGGAAAACTACTAATATATATATATTTATATTATATATATATATATATATATATTTGAATTAGGATTCAGTTTGTTTTGGAATATCTTGTTATCTTGCATATCTAGAATAGGGATTTTATTTCGAATTTAGAAAAAATAAAAAATAAAAAATGCATTCATTTAGGATGTTAGTTTTTGTTTAATTTAAGTTGCATGGTTAACTACGTGGCAATTTTAAATTTCGAATTTTATAAAAAAAAAAAAAAAAAAATAAAAATAAAAAATAAAAATAATAAAAAAATATATATATATATATATCATGCATATGTCATGTAGAATTAGGGCATGCTCTGCATATTAGATAAAATTGCATGTTTAATTTTAGGTCTAGATAGATCTGTAGATGAATTGCATGATTGGTCTTTTTTCTTTTAAATGCATGTTAATAAAGCATTTAGAATAGATAGTATTTCACTTTAGTTTGATTTTAATTTTTCGTGATTTCAATTATGAATTTTCATTAAATAAAAAATAAAAATCCTATGCACGTCATATAGAATTAGATTCATGAAAAACATGTCATATAGAATTAAGTTCATGAAATGCATGTCATTTAGTGATTGTTGTTAGGTTCATTTAATTAGGAATTGCTCATCATTAGACTATGTCATTTAATAAATGTCGCGTGACATATAGCTCGCATATTAAATTGCATGTTGCATGTCCTTTTAGTTGAGATAATTTTGTACGTCATTGCATTGCATTGCACGTCATTAGAATTAGGTCATTTTAGTTAATTTAGATTGCATGTTCATTAAGAAATCACATTTTGCCATGCCATATTATTTCATATTAGATTAGAAGCATTGCATTGCATTGCATATGGACTATATTCTCGTTAAAAAAGTAAAAGAAAAAATTGAGTGATTGTTTGTTAATTAGAAATTATATTTAGGATTGCTGATGTGAATTCTGATTTAACAATGTAGATACTTTCTTTGCTTTGAGGTAGGTTTTTCATCTTTTATTCTCTTTCTTGGATGTTAAATTGATGGTTTGTGCACTTGCATGATCGCCTCACACGTTAGGAAAGTAATTAAAATAAATCCAAGTTACCTGCAAAAATATTTTTTGAAAATTAAAAGAAAAGAAAAGAAATGATACCGAAAGGGCACTAGGATAATCTAGTGTAACCAAGTCCCCGTACACTTAGTATCTGGTTCGTAGGAGTAAAATAATTCTCCAATTATTTTACTTAGGTGTCTAATCGACTTACCGAAAACCGATTAGTGGTGACTCCTAGATAAAATCCATTTGCATATTTAAAAAATTAGACTTGAGTTGTGAATTGGTATGGGCTTGAGAGAGTCCGAACTAAGCTTAAAGACTTAGTAGTCCATTAACCTAGTTTTAGGTGATTCACCCGAAAATTAGGTGGTGACATTCATTATAACATGATAGAAGATATAGACTTGACTGAAGAAGAGATGGAGATGTTCTTGGATTTACATCCTTTTACTAGTGCTTCACCTTACACGGTTGTGGAGACAATGTCACTTGCGAAGGCTCTTATACTTTTCCGGGAAGTTGGCTTGAGACATCTACTGGTGATACCTAAAATCTCTGCCGTGAGCTCTCATTTTCACTTATTTAACTCTATGAAAAGCTATTCTATTGCTCTTTTTGTCTTTCGGCATCGAAATACTCTACTGTAATTTAAATAGAGTACTACATAATCGTTCGGTGATCTTGCTCATAGCTCTAGTCCTATGTCTACTTGCAAAATGGACTTTTTCTTTTTGGTTGGAGCAATTGACGATATATATAGGAACACTCCCCCTTTTGTGAACTGATCATTTATACTAAATGGAAACCAAATTGCTTTTAGATGTGGTAAGCTATGTAGCACCGACACGGACACTCGACACGCGACACGACACGACACAACACGCCGACACGTCATTTCTTAAAAATAGAGAATTTTGACACGTTCTGACACGTTATATATTAAATGTATTTCTATATAATAATAATAATAATAATAATAATAATAATAATAATAATAATAATAATAATAATAATAATAATAATAATAATAATAATAGCCTAGAATTAATTTACAAAAAAAGATTAAATGATATCATTCATTATTTTAATTTGTTACAATAATACACAAAATTTAGAGGAAAAAGACATTGTTTAAAGAAAAATGCTGAAATGATATTTTTAAATTTATTTATTTATCATATATAGCATTTTTTTATTACTTCTTTCATAGTAAAAGACTTTAAAAAAAAAAAAAAACAATTCTAAAAAAACAACCCCTTGCATGTATAGTTATAGCAATTTTATTACTTCTTTTATTACTTCTTTTGTGTATATTTATATTTTGACCCCTCGAGTATTAGAAATTTTTAAAATTGACGCCGTGCGTGTCAAAATTGTGTGTCAGAATTCTGGACTCACATGTCGGAGCGTGTTGGAGAGAGTTAACTACGTGTCGGATTTTTCGACACTCGTTGACCGCATGTCGGAGCGTGTCGCGATGTGTCCAAGCGTGTCGGAGTGTCGGACATGACACGAAGGCTTCTGGAGAGTGTCCGTGCTACATAGGTGGTAAGTATTGCATGATGTTGTGAACTCCACGAACATGATATCTTTATGTCACCGTGACATCCATTTAGCCCAACATATCGGTTTCAAAATTCGGAATTCCTGGATGCAAACTTTTGGAGAGCGTCTGCTAAATCAATTTCGTTCATTATTGTTGCAATCATTCCTCTCCAAGTTGCACAAGACTGCACAATGCCGCTGCCTGAAGCATTGATCGGTCCAATGCTCAATGCAAATTTCCACGTACTTTCGAGCATATTCAATTTCCGCAGAGCAACTTGTAGTCGGTTTGAATTTATGGGGATTGAATTGACTGCTGTCCCTGCCTTCTTCTTCCATCACTTTCATCTAAAAAAATCATCACTTCCATCTCAAAAAATCTCCAAATTGAATTGACTGCTAGCCCTGCCTTCTTCTTCCATCACTTTCATCTCAAAATATCTCCACCTAACATGTACGACGAAGTTTGGTGTTTTCCAAGTGCGTTCCTTGAAAATGTATCTGGTCCTATCAAGCTTATGGAGCGGGGACGCCTTATTCTAAGTTTGACAAGTTCTCTTTCACCATTGATTTCTATATTAAAAAAAAGGGAAAAATAAAGAAAATGAAGAAAGATAAATTCACGGAGATATTATTATCAGAAAAATTAAATCGATGATATTAATATAAGAAGTTTTGAAGAAAATTTGATGAATCTATCAATAGAACTATTAAAATACTTTAAGAAAAAAGAAACAAAATCAAGTAAAAAATCAATACTCATTATAAAATGGTTTATTAATTGCTGTTAAAGAAATGGTTTATTAGTACAAATAAAGATTAACTAATAAAATATATGTACAAATATCACCTCTATTTTAATTAATCCTTTCCTTTTACTACAGGTGGAGCTTTTATAAAACTTCAGACCATATGGTAAAATCATTATTCTAGATTGATATATGTGTTTTGTTTTTGGTCAAAGATAGTTGATAGATATACGTGTTGACATGGGCGAAGGCTGTCCACAACTTTGGTTCAAACTTGCTGTGGAGAAAAGGAGGTGCAATCGCATCTACGCGGAGGAGGAATGGTCGCCTCTCTCCTGCCATGAACGACGGGACGTACGGGAGAGACTCTGGTAGCTTGAAAAGTAGGGAATCTCTACAAGAACGCTGGTTTCATCCTTAAGGCCGAAGTAGCTCAACTCAAGGAGCACGCCAGTTTCATCAAACATGGCTTCTGTTATACTAGGAATCCTTCGAGCGCGTCGTCGTTGCTGCTCGGGAATTGCAGAGGCGGAGGGGGAAAGGAGGAAGGAAGAAGAAGAAAGGAAAGGGGCTGGGCCAAAGAAAAGTAAAACGGGCCTCAGGCCCGTGCGGGGAAGAACAAGAAGGAGGGGCTGGGCTTTCACGCCCAACTCCATAAGAACCCCCCCTTTTTTTTTCCTTTTTTTTAATAAATTATCCGAAAAGAAGTGAAAAAACGAAAGAAATAAAGCTTAATGGATTTAAAAAAAAATTAAAACCTAATTGATGCGAAAATCATTTTTGTTAGGGCCGAATTTATCCCTAATTTTCTTATGCAATTTAATCCTAAATACTTAGTTAAAATTTAGGTATCAACAGTTGAGAACAAGTAGTCACCTGGCCTTCAACGATAGGATGTACGGGATAGGCTTGGACAAAATAGAAATTTCTGTTAGCGTACGCCGGTTTCAATTTAAAGGCCGATGTAGCTCCGCTCAAGGAGTGCGCATACTTCATCTGACATGGCTTCTGTAGTATTAGGAATTGTCCTAGTACTTGTTCTGCTTCTGCTTTTCGCCAAAGCTCAGACTGCCGGCAATGTTATTGTTCCCTCGGGCTCCTCGTTGACGGTGAAGGACAGGAACACTTCCTGGCGTCCATGCTTGGTCGGGCCACGACTCAATTCATTCTCCGTAGGATTTTGATGATGCTACTAAAAAATAAAAATAATCCCGAGGTGGATATTTTTAAATCACCGTGCTAATGATGTGTGTATTGAAATGAAAAAATGAGGTGAGGAAAACGATGTCAAAAGCTTCAATGTTCTCCTCAAGTCAAATCTCCCATGATGTATCAAAAAGCACAATCTTCTTGAGTGCAATAGATGTAGTGAGAGGCATTGGTCACGGGCCGTGAGAATGACAAGCCAAGAGGGTTCTTGAGGACGGGCGTGACACATCCGAACCTCGACCAATATCCCGAGACTTAGAGTATTCTCGAGTCTTCTAGAATACTCCTGGGGAAGGGCGATACTGTATTTGTACGCATACGTTATAAATGCGAGTAGCTGGTAGTTGAGAGTAAATATGGGTAGTTGGGGAGGTGCATCTCCACCGTTAGATCTAAGGGAGATCTACGGATACGGTTTGCCTTATACTTGTATATAAAGGGGTCTCCTCCCTTCATTGTAAGACATTCACAAAGCAATACAAAATCCGAGCTTCTCTCTCTAAGAGTTTCTCTCTCTATATACGAGTCTTGTGAGTCGAGTGTGAAAGGCTGCTTAGGGGTGAAACCTTAAGGCCGCACGGTGAATCGAGAGTTGATTGAGAGTTGATCGATCGGCCCGTGACAAGTGGTATCAGAGCTGATTTGCGATCCAAGAGCAAGTGCAATGGCTGATCCACGATCTGACGAGGCGATTACCATGGGTGGTGATGGTGCTGATCGTGGGCGGAACGCCGAGAAGGTTAGTGCCAAGGGGAAGAAGTCCCGGGGTGGTTCGAGGGATCCGACGGGGGATCTTGCACAATGGATGGCGAAACTAGAGTTGTTCGTCACCGATGTGCAAGGATCGGTCGATGACCTGACCCAGACCGTGGACGAAGTTGACGCCGGAAGGGAGGAGCTGTTTGCGGATGTGCAAGAGCTCAAGACCGGCATGGGAGAACTCCGCCACGAGTTGCTGGGGACCTTACAGGAGGAACTCGCGCAACGGTACGAACCCTTGGAGGCCACAATGGCGGCCATGCGCGCGGAGATTGCGGAGCTTACGGGTAAGCTCGCTGAAGCACAAGCTGCACGCGTGAACGGAGTGATCACGGTGCAAGGTCCATGGGTGGACACGCCGAAGCCAAAGGAATTCCGGGGCTCACGGATGGCCAAGGATGTGGACAACTTTCTATGGTACATGGAGCGGTACTTCCAGGCCATGGGAATCAACGACGACCAAACATGGGTAAACACTACATCGATGTATTTAGCTGATAGTGCATTTTTGTGGTGGCGTCGTCGGTCGGACGATAGGTGCGGGAATCCTATCGCGACCTGGGTTGGTTTTGTCGAAGAGTTTCGACGAAACTACTTTCCTGCTTATGCGGAAGAGGAAGCTCGTGACGAGTTGAAGCGTCTCGAGTAGAAGGGTAGTGTGCGCGACTACATCAAGCAGTTTTCGGAGTTGCTACTCCAAATCCCCTCGATGAATGAAGTTGAAGCATTTCACCAGTTCATGGGTGGTCTCAAACCATGGACGAAGCAGGAGTTGAAGCGGTACAACGTGGGAGATCTTACTACGGCCATGACCGTAGTCGAGTCACTCGTGGAGTACAAGGCGTCGCCTTCCACATCCCGACAGGACGCTCGTCCTAAGGACAAAGCCACTGGTGGGGGAGATCGGGGGAGATACAACCGCCCGACCGGAGGAAGACCACCACCAGCTGGTCCTCATCCTCATCGGGCTCATGCGGGGCCAAATGGAGGAGGACAAAGGAAGGTACGCTCGTACAGTTGCTTCTTTTGCGACGGCCCACACATGGCGCGGGATTGCCCGAACAAGGCCAAGTTGGCTGCTCTTTGCAAAGAAGAGGAGCCAAGGGAGGAAGCACAATTGGGATCGCTGCGACTCCTTGGTACAATCAAGGCCAAGAAGGCGAAGGAGCCTAAAGGCTTGATGTTCGCGGACGTGAAGATCGGAGTGACCACGGTGAGTGCACTTGTGGACACGGGAGCATCCGACATCTTCATCTCGGAGGAAGCCGCGAAGAAACTTAACCTGCGGGTTGAGAAGGGAGCCGGTTGGCTCAAGACGGTAAACTCGAAGGAAGTCCCTGCGATTGGAGTGGCGAGGGACGTGGAACTACAGCTCGGGTCATGGAGAGGCAAAGAAACTCTAGAGGTAATTCCACTTGACGACTACGATATTGTCATTGGAATCAAATTCCTAGATAGAATCCATGCAGGTTGTAATTCCTTTTGCCGAGTGTATATGCGTATTGGACAAGAACTGTCAATGCGTGATTCCGGTCCATCGTGAGTCGCATCATGATCGAAGAATGATCTCGGCCATGCGACTCACCAAAGGAGCAAGGAAGGGTGAAGTGACCTTCCTGGCGACCTTGAAGATCGAGGACGACAAGGGTGAAGGGAAAGAAGTCCCGACGGAAGCAACCCAAGTCCTCGACTCATTCAAGGATGTTATGCCTTCGGAGCTGCCGAAGAAGCTACCACCCAAGAGGGAGGTGGATCACCGGATCGAGCTAGTGCCTGATGCTCGACCGCCTGCAATGGTGCCTTATCATATGGCGCCACCTGAATTGGAAGAGTTGAGGAGACAACTCAAGGAGCTGCTCGACGCGGGTTACATACGGCCGTCAAAGGCCCCGTTCGGTGCGCCGGTCCTATTTCAGAAGAAGCACGATGGGTCACTCCGGATGTGCATCGACTACCGGCGCCGAACAAGCCGGGCAGAAGAACAAGTACCCGATCCCGCTCATCGCGGATCTCTTCGATCAACTTGGTGGAGCTCAGTGGTTTACCAAGCTGGATCTCCGATCGGGCTACTATCAAGTTCGGGTCGCCGAAGGGGATGAGCCAAAGACAGCCTGCGTAACGCGGTATGGATCCTATGAGTTCCTGGTAATGCCGTTCGGCTTAACCAACGCTCCGGCTACGTTCTGCACGATGATGAACAAGGTACTCCACCCTTTCCTAGATAGGTTTGTAGTGGTTTACCTAGATGACATTGTCATATAGTCGTACGTTGGGAGAGCATGTAGAACACATAAGACAGGTCTTCCAAGTTCTGCGCGAGAACGAACTATACGTTAAGCGCGAGAAGTGTGCCTTCGCCCAAGAAGAAGTTCCGTTCTTGGGGCACATCGTCGGAGGAGGACGAGTGCGGATGGATAAGGCGAAGATTCAATCCATCGTCGAATGGGAGCCACCGATGAAGGTGCCGGCGTTGAGGTCATTCCTGGGCCTCACCCACTATTATCGGCGGTTCATCCTGAGCTACTCGAGTATCACCGTGTCACTCACAGACCTGCTGAAGAAAGAGAAGGCGTGGGAGTGGACGGATCGGTGCCAAAGAGCCTTCGACCGATTGAAGCGAGTCATGACCGAGGAACCGGTGTTGGCGTTGCTCGACCACACCAAACCTTACGAGGTAGAGACCGATGCATCGGATTATGCGATCGGTGGTGTTCTCATGCAGGATGGACATCCGGTGGCGTTCGAGTCCCGAAAGCTGAACGACACGGAGCGTCGTTACACCGTCCAAGAGAAGGAGATGACCGCGGTGGTGCACTGCCTTCGGACGTGGAGACGTTACATCTTGGGATCGAAGTTCATCGTGAAGACGGACAACGTGGCCACGAGCTACTTTCAGACCCAAAAGAAGTTGAGTCCGAAGCAAGCTCGATGGCAGGACTTCCTAGCGGAGTTTGACTACGCATTGGAGTACATGCCGGGGAAGGCCAACTCTGTGGCAGATGCATTGAGCCGAAAGACGGAGCTGATGAGCCACACGATGAGTCGGCCGAGTTGTCCTTGGGTCAACCGCATCAAAGAGGGGTTGACACACGACCCAAGAGCTCAAGCTCTCATCGGATATGCCAAGGAAGGTAAGACTCGACGGTTTTGGTGTGAGGACGAGCTCCTCTACACCAAGGGAAGGCGGCTGTACGTGCCTTTCTATGGGAAGCTGAGGAAGGAGATCTTGCGCGAGTGCCACGACTCGAAGTGGGCGGGTCATCCAGGGATCCACCGCACGTTGGCCCTCGTTGAAGATCGGTATTATTGGCCTCAAATGCACGACGACGTAGAAGCATATGTGAAGACTTGTCTGGTATGCCAACAAGACAAGCTGGAGCAACGATCGTCGCCAGGTTTGTTGGAGCCACTTCCCATCCCAACTCGTCCATTGGAAAGCATTTCCATGGACTTCATCGTCAACCTACCGAAGTCTGAAGGGTGTCAGACTCTAATGGTGGTGGTTGATCGGTTCTCCAAATACGCAACCTTTGTGCCTGCAACAAAGGATTGCCCGGCCAAGGAAGCGGCCAAGCTGTTCATGAAGCACGTGGTGAAGTATTGGGGAGTACCACAAACGATTGTGAGTGATCGGGACCCCCGCTTCACCGGACGTTTCTGGTCCGAGTTGTTCAAGCTGCTGGGGTCGGAGCTGAACATGTCAACAAGTCTGCATCCCCAAACCGACGGTCAGACGGAGCGGGTCAATGCTCTCTTGGAGATCTACCTCCGGCACTACGTGAGCACAACGCAAGTGAATTGGGCGAAGTTGATCGACGTAGCCCAGTTCTCCTACAACCTGCAGCGGAGCGAGTCGACTGGCCAGAGTCCGTTCGAGGTTGCAATTGGGCAACAACCGAACACCCCGAGCACGATTGCTTCGGGTTACCGGGGGAGTAGTCCGCCCGCGTACAAGTTCGCCAAGAACATGCAAGAGGAGACGGACTTGGCACGGGCGTGTCTACATAAGGCCTCCAAGCGAATGAAGAAATGGGCGGATAAGAAGCGACGGCACGTGGAGTTCCAAGTGGGAGACCAAGTGTTGGCCAAGCTGCACATAGTTCTTCGATACAAGGACGTGCACAAAGGGTTGATCCGTCGCTACGAAGGACCATTTCAAGTGCTACAACGGGTTGGAAAGGTCGCATACAAGCTGGAACTACCACCAAAGCTAAAGGTGCATCCGGTTTTCCACGTAAGTATGCTTAAACCATTCCAAGTTGATGAGGAAGACCCGGATCGAGGGGAATCACAAAGGGCGCCGCTCGGTGCAAAGACCTCGTATGATCGAGAAGTCGAAAGCATTTTGGCGGATCGAGTCATACGAAAGAGGTATTGCGCGGCCAAGCGTGAATATTTGATCCGATGGAAGGGTCTTCCGGAGAGTGAAGCCAGTTGGGAGCCCGAGGAGAGTCTTTGGCAGTTCAAGAAAGAGATTGAAGCCTTTCATGCCGAAGATGCGACGAGGGCGTCGCCTGATTAGGTGGGGGAGAATGTCACGGGCTGTGAGAATGACAAGCCAAGAGGGTTCTTGAGGACGGGCGTGACACATCCGAACCTCGACCGATATCCCGAGACTTAGAGTATTCTCAAGTCTTCTAGAATACTCCTGGGGAAGGGCGATACTGTATTTGTACGCATACGTTATAAATGCGAGTAGCTGGTAGTTGGGAGTAAATATGGGTAGTTGGGGAGGTGCATCTCCACCGTTAGATCTAAGGGAGATCTACGGATACGGTTTGCCTTATACTTGTATATAAAGGGGTCTCCTCCCTTCATTGTAAGACATTCACAAAGCAATACAAAATCCAGAGCTTCTCTCTCTAAGAGTTTCTCTCTCTATATACGAGTCTTGTGAGTCGAGTGTGAAAGGCTGCTTAGGGGTGAAACCTTAAGGCCGCACGGGTGAATCGAGAGTTGATCGAGAGTTGATCGATCGGCCCGTGACACATGGATGTTGTTAGATAATGCAAATTCATATATCTTTTCTAAGGATTAACAAATCATATCCCCAATTTCATGAAACGTTATGAAAAATTTGATAGCTGAAAATTTAGGTATCGGCAATGAATCCCCAAAAAAAATCATGTCTATCTAGCACAATCCATGACCAAACAAAGCTCCTTTCAAGTTCATCCATCTCTAATCTTCATCCCCTTTCTATCCTAAAAGGCATTTGGTTGTGGTCCGTTTATCAAATAACAAGCACTGAATCAAAGTTTAAAGTCGAGTATGCTAGCTTGCCTTGCCCTGATGGGTGTCCATAAGATTTTTTTATTAAGTTATTGATTTGATACTTCATTGATCCTCTATAAATTTTAAATGCTTTATTATTTTTTGGAACAAGTGCATAAAAAGTCCTAAAAGTTATTGTAAAAGTCTAATTGAGTTATGAAACTTTCAAAAATGTAATCAAATTTTAAAACTTTTCAAATTAGTTCAATCAAATTCCTCTATTAATTCCGTCTAATTTTGTTAATAAAGAAAAAAAGCTGACATAGTTTTCTTTTTTATTATTTTTTGAAAAAAGAGGCGCTGCTGAGGTTGCTATGTTAGCCATTTCAGAAAAAAAAATTAAAAAAAAAAAGGTTTGAAAGGAAAGTTGGCTTGAGACATCTGCTGGTGATGCCCAAAATAGCTGGCGCAAGCTCTCATTTTCACTTCTCTAATTCTATCAAAAGCCATTCTATTGCTCTTTTCGTCTTTTGGCATTGAAATAATCTACTGCCAATTTAAATAGAGTACGATACCATCATTCAGTGATCTTGGACATATCTCTAGCCCTTTCTTTACTTGAAAAATTAATTTTTTTTCTTTTTGGTTAGAAAAGTCGACGATAAATTTAAGAAGAAAAGATAAATAATGGTGAGAGTCTTGAATGTACTGTGAGAATAAAGTCTGTTCTAGACCACAAAAAAATCAAATATCAAATAATTATGAATTGTTGTGATGTCTACTCGTTTAAGAATTTGTAACTTACAACAAGCTGTTATTCTCATAGTAGTCTGTTATGGTAACAAAACCCTATTAAAAACACCGATGACTTCCTTCTTTTTGGCGAATTGGGCCATTTTTCAGAATTACATTACCTTCGTTAGCTTCACGAACTTGATTTTCTCACCCTCCCCTGTTCCATTCTTATATTACTCGATTGTCTTTCTTGTGTTCATCATTGTGAAAGGGATTTTGGTGTGCCAGATGTTTACGTCGCTTCCCTAGCTCAGCTTTGCACCAGGGATGCTCTCCTCTCCGTTTAGCTCAACTTCTGCATATACAGCTACTTGACATTTGGTGGCTTCCCAGTTTCACTCAAAAATCAGAATAGATCAGGGTGAGGGATCACGATTGATTTTTCTTCTCGTCTCTTGCGGGCATTTGTTGTGATACTTTCATGTGACAGGGTGCGTATTTATTGTAATAGCACCCTGCTCTAGTTGAACATGTTCTTTTATGTATTTATTTTAATCTTGACGCTCTTTTATTGCGGAGATCGCCTGTCGTGGGCATATTAACAAGGCATGATTTTATGCCTGAGCACGTGTTGGCATTGCACCCGACCCTCATCAGGAAGAGATGGAAGAGATTAAGACTAAAGTTTCCCCGTCTATTAAAACTAAGCATTCAGGAATTTACCCAGGAAAATTCCTACAGGCCAAGTTTTGGGTGAAGCCACTCACTATAAGGTCAGGCCCTGATCAAACCCTACAGACCCCGGAAAATTAGCCCTTCGCCTTACTAATTGAGCATTGTCGAAAGCGGCAAGTTGTGATTTATTTGCCGTACGAATGTATCGACAAGAAGTTTTGGGTGGCATTATCATTGCGGGACGGGAATACTTCTGCTGTGACTGAGATGCTAAAGATGTGGAGGAGTCTTGACAGTAAGATAAAAAATGTGAGAAGTTTTGGGTGGCATTATCATTGGGGCTGCCTTGGGCATTCTCGGCGTACTGGCTTCGAAGATAATAAATTTTTTCTTTCGAAATTGTCCTTGTTAATTTTTCGTTTTTCCGGCTTTACCCCCACTACTGTTCATCGTCTTCATCCTTCCCTTCTCTCTACTGAGAACACGGCGAGCATCTACGCGTGGTCGCCAGCGAAGCGCAGGTGGTGCGGCGAAGGGCAGGCGGTGCGGCGAAGGGCAGGTGGTCCGGCTAGGGTCCCATGACCCTCTGACAAGGGTCGCCGCGCGAAGGACGCCGGCAACCCAGATCGTGCGCTGATTTGGGTCGCAGCGACCAAATCGCGAGAGCCGACGACCTCTGTGGCGCAATGGGTCGCATGACGGCTCGACGAGGGTCGCGGCGACTGGGATCTCGCGATCTGGGTCACCGCGACATAGATCGAGCGGCATCGGCGACCTCCGCACGGAGGTCGCGGCTACCCAGATCGCAAGATCTCGGTTGCCGCGACCCTCGCCAAGCCGTGTCCTCCGCACAGTGATGCTAGCTGGACGCTACCCTTCGCCGCACCGCCTCCCCCTCGCCCGATAGCCTACCCTTCATCGTGCCGCCTCCCCCCTCGTCGGACCGCCTGCCCTTCGCCGGCGGCAACCGGCGAAGCCCTTGGCCGGCGAACTCTCAATTTTTTCCCTTTTTTTTAATAACAAAAGCATTTTGCAAATTTAATTTATGCAAACACTATTTTGCTCAAACGTACTTCACAATGGACTTTCACAAGCACCATTTACCAAACACAATTTGCATTTTGAAAAACTCCTTTGACTCAAGTATCTTTACATTTTCTCAAGGACTTTCCCCAAAAGTCTTCCTAAACGCACCCTTCCTCGTTGACCGTGAACGACAAGAACACTTCCTGGCGTTCTTGCTTGGTTAGGCTGCGACTCAATTCATTCTCCTTAGGATTTTGATGATGCTACTGAGAAATAAAAATAATCCTGAGATGGATATTTTTAAATCACTGTGTTAATGATGTGTGATTGGAAATGAAAAAACGAGGTGAGGAAAATGATGTCAAAAGCTTCAATTTTCTTCTCAAATTGATTCTCCCACGATGTAACAAAAAGCACAATCTTTTTTATTGCAATAGATGTAGTGAGAGGCATGAATGTCATTAGATAATGCAAATTCACATATCTTTTGCTAAGGATTAAAAAATCAAATCCCTAATTTTATGAAACGTTATGAAAAATTGACAATGAATCCCTAAACAAAAATCATGTCTATCCAGCCCAATCCATGAGTAAACCACGCTCCCTTCAAGTTCATCCATCTCTAATCTTCATCACCTTGCTGTCCTAAAGCATTTGGTTGTGGTCCGTTTATCACATAACAAGCATTGAATTGAAGTTTAAAGTTGAGTGTGCTAGCTTGCCTCGCCCCAATGGGTGTCCATAAGATATTTTTATTAAGTTATTGATTTGATACTTCATTGATCCTCTATAAGTTCTAAATGCTCAATATTTTTTTTTTTTTGGGACAAGTGCACCAAAAGTTCCAAAATTATTGCAAAAGTGCAATCGAGTTATGACATTTTTCAAAAGTGTAATCAAGTTTTAAAACTTATCAAATTAGTTTAATCAAGTCTCTCTATTAACTCCGTGCGATTTGGTTAATGAAAAAAAAAAAACCGACATTGTTTACTTTTTTATTATTTTTCAAAAAAGAGGTGCTTCTGAGGTTGCTAGGTCAGCCTTTTAGAAAAAAAAAAGTTAAAAGGAAAGTTGGCTTGAGACATCCGCTGGTGATACCCAAAATCGCTGGCGCAAGCTCTCACTTTCACTTCTTTAATTCTATCAAAAGCTATTCTATTGCTCTTTTCATCATTTGGCATTGAAATACTTTACTGCCAATCTAAATAGAGTACTACACCATCATTCAATGATACCTCTAGTCCTTTCTTTACTTGAAAAATTGATTTTTTCTTTGTGATTGGAGCAGTCGACGATATATTAAAAAAAGGTAACTGATTTGGTGATAGTTTTTTATGTATTATAAGAATAACTGTTTGTTTTAGACCACAAAAACTCAAATAATAAATAATTATGAATTGTTGTGATGTCAACTCCTTCAAGAATTTATGATTTATAATAAGTTGTTATTATCATAATAACCCAAAGAATACTATGCTAACAAAGCCCTATTAAAAACACCGATGCTTCCTTTTTTTTAGCGAATTGGGCCATTTTTCAGAATTACATTAACACCATGGACTCCTCCTTAACAGCGGATGACAGGAACTCTTCCTGGCTATATGGTTCGACAAAATAGAGGACAAAACCATAGTATGGTCGGCAAATGGCGATGATCTAGCATCCGGAGGTTAGAAAATCCAGGTGACCACCGACGGTGGACTACTGCTTGCCGACCCAAAAGGAAGAGAGCTGTGGTCTTCTAGCCTGACTGGCAATGGCGTAGCGTATGCAGCCATGCACTACATGGGGAACTTCATCCTAGCGAGCAGGAACCACGTCAAATTGTGGGATACATTCAGCCAACCGACTAATACGATATTGCCGACACAATGGTCAGATCAAGAGAATAAACTTAACGCTCACTGCTCCGAAATGAATTACTCCGCTGGGAGATTCCTTTTCATGCTGCAAATCGACGGAAATCTCGTGCTATATGCCACTTCCAACCCGCTAGTTGTCTCAGATGCATATTGGGCTACCATCATCGTAGGTATTGGCTTGTGGTTGATATATAATCAAAGTCGTCAGGTCTACCTCATTTCTAGGAATGGAACTGTACTCAATATCGTCACCTCAGACACAGTTTGAACCAGTGGATTTTACCAAAGAGCAATCGTTGAAAACAGTGGGGTCTTCAGGCAATATGTCCATCCTAAGATGGCAAATTTGAGTTATGGCTTGGCAACGGGCTGGTTGATGGTCTCTTTTGTTAGGAAAATCCCTTGTGTTGTTTTGAAGATGACAAAATATATCAAAGGCTACTAATGTATTTAATGATTGAGTAACAAACTATGCAAATGATAGAGCGTGTAAAGTATATTATCAAAGATTAGACTTGGAAGAACCAAAAGATAGACTTTATGCTGAAGTTGAACTTATTCATTTGTGTCTAGACCTTAAGGCTAAATATGTTCAAAAACAGACTTTAAGGATGAATATGTTCAGACTTATGTCCTCACGATACCATCATGAAAGTAGTAATTTACCGACGTAAGCTTGCTTTTAGCTTAATGAGAAGAGAAATTTTGTGTAGTTACCAAATGTGTTGTTTTCTCAGAAATTGTTCTGGGGAATAGAAATAGAAAAAGAATATTTCTGAAAGAAATTGTTCTCCGGAACAGAAGCATTACTAAGCAGATCCTAAATGGATTTGACATTAGCGTGTCCTTAAGAACCAACACTAGCTATGGCGGCAAAACGAAGTAGTTAAATGCAAAAATTGATGGAGACAATTCTCGAGAATGATTTCTCTTCAATTTTTCTTTTTTTCGAAAACAATTGATTATATTTTAATTGTAACATACAACATATAGCTTTAAATATCTTCTAATATATATATTTTTTTAAAATTGGCTGACGTGACATTCACATCAACACCTCTTTTCTTGAACAACAATGAAAAAACTACGTCAATTTTTTCGATAGTCAAATTTAATAGAGTTAACAGAGCGATTTGTGCATAATATATGCAGAATTATGTTCATCCATCATTAACGTTGCCATTCCTCTCCAAGCTTGCACAAGACTCGATTGCAGTCTAAGCAGCAAGCATTAGATCACCCCAACGCCACGGTTCCCAGTCACATCCACTGACTGCATGCATGCTTGATGCGAGACACCACCGCAAATTTCCACGTACAACGCGCATTGAAACGTTCAATTTCCACGAAGTGACTTGTAATCGCTTTGATTTCCGCAGGAATCAAATCCTTGTGTTTTGGTCAATAAAATATTTTCGACTCAAAAAATATTCTCCTCTAAAACTAAAAGATGTTTCGGTCAAAGTCTTCTAAATTCGTCTGTTTCCTCTTGGGAAATTTCTGGGTCACGGCCAAAGCTTGATGGCCCTGCCCAGGCAGACTTGCCTTTTTCTAAAGAAAAATAATTGTGTGACTATTTTTAATCTATTATAAGAATAATAATCTATTTTGAATCATAAAAAATCAAATAACAATTAATTATAAATTCTTGTGGGGCATATATCTTCAAAAATTTGTGACTTACAACAAGCTATTATTTTCACAAAAGTCTATAAACTGTTATGCTAGCAAAATCCTTTTGTAAATTTCTATGTACGGAAAAATTAAGAAACACGCCTACTCCCATGCACGGCATTTTTCTAATATGACTAAAATTTATAAATCTTGTTGATAATATCACATAACTTGTCGGTCCAGGTTCCAACCAACTAGTGGTAATTTATGGACAATGTTAGCAATTTGCCAACATTAAATGCAAGAGTAAATTATTACCTTTCTTAAGAAATTATAATTCAATATAAAAACTTGGTAGTGAAATTAGTAAATTAAGAGTGAATTTGATAAATTACCAACATAGGTCTCGCTACAAGTTGGTAAGTTACTAACAAAGCATGGAATTTGCCATTGGAAACATGGCCTTGGTTATTAACTTACTATGGAAATAATTAACTAAACGGTTGTCCATAAGATTATATTAAGTTCTTGACTTGATACTTCATTGATCCTGTATGATCTCTAAAGGCTCTATATTTTTATGGAATAAGTGAACTCTATATTTTTATGGAATAAGTGAACAAAAAGTCTTAAAAGTTATTGGAAAAGTGGTCGAGTTTAAAACTTTCAAAAAGAAAAATCAAGTCTTAATACTTATCAAATTATTTCAATTAAATTGCTCTATTAGCTCCGTTTAATTTAGCTAATAGAAAAAGCTACGTGATTTTTATTTATTTATTTATTTTTATCAATTTTCAAAGAAAGAGGTGCTGATGAGGTTGCCTCGTTAACCATCTCACTAGTTATGGTTGTGAAGCGAAGTAGCCAAACGCAAAAATGATGGAGGCAAATGCCCTTCTCGAAAATATTTTTCTTTTTTTCGGTTTTTCCTTCTTCCTTTTTCAGATTTTTATTTTCTAAAATTTCGAAAACAATTATTTACTTATTAATTTTAACATGGAAAATTTGGCTTGAAAATTTGGCTTTTAATATATTTTAATATAGTTTTTACTAAAATGGATGATGGGGCAACTACATCAACGCCTCTCTTTTTGAACAACAATGAAAAACCATTTTAGTTTTTTTCCGCTAGCCATATTGGCAGGAGAAAGACTTGATTGCACAATTTTGACAAGTTTTAGGACTTAATTGCACTCTTATGAAAGTTTTAATACTCGATTACATTTTTTCGATTAATTTAAGGATTTTTTATGCACTTATCTTTATTTTTATTAGCTCTTGTATGCAATTTTGGTAGAGCATGTGTGGAGTCATGTAGATTCGCTGTTAATGTAACCATCCCTTCTCCAAGCTGCACATGACTCATTGCAGTCTAAGCATTCGATCATCACAACACCTCATATCACATCCAATGAGCACATGTTTGACGGGGGACACCACAGCAAATTTCGGCCTACATTCGAGCATCTGTGATTATGATCGAAACATTCAATTTCCATGAAGTGGCTTGAATCAACTGCGGTCTCTGCCTTCTTCTCCATCATTTTCATCTCATAAAATCTCCACCAAACATAAAAAGATGTTTTGGTCAAAGTCTTCAAATGTGTCTGTTTCTCCTTGGAAAATTTCTGGGTCATGGCAAGCTTAAGGGCAACGCCCAAGCAGACTTCTCTTGTTCTAAGTTTGAGAAGTTTGCGCGGCTGGCCATTGAAATTCCGACATAAGCTTGCTTCAATCACCTATAATTATAATTATAATATTCCGCTCGTCAATAAATCTCCGCGCACGGTACTTGTCTATTATGAATAATAAATTATAAGTTTCTGAAGGAATTCTAGTCGGCGGAAGACGACTTACCTGATTCCGATGCGCAAACAGCAAATAGCCCCGGATCGAACGTTGAATTGCGATTCAATCACGAACAATACTTCCTCACGTTAGTGTGGATGCAATCACAAGGAAAAACATCCGATTTCCACAGCGTAAATACTGATTGTTCTTGCATAATCGAAGATGGAACGCCTTCTTCCTTGATGATGGAAATTGAGAGAGATTTTGGTGCAAATGATCTGACAACCCTCCCAACGGTTGTGTTCGGGAGATTTTATACGTCTCCCTTTCGTACCCCTCCATTGGTGACTTTCCATCGTAACGCATCAAGACGAAACGGTGCGTTCCGTTCGCACCCCATCATGGACGTACCAGCTGAAAGAACAACATCTCCCACTTGGACATGATGGGTCTGATAGCGCTCTATCAAGAATATAAGGCAAGGCATTCAACATTCATCAACTTTACAGAACAATTCATACTGGCAAGTAAGCCGTGCGACCAGTGAGTACACCTGCACTTGGGAGCTCAAATTATGCACCTGTTAAGGATGACATAATGGCTACAACCCGAAAAGAAAAAAAATAAACAATCGATGTCTCACAGTGCCCTAGACATATTTTGTTACATCAATTCAAGTATACCTATCCCTTAAAGGCTATACTTGATTATCCTCAAAACACCATGTATTTACAATTATATCCGCAACCACATAAGGCGATATAATTGGTCGACCAGTAAATACATGTGACAGATGTAAAACAACAATAGTCTTCCTTCGCACTCATGTCTCTCTCAATTTTAGAACAACTGCTTTCCTAGACACGTCCCATAGGCCATATCTATTCATGACTGCCCGTAACATGCTAAAGTAGCAACATTGATATTTCATTTTGAGAACATAGTCAGAAGTAACATAGGGCACGAATCGAGGTAAATTATAAATTACCTCAAGGGCTCACACAATGAGTAAATAGGGATAATTTTACTCACATTCCCTTGTCGGTCAAACAATGCACATGTAGTATGAATTACATGCTATAGTGGATTTCTCTTTCTATAAGAGCGTATGTCATTTCTTAAATATATCCACTATACGGATCTTAGCCTAAACATAGTCACGTGCTTCTTACGTACTCATGTTTAACTCGAGTGCTATATTAGCTCGCTTTCTATAGCGCCCAATTAAGTACTCGCATCCGGCATCTTACAGGCATACATGATTGTGGGACTATCATGTTCGGTCTTATTATAAACAAATCACAGACCTCATCTTGACTCCAATCAAGGCGACATATTTTATGTACCAGACTTGCTCTTCAGCATTTATTTGTACATAACGTCTCATCTCAATGTGCTAACTATAGCACTTGAGGCGATTGCTCGTGTGAGTGAGCCAATCATTACCTGCTAACATACTTTCCAATAATATATGTGTGCTTGTGCTAGTCTCATAATGGATTTGTACTTTTGATAAAACATCAAGTCATTAATAAACAAACAAGTACAATACATATGTCCATAAATACATGAAACAATGATTCTCTACAATAACACATATCATATTCTACGCAAACCTAGTGACATCCTGTGGGTCAAGAATATGTCTCTAGGAATAGCCTTCGTAAATGGATCAGCAACCATTCTATTGGTTGAAATGTATTGTAGAATCACTTCTTTCTGCGCTATAATATCTCTGATGAAGTTATTCTTTATGTCAATGTGCTTCGTCCTTCCATGATACTTGGGATCTTTCACATAAGCAATGGCTGCTTGACTATCGCAATAAACTGTCACCGGTCTTGGAATCTCAGTGACAGTGGCTAAATTTTCAAAGAAACGTTTTAGCCATACCGCTTCTTACACTGCAGCAGAACACGTAATAAATTCAGCATCCATAGTTGACAAGGCTGTGCATGTCTGTTTCTTGCTATTCCAAGAAATTGCACCTCCATTGAGCAAGAACGCATATCCAGAAGTCGATTTACACTCATCCAGGTCTCCACCCCAATCAGCATATGAATAACCTAATAGGCGTAAATCATTCCCTTGGTAACAAAGTCGATAGTCCATGGTGCCCTTCAAGTATCTCAGGATCCTCTTCACTGCTTTCCAGTGTGCTTGACCGGGATTTGATTGATATCGGCTCACCAATCCCACGGCATAACATATGTCGGGTCGAGTACACATCATAGCATACATCAAACTTCCGATCGCACTAGCGTAAGGAACAATTTCCATCACTTTGATTTCTTCCTGAGTCTTAGGACACATCTCAGTACTTAGGCCTTCACCTTGCATGACAGGGGTATCAATGGGATTACAATGCTGCATATTGAAACGCTCAAGAATCTTCATAATATAAGATTCTTGTGATAAAGTAAGGAGTTTCCTTGATCGATCTCTTTCGATCTTAACTCATAATATATAAGCAGCTTCTCCCATGTCATTCATTTCAAAATTAGAGGACAACCATTCTTTTATGGTGATTACCATAACCTTGTCATTTCCAGCCAACATAATATCGTCCACATAAAGTGATAAAATCACAAATTTGTCTTCAGACCGCTTGACATATACACAGTGATCTTATTCGATCATCATGAAACCAAAAGTTGTTATGGCTCGATGAAAACGAAGATACCACTGTCTAGATGATTACTTAAGGCCATATATTGAGCGATGAAGTTTGCAAACTTTATGCTCTTGACCTTTAGCTATGAAACCTATTGGTTGTTTCATATAAATTTCCTCATCTAGTTCTCCATTGAGAAATGCCGTCTTTACATCCATTTGATGTAATTCAAGGTCCAAATGTGCAACGATGGCTAGAATAAGGCGTATTGAGGCAAACCTTACAACTGGTGAAAATGTTTCCTCATAGTCTATACCCTCTTGTTGAGTATAACCTTTCGCCACAAGGCGAGCCTTATACTTTTCAATGGATCCATCCGCCCTTCGCTTAATCTTAAAGACCCATTTGTTTCCAATGGCCTTACGATTGGGTGGTAGATCAACCAAGTCCCAGACATGATTTGTCTTCATTGACTCCATCTCGTCTTCCAAAGCTTTTCTCCATTCTTCCTTATCAGAGGATGAGAGAGCCTCTTGAACAGTCTTAGGCTTGGCATCGTCCTTTTGAGCAATCATAAATGCTTCCCCTTCAATCTCAAAACGATGACGGGGAATACTTTTACGATTACTTTTACGCAATTGAATTTCTCTTGAATTCAATTCATCAGGCGATGCAACACTCCCACTAGGTCTTTCATATTGAGGTAAATCTTCATTTCCCTCCATAACATTAGTGGGTGTATTATTAGGATCTTCCATCTCATATAATTGGAAATCCTTATCAATTTCACCTCTACTAGGAAAATCGTTCTCCAAGAACGTGACATCTCGTGACTCCTTTTCGGTCACACTCCCATCAGCTTGTTCACCTATGAACACATACCCTTTGGAGTGTTCAGAATATCTTATAAAGATACATTTCTTCCCTCTAGGGCCTAATTTGCCATATTTATGGGAAGATTCATGAACATAAGCTGCACATCCCCATGGACGTAGACTACTTAAGTCTGGTTTTCTACCAGTCCATAATTCATAAGGGGTGGAAGTGACCGATTTTGAGGGCACTCGGTTAAGTACATAGGCAGCAGTTAATAATGCATCTCCCCAAAAGGAGATAGGTAAATTTGCTTGCGCCATCATAGACCTAACCATTTCCAATAGGGTTCTATTCCTTCTCTCAGCTACCCCATTTTGTTGTGGAGTATTAGGAATAGTCAATTGTCGTACAATTCCCTTTTCATCACAAAGAGCCTTGAATTGCTCCGATAGATACTCACGTCCGCGATCGGTTCTCAATGCCTTTATTGTTTTGTTCAACTGATTCTCTACCATCGTTATATATCGTCTAAAGCATTCTAATGCTTCGGACTTATGGGAGATCAGAAAGACATAACCGAAACGTGTGAATTCATCTATGAAAGTAATGAAATATGAGGCTCCATGCCTCGCCCTCACATTCAAATGACCACAAATGTCAGAATGTATGAGTTGCAATGGAAATTTAGCTCTAGTCCCTTTACCGAATGGTTTTCTAGTTGCTTTTCCCGCTAGACAATGTTCACATATGGGTAGATCAACATTAGTGAGTGACCCTAAAAGGCCTTCTCTAGCTAATCTTTGCATTCTCTGCAACCCAATGTGACCTAATCTAGCATGCCAAGTACTTGCATCAATCTCAACATTACTAGAAGATGCAATTAAAGAAAAACAATCATTAACATTAACATTGTACTGATCATAGTCAATGTCTAACACTATAAAACCATTCAATACATGACCTGAACCATAATAAACTGTTCCATACAAAATGTCAACACAATCACCATGGAAATTCAATACATAACCTAAGCTAAGTAGAACAATTACAAAAACCAAGTTTCGTCGAATATCTAGAGCATAAAGGACATCATGCAGGAATAGGTTTCGACCACCACGTAAGATTAATTTACATGTGCCGATACCCTTCACTTCAACTCTTGAGTTATTCCCAACATATATCCATCTTCTTCCAGGCGGTATCCGACGATACTCCACAAATGCTTCTCGGTCTCTAGCTACATGGTTTGTTGCTCCTGAGTCTACAATCCACATTGGATGAGATTCAGCAAGCATTACAGTACTAGAAACAAAAGCATTACTCAAAGTAATGGAGTAATAGGGTACCTTTTTCGGCTCAGTGCATTCACGAGCAAAATGACCCAGCTTGCCACAATTGTCGCACTCCATCTTGGCCTTGTCCTTCTTCCTACCACGCTTCTTGCGTCGGAAGGTCTTAGCCCTCTTGGGTCCCCGATCAATCATCTTCCCTTTGTTGTTGAATTGAAGATTCCTCTTGCGCTTGAAGCCCGAAGCTTTGCGCGAACTCGATTCAGCAACATAAGCATGGGTAGAGGATCTTGTAGCCTCTAGGCTCTCATCCTCTAATTCCAAATGACGCGCAAAATCATCAAAAGTGACGATGTTCTCATTATGCGTCATATTGATCTTCATATGTTCCCAATTATCAGGAAGAGACCTTATAACAGCCTGAACTTGTTGTTCATCAGTAAGGGAGTGACTTGCCGACTTCAGCTCACGGATCATGTTTGACATCTCCCGAATATGCTGCCTCATCGTTACATTTGGGCGCTTCCGGAATGTGTCAAACTTGATGGTGAATCTCCTCAGCTTAGTGGCAGATGTACCCCCAAAATTATCCTTCAAGGCAACCCACATAGCTTGAGCTTTATCATAACTTTCAAACTCACACATGAGATCATCTTACATACAGCTCAGCAACGTGATGCGAGCAATGCTATTCTTCTTTTTCCAAGCTTGATAAGCTTCCAGATCTCTCCTGTGTTGAGCTGAAGTTCCATCTCAGGTTCATCCATGGTATGGTTGAGGGTTTCCAAAACCTCTTGCTCCTCAAGGATGTACTGAACCTTTCAGTGCCAAATATCATAATTGTCACTGTTCAGCTTCTCACCCTTATTGAGGTCAGCCACAATGGTCTTGGAAGCAGATGCCATAATCAATTGCTATAACACATTGACATAATGGACACGGAATGAATACTAGCACATTTTTCTTCAGAGTAACACACATATTTAATTTGCAGCAAAAACAAACTAAAATAATGATAATTCAACAAAAAACACAGAAACAAAAGTTCACTATGTTCCCAATCAACTTCTATGTATGATTGTTCTATTATCATTAATTAGTTTAATTTGCACAAATTTTGAGTTCTAGGTGAGTACTTTTTCGAATTCTACCAACCTACGAACTCCTACTAGGAAAAAATAATTACATGACCTCATGTAATGTCTACATTTTTCCATTAACACAAAACATAGCATGATGTAAAACAATATACAAATAACAATCATGCATTAATTCCAGTCAAAACCACAATTCAACATGTAATGGATTTCCTACCATTGTTCGAATTTTCTAGCAACTTGAAAATTGCAAGTATATTAAACTATATACAAGGTATTATCGAACCAAGTTCTACACAACATATATGACATCATTTGCACACAAGTTAGTTACTGTATTTCCTAAACCACAAGAAAATACAAGCTACAAATGAATAAACTATGCATTAAACCCCAAAAAATACGCGTACATAGGGTTCCCTACACATTTTCATACATTTATAAAATCCAAAAATGAAAAATAATTATACCACAGTGTAGGGGACATCTATACGAACCCAACGCCACCAACCACGCTCCAATCGGAGCTTCCACGCGCCCCCACGCGCCGACTGAGTGCGCGGCACGTGTGGCGCACACGCCACGGAGCCAATAGGGCTCCTGGCCGGTCCGACCGTTGACCGGTCAACGGTCAACGGGTTGGGTCAACGGTCAACGGGTTGGTCAACGGGTCGGGTCTCGGGTCAGGTAAACGGGTCGGATCGGGTCGAGTCGCCGGCCGGTGACCGGCCGGCCAACTAGCGCCGGCCGTGACGTCATCCCAACGGTTAACGACCGTTGGATGACGTCATGGTGATGTCATCACGTGCCGGTTTGCCAACTGGCGCGTGACCGCACCCGCCGGTTCGCTGTCGGCGCGTGTGGCGCACGCGCTGGCCAAGCCAGCGCTTTAGGCGCGTGGAGCCCAAGCGCAGCGGCTTCTGGCCGCGCGTGTGGGCGCTGCGGCATCGTACGGCGGCGCTCGACCCACCGTTGGACTCGTCTCGACGAGATCTTTCACCCTGTATATTCAAAAAATAATTTTGGCCAAAAAAATATATCGAAAAATGACCAAAACTGTACGGGTGTACGCGACCCCGAGTCCGTTCTTCGCTTCGGTTGAATTTCGAGTTTTTTTAGATGGAAATTCCGACCATTAGACATCTAAACAGTGTAGATTTGATACTCTTGATCTCAACATGAAAAGGTAAACGAGAAAATTCAATGAAAAACAAGGCAGAAATCACAACCGGGCTCTGATACTAATGAAGGAATTCTAGTCGGCGGAAGACGACTTACCTGATTTCGATACGCAAACAGCAAATAGCCCCAGATCAAACGTTGAATTGCGATTCAATCACGAACAATACTTCCTCACGTTAGTCTGGATGCAGTCACAAGGAAAAACATCCGATTTCCACAGCGTAAATGCCGATCGTTCTTGCAAAATTGAAGATGGAACGCCTTCTTCCTTGATGATGGAAATAGAGAGAGATTTTTGTGCAAATGATCTGACAACCCTCCCAATGGTTGTGTTCGGGAGATTTTATACATCTCCCTTTCGTACCCCTCAATTGGTGACTTTCCATCGTAACGCATCAAGACGAAACGGTGCGTTCCGTTCGCACCCCATCATGGACGTACCAGCTGAAAGAACAACAGTTTCCTTGGCAATATCATATGATGGTGGTACAACCAACGGATGGCAATTTACAGACAATGTTAGCAGTTTTACAAATATTAAATGCAAGAGTAAAATATCACGTTTCTTAGGAATTTATCACTCAAAATAATAACTCAGCAATAAATTAAATAGCTGACCGGTGAAATGAATAACTTATCGACATAGATCCGCTTATAAGATAATAAGTTACCAGCAGAGTAAGGAATTTGCCAACCAACTTCAAGTAAAATATAATTTACCGCTCAAAATCAAAAACTTAGTAGTGAAATTAGTAACCCTAAGATCATGGACTATTCTTGCCATTTTCCCTAAATTGAAAAATGGTTCTACCGGTGGATATTAGATTTGAGAGCGGTATCGTTCTCTCATTGGTAAATTATAAACAGTTCAAAAATGGCATAGTTCTGGATCATGTAGATACATTAAAAAAGATATTGCTAGGGACACGCAAATTGCCCACCTCAACTTTTACAGGAAACTTATAACGATGAACAAGTTAGGCGAATTTTTCATCATTCTAACACCCTCACACGGTAAAAACAACTATCTACAAGATGGTAGCAATTTACCATCAATAAATGCAATGATAAATCATTAACTCTTTTTTAGAAATTTATTACTCAAAACAAGTGGTGAAATTTATATCTTTCATATAAATTAATAACTTATCATATAGGTCTGCTTATAAGGTAGTAATACCAATTTTAAGTGGAACGCAAGCTGTCCAATTATTTATAAATTGACCATTTAAAACTAAATCGTAGTAGTGAAATTAGTAAGTTACCACGTAAGTCCTTACAAGTTACAAGTTAGTAAAAATTTCTAATAAAGTGGCAAATTTTCTGTTGGAAAGAAAATCATGAAGAAATTATTCAAATCTTTCTCAAACTTTGCAATAGTATATATTTGCCCCGGAACTTTAAAATTGTTACTCCATTCTGTTAGCGCGTGTAAGGCACAAGGCTTTTAAGGGGTAAAAGTTTATTGTCGTCTTGTTTATGGCAATAACTTTTTCACCATTGTTTTATGTGGAAATATAAAGAAAATGGAGAAAACTATATCTACAAAAAAAAAATAAAATGATAGATGAATAAATTATATATATTTTTAAAATAACAACAGATTCGATATATCATTTTCTTTTATGAGTCAAGCGCATCATTTCCTTTTTAAATTTTATAAATATTTTTATTAATTAATCAATATTTCGAAAAAGCTCCACGATTGAAATTGGAAACTTAATAATGTATTGATGAGACCAAATTTTACTGTTGAAATTAACAAATTACTTGCGAAATTAGTGGCCTGCTTTTAGCTTAGTGGAGTTTAGCAACGTGATATAAGGGCAATCTTCTTCCATCCCTTTCATCTCACAAAGTCTCCTGTACGACGTTTGGTCAAAGTCTTCCAAATTTGTGCCTTCATCGAAAAGTGTCCGGGTCCCTGCCAAGCCTATGGAGCAAAGTCGCCTTATTCTAAATTTGACAAGTTCTTTCAGTATTAATTTCTATAAAAAAAAAAAAAAAAAAACATAGAAAATAGAGAAAATATAAATTTGCTAAAACATTATAATCCCAAAAAATCAATATCAATGATACCATCATAAATTAGTTTTATTTAAATGTTGATGAAAATATTAATGGAAATAATAAGATACTTTAAGAAAAAAGAAACAAGATAAAGTAAAAAGGAAAAAAAGGCCTCAATAACGAAAAACAAAAGAAAGATCAAATTGCGAAAATTGGATGCTCATCATACACTTCTAAATGGTCAATTAATACAAAAAATAAAAGGTTGATTAATAAAATATATTTACGAATATCACCTTATATTTTGATCAATCATTTCCTTTTATTACAGATTGAGCTTTTATAAAACTTTAGACCATATGGTAAAATCATTATTCTAGATAGATATATGTGTTTTGTTTTCTGTCAAAGATAGTGATAGATATATGTGTTGACATCGGCAAAGGTTGTCCACAACTTTGGTTCAAACTTGCTGTGGAGAAAAGGAGGTGCAATCGCATCAAAGCGGAGGAGGAATGGTCGCCTCTCTCACCCGCCGTGAACGACGGGACGTACGGGAGAGACTCCGGTTGCTTGGAAAGTGGGAATCTCTATAAGAATGCTGGTTTCATCCTTAAGGCCGAAGCAGCTCAACTCAAGGAGCACGCCTGTTTCATCAAACATGGCTTCAGTTATACTAGGAATCCTTCTCCTACTCGTTCCACTTCCCCTTTCCACTGACGCTCAGACCCGCGGCAACTTGACCTTGGGCAACTCATCGACGGCAAACGACCAGAACTCTTCCTGGTTGTCGCCGTCGGGCGAGTTCGCCTTCGGGTTCAGGAAAATGGAACAAGGGGCTTATTTGCTGGCAATATGGTTCGAGATGATAGAGGAGAAGACCATCGTCTGGTGGGCGAATGGCGATAATCTAGCGCCCGAAGGTTCGAAAGTCCAGTTGATCGCCAACCGCGGGTTGGTGCTTACCGACCCGACAGGGAGAGAGCTGTGGTATTCTAACCTGACCGACACTGGCTTAGCCGGCTTAGCCTATGCGGCCATGCTCGACACGGGGAACTTCATCCTAGCGAGTGCGAGCCACGTCAACTTGTGGGATTCGTTCAGCCATCCGACAGATACGATACTGCCAACGCAACAGTTGGATCAAGGGACTAAAGTCAACGCTCGCTACTCAGAAATGAATTATTCCGCTGGGAGATTCAACTTCATACTGCAAAACGACGGAAATCTTGTACTCTATGCCACTCCCATCCTGCCGGTCGTCTCAGATTCATATTGGGCTACCGACACCGTAGGTATTGGCTTCCAGTTGATATTCAATCAAAGTGGTCAAGTCTACCTCACGGACAGGAATGGAACAATACGCAGCACCATCACCGAAGACCCAGTTCCAACTAGCGGACATTACCAAAGAGCGATCCTTGAATACGACGGGGTATTCAGGCAATATATCCACCATAAGGCGGCAAATTCGAGTTCTGACAGGGCATTGGGCTGGTCAATGGTCTCTTCCCCGGTCCCTCCAAATATATGCACGAGCATGAGAAGACTTGCCGGTACTGGAGCTTGTGGCTTCAACAGCTATTGTACTCTTGGAGATGATCAGAGGCCCCAATGCCACTGCGCACCTGGATATACTCTATTAGATTCGACGAATGAGATGAACGGATGCAGACAAGACTTCGTATCACAGAGTTGTGATGGAAGTAGGCCTGAAAAAGACCAGTTTGATTTGCTTGACAGGCCCAATACAAACTGGCCGTACTCTGATTACGAGGTTAGCAAATCGAAAACGGAGGACGGGTGCCGAGAGGCTTGCTTGGCTGATTGTTTTTGTGCAGTTGCTGTTTTCGAAGATGAAACATGCTGGAAAAAGAAGATCCCTCTTTTAAATGGTGTGATGGATCCAAGTGCAGGTGGAAAAGCTCTGATCAAGGTCAGGATAGAAAACTCAACTTTGACATCTACAGGAAACGGCCACAAGAAGAACAAGAATTCAACTCTGGTGATCATCGGATCAGTGCTGTTGAGTAGTTCTGTGTTTTTGAACTTGCTTCTACTCCTCATTAGCTATTTAATTTACAAAAGCTTCCAATCTAGGGATTCTAAGTTTTCACGACCAGTTCAGATCAACCAAGCCACACGCATGCGGACTTTCAATTATCAGGAGCTTCAAGAAGCAACAGATGGATTCAAAGAAGAACTAGGTAGGGGTTCCTTTGGAACGGTGTACAAAGGTGTTCTTGGATCCGAGGATACAAACTTTGTGGCAGTAAAAATGTTGGCGACAAGGACCGGAGAAAGTGAAAAGGAGTTTGAAAGAGAAGTGAATGCAATTGGCCAAACTAACCACAAGAACTTAGTGCAGTTGCTTGGATTCTGCAATGAGGGTCAACACCGATTACTGGTGTATGAATTCATGAGCAACGGCAGTTTGGCAGATTTTCTTTTTGGCTCTTCAAGGCCCAGCTGGTACAAAAGAATAGAAATTGCCCGTGGTGTTGCGCAAGGACTCTCTTACTTGCATGACGATTGCACCAGGCATATAATTCACTGCGACATCAAGCCACAAAATATTCTTCTTGATGGCTCTCTCGCTGCAAAAATATCAGACTTCGGATTAGCTAAGCTCTTGATGGCGAACCAAACACGAACCACCACCGGAGTCAGAGGAACCAGAGGTTATTTGGCGCCAGAATGGTTCAGGAATATGCCTATTTCTGGCAAAGTAGATGTTTACAGCTTTGGCATTTTGTTGCTTGAGCTCATCTGCTGTAGAAAGAACTATGAGCCAGAAGCAAAAACGGAAGCTCAAATTGTGTTGGTCGACTGGGTTTACGACTGCTTCCACGATGGGAGTGTGCTTGAGCTAGTGGGGGGCGACGAGGAGGCATCAAGTGACATGAGGAGGGTGAGAAGATTTGTGATGACAGGGTTGTGGTGCATCCAGGAAGACCCAGCTTTGAGGCCAAACATGAAGAAAATCACTCAGATGTTGGAAGGAGCTGTTGAAGTCTCAGTACCTCCAGATCCAACCTGTTTTATAAGTTCAATATGATTTTGCTTATTAAGACAACTGATGTGTGTAATAGTGAAAATTATTTGTATTGTCTGTAATTGCTGTTACGCCAGAATAAACTTTTTCATGATGTCTTGCCATGGATCCCACTGAAATGGCTAAATCTTACTCAAGCTTGACACTCTCTGCATGTATCCAAGAGAGAACTTTCTTCTCAATTCATCCGTTTGAGAACTTGCGGGAAGCAACACAAGGCAGACAATTTTCTAAGCATACACGTTCCCTTCCAAAATGATCATTGGAGATCTTGTATAAACAACTCGGCTACGGTCATGCCATTCGATAACGGGTCCAAACACGACGGAACTGGAAAATATACCAAGACAAGACAAAGGAAGGATCCCGAAGATCCAAATCCAACAATCAATCTGCACCGGAAAAGTCTTAATGGCTTCGATTTCATAGTTGTCTTGGTCAGCTATGACGTCTGCCAGCTCGTTCACTATCATTTTCATGTCATATCTTCGATTCGATAGGACGGATGATGTCTTGGTCAAGGGTCTTCGTCTTTCGTTTGTTTCACTCCGGAAAAAGTCTGCTTGCGCCAATTTCGTAGAAGTAGGTGAATGCCCCCGTTCATTCATTTGGCGAAGCAGAACATTAGAAAATTATGAGCTTGTTCCCTTCGAATGCATGCATGTGACCACTCCATTCAATGCATATACTTCCTCCTTGTCCAATGCATGCTAAATTTAAGAGCATGTGGCCCAATATCATCTTCGTGTGGCCGGCCCCGGTTAAAATATTTGGAGTTCGGGTTTGGCGTCGCTGCTTGATTCGGCCACAACTTGGTTCATTCTCCTTAGGATTTTTTATGATGCAAATTAGAACTAAAAACAATCCCCAACGTGAATAATTTTAGACCGCTGTGTTGATGATATATGAGTGAAAATGATATCAAAAGCTTCAATGTTCTTGTCAAGTCGAGTCTCCCTGATGTAGCAAAAATGACAATCCCCTTTATTTCCGATGAAATGTAGTGAGAAGCATGAATTTTGTTAGATAATGCAAATTCACACCCACACACACCCACACACACCCACACGCACACACGCACACACAAGATTTTTTGCTAAGGATCAACGAATTAAATCCCTAATTTTAGGCGTCAACAATGAGTCCCCAAGCAAAAACCATGTCTATCCAGCGTGAGTAAACCAAGCTCCGATCAAATCCATCCATCTCTAATCTTCATCACCTTGATGTCCTAGAAGGTATTCGTTTGTGGTCCATTTATCACATACAGAGCACTAAATTGAAATTTAAAGTCAAGTATTTACCTTACCTCGCTCCAATGGGCATCCATAAGATTTTTTTTAAAGTCGTTGATTTGACACTTCATTGATCATCTATAAGCCCTAAATGCTCTATATTTTTAGAGGATAAGTATACCAAAAGTTCTAAACTTATTGTAAAAGTGCAATTGGGTCATAATGTACACCAAATAGCTTTTAGATGCGGTAAGTTTTGCATAATGTTGTTAAGTCCATGAGAATAAGATATTGCCATGTCACCGTGACATCCATTTAATCAAACATACAAGAGTTTCTAAACCCGGAACTACTACATGCAAACTTTAGTAGAATATCTGCAGAATTATGTTCATTCATCATCGCTGTAACCATTCATTTCCAAGTTGCACAAAGACCCATTTCATTCTAAGCATTGAATCCCCACAACGCCATGGACCACGGTCCGCAACCATCGAGCGCATGCCTGATGCAGGATGACAAAGCAAATTTCCAAGTACGTCCGAGCATATCTACGATTATGATTGAAACATTCCGTTTCCACGAAGTAACTCAGTAATCGGTTCAAATTCGTAGGGACTGAATCAGCTGCGAGAGCTGACTTCTTCTCCATAACTCATAAAATCTCCAACTTAACGTGTACCACCTTTGGTCAAAGTCTTCCGAACCAGCAAGCTCATGGTGCAGACTTGCCGTATTCTAAATTTGAAAGTTTTCTTTCACAATTGATTTCAATAAAAAAGGGAAAAATTAAAAAAATTCAGGAAAAATAAATTTGCAAAGATATTATTGAGAAAATTTTAATAGTGTTAGAACTAGTACGAGCACCTAGAGGGGGTGAATATGTGATTAAGATGATTTTTATAAAACGTAACAGAATGTATAGACAATTTAATTGATGATGGATTAAGGAATTAAAAATAGTAATCGATGTAAGTGAAAGCAATGTAAAGTAAAAGGATTATGGATAAAGAATCAAGACTCCAGATTTATAGTGTGTCATGACCTAGCTTTTTCGATGGGTGAGGAATCACCTAAAACTAGGTTAAAGGATTACTAAGTCCGAAGACTTGGCGCGGACTCTCCCAAGCCCTACCAATCGCGACTTGATACTAAGAAAAAGACCCATTAAGACATGCAATTATATTTCAAATTGGAGCCGCCACTAACCAATTAGGGCTGATTAGAAACCCGGTAAAGTATGGGAGAATACTTTACCTTTTACGAACCAGAGATTTAATGGATTCGGGGACATGGTTACGCTAGATTAATCTAACGCCCTTTCGGTACCTTAAGAAAAACATTTTTGCAGGCAGTCTTGATTAATTTTAACCTAAGATGCTAACATGCAAATGGTGGTCATGCGGGTGCACAATCAATTAAATAACATTCAATAAATCAAAATGCTAAGAAATTATAAACCACAACTTTATTAAAGTCCACTCTCTAAGAAAACATTTAAAAAATGCTAATTAAAATGCATGCCCTAAACATGATTCCTAAATGACATGACACTTAACTTTTATTATTATGCAATCTTAATCTAAAATTAATATGCATGAATTTTACTTTAATGATATGTGAAATGCAATTTATATGGCCTAATTTGAACTATATGTATGCAATCTGATTTATGTAATCCTAAATGTGCATATACTACATGACATGAGATGCATGATATAACAATTTTATATGCATGTTCTTTTTGTGATTTTTTTAATGATTCTCTTTTTATGTAGGCAACCTACACTAAATAAAGATGATATGAAATGGGATTAATTATAAACTCACCTATTAATTAACTAAGTAAATGATTTATTTTGTTTTTTTTTAATTAAAGAATTAATTATATGCAATTAAAAATTACACGATGGGATTACTAAAACATGATAATATGATGCAATCCTAATTTATTAATATGTAAACTCTAATTAAATGTGCCTACTATGCAAACTAGCTAAAATGCACCTAGTATTCTTATTTGAAATTAAACAAACTAATTAAGCTATTCAAAATGGAATAATTTCCTAATTCAATTTCGGGATTAATTTGATTTAAACCTCATTTGTCTTAGAAAACCATTTTTTTTACCTTTTCTATTATCTTTTCATATTATGAAAGCATGCAAATAACTAAGGATAAAATCCTAAAAATAATCCTAAAGGTTAATTTATTAAACCTACGTGTCTAAATTAATAAACCTATATGACCTATATGCTCATGCAAATTTTTAGCTTTTCACTATTTCCTTTTTTATATTTTCAATTTTTTTTAACATGACCGAATAATTTTTATTTTAAAAAAACGTAATGATGCAATGCTAACTTTTTGTTTTTTTGTTTTTTTTTTTGTTTTTTTTATATCTTTATTTTATATTTAAAAAGACTACATGATGGAAAACAAAACATTAAACTATGACCCACTAATTAAAATGCAACATGTAACGTGCACCTTATGAAATCTATATAATCTAAATAACATTTTTTTTTTTTTTTTTTTTAGTTTATTAAAGGAAAATTAACCTAATCCTACATGAATCTAAAAAGATAAAATGTGTTGCTTAAAATGTAAAATACTTAAGGACCTAAATATCTAAGTTCTAAATATGACATAAAATGCATGATATGTGATAAACAAATAACCATAATGCACCAAAATATGTACCTAAAAAATCATCAATGGAAATCAACGACATATTATTTTAATGGGCATCAATAATGCAAGGCAAACCAAGAATTTTACCATAAAAAGTCAAGATAATCAAAAATCTAACCCGACGTCTCGCGGCTCAAAATTTTGATTATCATGACTTAATATGATTAATTTCCTAATCGGATAATGATAATAAAAATCAATAGCAACAAATCAAGTTAAAATAAAACACTACGAACAGAATATTTGATATGAATTTAGCCTAAAGAAATTACCTATTCAAGGGCACAGCTTTTTGTTGCTAAAAAAAAGCACCTGCACAAAGAGAAACTAAAGAATAGCCCCAGGAAAAATCACGTCTCGATGTGGGGTGTAATTTGGCCGAACGTGAACGACCACAAAGAACCAATATTGGAGCAACCACGTCAAACTCGCAGCAAATGTTGGTTCGTCCAGCAACAAAAACCAGTCAACAAATCACCGAGTTGACACAAAATTGGACAGCCAGCAACAATGAGCAACAGCAGCTGCAGAATCGTCGCACGAAGGAGGGAGCATCGCTCGAAGTTGGTGATTCCAAGCAAAGGAACTCTGAGCGCAAACGGAGGCAGCGTCGAGCGGACGTCGGGCTCGGCGGGCGGTGTCACGGAGGTGGTCGCCGGTGCGGAAGGGCTCGCGATGCTCGGGCGGTCGCGGGTCGCCGGATCGGGGCTCGGCTGAGTGGGTCTTCGGTGTCGGGATCTAGCGAGCGGCGCAGGTCGGGAGTAGCAGAGGCTTCGCGCGAGGAGCAGGGTGCAGTGGCGCGGTTGGTTGCTCGGGCGGAGCAGGCGGATCGGATGGTACTCCGGCGCGGTGGCAGGTGAGGAGTGGTGGGGCCGGTGAGGGGACCCGAGGCGGTGCGGCGTTCGCAAACGGAAACCGGCGGTGGGGAGAGCGGCAACGGCGCGCGGAGGCTTCCCTCTGGCGATGAGGGATCCATCGAAGAAGAAGCACAGTCAATTTTGCTTTTTACTGTGTCTTCTCTCTCCTCTGCTACCCTCTCTCACCTTTTGACTTTTCTTGTTCTTTTTCCTCCTCTTCAAATGCACGGATCCTTGCCTCTTTGCTCCCTCACGTCACTTCTCTCTCTGACTTTCCCTTCTTTTTGGTTTTTCTTTTTGTGTTCTTCTCCTAAAACGAAGAAGAAGCCCCCCCTCGATTCCGAAGCTCGCTTTCTTTATATAGAGGGAATACTCGAATTTGTTTCGCCGGTAGAGATTTTCTCTCAACTTCTCAACAAACAAATGGCTCCAAAATCACACGGTTGTTGCATCTTTTTTGAATTCAATCTTTTTTAAAAATTCCCTCTAAAACTAATTTTAAATTAGGTGTTAATAAGTGGAAATAAAAAATAAAAACTGATTTTTTTTTTTCGAATTTTGAAATGAAAATTTTAAAAGCCAAATTTAATTTATTATTTCTTTTTAAAATATTAGGTGTCAACGCTGCCCCTCTTTGAAGGGAAGCTCGTAGAGGTTTCCTTCAAAGATGTATGACACCTAAATTTAAACTCTGCAAAATGAAATATGAAATGCATATGCAAATGTTAATGACTTGACTTTTTTTTTTCTTCTTTTTCAAAGAATAAATGATGCAATGTAAGTGCAATGATTCGGTCAGGAACATAGATCTCTATGTGTCTATGACCAATGAAATGCAAATGCAAAGAAGAGCACGTACCTGTCATACCTGTTTGGGGATTTAGGTGTGAAATTATTCCGATGAGACTTGTCAATCATCTGGAACTCCCTTTGATAATTGAAAGGCTCAAAGTCTTTAGGGATCTGGAATTCTCATCGATTCTAAGCACTTGGAAATTGCATCAAGTACTTGAAACTTCAAAAATCTGATTCTTATATCAGACATTTGGAAACATTTACTAAACATCTGGAAATCACATCAGATGTTTGAAAAGACAAATACTTGGAAATCGCATCAAGCATTTAAAGGTTCAAATATCTGGAATTCACACCAGACATTTGAAAACATTTTATAAATAGATACTTGGAATTCTCATCAAGTACAAAGATGACTGGATAAACTCAGGGTTTCAAAGACAATTTTTTTTTTTGGTCTTTGAGGAAAAATTCCATGAAAGTCCATGCATGATGGCTTTATCAAGCTTCTACCGGAAAAATTATTACCAGGACAATTTTCAGTTATAGCGTGAATCTCTTGAACATGCTAAATGAGACACTTTTGGTGTGAAAAGGTTTTTTTCACTCGCTCTCATTTAAGAAGGGTTATTTGTCCCGACCATTGATGCGGGAATATATCACTCAATCTTATCATCATCTTGTCGACAAGAATTCGAATTTTCTTGCAATCGCATACGACCTTACCAATCTGAGAGGTATTTGTCAATGACTGTAATGCAGGCTTGGTCAATGGCTTAACAAAGGGACTCTTCGAGTCAAAGCAAATTGAACGAATGATTCTGTAATCATCTCCGGGTTTACAAGTCAAGAACCCTGCAAAATGATAAAGAAATAATCTTGCTCGCACTTCTTCGAGCAATGCTTAAAACATATGAATTCCTATGTTAATTCAAATGCCCTAATCTGAAGAGACTTTGTAAGGGACGTAACATAGGCTGGGTTCATGGGTTGAGAAACGAAAGGATCGTTAGGCTCAAAGATGTGTATATGGGTCAAAGTTGGTGATCATCATGACATTGTCACCAGTTTTCTTCGCCACGGATTGTCTTCTTGACAGATTTCTTTATTGGCTCAAAGGTTCATCACCTGATGCCAATGATTATTCAACTAGAGATCTTTTCTCAACACTTTTTTTTTTTTTTTTGATGATGGGCATCGATCAAGTACATTATTTTTTATGCCCCCCAATTCATCGGTCATATCTCTCTTTTTCACAGGCATTGGCCTTGCTTTTACCAGGTACACTGCTTTTTCATGCCCCTTAGTTCTATTTTGATTTCAGTTCTTGCACACAATGCGTGTGTCAAGTATACTTTAAATGACACTCGAACCTTCAAGGGTCTTCATCCTGTCTCTTGCCTTGCCCCGGTGTGGGGATGATCACCAACTGGGTTTAAAAGAAATGAAATAGCAGGCTCAAGTGGGCTATTCAAAGGATATAAGTGTGTAGGATAGTGAAAGAAATGCTCTTCGTCATCCTAAGGCACTTAAATTAGCACATGAATTCAATGTAATAGCACGACTTGAAGATTGATGCAAGTGAGAGCAAGAAAATTTCAATTCATTTTCCTCACTTCATGATGTCATTTTATCTCCTAGTTGCCCCGATGTGGGGTGGTTCTTGACAGGGGTAATTTTGAAAATAATATCCATAAGTATATTGGCTCAAAATGGTTAAGCAATGGAACACTTGTAGTGTTTGGGATAGAGAAATGAACTGCCTCTTGTCATTTCAGCTGTCGTACTTTTCGCAAGAAAATTCTTCACCTTGAAATACAAAATGTTTCCACACTCACCTCACCATATATAGACAGGGGACGGTGTGTGGGATTAGGCTTGCCTTTCACACCTCATTTAGCATGCTCAAGTAACTCGACATCTTTCACTGAATTATCCATTTTGATAAATTTCAAGTAGAATTGACGAATTACACAATATCATGTGAAAGCATTCTATAATAATAAAGAGGGCATGCTCATAAAGTCAAAACTATTATGTGTCCATGTCTTGCCCTTCCTTTGTAAATGAGCTCATGTGTGCAGGGCTGTACCTGAAACATAAAGCAAATAATTAAAAGAAACAAACAGGGTAAATTAGATGCATGCTGAAAATTATTTTATTTTGAATTTTTTTTAAATGGGAACATGAAGAAGCCCAAATTTCCTTCGAATTAGCTCCTTGCCGTTTTCTTTTGGTAGGATTTCATCACGGGGCTAGTTTGGTGTACTTCAACATGCCCTTAAAACATGAAAATCTCCATGTATTTTATTGGATGAAAAGCAAATTACATTATTGAAATCAGGGAAATCCTAGAATTGAAAATGCAAATATGCAAATACGGAACGCGATAAAGACTCCTGCACAAAGGAGTGTGCAAATAATTAAAATTCTCCTACTCTCGAGCTTCATCGATGGCAAACACTGAACACTTCAATCATTCCCTTGAGTGCGTCATCAGAGCTCTCAATCTTTGGAGGTGCAGGATCATCTATGCCACCCCATCCATCTGGGATGATATCTCGTGGGTCGATGTAAGAGCTGGGAGGAGCCGAATACTTTACATAGTAATCGAACTTGCCACTCGGTTGCCCTGGGTATCCATCACTTCTGTTTCCTCATGCATCATTTGAAACACGGTGGGCTCAGCATCAAAATTGAAAATGACATTCACAGCTTCTGGGTGGTCAGGGAGTGGGTTATTCTGGATGTTTGGCTGTCCATTGCGGAATGAGACCACCTTGGCATCCAAAAGATTTTGGATTTTGTGTTGCAATGTATAGCAATCGTCAACAGAATGCCCTACCTCCCCCATATGATAAGCACATGTCTTGGACGGATCATAGTTGGGGAAACACTCGGGATTAGGTCGCTTAGGCTCCTTAGTGAGTAATCCGTTTTTCTGAAGAGTCGGCAAGATCTTGGACAATGGCTTTGGAAGAGGCGTAAATTGACGCCTGGAAGAGTTCTTCTGCTGGCCAAAGAATGATCGTGCTCCTCCCTGTTGAGTGTTCGAAGTTGGGCGAGGTGCCTGAACATAAGTTGCATTAACCTCTGCTATAGGTTCCTTATCCTTCTTGGCAAAGACTCCCCTATATGAGCTGGTTTGATCAGACGCCCATCCATCACGCATGGGCTATTTCAATTCGCTCGCCAACAGGGACTAGCTGATTGAATGACTCGGCAGTCGATCCGAACATCCGATTTCGATATTCAGGCGAGAGTGTCTTCATGAACAAATCCATCAACTCCTTTTCAGTCGGTTCCGAGTAATTTGAGCAGCTACGAGACCTCCATCTCGTGACATATGCCTTGAAAGATTCCATCTTCTTCTTCTCGGTGCGAAGTAAATCCTCTCGAGATGGAGTGACATCAATATTATACTTGTATCGCTTGAAGAATGCATCACCAAATCCTCCCAAGTCTCTAGGAGATTAATCTTCTTCATAATATACCACTGGAGTGCCGGTCCTGTCAGGCTTGCTTGAAATTGCTGAATCATCAGAGGTATGTTATCAACATATGGGGTCATCCTAACCACATAAGTCTGCAAATGGATTTTTGGGCAAGAAGTGCCATTATATTTTTCAAAGTCTGGCATTTTGAACTTCTTTGGTATCTTGATCTTCGCATAATGGGACATATTAGTTGGGTCTTGATTAAATGCACCCTGCAGCTGCTTGAGTTTCTCCTCGATTTTCGCCAAGCGTTTTTCTTGCTCAGTCTTCGGTACAGCCATCTGTATCACTTGTATCTCCTCGTCAACAATGATTTGAGGCGTGTCAGTAGTTTCCTCCCTAGAGACATCATTAGAGCTTGATGGGCCACTTGTGGATACATTCTTGCCTTTATCTTTCGGATCGGCCATAGGAGCATGTTGTGGTAACACCACTTCGACTTGCGGAGCTGATGTGACGATTTTGCCTAAGAGAATCGATTTGTTTAGAAAGCCGCTCAAGGACATTCAAGACTTGCTTCATTTCTGTTTCGAGGGCAACGATACGAGTTTGTTCAGCAACACGTATTTGTTCGGTGTCATCGGCCATTGTTACTCTAGAACGAGTACGGATTGGCGATCTTGGGTGAGCCGTGTTGTTACCTGTCAATGTAAAATAATATAGTAAGCATCATAACAAATGAGATTGGTCCATGACAACGGTCGATCGTTTATTTTATTAAGTAAAATCAAATTCCAAAGACATCAACTTAAAACATTAAAATAACTTTCTAGAAATTAAATTCCTAAAACATCAATCTAAGAAATTGAAATAACATTCTAAAGCCAGAATTAAACTCCTAAATCTAGCGACTCTTTTCTATATACAATTGGGAGATCACAGTCTTTCGAAGCTTCTTGTTCTGTTGAACCAACTCGGAAATACGAGCTTCCTTCTTTTCCAACGTTTCTTCAAGATTTTCAATTTGTGCTTTACGAGTGGGCTTCATGGTCACTTCAGGTATCACGGGAAGTAGAGCCTGAGGGATCTCGTGATGGCGGATATAATAATCCGAGGCATGAAAAATCTTCTCATTTCCTTTCAATCTTCTAGGCACCATTATCTTTTCCGGATGGCATTCCTTCCATGCATTTTCAAGGCGTTCGATCTCATCGAGGTACTTGTGATCCTTGCGCTCAAAGCGAGCTTGAAACAAGTCCATTTGGAGAGGAGGCGGGATATCTTGGAGCACTCGATCGGCGGGCCACTCTATGAGGATAGTAAGATGTTGCACCGTTGATTCCCATAAGTGGAATTGGATTATCTATCTTGTGAGAAAACGAGCCACACTAACATGGAACCATTTAGCATACCATAGGAAGCCCTTGAGATCTGGATCTTTTAGAAAAATTACCCAATCGGAAAATGACCTTCCGGTATACTTTTTCTCTAAGATTGAAAATCTCTTTATCGGGTGATTAGAATCATCAATTTCCCCTCGACGCATGAAATGACCAAACTCCTTCATGTGAGAAAGAAACCAAATTTGTAAAAGTTCAGGAGAGGCATTTATGATTTTTCCTCCATTTTGTTTAAAACAGTTGAGGGACAAAAATGTCTTGGCCAAAATCATGTTTATAAAGTTCATACCGGCGCATGCTTGTCTAACCACCCATGCAATTGAAGGATTAATGGCATTTTTTCGATGAGGAAAGATTATAAATCCAAAAAATGCTAAGATGAATATCCTGCCTTTTTGGCGCATTGAAGATTGATTTAAAAAATGATCGGCCAAAAAGGAGAATGGGCATGCATTACAGTTAGCTTTCAAAACTTTCTTAACCTCATCGGCTTTAATTCTTAGAAATTGAGATAAAATCGATGTGGGCTCCATACCAAGAGGTGGCCTAACTAGTTCAGTCTTAAGAGGCATTCCTATGATAATGCTATACTCTTCCAAAGTGTCGGAGTTAGCTCATTCTTACCAAAAATAAAGGTAGCCGTCTCGAGACACCAAAACGTGAGATAGCTTGCAAAACACCACTATGGACTCCAATATCCAAAAGGGGGATAAGCCGTCCCAATATTGACTCCACATAGTCTTGGCCTTCCTTACTTAATTTATTCCACCACCCTTTGAGCTCGATCTTAGGAGTTGGAACGAATTGAACATCGGATCTCCCCATTGTATATAGATTAAGGCTTACGATCAACCTAGTGTCATGGACCAAAAGAAAGTGCAATAAAGTAAATAGATTGCATAGTATAAGATAAGAATACTTACTTCACAAAGAAAAATAGCAACCACATAGACAGGCGCATGGGATGTGAGGCTTAACACCTAAACTACAAGGCTTAGCAAGTTAGAACTAAAAGGATGGACCGACTTGTCGCAGTCTCGCGTACAAATGTCGGGTCCTCTTAGCTTTGGTTCAGTCAAAAGAAAATCCCATGGTCACGCAGTTTCGTGAGCAAGGATAAACGTTTTGACATCAAGAAAAATTTTCGGGGTTGAGAAAGACAACCTCTACATTGCGGTCTCGCGTTCGAGGTTGGTTCATTTCTCAACACCATCCTAGAATCCTTAAATGCGGTCCAGGTCCGACGGCAGGTTGTGTGTGCAATGTGTAGTGCTAAAGTAATTTGAAAATCATGCACAACAATTTATAATACAAACAACACTTCAATGATAAGGAAAAATAAATCATTCATCTTTACACCCTCCTGCAAGACAAGGATTAGCAAAGACTACTCCCCTTATACCTCCCATCTGCAAGAACATTTAACACCTTAGGAATATTAGTGACATACCTAGTGTCCTTGCTGCCAAACAAAAATATTTTTTTTTTTTAAAAAAAGAAACAGGCCTATGTCCACTTAGTGTTTTAACACAAGTCCCCAGTGGAGTCGCCAAGCTGTCGCGACCTAGCTTTTTCGATGGGTGAGGAATCACCTAAAACTAGGTTAAAGGATTACTAAGTCCGAAGACTTAGCGCGGACTCTCCCAAGCCCTACCAATCGCGACTTGATACTAAGAAAAAGACCCATTAAGACATGCAATTATATTTCAAATTGGAGCCGCCACTAACCAATTAGGGCTGATTAGAAACCCAAGGTAAAGTATGGGAGAATACTTTACCTTTTACGAACCAGAGATTTAATGGATTCGGGGACATGGTTACGCTAGATTAATCTAACGCCCTTTCGGTACCTTAAGAAAAACATTTTTGCAGGCAGTCTTGATTAATTTTAACCTAAGATGCTAACATGCAAATGGTGGTCATGCGGGTGCACAATCAATTAAATAACATTCAATAAATCAAAATGCTAAGAAATTATAAACCACAACTTTATTAAAGTCCACTCTCTAAGAAAACATTTAAAAAAAGCTAATTAAAATGCATGCCCTAAACATGATTCCTAAATGACATGACACCTAACTTTTATTATTATGCAATCTTAATCTAAAATTAATATGCATGAATTTTACTTTAATGATATGTGAAATGCAATTTATATGGCCTAATTTGAACTATATGTATGCAATCTGATTTATGTAATCCTAAATGTGCATATACTACATGACATGAGATGCATGATACAACAATTTTATATGCATGTTCTTTTTGTGATTTTTTTAATGATTCTATTTTTTATGTAGGCAACCTACACTAAATAAAGATGATATGAAATGGGATTAATTATAAACTCATCTATTAATTAACTAAGTAAATGATTTATTTTGTTTTTTTTAATTAAAGAATTAATTATATGCAATTAAAAATTACACGATGGGATTACTAAAACATGATAATATGATGCAATCCTAATTTATTAATATGTAAACTCTAATTAAATGTGCCTACTATGCAAACTAGCTAAAATGCACCTAGTATTCTTATTTGAAATTAAACAAACTAATTAAGCTATTCAAAATGGAATAATTTCCTGATTCAATTTCGGGATTAATTTGATTTAAACCTCATTTGTCTTAGAAAACCATTTTTTTTTACCTTTTTTATTTTCTTTTCATATTATGAAAGCATGTAAATAACTAAGGATGAAATCCTAAAAATAATCCTAAAGGTTAATTTATTAAACCTACGTGTCTAAATTAATAAACCTATATGACCTATATGCTCATGCAAATTTTTAGCTTTTCACTATTTCCTTTTTTATATTTTCATTTTTTTTTAACATGACCGAATAATTTTTATTTAAAAAAAACGTAATGATGCAATGCTAACTTTTTGTTTTTTTTGTTTTTTTATATCTTTATTTTATATTTAAAAAGACTACATGATGGAAAACAAAACATTAAACTATGACCCACTAATTAAAATGCAACATGTAACGTGCACCTTATGAAATCTATATAATCTAAATAACATTTTTTTTTATTTTTTTAGTTTATTAAAGGAAAATTAACCTAATCCTACATGAATCTAAAAGGATAAAATGTGTTGCTTAAAATGTAAAATACTTAAGGACCTAAATATCTAAGTTCTAAATATGACATAAAATGCATGATATGTGATAAACAAATAACCATAATGCACCAAAATATGTACCTAAAAAATCATCAATGTAAATCAACGACATATTATTTTAATGGGCATCAATAATGCAAGGCAAACCAAGAATTTTACCATAAAAAAAGTCAAGATATTCCTTTACCATTGGAGTCAAAACCATACTAGATAGAATCAAAATAGAAGTTTTAACTTTGTCGGTCTGGAATCTGTCCATGAGAGTTAGACTTTGAAACTTGAGTCTAGAGGTCTTCAGACTTTGGTCTTCAGACTTTGCCAGTAGAGTCTGCAAGTCTTTAGACTAGACTAATGGAAATGTTTTGTCGACTTCAAAATACCTTAAGAGGATTTTTCTAACAATCTCCCCATTTTTGATGGTGACAAGACTTTCCTGCAGATTTGGATACTATTGCCCTGCAATACAACATTTAAGCTAGCAATGATATCTCATAAAAGATTAGGATAAAGATAGTGAAAGTTGTCCTGTACACAGATCTACATCCACAGAAAATAGGTTAGTCTTGTACAGATATTTAACAGCTATCTTTATCTAACTTAATAACTTAAAGTATTGCAATAATAAGCAAGTAAACCAAAGCTTAAAACCAACCAAGGATAAAGTCAATCACAATCACATCAAATATTAAATCCAAAGTATGTTCAAAAGTTGAAAGTTTGGAATAAAAATATGCAAAAACTTCTCCCCCTTTTTGTCAGCATAAAAAGGTGAAAAAGTCAATGTGCTCAAGGAATGCGAACAAGCTGAAAATCTCCCATTGACTTGACAGTTTCCTCCAGCTTCTTCAAATCCTCCTGCAGTTGTGCGAGAGCTGTGCCTTTGGCAGTTGCCTGAATCTGAAGATTAATATTTTGAATCTGTTCTTGCAAGGAGATGGACATGGCACGATTCTCATTTTGCAGTGTCTGGAATTCGCATCCTAAAGCATAAACCTAGCCTTGGAGCTCCAAAAGAATTTCAAGCAGTCTTCCAAAGTCTCCTGAATGTTCTGTCTACGTGATTTCTTCAGCATGGTCAGATTGTGGAGTAAAGCCAGTGGAGCGAATATCAGCAGGGAGATCAATATTTGGAGATGTTGCCTATTCCTCAGAAAATTGAGAGGCATGGACATACTCTACATCAGCAGGAGAACGACTAACACTTATACTAGTAAATGTTAAGAGAGGAATACTTTCTCGTGGAACATCTCCCCCTGTTTCAATGCCTTCTGGAGGAGAAAAGTATTCTTCTTGCTGCGATGTTTCTTTAGTGTCAAGATGGCTTTGATCCTCCTATTCTGCTGGAGAATCTTCACGACCTTCTTCTGCATGTTGTTCTTCTGGCAGTATCTGTGAGTCTGTTCTGGCTGTTTCTTCTTCTTCTGTATGCATGGATTCTTTCTCCTGATTCCCTTTCCCAGTTTCTTCTTCAACTTGATGTTCTTGTTCTGTTGACTCAGTAACATGATGTTGGGAAACAAAAGCAGAGATAGGAATATCATCCTCATCATCTTCATCTTGACAGAGATTTTCTCCTTGAACCGCTCTAGCTTCTTGCTGAGTTCTTTTAGACGCATCTTCGTAATCATTTTCAGCCCAATTACCATTAGATCAATGGTCTTCACACATAGAATATTGGGAGGCTGAATATTCAAATGTCTGAATAAGCGAGTGATGATAGCAGAATAAGGAAGTTTACCCTTGTCCTTTGCCATAGACCGATACACGTGGAACATGATGGTATGGGGTAGGGAAAACTTATGGCCGATCTTGATGGCGTACATCAATTTTGCTTTAGAAATGGAGACATCTGTCTTCGATGTCGACTTGGGTCTAAGACAGTTGATCACAATTTTATGAAGCAGAATGTTTGATGCACTCATCCTCGAATAGGAGAGACGTCCTTCTGCGATTCTATCTTTTGCAAGCTCCAAGTTGCATGGCTAACAGACACAGAAATCAATTGGAAGGTTCCTCTTTCCACACCAATAATGTCAGCCAGAGTATCAGTGTCAACCACATACTCTTTATCCCTCACACTGAATGAAAAGCTGTTTGCATCAAGAAAACTCAGATTGGAGTAAAAATAAGAAGTCAGTTCAGAATGAGCAATCTCACTCTGGGTACAGAATCTATCAAGTTGAAGTCTCTCAAACTTCTCTCTCAGATTTATGTTCAACAGATCGAGAAAATCGAAGTCCATAGTTCTTGGGTTCATGACCCCACGCTTCAGCAATTTAGCATAAACCTACTTATGTTCCTCCGATCGAAACAATTCTTTCCTCTTTCCCCGAAGATTTGCAGCCACACCCATTCTCGGCTTAAAATGCACAAACATTTTCTCATCATCATCTTTCCCTTCAGGCTGATTGATGCTACCAAAACGAGGATCACTTGGAAAGTTTGCAAAAGTCTTTGTCGCTGTTCCAACAGGAACAACACCCGAACGTTCCATCACAGTCAGAAAATGAGTCTTACTCTTATAGCCCTTTTCTTTCAAGAACTCGTCAATAAACGTCATTGCAGAACCCCATTCTTTCAAAGCAAAGTAAAGCCTATAAACAAATGCTGGCTTAAGAGATCTTACTGGTTCTACATCCTCAATGATGTTTTCCTTTGCATGTAGAGGGTTATGATCATGTGATCTAGCGGAAGAAGTGCGCTGTTGAGAATGTTGATGCACATGTCCGCTTGGAGAGTCTCCTTCTTCAGTAAGATCGAAGTGCGTAGGCCCCTCACGCAAGCCTTGTGGTCCCCTGCTTGCTATTCTGGAAGATTTTCTTTGATGCGACATTGTCACTGTTTTGAGAGAACTTTCACACTTGTATAGCAAGAAAAGTGAAAACTTGAAGAGATGAACTTTCGAAGGAAAATCTTAGAGAGAGAAAATTTGTGCTCTAGGGTTTTTGAGTAAAATGAGAAAAGGAAGAAGAACTGTATAAAAGGCAATCGATATGGGGTATGTGAAACGTCACAAAAAGGAAAAATAAAAATGCCTTTTCAAAATAACTGCATTTTTTTAAACAAATTGATAACCACCCTTTTTTAAAAAATAATTGCCTTAATAAAATTAATTAGAGATTAACAAGCGGTCTTACCTTTTCGAGATATCAGTTTAAACGAATAAATGTACTGTAATTGAAATAACTTACAGTCGTAACGTTTGGTCTTCTAAGTTTGAACTTTTGAGTCTGATGCTTTTCAGATTTAGTTTCTGAGTCTGAGCTTCAACAGTCTTCAAGAGATAAAATGTTGAGTCTTGAACGAATAGACTCAAATAAACTTTTCTCAAGCGGCTTTGTGAAGATGTCTGCTAGTTGATTCTTTGAGTCGATAAACTGTATCAATACTTCTCTATTCTGAACATGATCTCTTATAAAATGATGTTGAATCTCAATATGTTTTGCTCTTGAGTGAAGAATAGGACTCTTTGTAAGATTGATTGGATTGGTGTTGTCACATTTGATCTCGGTACAAGAGTCTTCGATACCAAAGTCTCGTAGTTGTTGTTTTATCCAAAGTATTTGAGAACAGCAACTTCCAAGTGCTACGTATTCTGCTTCAACTGTTGAAAGAGCTACGGTACTTTGCTTCCTTGAAAACCAAGATACTGCCCTGTTATCGAGTAATTGACAAGTGCCAGAAGTGCTCTTTCTATCAACTCTACAACCTGCAAGATCTGCGTTTGAATAACCAAGAAGAGTAAAGTCTCCTTTTTTGGGATACCATAGACCAATCTTAGCAGTAGTTGCAACATATTTAATGATATGTTTAGCAGCACTTAGATGAGATTCCTTAGGATCCGATTGAAACCTAGCACATATGCAAATACTAAATAATATGTCAGGTCTAGATGCAGTAAGATAAATAAGTGAACCAATGATACTCCTGAATAGTTTTTGGTCGACTTTTTTCCCTCCTTTATCTTTGTCTATCTTCAAAGAATTTGACATAGGTATGTCAGTCATTTTGCAATTCTCCAACCCAAACTTTTTAACAAGTTCTTTTGCATATTTTTCTTGATTAATAAAGATTCATTCTTTCAATTGTTTTACTTGTAGACCAAGGAAGAAGGATAGTTCACCCATCATATTCATCTCGAATTCATCCTGCATAGACTTAGAAAATTTCTTGCACAAAGTCTTATTAGATGATCCAAATATAATATCATCGACATAAATTTGAACAAGTAAAAAGCTTTTACCTTCCTTTTTAATGAATAAAGTAGTATCTACATTTCCTTTAGTGAAACCACTTTGAATTAAAAAGTTACTTAGCCTTTCATACCAAGCTCGAGGAGCTTGTTTTAATCCATATAAAGCCTTCTTTAGTCTGAACACTGAGTCTGGTTTCTATGAGTCTTCAAATCCAGGAGGTTGTTCCACATAGACTTATTCTTGGATAAATCCATTCAGGAATGCGCTTTTGACGTCCATTTGGAATAACCTGAAATTCTTATAGCATGCAAAAGCAAGTAATCTGATTGCTTCTAACCTTGCTACAAGAGCGTAGGTCTCATCATAGTTTATCCCTTCTTCCTGTGTGTATCCTTTAGCCACGAGTCTTGCTTTGTTTCTTGTCACTTTGCCTTTTTCATCGACTTTGTTTCTGAAAACTCATTTGGCTCCAATAACAGATTTACCTTTTGGTTTAGGAGTTAATTCCCAAACATCGTTAATATTGAATTGTTTGAGCTCTTTTTGCATTGCTTCAATCCAGCTTTCATCAGCTAAGACTTCTTCAATATTTTTGGGGTCAATTTCAAAAATAAGCGCCACAGCACTAAACTCTTCTCGCTTTTTGGATCTTGTACGAATTCCCTCATTAACGTTTCCAATAATGAGTTCTTCGGGATGACTAGACTTGTGTTTCCAGTTACTGGATAGTCTGATAGGTTGTTGATCTTTTTCTTGAGTTGATTCTTCATCAAAAACTTGTTGTATTGCTTCTGAATTTTGATCTGCTTCAAGGGAGGTAGATCTAGTAGAGTCTGGAGCAGATTTTGATTCTTCAGTCTGAATTGGCTGAATTTGTGGAGAGTCTTGAAATTTAATATTCATTAATTCTTCCACAGTCTGAGTCTTCTTGTTGAATACTCTATTGGCTTTGCTTGCAGTTGAGTAACCAAGAAAGAATCATTCATCCGATTTTTCTTCAAACTTACCAACTTGATCATTTGCATTCTTCAGGATAAATCATTTACAACCAAATACTTGAAAATAAGAAACAATTGGTTTCTTACCTTTAAAAATTTCATAAGGAGTTTTCTCAAGAATTGGCCTTAAAAACACTCTGTTAATAATATAGCAAGCAGTCGAAATTGCTTCAGCCCAAAACCGTGAAGAAATATTACTTTCAATTAAAAGAGTCATTGCCATTTCTTGTAAAGACCTATTCTTCCTTTCCACAACTCCATTCTGTTCTGGTGTATATGGAGAGGAGAATTTATGCTAAAAACCAGATTCATCACAAAATTTAGCAAAGTCTTGATTTTCAAACTCACCTCCATGGTCTGTACGAATGCTTGAAATGGTGTGACCTTTTTCATTCTGCACTTTCTTAGCAAATTTTGAAAAGTGAGAGAAAGTCTCAGACTTACTTGCAAGAAAGTAGACCCAAGTAAATCGTGAATAATCATCCACTATTACTAGGCATAACCTTTTTCCACCAATGCTTTGCGTTCTTGTAGGTCCAAATAGATCCATATGCAGAAGCTACAGTACACGATTAGTGGAAACTTTATTTATTGGTTTAAAAGAGTTTCTAACCTGTTTACCTAGTATGCATGGTGTGCATAGATCAGACTTTAGGTAATTGAGAATAGGCAATCCTCGAACAAGCTTCTTGGAAGAGATCTTGGCAATTTGCTTCATGTTGGTATGGCCAAGCTTTTTGTGCCATAGATCAGCTTCATCTTGTACTGATATTAAGTACTGTGATCTTTCTTGATTCACATCCAAAAGATAGATATTTCTATGTCAACATCCAGTAAAGGATTGAGTGAAGTCTTTACTGATTCCTGAGCACGTTCATTCCTGGAAATTGATCTTGAATCCAGTATCGCATAATTGGCTTATGCTAAGCAAATTGTAATTTAATCATTCCACTAAGGAGACATTGTTGATTGATAGACTTCCAATTTTTACTGTTCCGTGACCAATAATCCTTCCTTTGTTGTTACCACCAAAAGAAACTTTTCCTCCATCTATCTGGACAAGTTTTATGAAGTAACCTGAATCTCCTGTCATATGTCTTGAGCAGCCACTATCTAGATACCATTTAATCTTCCTTTTGATAGTGACCTGCAATTAAAAAGAATTCAAGCTTTCATTGGTACCCACATCATTTTGGGTCTAGAAGAGTTAGAACAATAAACAATCTTTGCCCAATCCCTTTTAACATGTCTCCAAACCAAATGACATTCTTTCTCAAAATGTTCTGAGCTTTGACACTTTGAACATTTTAGAGCATTTCGGCCAACAGGTTTTACAAAGACTTTATGGAAATGATTTTTATAAACAACTTTCGTTGGTCTTTGTTTGATTCTTTCCTTCACATTTGGGAAATCAATTAGTGGAATAGTTTCAGAAGTCATACCGAGACCTAACATATCAAAGCAGGGTCTTTGTATCGAAAGAATCTTATCCAATTTTTCAGAACCATTTGAAAATCTTTTTGATATGTTTGAAATATCATTTTTCAAATGAGTATTTTCATTGGAAACAAAATCTGAGTTTTCTTTCAAGATTGTAAAGTTCTTATCTAACTTTTCAAACTTTTCTTTCCAAAATTTCTCCTGTTGTTTCAATGTAGAATTCTCCTTTTTAATTCAGAGATCCTCTTAAGAGAGGTTTTTAGACCAAGACATAGTTCATCAATATATCTCAAAACTTTGACAGGAATTTTTAGATTACTAACCTCAGGCTCACTGTTTGAGTTTGTATCAGTCTCAAGGTCTGAGTTTGAATTAGATTTTGCCATCAAACAAATATTGGCATAATCATCATCACTTTCTTCACATTCAGTATCACTCAAAGTCTCTACTTTGAGTGCCTTTCTGTATTTCTCAGCCTTTCCTTTCCTTTTCCTTAACAGAGGACAATTGGGTTTGATGTGTCCCTTTTTCTTGCATTCAAAGCAAGTCACTTCTTTGTTGGAATCATCTTCCTCTGTTGATTTGTTCTGAAACCTTTGTGAGCTTTGTTTCTTCCAATTGAATTTTCTTCCATTTTTGTTAAGCTTTCTGAATGTCTTTATCATGAGTGCCAGTTCTTCATCATCTAGATCTTCTTCGGAGTCTGTAGCATCAGAATAATCATTAGACTTTAAGGCAATAGATTTCTTACCTTTTGAATCTTCTTCTTCGTTGGTGTGCTCTACTTCGTAAGACTGAAGAGTTCCAATCAATTCATCTACAGAGAGTGGTGCAATCCTTTGTGTTTCCCTTATTGAAGTCTGTATATAATTCCAGTCTTTAGAGAGTCTACGCAGAAGCTTGTTGACCTTCATATGTCCTGAGATTGGATGTCCCTGATATTCAAGACCATTCACAATTTCAGTAAAACGACTAAACATGTCAGTTATTGATTCTCCTAATCTCATCTTGAAAACTTCATATTGTCCTAAAAGAATATTGATTCTTGTCTCTTTCACTCGATCAAGTTCCTTCATAGGTGATGTGAAGCCTATCCTAGACTTCTTTTGCTGTATCACAAGAGGATATTCTATTATACTCAGTAGGAGATAAAGCACAATATAAAGAATAAATTGCTTTAGCATCAAGAGTCTGTCTCTTGGTTATTTCTTCTTGAGTCATCTCAATAGGAGCAGCAACTTCTTTTCCTCTTTCTGATTCTGATGCAGCAGTAGGAATGATTCCTTTGTCTACCACTTCCCATTCCAAGGGGTCTTTCGATCTTAGGAATGCTTTCATCTTGTTTTTCTATATGCTGTAGTCTTTTCCATCAAAGTATGGAGGTCTGGTGTTGCTTTGACCTTCAACCAACCCTGTAGGCAACATACTAGCCATAGATCTTTAACTCAAAAGTAAAAACACTTCTAATAAACGAGTACACAAGCTCTGATACCAATTGTTAGAACTAATACGAGCACCTAGAGGGTGGTGAATAGGTGATTAAGATGATTTTTATAAAACGTAACAAAATGTATAGACAATTTAATTGATGATGGACTAAGGAATTAAAAACAGTAATCGATGTAAGTGAAAGCAATGTAAAGTAAAAGGATTAGGGATAAAGAATCAAGACTCCAGATTTATAGTGGTTTGGCTTAGACCAAGCCTACGTCCACTCTCCCGCACGGACAGCCCACTGGCTGGATTTCACTGAGAATCAAAAAGAGAATTTACAATCTCACGCCCTTGATTCCACAGTGTAGAGACTCTACTACACTTCCTCAAGGTCTCACCACACTTCAGTCTCTCTTTTGATTACAAATATAGCTCGAAGGATAGATCACAAAATAACAAAGAGATTCAGACTTTGGAATTCATCTATCTCGCACTCTTGAACAACTTGAGTGTCTCCCTTAAATACTTCTTCATGCCTTCATTACCGTTGGCACATTCCAAAGAAGTTCTTCCAATCAACCGGTTGGACAGAATCAATTTAAAGAGATCTCGAGCTCCTCAAGGAAAATGACGATAGCCCATCAATCCTGCTCGCCCATACAATCAGGATTTTGATTTCCATAAGTAGAACATTCCAAGTATAAATTGCGAATCTAGAGAATCTAGAATATTCGAATACGAATAGAAGATCTTGAAGTGCTAATTCCAGTCGTGAGATATTCCTTAACCATTGGAGTCAAAACCATACTAGATAGAATCGGAATAGAAGTTTTAACTTTGTCGGTTTAGAATCTGTCCATGAGAGTTAGACTTTGAAACTTGAGTCTGGAGGTCTTCAGACTTTGGTCTTCAGACTTTGCCAGTAGAGTCTGCAAGTCTTCAGACTAGACTGATGGAAATGTTTTGTCGACTTCAAAATACCTTAAGAGGATTTTTCTAACAAATAGCAGTGATACTATTATAAGATAATTTTTTTTGTAAACTTTGCTGAATATATTAATAGAGCTAATAATATACTTCAACAAAAAAGAAACAAAAACAAGGAATCCTATTATAAGATAGTTCTAGATATATGTGTTGACATGGGCAAAGTCTGTCCACAAATTTGGTTCAAACTATTCGTGGGAGAGACTAAGGTAGGATACAAAGTGGAAATCTATAAAGAATGCTGGTTTCGTTCATAAGGCCGAAGTAGCTCAACTCAAGGAGCACGCAAGTTTCATCGAACATGGCTTCAGTGATGTTAGGAATCCTTCCAATACTTGTTCCACTTCCACTTTCTACCAAAGCTCAGACCCGAGGCAACATGACCTTGGGCTCCTCCTTAACGGCGAAAGCCTTAACAGTGAATGACAGAAACTCTTCATGGCTTTCGCCGTTGGGCAGGTTCGCCTTCGGGTTCCGGGAAATGGGAAGAGGAGCTCATTCGTTGGCAATGTGATGCGAGAAAATAGAGGACAAAACCATTGTCTTGTTGGGTAATGGTGATGATCTAGCACCCGGAGGGTTGAAAGTCCAGGTGACCACCCACGGCGGACTAGTGCTTGCCGACGCAAAAGGAAGAGAGCTGTGGTCTTCTTGCCTGACCAAATTCTTTTGTTAGTTCGATATGATTTTGATTATTTAGACATCTGGTGTCTGTAATAATAAATTGTATGTGCATGGTCTGTTAGTGCTACTACGCAAGAACAAACTTTTTCATAATATGTTCACATGAATCCAGATTAAATAAGCTAAATTGTCCTAAAGTTTGACGTTCCCTCGCATGTTGGCAATTGTTGGCAAAATTATGAAGAGAGACCTAGTATGGTTGAGCGATCACGCAACTACATCGAATGATTTTTCACTCACAGGCATAATCCCTTCGGCAACCAACTTCATATAGACCAAAAATGAAGTGGTTGGAAACATAATCAAACCAACTTTCTTCTCGATTGATCCGTTGAGAAATTGTGAGAAGCGACAAAAGGAAGACAATAATCTAAGCATACAAATAGCTTTCCAAATGATCATTGGAGATCTTGTATAAACCACTCAGCGAGCTACAGTTAATGCCATTTGACAATGGGTCCAAACTGGACGAAACTGGAAAATATACTAAGACAATTGGAAAGACCCTGAAGATCCAAATCTAGCATCGATTTGCATTAGAAGCTTAAAGGGTTCGACTTCGTAGTTATTTTTGTCAGCTATGGCGTCTACCAACTCGTTCGCTATCACTCTCATGTCATTTTTAGTCAATGGGACGGACGATGTTTGGGTCAAAGTCTTTCGTCCTTTGTTTGTTTCACTTTGGAATAGTCTGCTTGGGTCATTTTTATAGAAATTGATGAATGCCCTTAATCCACTTAGCGAAGCAAAAATTTGTCTATTCGGGTATGATAAAAGTTTAGGAAGAGGGGAGGTTACTTCATGTTAAGTTAGGGCATAACACAGGTTTAGAACATTATATAGTGGATTTACATATTGCCTATAAAATGGGACCGTCGGGCTGGCAGAAGGATTTCAACCCAAGTATGGTGGACAAAGAGTATGAATCCTTTACCAGTGGCCAAGCAGAAATTTATTGGACATAAACACCGTAAAAATTACGGGGTGTCTCTTGTTACTGAGAACGTGCATGTGGAATTGGGTTGGGTGGTGGCTGACATTGGAGAGGAATGGAAGCATGGGATGCTTGGACGGAGAGAGGAATCCGAGCATAAAATCCTCTTTGGTCGTGGTACGGCGGCAATGGGAATTGCTACTGCTTGGAAGGTGTTGAGTGTGATGACATGGCACCACTTGGCGGGTGTCTCCCTGCACGTGAACAGCACACGAGATCTTATCAACTTGGGAAGGCATTCCTAGTGTTGAGAATATGTCCTTTAGAACCTCATAAAGGAATGCCAATCTTCGACCACCAAAAAAAAAAAAAAAAAGAACAAGAAGGAGGAATGCCAATCCAAATAAGTTTTTTTTTTTTAAGTATGTTGACACTTTCTCCCGTAGATTTTTCATGCATTTTATAAAAATTAGGGATTGCATTTACTGATAATGACGAAATTCGACCCTTAACCAAAAACATCAATTGTGCACCATCTTATATCTCCATTTCTTACTGCATTTATTCAGATCTATATATCCTCTTGATTTGCAATGAAATGTAGTGAGAAGCTTGAATGTTGTTAGATAATGCCAATTTACATATATATATATATATATTTGCTAAGGATCAACAAATTAAAACCCTAATTTTATGAAATGCTTTGAAAAGTCTAGAAGGAAATTTAGGTGTGAATAGTGAGACCCAAGTAAGAATCATGTCTATCCTACTTGATCTGTGAGTAAACCAAACTCCATTCAAGTTCATCTATCTCTAACCTTCATCACTTTGACGTCCAAAGGGTATCAGTTTTGGTCCATTTATCAGGTACCAAGCACTGAATCGAAGTTTAAAATCGGGTATGTTAGCATGCCACACCCCAACAGGTGTCCATAAGATTTTGATTAAGTTATTGACTTGATATTTCATTGGTCCTTGTGATACCCCGAAATTTGGCCCTATTTCGAAATATATGAAGTGGTTATTTCATCGACACACTTGTAGTTATTTTACTTTGAACTGATCACTCACGAGTTAACTAATCTATTGGGCGAGGCCGTATAGGGTTAAAACGTGAAAGACTAGAGAATTCAATCAGGGATCGATCACTCGGCCATAATGATCGACAAGGGTCAATACTATGCTGCTATAAATCAATTAGCGAATATATATAAATCAATTCTACGGAAGTATGTAGTCGATTCGCGAGTGATTCCGCACGATTACGATATTTGCGTCGAACAACAATAAACTGATTTTCTATTGATATTATAGTTAGGGTACGTAATTGAACCATCACGATTACATGACAACCAAGGGCTGTCCATGATTTGAAGATGCACAAATGTGGATCGAAAATTATCAACAACAGGTCAACTGCGCGAAAACCCCTAAAAGCCACCCAATAGTTTAGGTCGTATTAAAGTCGCGTTCGATTGATTTTTAATCATGAAGTTTAATTTGATTTTGGGTATCGAACTTTTGAGGGTTTCGAGAATAATTATTGGATGTTGGCTCATCATCTGTTGAATTATTGGCGAGTTTGAAATTTTCGGAAAAATGAATTATTAGACGAAAAATTGGGGACCGAAAAAAAAAAAGGATCCAATGCTAAATGATGATTTTAGGGCCAAGATTTTGAGTTTTTAAAGGAAAATAGAAATAAAAAGATAAGGGGAGACAAAATACTTGGCATAGAGGAAATTGAGGAAGAGTTGGTGTGAGATTGATGGGATTTTAGACAAAAAAATCCTTTCTTTCCTCTTTATTTCTCTCTCTCTGGTGTGTCCATTTGCATGCCCCCTACAGCAGAAGCCACCTAGGTTGCACGGACATTCTTCGGGACCCTTCGTGTCGTGTCCGACACTCTGACACGTGTCCAACACACTCCGACATGTTCCGACATGCTTCGACATGCGGTCAACTGCCTTCGACACGCTCCGACACACGAGTCAGAAATTCCGACACGTGACTCCAACACGCACGGGTTATTTTTACAAATTTCCAAAACTTATGGGGTCTAAATATAAATATATGAAAAAAAAAAAACTAAAACAAATTTCCAATACTCGTTTAAAGATGTTGGGGTGCTTGAAGTTGCAAATTTTTTTACTTGATGAGTTGGAGATGGAGTTTTTTTTTTTTTCTTCAGAAGTAGATAATGTGGATGAATGAATTTTTGTTATATTTGATGATGGAATGTTGATTGTTTTTTTTTTTCTTATTGTTAAATTTTAAATGTAATAGTTGAACGTGGATTACTTATTTTTTCCTCCAAGTTTTATGGATTATTACAATAAAATGTAGTTAAATTTGTCAAATTAAAATAATGAATGATATTAACAAATGTAGGATTAATGTTTTTAGTACAGATTAATTCTAGGCTCTTTATTATTATTATTTTGTTATTTATGCATTTATATATTAAAAAATTTATTTAATATATAACGTGTCGGAACGTGTCGAAATTCTCTACTTTTGAGAAATGACGTGTCGGTGTGTCGTGTCGTGTCGTGTCATGTCGCGTGTCCGTGTCAGTGCAACCTAGGAAGCCACCAGCAGCCCCTCTCCCTTTTTCTTTGTTCTTCCTTGGTCTTCTTTTCCTTCCTCGGTCTTCTTTTCCTTCCTCTTCTGTCCTCCTCCTTCTTCATTTCTTTTTCTTTCATCACCATTGCCGTAAACACCACCACCTCCACACCAACCCATCCCATCTTCACCACCATCATCATCTTTCACCACCAACATCCGCCACCTCTCACCACCGTTCACCACCACAGGCACCACTGCACCCGCACCACCATCTCCACCGCCGAGCTCCCAAGTCACCGCCGCTCGAGCCACCCGTTCGTCGAGCCACACGCACCACCACCATCACCGCCACCGGCACCCTTGGCGCTATCGACGTTGCCGCAAGCTGCCATCCGCTCGAGCCGCCACCACCGAGCACCCAAGCTCAAGCCGTGAGCATGAGCCGGCGCCCACCGTCTGTCGAGCCTCCATTTGAGCCACAAGCATCACGTTCTCAAAGCTGTTGTGCCGCTGTCGACGCAATCTCACCGTCACCGGAAACTCGTGAGTTAACTTCTAATCGTCGATTAGGATGTTAATTACGGTTAGGGGATAGATTAGTTTATGGATAATTACGTTTAATATTAGTTATTGTTGGTTTATCCTTAATTGCGATTAAGGATAGTTTAGATTAATTTTAAGTGCATTAGTTTAAGTAATAATGACTAGATTAATTAATCATGGTTAGATTAATTAATCGAGATTAGTTTAATAAATCGTAATTTATTTATTTAATCGTCATTTAATTAATTAATTGTAATTATTTAATTAATCGTTATTTATTTAATTAATTGTATTTATTTTAGTCAACGATGATTAGTTTTAATTAAGCATCGTTAGGTTTAGTTTAATAAATTATAATTAGCATAATTAATCACGATTAGTGTAATTAATAACGGATTAGCCGATAAGTAGAATTTTATGCCTATTTTTTTGGATGGGATTGTGCTTAATTTCGATCATTTGAGCGTTATAATACTATGTTATTGATTGCCCAATTATAGATTTTATTTATTGTAAAAAAGGGGGTTTATGGGCAAGAAAATAGAGAATTTTGAGATGTCGGGTTTGGACGCCAAATTTTATATGCTAAATAAAACAATGGGATTTTAAAATAGAAGTGTGCAAAGTTTGACAGGTTGATTTCAAATACTTGACCACGTACGAATATTTTACTAGAATTTTTAAATGTGAAAAATTGCTAAAGTTAATTATTTGAAAACAAACTCTTTTGTTCTGGGCTAATTAATGGTAATAAGAATTGGTTTGATTATTGGTATGCTTGAGTAGTCATTTAATCGAACCCGTCACCTAACGAGAGTTTAAGAACCATGCCCGATTTTTATCGAATGCTTGGCAGGGGTTCGGATGCCGAGTGGCGGTTGAGGCCGCATCGATACTCCTTTATGAAATGTCGTCTAGACGAAGATTCTAGACGATACCGTGCCCGATGGGGCGGGATGATGCCCAAACATGCCGGAAGACCACCAACTCTTGTGTTAGCCGTGGCCCGAGAGGTCGTAATAATTGGAACGCATATATTTGACAGTGCATTTGGCTATTATGGATTGTGTTCCGATTAGTATTTATGCTTGTTGCACTAATATTGCTATGTAAGGTGTATTAGTATGCAAGGGTATGCCAAGGCAATGTAAGATTGTATGTCATTGCATGTTTGGGCTGTCTTAGAGGTGAATTAGCTTCCTAATCAATGATTAGGGAATTGACTCGCTGGGATTTTATCCCACCCTATTGTTGTTGAATCTTTTTAGATCCTTAGTATGGAGCATCGCCCCGTACGTTTTGGGGTCACTTGGGATATGGATGTGGAGACCACTATAATTCCTATTCTGAGGACCGATCGGACCCATGAGCTGGTGGTCACGAGGGGTTAGTTAATATAGTGACCCAAGATTTCAAGGTGTGGTTTATTAGGGAGGCAAATGGCGATCGGATCGGTCCACTTCAGGGTTTTGATGGGCCACCCTTCAGGAATGTGGGAAGGCAAGTATGGTACCCCATGGATATTGACATCCTTGATGGTGTCGTTTTGGACCTAGAATCAGATCCGGACTATGAGCCTATGGAGGAGTTCCCTTCTAGCTACGAGCCCAACTCTTCGCCCGAACACTAGGGCTGGTGCCTGGAGTTAGTAAAGCTAAAAGTTAACCCTGACCTTTCTGACCCATTCTTGCTTATAAGTTGTGTAGAAGTTACCTTTTGTTGTAGGTCTGTACATGTTAAACTCCTAGGGTTAACAAGTTGGTAAATAAATCGTCGCTTTTAGAAATTGTTTGTTGTACTTTGCTATCCCCGTTGTTATTGATTGACTTGATGTTTATTTTATTAAGTTCTTCCGCATGTGTTAATTGAAAAATAAAAAGAATGGGTCGACGATGCGTCTTGGGACGTCGCAAATTTTATTCTACTGTCGTGGGATGTTTGCGCGCTTTGGGTTCAAGGCGTGACATCCCCATCTAAAGTGGTATTAGAGCCTAGTCAAGGTCTAGAGTGATAAGGTGTGATGGGTTTTGGGATAACTATTTAGAAAAAACATTTTCCTAATGCTTATGAAAAAAAGATTGGAAAATAAGTGGAAGAGTCAAACATGGGAGAAGTTAAGAAGGACAGCGGCAGTTCAAGTAAAGGTGACGCGACTTGGTGGCCACCCTTGCATTGACGAAGGGCTATCATCCCTTGTTAGACTTACGTAGGCTAGTGCGGCCCTTGCTACCATCTTAGGATACTAAAAATTCAAAAAAGATAAAGATATTTGCTCATTGCAAGCTCTTAAACTAATTAGAAAGTACATTTAAATCCTAAAATTTACAAAAAGTGCAATCAAGTTCTTCTGTTAACACCATCAATTTGACTAAAGAAAAATACTGACCCGACATTTTTCAATTAATTTATATTTCCTATGTGGCATATTTTATTTTTTATTCGATTTTTAAAAAATTATTAAAATAAAAAAGAAAAGATAAAATTTTATTTAAAAAACAAAATTGGAAATAAAAAGGAGAGAGAGAGAGAGAGAGAGAGAGAGAGAGAGAGAGAGAGAGAGAGAGAGAGAGAGAGAGAAGAGAACATGATAGGTTCAACGGTGAGCGCTTTCGCTGCCACCACCCATCGCCGGAGGGGCCAGTGAAGGTTGCCCGCCCTCACCTGACCAGGGGGTTGCCTTGTTGGCCCCAAGTGAGGGTCGGCCACCCTTGCCAGGCTCGGGTGAGGACCTCGAGCCCCAAATGTGGGCGACGTCAGCCTCACTTGAGGCTAGCAACCATCGCTTGCCCTAGGCAATGGCCGGCAACCCTTGCTAGGCCTAGGCAAGGCCTCTTTGACTTTCACCTAAGGTCGGTGAGGCATGCCCCTTCACCTAGGGCTAGCAAGCCTCACACCCCAAGTGAACGTTGGCATTGCCCTCGCTCGAGCTTGGCGAGGGTTGCTAGCCCTCGCCTAGGCTGACAAGGCCTTGCTTAGGGCGGGAGATGGTCGCTGACCCCACATGAGGGTCGACGATGACCAGATTTGGGCACCTTCGCCTGGGGCCAACGACCTTCACCAGCCCTTTCAACAATGGGCACCACCCATTGGCGAGCTTGCCATTTTCTTCTCTTTTATTTTGCAGTTTTGTTTTTTAAATAAAATTTTAGCTTTTCTTCTTTATTTTTAATATAATTTTAAAAAATTGAATAAAAATGAAAAAAATGCCAAATAGGAAATAGTAATTAATTTTAAAATGCCACATTAGCACTTCTTGATAATCAAATTGACGTTTTTAACAAGCTTAAAGAATGGATTGCACTTTTTGTAAGTTTTAAGACTCAATTGCATTTTTGTGAAAAATTTCAAAATTTCTAGTGAATATATCCCAAAAATAATATAAAGTAAGTGCATGTGAGACAAGTAAGCCAGGCAAGGTGGCATCTTTCGTCACTTGCCGACAAGAACCTTGCCATGAGTTACTCTCGCTCCTTCAGCAACGATGGCCACAACCCTCACTCAGATCTACAACAAGATCATGACCTTCACCCAGATCTAAGATGATGATCATAGCACACATTGTCAAATAAGATTGAAGAAGGAAGCGATGTTTGGCCGTGAGGTGGTGAACCACTAGTGAAAGGCGAATTTGAGCCAGAATAGAGATCTCGTTGCCATCGAAATGTAGGCCGCAATTGGTAACCATTGTGCTCAAGAAATCAATTTATAGTTAGATTTTTCTATTTCTATTCCCCAGACAAAAATACTCGTTTGATGAGAATACAAAATTTATGTTCCCAGAATATAAATTCGTTTAATAACGACACAAAATTTATTTCTCGAGCGGTAGTGGGCAGAGGGCAATGACGAATGTTGACGGGTGGGCAACCAGCTAATAATGATAGTGAGTGATGGGAAAAGTTTTTATTTCTCACTTTTGTTTTAGAAATAGAAAAGTAAAAAAAAAAAATTGTACGTCTGATTTTTATTTCAAACTTGTTTCTAGAGTAAAAATTTGTTCTCGAAATAAAAAATAAAATAAAATTGCATTACTAAGTCTCCATTTTGTTCTCAAGAACAAAAAAAGAATAGAAATTCATTTGGTTTTAACATCAATTAATTTTTCTATTCCCCGGAATAGAAAAGTGGCTAGGGAATAGATTTGAAATAAAAAGAAGTAGAAAAAAAATTAGTTTCTTCAATTTTTAGAAATAAGTTATTTTTTATTTTCTCCGTCCTTGTCGTTGGCCACCCCCACTATTGCCCATTGTCGTTCAACCACCGCCGGCCACGATAGCCGATGGCCGCTTGCCGCCCGTCACCGAAACAAAAAAAATACAAAAAAAAAATAAAAATTGTGGATTGTATCATACCAAACGCATTCCTATTTTTTTTTATTTTGAGAATAAAAATTTTGTGTAGTTATCAAACATGTTGTTTTCTCAGAAATTGTTCCGGGGAATAGAAATAAAAAAAGACTATTTGTGAAAGAAATTATTTTCCGTATCAGAAGCGTTACCAAACATATCCTAAATGGATTTGACATAAGCGTGTCCTTAAGAAACAACACTAGCTATGGCTGCAAAACGAAGTAGTCAAATGCAAAAATTGATGGAGACGATTCTTGAGAATTATTTCTCTTCAAGTTTTTTTTCCTATTTTTATTTCTCTAAATTTTCAAAAACAATTGATTATATTTTAATTGCAACATACAACATATATCTTTAAATATCTTTTAATTTATTTTTTTAAAATAATTAGCTGACATGACATTCATATCAACGCCTCTACTCTTGAACAGCAATGAAAAATTTAGAGAAATAAAAATAGAGTTAACAGAGCGATTTGTGCAGAATATATGCAGAATTATGTTCATCCATCATTGATGTAGCCATTCCTCTCCAAGCTTGCACAAGACTCGATTGCAGTCTAAGCAGCAAGGATTAGATCACCCCAACGCCACGGTTCCCAGTCACATCCATTGACTGCATGCATGCTTGATGCGAGACACCACCGCAAATTTCCACGTACAACGCGCATTGAAACGTTCAATTTCCACGAAGTGACCTGTAATCGCTTTGATTTCCGCAGGAATCAAATCCTTGTGTTTTGGTCAATAAAATATTTTCGACTAAAAAATCTTCCCCGCTATACCTAAAAGATGTTTCGGTCAAAGTCTTCTAAATTCGTCTGTTTCTCCTTGGGAAATTTCTGGGTCACGGCCAAAGCTTGATGGCCCTGCCCAGGCAGACTTGCCTTTTTCTAAAGAAAAATAATTGTGTGACTATTTTTAATCTATTATAAGAATAATAATCTATTTTGAATCATAAAAAATCAAATAACAATTAATTATAAATTCTTGTGGGGCATATATCTTCAAAAATTTGTGACTTACAACAAGCTATTATTTTCACAAAAGTCTATAAACTGTTATGCTAGCAAAATCCTTATGTAAATTTCTATGTACGGAAAAATTAAGAAACACGCTTACTCCCATGCACGGCACTTTTCTAATATGACTAAAATTTATAAATCTTGTTGGTAATATCATATAACTTGTCGGTCCAGGTTCCAACCAACTAGTGGTAATTTATGGACAATGTTAGCAATTTGCCAACATTAAATGCAAGAGTAAATTATTACCTTTCTTAAGAAATTATAATTCAATATAAAAACTTGGTAGTGAAATTAGTAAATTAAGAGTGAATTTGATAAATTACCAACATAGGTCTCGCTACAAGTTGGTAAGTTACTAACAAAGCATGGAATTTGCCATTGGAAATATGGCCTTGGTTATTAACTTACTATGGAAATAATTAACTAAACGGTTGTCCATAAGATTATATTAAGTTCTTGACTTGATACTTCATTGATCCTGTATGATCTCTAAAGGCTCTATATTTTTATGGGATAAGTGAGCAAAAAGTCTTAAAAGTTATTGGAAAAGTGGTCGAGTTTAAAACTTTCAAAAAGAAAAATCAAGTCTTAATACTTATCAAATTATTTCAATTAAATTGCTCTATTAGCTCCGTTTAATTTAGCTAATAGAAAAAGCTACGTGATTTTTTTTTTTTTTTTTTATTTTTTATTTTTTATCAATTTTCAAAAAAGAGGTGCTGATGAGGTTGCCTCGTTAACCATCTCACTAGTTATGGTTGTGAAGCGAAGTAGCCAAACGCAAAAATGATGGAGGCAAATGCCCTTCTCGAAAATATTTTTCTTTTTTTCGGTTTTTCCTTCTTCCTTTTTCAGATTTTTATTTTTCTAAAATTTCAAAAACAATTATTTACTTATTAATTTTAACATGGAAAATTTGGCTTGAAAATTTGGCTTTTAATATATTTTAATATAGTTTTTACTAAAATGGATGATGTGGCAACTACATCAACGCCTCTCTTTTTGAACAACAATGAAAAACCATTTTAGGTTTTTCTGCTAGCCATATTGGAGGGAGAAAGACTTGATTGCACAATTTTGACAAGTTTTAGGACTTAATTGCACTCTTATGAAAGTTTTAATACTCGATTACATTTTTTCGATTAATTTGAGGATTTTTGATGCACTTATCTTTATTTTTATTAGGTCCTGTATGCAATTTTGGTAGAGCATGTGTGGAGTCATGTAGATTCGCTGTTAATGTAACCATTCCTTCTCCAAGCTGCACATGACTCATTGCAGTCTAAGCATTCGATCATCACAACACCTCATATCACATCCAATGAGCACATGTTTGACGGGGGACACCACAGCAAATTTTGGCCTACATTCGAGCATCTGTGATTATGATCGAAACATTCAATTTCCATGAAGTGGCTTGAATCAACTGCGGTCTCTGCCTTCTTCTCCATCATTTTCATCTCATAAAATCTCCCCCAAACATAAAAAGATGTTTTGGTCAAAGTCTTCAAATGTGTCTGTTTCTCCTTGGAAAATTTCTGGGTCATGGCAAGCTTAAGGGCCACGCCCAAGCAGACTTGTCTTGTTCTAAGTTTGAGAAGTTTGCGCGGCTGGCCATTGAAATTCCGACATAAGCTTGCTTCGATCACCTATAATTATAATTATAATATTCCGCTCGTCAATAAATCTCCGCGCACGGTACTTGTCTAATATGAATAATAAATTATAAGTTTCCTTGGCAATATCATATGATGGTGGTACAACCAACGGATGTCAATTTACAGACAATGTTAGCAGTTTTACAAATATTAAATGCAAGAGTAAAATATCACGTTTCTTAGGAATTTATCACTCAAAATAATAACTCAGCAATAAATTAAATAGCTGACCGGTGAAATGAATAACTTATCGACATAGATCCGCTTATAAGATAATAAGTTACCAGCAGAGTAAGGAATTTCCCAACCAACTTCAAGTAAAATATAATTTACCGCTCAAAATCAAAAACTTAGTAGTGAAATTAGTAACCCTAAGATCATGGACTATTCTTGCCATTTTCCCTAAATTGAAAAATGCTTCTACCGGTGGATATTAGATTTGAGAGCGGTATCGTTCTCTCATTGGTAAATTATAAACAGTTCAACTGGATTAAAAAAATTGCCCCTCAACTTTTACAGGAAACTTATAACGATGAACAAGTTAGGCGAATTTTATCATGGTAAAAACAACTATCTACAAGATCGTTTTAAATACATGTTTCCACTTGCAAAATGGCATAGTTCAAAGATTTGCATCAACAGCAGCATGAAAATCCACAAGAGGAAACGCCATTTCTAGTGAAAGTAAGCAACAATTTTACAGATCATGTAGATACAATTGCCAAGCAATTTCCAAATTACATTAGTTTTAGTTATTGCTAGGGACACGCAAATAGAAGTATGTAACCTTCACCTTAAGAGATAACTAAAGGGGAAGCCCAAATATGAGCCCGTTAACATATTCAGTTGTATCCACCTTCATTAAAAATCTTAATCCAATTAACGATAAGGCAACTAGAATTTATTAACTACTCCATAATATACCACATCCATGATGTGATACTTCTTTCATCTAAGTTCTATCACCCTCACACGTGCACCTCAACATGTATAATTGATAGCTGAATTCTATCGAAATTTCTGCCGAAAAGCCAACAAATTTCCGTTATTATACTTTTTCTTTATATGATCAGTGATTCCAAATTTTATTGATAAAATCACGGAACTGGGGACTTCTTAGTCAACTGATGTGGTAAGGCACTAACAATGGTAGCAATTTACCATCAATAAATGCAATGATAAATCATTAACTCTTTTTTAGAAATTTATTACTCAAAACAAAAATTTAGTGGTGAAATTTATATCTTTGATATAAATTAATAACTTATCATATAGGTCCGCTTATAAGGTAGTAATACCAATTTCAAGTGGAACGCAAGTTGTCCAATTATTTATAAATTGACCATTTAAAATTAAATCGTAGTAGTGAAATTAGTTAGTTACCACGTAAGTCCTTACAAGTTACAACTTAGTAAATTTTTAATAAAGTGGTAAATTTTCCGTTGGAAAGAAAATCATGAAGAAATTACTCAAATCTCTCTCGAACTTTGCAATAGTATATATTTGCCCCGAACTTTAAAATTTTTACTTTATTCTATTAGCGCGTGCAAGGCACATGCCTTTTAAGGGGTAAAAGTTTATTGTCATCTTGTTTATGGAAATAACTTTTTCACCATTGTTTTATGTGGAAATATAAAGAAAATGAAGAAAAATATATCTACAAAAAAAAAAAAATGACAGATGAATCAATTTAAAAAAAAAATGACTACAGATTCGATATATCATTTTTTTTGAGTCGAGGGCATCATTTACTTTTTAAATTTTATAAGTATTTTTATTAATTAATCAATATTTAGAAAAAGCTCCACGATGGAAATCGGTAACTTAATAATGTATTGATGAAACCAAATTTTACTTTTGAAATTAACAAATTACTTGCGAAATTAGTGGCCTGCCTTTAGCTTAATGGAACTAATAAGATACTTTAAGAAAAAAGAAACAAGATAAAGTAAAAAGGAAAAAAAGGCCTCAATAACGAAAAACAAAAGAAAGATCAAATTCGAAAATTGGATGCTCATCATACACTTCTAAATGGTCTATTAATACGAAAAAGAAAAGGTTGATTAATAAAATATATTTACGAATATCACCTTATATTTTGATCAATCATTTCCTTTTATTACAGATGGAGCTTTTATAAAACTTCAGAACATATGGTAAAATCATTATTCTAGATAGATATATGTGTTTTGTTTTTGGTCGAAGATAGTGATAGATATATGTGTTGACATGGGCGAAGGCTGTCCACAACTTTGGTTCAAACTTGCTGTGGAGAAAAGGAGGTGCAATCGCATCTACACGGAGGAGGAATGGTCGCCTCTCTCACCCGCCGTGAACGACGGGACGTACGGGAGAGACTCTGGTAGCTTGGAAAGTAGGGAATCTCTACAAGAACGCTGGTTTCATCCTTAAGGCCGAAGTTGCTCAACTCAAGGAGCACGCCAGTTTCATCAAACATGGCTTCAGTTATACTAGGAATCCTTCTTGTACTCGTTCCACTTCCCCTTTCCGCCAAAGCTCAGACCAGCGGCAGCTTGAAGTTGGGCAGGTCGTTGATGGCGAACGACCAGAACTCTTCCTGGTTGTCGCTGTCAGGCGAGTTCGCCTTCGGGTTCCAGAGAATGGGAAGAGGAGCTCATTTGTTGGCTATATGGTTCGAGAAGATAGAGGACAAGACCATAGTCTGGTCGGCGAATGGCGGTGATCTAGCGCCTGAAGGTTCGAAAGTCCAGTTGACCGCCGATGGGCTAGTGCTTACTGACCCAAGAGGGAGAGTGCTGTGGTCTTCTCGCCTGAACGGCACTGGCTTAGCGTATGCGGCCATGCTCGACACGGGGAACTTCGTCCTAGCGAGAGCGAGCCACGTCAACTTGTGGGATTCGTTCAGCCGACCAACGGATACGATACTGCCAACGCAACAGTTAGATTCGGGGGCTGCTCTAACAGCTCGCTATTCCGAAATGAATTACTCCGCTGGGAGATTCCTCTTCAGACTGCAACCCAATGGAAATCTCGTGCTCTATGCCACTCCTGCCCTGCTCGTCGTCTCAGATGCATACTGGGACACCAACACCACCACCACTGGCCGTATCGGCTTCCGGTTGATATTCAATCAAAGTGGTCGGGTGTACCTCACGGCTAGGAATGGAACAGCACTCCATTTCGTCACCTCAGACGAAGTTCCAACCAGCGGATTTTACCAAAGAGCGATCCTCGAATATGACGGGGTCTTCAGGCAATATGTCCACCCTAAGACAGCAAATTCGAGTTCTAGCTGGGCAATGGGCTGGTCAATGGTCTCTTACCCGGTCCCTCCAAATATATGCACGAGCATGAATCGAGATACCGGTACTGGAGCTTGTGGCTTCAACAGCTACTGTACTCTTGGAGACGATAAGATTCAGAGGCCCCGATGCCACTGCCCACCTGGATATACTCTGTTAGATTCGAAGAACGAGATGAACGGATGCAGAGAGGACTTCGTATCACAGAGTTGTGATGGAAGTAGGCCTGAAAAAGACCAGTTTGCTTTGCATGACATGCTCAACGCAGACTGGCCGAACTCTGATTACGAGGTTGTCATATCGAAATCCGAGTACCAGTGCCGAGAGGCTTGCTTGGCTGATTGTTTTTGCGCAGTAGCAATTTTCGCAAACGAAAAATGCTGGAAAAAGAATACCCCTCTTATAAATGGTAAGATGGATCCTAGTGTGGATACAAAAGCTCTGATCAAGGTCCGGATAGAAAACTCGACTTTGACATCTACAGGAAACGGCCGGAAGAAGAACAAGAACTCAACTCTGGTGATCATCGGATCAGTGCTGTTGAGTAGTTCTGTGTTTTTGAACTTGCTTCTACTCCTCATTAGCTATTTAATTTATAAAAGCTTCCGACCTAGGGATTCTAAGTTTTCACGACCAGTCCAGATCAACCAAACCACGCACATGCGGACTTTCGGTTATCAGGAGCTTCAAGAAGCAACAGATGGAGTCAAAGAAGAACTAGGTAGGGGTTCCTTTGGAACAGTGTACAAAGGTGTTCTCGGATCTGAGGATACAAACTTTGTGGCAGTAAAAATGTTGGCGACAAGGACCGGAGAAAGCGAAAAGGAGTTTGAAAGAGAAGTGAGTGCAATTGGCCAAACTAACCACAAGAACTTAGTGCAGTTGCTTGGATTCTGCAATGAGGGTCAACACCGATTACTGGTGTATGAATTCATGAGCAACGGCAGTTTGGCAGATTTTCTTTTTGGCTCTTCAAGGCCCAGCTGGTACAAAAGATTAGAAATTTCCTATGGTGTTGCGCGAGGCCTTGCTTACTTGCATGACGATTGCACCAGGCATATAATCCACTGCGACATCAAGCCGCAAAATATTCTTCTTGATGGCTATCTTGCTGCAAAAATATCAGACTTCGGATTAGCTAAGCTCTTGATGGCAAACCAAACACGAACCACCACCGGGGTCAGAGGAACCAGAGGTTATTTAGCGCCTGAGTGGTTTAGGAATATGCCTATTTCTGGCAAAGTAGATGTTTACAGCTTCGGCATTTTGTTGCTTGAGCTCATTTGTTGTAGAAAGAACTATGAACCAGAAGCGGAAACGGAAGCTCAAATTGTGTTGGTCGACTGGGTTTATGATTGCTACCGTGATGGGAGTGTGCTTGTACTAGTGGAGGGCGACGAAGAGGCATTAGGTGACATGAGAAGGGTGAGAAGACTTGTGATGACAGCATTGTGGTGCATCCAGGAAGACCCGGCTTTGAGGCCAAACATGAAGAAAATCACTCAGATGTTGGAAGGAGCTGTTGAAGTCTCAGTCCCGCCGGATCCAAGCTCTTTTATCAGTTCGATATGATTTTGCTTATTAAGACGACTAATGTATGTAATCATGGAAATTATCCGTATTGTCTGTAATTGCTATTACACCAGAATAAACTTTTTCATGATGTCCTCAAATGGATCCCACTTAAAACGGCTAGATCTTACTCAAGCTTAACATTCCCTCTCAAGTATCCAAGAGAGAACATGTTTACGATTGTCAGCAGAGAGGCTTGCATGCGAGGCCGCATGCAACTGTGGAGAGATTTATATTGTTGAATGATCAAGTAACTATATGAAATGATGCAGAAACAGTCACTGGTAAATTTAAAGTCACGGGCATTCTTGTGTTGGATCTCTTCGGAATTCTACGTGCATCATAGCCCTGTATGTCACGGGAAAAACTAATGTGGCTCCATCAAAGCATTTTTCAATCGACGATTTTGCTTCATTAAAATTGCATTCGACGCAGTAGAACAGTGTTTCAACCTGACCGAAGCAAACTAGATCTTCTCTGCTAAATTAGATGGTGAGAGCCGTATGAAAGTTGCCGATCCTCAAGGCGTGTAGCGGGTGCCCGGAAATCCCAATCTCAATAGTTCTGCTGCTTTTTTTTAATTCATACAGAAGGGGACACTCAATTCGCCATCTCCTGCATTTCTATAATTCCCTGCGGAAGACGATAATGGAGCGAGAGCAGCGGACGGTGTGGTGAGCGTGTGCTGACGTGTCAGTTGCCGGGGGGGTGTTAGGAGTGCCGGGTACGTTTCGCGGGTCGCGGGGGGGATTGATTAGGAGTGTTGCTTTTTTCTTGTGAAGTCCACTAGCGATCTGATTAAAGTCAAATTAGATGGTTCACAATCAGATAATCTGACTGCATGGATGCTTGATGCGGGACACCACAGCAAAATTTCCACGTATGTACACGCATTGAAACGTTCAATTTCCACGAAGTGATCTGTGATCGCTTTGATTTCCACAGGAATCGAATCCTTTGTATTTTGGTAAGAAAAAAAAAAACATTTTCCACTCCCAAAATCTTCCTCCTCTAAACCTAAAAGATGTTTCGGTCAAAGTCTTCTAAATTTGTCTGTTTCTCGGGAAATTTCAGGGTGACGACCGAAGATTAATGAATCCGCCCAAGCAGACCTGCCTTTTTCTAAATTTCCACGTACAGAGAAATAAAGAAACATGCCAACCCCGAGATTTTACGTCTAAATAGCAGCTTGTAACGAGACCCGACGGTGCTACCGGAGGGTCGTGTGATCTAGGGGTGTGCAACCGGACCGGGTATACCCTGTTCCCGGACCGACCCACCCGGAAAACAGGGTCGGGAACCGGTTCCCATTGAAACCGGTCCGGGAACAGGTTCCCAAAATTCGGAATCGGTTTAAACCGGTCCGGGAACAGGGTCCGAGTGATTACCCACCCGGAAACCGGTTCCTGGACCTGTCACACCCCAAAACTACAAAGAATAGGGATGACACGGCCGTCCTTCCATACGAAGGACGCAGCCTCAAACACAACCAACAACATGATATCAACTTATATATATATATATATATATATATATATATATATATATATCTCAAACCATATATATACATATTAGATAGACCAACAGTTGGTTGCAACATCGAGTTTCTATAATCCACCAAAAAGAAATATACAAATAGAACTCAGACCAACCAACCACTAGCAAGGAAAGTGCACCACTTCCTTAGGCCATACCCAAAATAGAACTCCCCAAAAAGTTTCCCACCGATGGCGCACTCGCTCTATACGCCGCTAACCGAGGAACCTGAAAAGATTAAAGGAGGAGTGGAATGAGCAACAACAGCTCAGTGAGTAGTACATATCTTCTAAGCAGATCGAACAACCACTATGCATGTATACAAAGCAATACCAAACTTCATAACGCCAATTCAATATATAAAATACATATTGAATTATAAAAGAGTTATTTAATATCATCAAAGCTTTATACTAATATGGAAAACTCATTTAAATCACCATCAAAAGTCAAGTATCAATGGTCAAGTCCATTGAATAATCTCCATCAAATATCACATATCAATGGTCCATCCATTGATTAATCTATTGCTCAATATTCCACCATGGTCACGACACAACGCCTTGTGACAAGGCGACCAAGCTTTTCCCCTTGGCAAGGTCTCCACCTACAAAGCCGATGGCTGGGCCCGAAGGGATATCCTAAACCTGGTATGCATACCCCAAAAACCCCTCACTGGCTTCACAGTCATATTGAGCATAAATAATCATTCTCCAATACCAGAAATCCAATCCAAAAATCAATATCTTATACCAAACAAATAACAATTTGCAACATAGCCCATCATCCATTTCATGTCCGTTTCTCAAATCATCATAACTCTTTCCATAAATCAGTCGCAAAGCAATTTCATATATATTTCTCCACAAACCTTGTATAACATGCTTTTCAAACATTTACAATCAACCAAAGAGTAGTAAATGCTCGATCCGACTTTTATGCAATAAAAATGCTCTTCTCGATTCAATATAACATATATATATTTCAAGACATGATTTTATAAAACCAAAGAAGATATAGTACCACTCACCTCGTCGTCTATGACCAAACGACGAACGATACTCGTATCGCCAAACTCAAGGCCTTATCAAATAATCGAGAAATAATGTTAAAATCTAATAAAACTCTTATCTTAACTACGAAACGACTAAATTACGCCTTAACTATAACAAAAGGACTTCTACGCGCTAACCAAACGCAACACGAAGTTAAACGCAAAACTTGATCACGACCTAACTTCCTCCTCCGAACCCCGATCCAAATGAATTTATAGTCCATAGAGAGCCCTTGACACATATTACAAGAATCCCAACTTCACCGTCCCAAAATCAAGCCGAAAGGTGACAAAATACAAGCCCGAAGCTGCTGGACGCGTACTGTTCACTGCGCGCGGAAACTTTGAAATTCTGTTTCGGACAAACCACAAGCTCAAATCACAATCCGTAAAATCCCACGGCTTCACAACACCCTAAACTGTCATTCCTACAAAAATACACGGCTCAACGACTCCAAAATCGGACTTCGCCACTTGATTTTCCAACAATTTCGAATTTGAGCCCTAAACTCAAAAATAACTTCAATTGGACGAACGAGGGGCCTAATCTCTTACCGGGTGCTGCGTTATGGAGTAGAGTCGGCTTGACGAGGCATCCATGGTGTGCACGTGCCAAAATCCCTTTCCTTTCTTCCCCTTTCTCTTCTTCTTCTTCTTCTTCTTCTTCTTCTTCTTCTTCTTCTTTTCTTCTCCTTCTTTTCTCTCTGCCCGAACGTGGGCTTGCTTTCTTCTTTTATCTCTTCCCCTTTTTTGTTTTCTTTTTCTTTCTTTCTTTCCTTCCTCTCTCTCTCTCTCTCTCTCTCTCTCTCTTCTCTTTTCCCCCTCTCCCGAAAACTCTCGATCCCTCTCTCTCTCTACGGCTGCTTCTACCTTTTTCTTTTTGACTGGGTCAAACCCATATTTTACAGGACCGGTTTTGGAACCGGTTCTTGGACCGATTTTGTAAGTAGAGGTCCAAAACATTTTTTTTTGTTCCGATTTCTATTTTTACTCTCGCAATCACATGATATTTTTCCTCTTGGCTCTCTCAAACACGCATAGCACTTCTCCTTTGTCATTCATCTTCCTCACTTGCTTCCCTCCCTCACCGGCTCCCTCTCGCACCGTCTGATGGACGGACGGTGTTTGTCGCCACCAAATTCTTGTGTATCACATGGATTGGCTCGCCTAATTTCTCTTTTGTATAAAGAGTTATGCTTGAATAAATGAGTAGCTTCATGTAGTAGTTGTGGGAATAAGACTAATATTAGACCCATGTTTGATGTTAATTCTTTGCCTTATGATTTTATTTATTATAATTAGCCCTATGGATCTTTAATTTTTCATTTATTCCAAATGTTCATGTATTAATTTATTACCAGTGCTTAATGTTTCAATATAAATTAGGAGGATTACGTTATTTTCTCGCTTATTAATATAAAATTCAAAGTCATATAGGATATCGGAAGATTGCAAAACAGGTTCCAATGGAAATGGGTTGACCCCGGAACCGGATCGGAAAAAAACAGGGGTGGGTCGGTACGGGGTCCAATACAAACAGGGTCGGGTATAGGGTCAAGAAAAGAGGAACCGGTTATAATAGGGTCGGGTACAGGGTCCAGGTCTAGACCCTACCCACCCTGGACCCGATCACCCCTAGTGTGATCTCTGGCGGTTCCTCGATCATATATATAAAAAATAAAAAAATGCCAACTCCAATCATGTTTCCACGCACTGCAAATTTCTAATATGATTAAAATTTGTAAATCTTGTTGGTAATATCATGTAGCTTGTCGGTCCAAGTTTACAAAGTTAGCAATTCGCCAACACTAAATGCAAGAGTAAATTATCACCTTTCTTAGGAAATCATCGCTCAAAGTTAAAAACTTAGCAGTGAAATTAGTAACTTAATAGTGAATCTGATAAATTACCGACATGAGTCTCGCTGTAAGTTGGTAAGTTACTAAGAAAGTAAGGGATTTACCATTGGAAATATAACCTTGGTTATTAACTTACTATGGGAATAAAAAACTCACAAATGTAGGCCCGCTTTTAGCATAATAAGTTGCCAACGATTTGAGAGATTTACTAACACCAAATTCAATCTTAAATTGTAAACCTCCCCCATTAAAGTTAGTAAGTACCAGTAAATTTAGCAACATGTCTGCTCTCTCAAGGTAGTAAATCTCACATGAAGTATGAAATTTGCCGAAGGTCTTACTTAACTTATTTAGGAGGTTGTCTTTGGAGATTACCCATACAGTTAAAGGACTGTGAAAGTAGTAATTTACCGACGTAAGCTTGCTTTTTGCTAAATGAGAATAGAAATTTTGTGTAGTTACCAAACGTGTTGTTTTCTCAAAAATTGTTCCCGGGAATAAAAATAAAAAAAGACTATTTTTGAAAGAAATTGTTCTCTGGAACCAAAGCATTACTAAGCAGATCCTAAATGGATTTGACATTAGCGTGTCCTTAAGAACCAACACTAGCTATGGCGGCAAAACGAAGTAGTCAAATGCAAAAATTGATGGAGACGATTCTCGAGAATGATTTCTCTTCAATTTTTCTTTTTTTCCTATTTTTATTTCTCTAAAATTTCGAAAACAATTGATTATATTTTAAGTGCAACATACAACATATAGCTTTAAATATCTTTTAATATATTTTTTTAAAATTGTTTGACGTGACATTCACATCAACGCCTCTTCTCTTGAACAACAATGAAAAAACTAGGTCAATTTTTTCGATAGTCAAATTTAATATAATTAACAGAGTGATTTGTGCAGAATATGTGCAGAATTATGTTCATCCATCGTTGACGTAGCCATTCCTCTCCAAGCTTGCACAAGACTCGATTGCAGTCTAAGTAGCAAGCATTAGATCACCCCAACGCCAGGGTTCCCAGTCACATCCACTGACTGCATGCATGCTTGATGCGAGACACCACCGCAAATTTCCACGTACAACGCGCATTGAAACGTTCAATTTCCACGAAGTGACCTGTAATTGCTTTGATTTCCGCAGGAATCAAATCCTTGTGTTTTGGTCAATAAAATATTTTCAACTCAAAAAATCCTCTCCTCTAAACCTGAAAGATGTTTCGGTCGAAGTCTTCTAAATTTGTCTGTTTCTCCTTGGGAAATTTCTGGGTCACGGCCAAACCTCGATGGCCCTGCCCAAGCAGACTTGCCTTTATCTAAAGAAAAATAAGTGGGAGAGACTCGGGTAGCTTGGAAAGTAGGTAATCTCTATAAGAACGCTGGTTTCATCCTTAAGGCCGAAGTAGCTCAACTCAAGGAGCACGCCAGTTTCACCAAACATGGCTTCAGTTATACTAGGAATCTGTTAGGACTAGTATTAGCACCTAGAGGGGGTTGAATAGGTGTTTATCGCAATTTTAACAATTCAAATCAAATGAGATATGAATAATTTAAAATTAACGATTGCAGCAAATGAAAGCAATTAACAATATAAAGGATTAGGGATAGAGAATCAAGACTCCAGATTTATAGTGGTTCGGCTTAGATCAAGCCTACATCCACTCTCCCGCACGGATAGCCCTTCTGGCTGGATTTCACTAAGAATCAATAAGAGTGATTACAATCTCACGCTCTTGAGTCCACAGTGTAGATTACTCTACTACACTTCCTCAAGGTCTACAATATGATCTCTCTTTTGATTACATGTAACGCTCAAAGAATGATATCGCAAAGTAGTAAAGGAGATTTCAGACTTTGGAATTCTTCTATCCGCACCCTTCAACAACTAGAGCATCTCTCTTATATACTTCTTCATGCCTTCAATACCGTTGGCACTTTCCAAAGAAGTTTTCCAATCAACCCGTTGGACAGAATCAATTAGAGAGATCTCGAGCTCTTTAAGGTAAGTGTTGATAGCCCATCAATCCTGCTCGCCCATACAATCGGGATCTCGGTTTCCATAAGTAGATCCTTCCAAATATAAGTTGCGAAGTCGTCAAAGAATCTAAACATATTCCATATAAAACTTAGATCGTTTAGTGCTGAATCCGGTAGAAAGATATCCATTAGTCGTTAGAATAAAGATCGTATAAGATCGGAATAAACGTCGTCTTGGAAACTGTCCATGTGAGTAGACTTTGAAATATAAGTCTTGAGTCTTGCTAGCTTGCTACTTTAATCTTCGACTTTGATCTTCGGACTTTGTCAGAAGAGTCTGTAAGTCTTCAGACTAGACTGATAAACCTGTTTTGTCAACTTCAAAATACCTTAAGGGATTTCATCTAACAGAATCCTTCTTGTACTCGTTCCCCTTCCCCTTTCCACTGAAGCTCAGACCCGTGGCAACTTGACCTTGGGCTCCTCGTTGATGGCTAACGACCAGAACTCTTCCTGGGTGTCCCCGTTGGGCGAGTTCGCCTTCGGGTTCCGGAGAATGGGAAGAGGAGCTCGTTTGTTGGCTATATGGTTCGAGAAGATAGAGGACAAGACCATAGTCTGGTCGGTGAATGGCGATAATCTAGCACCCGAAGGTTCAAAGTCCAGTTGACCGCCAATGGCGGGCTGATGCTTACCGACCTGAGAGAGAGAGCTGTGGTCTTCTGACCTGAACGGCACTGGCTTAGCGTATGCGGCCATGCTTGACATGGGGAACTTCATCCTAGCGAGCGTGAGCCACATCAAGTTGTGGGATTCGTTCAGCCAACCGACAGATACGATACTGCCTATGCAACGGTTAGATCTTCGGACTAAAGTCAACGCTCGCTACTCCAAAATAAAATACTCCGCCGGGAGATTCCACTTCATGCTAGGAGACGATGGAAATCTCGCATTCTATGCCACTCTTGACCCGTATGATGCCTCAGATACCTCTTGGGATAGCAACACCGTAGGTAGCGGCTTCCGTTGATATTCAATCAAAGTGGTCGGGTCTACCTCACGGCTAGGAATGGAACGGTGCTCAACCGTATCACCACGAAACCGGTTCCAACCGGGACATTACCACAGAGCGATCCTTGAGTACGATGGGGTATTCATACAATATATCCACCCTAAGACGGCAAATTCAAGTTTTGGCCGGCTTATTGGCTGGTCGAGGGTCTCTGCCCTAGTCCCGCAAAATTTATGTGAGAGCCTCACCCAAGAGAAGGGCAGTGGAGCTTGTGGCTTCAACAGCTACTGTACTCTTGGAGATGATCTGAGGCCCCGATGCCAATGCCCACCTGGATATACTCCGTTAGATTCAACGAATGAGATGAACGGATGCATACAGGACTTCATACCACAGAGTTGTAACGGAAGTAGGCCCGAAACCAACCAGTTCGTTTTGCGTGAAATGTTCGAAACAGACTGGCCAATGTCCGATTACGAGCATCGTAGGGGACAAACCGAGGACTGGTGCAAAGAGGCTTGCTTGGCTGATTGTTTTTGCGTAGCCGCCATTTTCGTTAGTGATATTTGCTGGAAAAAGAAGGGCCCTCTTTCTAATGGAAGGATGGGTCCATGGGTGAAACAAAAAGCTCTGATCAAGGTCAGGATACATGACACGACTTCAAAATGCACAGAAAACGACAAGAAGAAAAACAAGAATACGACTCTGATGATCGTCGGATCAGTGCTGTTGAGTACCTCTATCTTTGTGAACTTGCTTTTACTCCTTATTACCTATTTAATGTATAGAAGCTTCCGATCTAGGAATTCTAAGTTGTCACGACTAGTCCAGATCAATCAAGTTACAGGCATGCGGACTTTCACTTATCAGGAGCTTCACAAAGCAACATATGGATTCAAAGAAGAATTGGGTAGGGGTTCTTTTGGAACAGTGTACAAAGGTGTTCTCGGATTTGAGGAAACAAACTTTGTGGCAGTTAAAGTGTTGGTGACAAGGACTGGAGAAAGTGAGAATGAGTTTAAAAGAGAAGTGAGTGCAATTGGCCAAACTAACCACAAGAACTTGGTGGAGTTGCTTGGATTCTGCAATGAAGGTCAACATCGACTACTGGTGTATGAGTTCATGAGCAATGGCACTTTGGCGGATTTCCTATTTTGCGCTTCAAGGCCCAGCTAGTACAGAAGAATAGAAATTGTCTGCGATGTTGCGCGGGGGCTCTCTTACTTGCACGAGTATTGCATCAGGCATATAATCCACTGCGACATCAAGCCGCAAAATATTCTTCTTGATGGCTCTCTCACTGCAAAAATCTCAGACTTGGGAATAGCTAAGCTCTTGATGGCGAACCAAACACGAACCACCACTGGAGTAAGAGGAACCAGAGGTTATTTATCGCCAGAATGGTTTAGGAATTTGCCAATTTCTAGCAAAGTAGATGTTTACAGCTTCAACATTTTGTTGGTCGAGCTCATCTGCTGCAGAAAGAACTATGAGCCGAAAGAGGAAATTGAAGCTCAAATTGTAATGGCTGACTGGGTGTATCACTGCTACCATGATGGGAGCGTGCTTCAACTAGTGGAGAGCGATGAGGAGGCATCAAACAACATAAAGAGGGTGAAAAGATTTGTGATGACAGCATTGTGGTGCATCCAGGAAGACCAGGTTTTGAGGCCAACCGTGAAGAAAATTACTCAGATGTTGGAAGGAGCTGTTGAAGTCCCAGTACCTTCGGTTTCAAGCTCTTTTATCAGTTCAATATGATTTTGCTTATTTAAGACAACTGTTGTCTATAATCATGGAAAGTATTCGTGTTGTTTGTAAGTGCTATTACGCCAGATCAAACATTTTCATAATGTCTTCACATGGATCCCGCTTAAATAAGCTAAATCATCCGTCAAGTTTAACATTTCCTCACATGTATCCAAGAGAGAACGGGTTGATGATTGTTGCAAAAGGGATTGCATGCGAGGCTGAATGCAACTATCAAAGCATTTTCATTGACATTTTGCTTCATGAAAATTGCATTTGACATGGTGGAAGAGTATTTTGACTTGATCCAACCAAAACAGACCTTATTTGCTAATTTAGATGATGAGAAGCATATGAAACTTCCCGATCCTCAGGTTGTCACGTCCTGACTCTCCGAGCACGTGCCTATCCTTGGTAAGTCTATATAATAGCGATGTTCCAGGACGTATCGCCGACCCATTCATTTTAATATACGCATGCGGAAGCATATAAATAAATCCCCAGACAACAAAATAATGAGATAGGAAAGCAGGGCCATAAAAATTTAAACCACACCACACTTATATATATACATAACACACTGGTCATATATAATACAAGTTGGTCCTAGTATATAAAAATATATACATCACAAGAGATTCTCAAACACGGGACGGGGTCTAACATCCACTACTCCTCATCATCATCAAACTCTTGTAGCTCAATCTCATCGTCCTCATCGACCTATAATAGTATAATGTCCATTCTTCAGATGACATACGAATCATCAAGCCGTTACAATCAATTTCACCCTTTTTATCATACTTGATAAAAATACACGTGTGTGGGTACACGGCCGGCCTTAGCCAAAATACAAAGTTTTCACTTTTTGAACATACCACTATCTTCAGCAGTTCCAAAATAGATTTTTGGTGCTGTAGACCAACACCCAGTAATTCTCCACTTAATTACGAAAATTATCTAATTTTTGGAATAAATACTCGCGAACACTAATTTCACTCAATTTGCACAATCAGGTACTCAATTAAATAAACTGAGAGCACCATTGCAATCAGCATGAAATTCCAGTCATTGGCCATCCTGGTTGAATTTTTGAAAAATAAATAAATAATTAAATAATTACGAAAATTAATAAATAATTGTAATAAATCCAATTTAGGCCCGTTATAGCCTAATTGGAAGCCGAGACGAGTTCGAAAAATTACCGAATCACTCTAGTTAAATACTAGAGTTCGTTTAGGTCCTAATTGCTATAACTAACCACCTAACATGCATCGATAACTAATTAAATTTCACTAATTACATCTAACTAACCACCTAAACATGTTAATTTAAAATAATTATCCACTAAGCGTCATTAACCTACTAATCGAGGTTTAGTGAGTTAAACTCATCCGTTTATCGAACTGCTCGATTCAAATCAACGGGAACGCGACGGGGGACAACTTTCTCCAAAGCGGGCCAAACTTTCGAGACCCGAAACCACCTCAAAACGGGCCTTGAAGCTACTGGAAACCCACTAGTTTTCCTCTCTATTTTGAGCTGCAAAATAGAGAAACAAAGCTGGTTGGGGGCGGCAAGGCTCGGGAAAGGCAGCAGGGATGGTCTCGGGTCTAAACAAGGGCAAACCAGTGGCGGAACGGTGGAGCATGGGCTCTAGCTAGGCTTGGCCAGGGGTTGGGACGCATGGACAGAGGGCTGGGATGGCGAGGACGGTGCAACAAGGCAGCATAGCATGGGGGAACGCGCGGGGCAGTGGTGGCGCATGCGAGGGCGGCAACGGCGACGGCAAAGGTGCGTGCGACGGTGGACGGCTACTCGGTTGGTCTTCTCCAGCTGGTGGTGGTGTTCGAATGGCACACCAAGAAAGAGGGGGGCTGTTGCACGGCAAGGGGGGGGGGAGGATGGAGAGAGAGAGAGAGAGAGAACCAAGGCCCACTTGCCTTATTTTCCACAACCTTGTCCCCTTGACTCATCCATGACCAAGTATGGCTTCGTTGGCCCTCAATGAGCCACCAATGCTCCACCTTGCAACCTTGAAATGGTCCAAAACCCATAGGCATAGGGGGAGCTACGAATTTTATCATGTCTCCCTCAATTGGACTTCGTTTCATGCTTGATTCAATCCAATTTGGCCTAAAAAATTTCCATTATCGAGTCAATTATCAAATTGGTATTTTTCATCTTCGATTGAACCATCTTGCATCCCAAATGCGCAATCAAAATCGATTTCTAGCTTTTTTTGGACAAAAAAGGCCCTAGGACGATATTTTCCCAAAAAGTCTTGGGCTGCAGAAAAATCTTCTGAGACCAAGTCGACATTCCTAGAATTTATTGTGACATGACAGAACCTTCAATTTCTAAAATCGGATTCAAATTCGTGGTTAATTTCACTCCGGCACATTTTTAGCGTGACCTAAGCTATCGGATAGCTTTAAGAACTTTTTAGAGCAAATGACCTGTGGTCAATTTTCTTCGAGTCACAATGAACCTTATCGACACATTGACGACTCTCGGTTGTCGTGAAAATCTCGAAGTTTCAAATACGAGCACAGGGTACCAAAACGATAGAAAAATCAAACTAGTGCCGATCAATGAGAATTTTGCAATTTAGTGGGATCACCCATGTTTAACCACTCATCAGTCGAACCGACCTATCTCTGGTCTCTAATCGATTTATATCTGTGCCATAATGATCTCGGTAGACGAACACGGTCGAGTAGTCGATTCCTAGTCGAATCCTCAAGTCTTTTTGCTTTAAAATCTTTAATGGCTTCCCTATATAGTCTAGTTATCTCACGAGTGATCAGCTCTGAGAACAGCACTATAGGCGCGTCGATGAAAAACCCGATTAATTTAATTGAAGACGGAAGTGAAAAATCTAGGATGTCACAACTCTTCCCCTCTTATAAAAATTTCGTCCTCAAAATTTAAACCTTACAATACTTAAGCAAAAAGGTGGGGGTATAAACGTCTCATCGACTCTTCAGTCTCTCAGGTTGTTCCTTCAGTACCGTGGTGTTGCCAGATCACTTTGACCATTGGGATGGTCTTTCTACGTAGTACTTGCTCTTTTCTGTCCACGATTTGAACCAGGCTTTCAACTTATGATACTTGGTCATCCACATCTAATTCTTCGAAATTTAGCACGTCGGGTCAGGCTCTTACTTCCTTAACATTGACACGTGAAAGACGTCGTGCACTTGCGCCAATCTCGGCGGCAACGCAAGATGATACGCTAAGGTTTCGATTCTCTCAAGAATCTCAAACGGACCTATGTACCTCGGACTCAGTTTTCCTTTCTTGCCAAAGCGCGAAGTTCCCCTCATTGGTGACACCTTTAGAAAAATGTGATCACCAACTTGGAATTCCAAAAACCTTCGACGCTTATCTGCATAACTTTTTTGACAACTTTGAGCAGTCTTTAATCTGTTTCTGATCACTGCCACGGCATCCATTGATTGCTAGACCAACTTTGGGCCTGTAATCTTTATTTCTCCAACTTCATCCCAACACACCGGTGTTCTGCACGATCTGCTATACAACGCTTCAAAAGGAGCCATCTGAATGCTCTGTTGATAACTGTTGTTGTAGGCGAATTCCACGAGATGAAGTTGTTCCTCCCAACTTCCTTTAAAGTCCAATACATAAGCTCTTAGCATATCCTACAGGGTCTGAATTGTTCTCTCAGACTGACCGTTTGTCTAAGGATGATATGCCATACTATACTAAAGCTTTGTACCTAAAGCACCTTGTAAGCTCTTCCAGAAAGCGGAACTAAATCTCAGGTCTCGATCCAACGTTATCGTAACCAGCACTCCATGCAGTCGAACTAACTGGCACATGTATAACTCATCGTGCCTATCCAAGTCAAGATCTTTTCGCACCGCAATAAAGTGAGCCGACTTTGTCAACCTGTCGACTATTACCCAAATCGAATCATTACCTCTTTGACTCCTTGGTAACCTGGTCATGAAATCCCTCGTGATATGCTCCCATTTCCATTATAGGATATCAAGAGGTTGCAAAAGTCCTCCTGGCTTGCAATGTTGAGCTTTGACCAGTTGACACGTCAAACACCTGGTGACATGCCTGGTGATGTCCGCCTTCATACCAGACCACCAATAGTGTTGACACAGTTTCTGATACATCTTGGTACTTCCGAGATGAATGCTGTAACTACTATGATGAGCTTCTGATAAAATATCCTCTCTAAGCTTTGCATCGTTAGGTACAACCAAACGTCCTCGGAACCTCAATGTTCCATCACCAGAAACCTGAAAGTCAACATTTCTTTCTTCGATATCCTCTTGCAAAATTTTCTGAACATCCATCTAGGTTTGTCGGCTGAAGTAGCTTGATCCTAATCTGCACATCCGATTCAATTCTGAGGGTAGCCATGAGACTTGAAAGGTGGCCTATCTCAAATTTGAAAGCCGAATCTCGAGCTCTCTCGATTAAATTCCACTCCTTAACCAACAAGTGGGCAATGGAAGACTTTTGGCTCAAAGCGTTGGCGGCCTTATTCGCCTTTCCTGGGTGATATAAAATATCACAATCATAGTCCTTCAGCAATTCCATCCATCAACGTTGTCTCATATTCAACTCCTTCTGAGAGAATAGGTACTTTAGACTTTGATGGTCCGTGAAGATCTGAAATTTTTCCCCACACAAGTAATGTCTCCAAATCTTCAACGTGAATATAATTGCCGCGAGTTCTAAGTCATGCGTCGGGTTGTTTAGCTCATGAGGTCTCAACTGGTGGGAGGCGTATGCAACAACCTTACCATATTGCATCAGCACGCAACCCAGTCCTCTGAATGACGCATCACTATAGATCTCGTACCCTCCAAGGTCAGATGGAATTGTCTGCACAGGTGTAGTAGTTAGTTTTTGCTTCAGCTCTTGGAAACTACACTCACACTTGTCTGACCATACGAACTTTTCGTCTTTCTTCAAGAGTCTTGTCAAAGCTGAAAATCCTTCCACAAACCTTCTGTAGTAGCCTGCCAAACCCAGAAAACTTCAGATTTCTGTCACTGTAGTCAGTCTCGGCCAGTTAATCACAGCTTCTATCTTACTCAGGTCCACGGAGATTCCTTCTCCGGAAATCACATGACCTAAAAACGCAACACGAGTTAGCCAAAACTCACATTTGCTAAACTTAGCATATAGCTGATGAATCCTCAAGGTCTAGAGCACTAATCTCAGATGATCCTCATGCTCCTCAGCACTCCTTGAATACACCAAATTATCATCGATGAACACGATCACGAACTGATCCAAATATTCCTTGAATATACGGTTCATCAAATCCATGAAAGCAGCTAGAGCATTCATCAACCCGAATGGCATTACAGTGAACTCAAAATGACCATACCGAGTACGAAATGTTGACTTAGGAATGTCCTCCTTCCTAATCCTCAGCTGATGATATCCTGTCCTCAAGTCGATTTTTGAAAATATCGATGCTCCTTGTAACTGATCAAACAAGGCATCGATTCTCGGCAATGGATACTTGTTCTTGATCGTTACTTGATTGAGTTGGCGATAGTCGATGCACAAACGCAACGAACCATCTTTCTTCTTAACAAATAGAACTAGTGCTCCCCAAGATGATGCACTAGGACGTATGAATCCCTTATCCAATAATTCTTTCATCTGCACCTTCAGTTCTTTCAATTCTGATAATGCCATCCGGTAAGGAGCCTTAGAGATTGGCTCTGTCCCGAGTGCTAACTTAATCACAAACTCAATTTCTCTCTCCAGCGGCAATCCTGGCAATTCCTTTGAAAATACATCGGGAAATTCTTGCATAACTGAAATATCCTCAATTTTCAGTTCCTCAACTATCGTATCCACGTCAGTTGCCAAGTAACCTTGACAACCCTAGTCTAACAAACGGGTTGCCTCTTGTGACGAGGTTAGGGAAATCGAGGGTCCTCCTCCATTCCCTATAAACTCGAAGCTCTCGCCCTTTAATGGATAAAACTGAATCGACTTGCAATAACAGTCCATTTTAGCTCGTTGCTTGGTGAGCCAGTCCATGTCAATTATTAAATCAAAGTCATACATGGCTAGGACTAACAGAGCTATTTTCCCATCTCGCTCACCAATCTCTAACTTGCAACTAGAGCAACCCAAAGTAGATAACACTTTATCCTTTAGTGGTGTAGATATGCTAACAATAGATTCCAATAATACTGGATTTATTCCTATGAACTTAACATATTACTCAGCAATAAAGGAATGTGTTGCTCCTAGATCGAATAAAGCATAGGCAGGATGGTTGTTTAGTGAAACCATACTTGTGATCACGTCAGGTGCAGCTTCTGCCTGACCTTGAGTAATGACATGCACCGTGCCTTGGACTGGAGGTCTAAGCTGTCCTCCCTGTGGCATGTTCTGAGGTGGATACCCTCTGATTTGTCCGGCGGCGGTAACTGCGATTGTCCTCTTGGCTTTCTAGGACAATCTCTGGCCATGTGACCCAGCTGGCCACACTCAAAATAGGCGCCCATCCTTCTGGGGCATTGGTTTGATCCATGTCGCCTTCCACAAGCGCAACACATATCATGCCTACTTGGCCCTGACTTGCCAACTCCACCCTTTCTATTGGGCAGAATATGAAATCTTCCTCCGACCATGGGCCTCTTCCCATGTCGTATTGCATATCTGTTAGAATTAAACCTTGACCCAGACGAGGCAGCTCTCTCATTCCGATCTCTCTCAATCATCTGGGCTCTCTCATAAAGGTCATTGTAAGTTCTCAGATTCAGAGAAACTAATACGCTCCTCAATTCCGACCTGAATCCGTCCGTGAATCTTCTCACTCGATTCGCCGAATTCTTAATTAGTTCCGGAGCATATTACGACAATTCAACGAACTTCGCCGCATATTGATCGACTATCATGGAGCCTTAGCGAAAACGCTGAAACACTACCATCTTCATCTCCCTGGCAGTCTCTGAAAAGTATTTGCCATTGAAGGCCTCAAGGAAGGCGTTCCACTCTGGGACGACACCTTCTAGAAATATTTCTCCTTGGGTAGTCCTCCACCAAGTATTTGCAACTCCCTCTAGTTGGTAAGTTGCAAGGACTGCCTTTTCAGTTTCATTGCACATCAACAGTGCAAAAGCCTTCTCCAATTTTTGAATCCACGAAGCAGCAGCTTCGGGGTCTCTGTCCCGGTGAACTGAGGCGGATTCAATTTCAAGAATTGTTCCACTAGCTTATGAATCGGTCTTTCAATGATCACAATTCTTGGCAGACCTTCGACAGGTGCGGTGGCAAGTGCAACAGCCGGTGCAGTAGCGGGGGCAGCTTCGGTAAAAATGGCAACAATAGTAGTAGCAGCGGCTTGAGCGGTAGCTTGATTCTGAGCCTGCTGACCCATTCGATTCCCCATAACTTCTAGCACCAGCATAATCCCTTCAATCGTGGGATCACCAGGGGCTGCTACCCCAGCACCAATAGGAGGTGGTGCTACTCCACTGGCACTGGCCTATGCCCGTGCCCTACCTCTGCCTCAGGTACCGACCCTGGTCGGCGTTCTAACACGAGCTGTAGGCCTAACAACTCGCTTACTCGGAGTTCTCTGCTCCGGCTCGCTCATGGCTCAGTCTCTACTAAAACCTGTCTTCCAAATCCACACTAGATTAGAAGATGAGCGATCCACACACGTCAAACAATTTTACCAATCAACTACCACTTACATGCACCAGTCATGAATTTAAAGGCCTTCCTACTTACTATCCCATATCCATCGCACCTTATCACTCCAATTTCTAACAACCACGCTCTGATACCACTAAACTGGGATGTTATGTCCTGATCCTCCGAGCACGTGCCCATCCCTGCTTAGTCTATATAATAGCGATGTCCTAGGACGGATCGCTGACCCATTCATTTTAATATACGTATGCGGAAGCATATAAATAAATCTTCAGACAACAAAATAATGGGATAGGAAAGCAAGGCCATAAAAATTTAAACCACACCAGACTTATATATATACATACCACATTGGTCATATATAATACAAGTTGGTCCTAGTATATGAAAATATATACATCTCAACAGATTATCAAACAGGGGACGGGGTCTAACATCCACTACTCCTCATCATCGTCAAACTCTTGTAGCTCAATCTCATCGTCCTCATCGACCTCCCCTTCTTCCTCGCTCCAGTTAGCGCCTTCGGCTGAGTACATCGGAGAGTCAGAATCGCCTTCGAGATTGGGGTCCTTATTGTCCACTACTAATCCATCCTTTGGACCTGCTGTATCTTTCCCGAGCGTAACCTCCAAAACATACCGAGGCACATTAGACTCCGGTACAGGATCCTCCCTTTGCCTGTCATGATAGTGACGATACCATGACCATTACTTATGGGGCACCCTCTCGGATCCACCCACGTCAACCTAGATAGTGGATTTCACCATGACATACTCCAATCCTTCAGGGTGGGGGTGTATTGCGATATGATAACCTACTTCTGTTATCTCCTTAGGTATACCAAAATGCTCGGAAGGAGCTGGGGGTGTTGCCATCTACGGACCTGAAATGTTGTTCCAGAATGGGGTGAGACTTTGTCTTAGCAAGTTCTACCCCCTAAGACTCAATTAGGAAGCCAATACGCCCTAAGGCTACCTAAGCACAACACGAGTCAGAGGACTTACATTGGCCTCAATCCCTTCCTAGAAGTTAGTTCAAATAACAAATACTAACAGTTATATCACTTAATCAAATCAAATCGAATCGTCGATCAATCGACCCAGTCGATTACATGTCATCACGATCATCTCTTGGTCGGCTCATTCAATACTATCTATGAATCCAATCAACATCCAGGATTCCTCAATCAAAGTGAAATATAGATAGTACTATCCTATCTCCATATGACATATAGAGCCATCGAGCTGGTATGCATAACGTTCTATCTCTGAGATGACATATAGAGTCATCGAGCCGTTATAACATACCTATGCATAACGTTCTATCTCCGAGATGACGTATAGAGGTTTCAAATACGGGCACCGAGTACCAAAACGATAGAAAAATCGGTTTAGTGCCAATTGACGAGTATTTTGCAATCAGGTGGAATCACCCACACTCTATCACATATTTCAGTCAAATCAACATATCTCCCATCTCTAATCGATTTCTGACAATGCCGTAATGACCATTGCAGACCAATACGGTCGAGCAGTCGATTCCTGGTCGAATTTTCAAGTCTATTGCATTTAGATTCCTTAATTGCTTTCCCAGATAGTCCAATTATCTTGTGAGTAATCAGCTCTGAGAATAGCACCATCAACGCGTCAATGAAAGGCCCGATTTATTTAATCGAAAACGAAATCTGAAAATTCAGGCTGTCACAACTCTTCCCCTCTTATAAAAATTTCGTCCTCGAAATTTAAACCTATTACAATATTTAAACAAAAAGGTGGGGGTATAGTCGTCTCATCGACTCCTCAGTTTCCCAAGTTGCTCCTTTAGTATCGTGGTGTTGCCAAACCACTTTGACTAATGGGATGGTCTTGGTGCACAGGACCTACTCCTTGCGATCCATAATCCAAACCGAGCTTTCAACGTATGACACTCTGTCATCGACGTCCAATTCCTCAAAATTGAGTACGTGGGTCAGGTTAGGCTCATACTTCCTCAACATCGACATGTGAAAGACGTCATGCACTTACGCCAGTCTCGGCGGTAATGCAAGATGATACGCTAGGATCCCGATTCTTTCCAGAATCTCAAATGGACCTATGTACCTCGGACTCAACTTTCCTTTCTTGCCAAAGCTTGAAGTACCTCTCGTTGGTGACACTTTCAAGAAAATGTGATCACCAACTTGAAATTCCAATGGTCTCCGGCGTTTATCTGCGTAGCTTTTCTGGTGGCTCTGAGCGGTATTTAATTTGTCTCTGATGACGGCAACTACATCCACTGATTGTTGAACCAACTCTGGACTTGTAATCTTTCGTTCCCTGACTTCATCCCAACACACCGGTGTTCTGCATGCTCTGCCATACAACACTTCAAAAGGAGCCATCTGAATGCTCTACTGATAACTGTTGTTGTTGGCGAACTCGACAAAGTGAAGCTGTTCCTCCCAACTTCCCTTAAAATCCAACATGCAAGCTCGTAGCATGTCCTCGACGTTTGAATTTGTGACATCCCAAATTTCACCGACCTTTATTAGTGTAATTAGATCATTAAGGACTTGTATTATTTTAAATCGGGCCAGAAATCAAACCCGATGGACCGGAGGAATGTGTGGGCTTGAGAAGTAAGTGGGCCACATGAATTGGACTTGAAAAGCCGAATGAGAAATTATGGGCTTGGACTTGGTTTGGAGCGGGCCGAGACTCGGATTTGTTAGATTGGTAAATTTAGTTTAGTGAACCGTGATTGTTGTAGATTGAGCCTGTTAGTCCGGAGACGGGTATTTACGCCCGAGTAATTCTATTTTCGATTAAGACTATAGATTATAGTTATGATTCTATTAGTGATTTTAATGCAAATATCAATTCTAACTTTGGCATTTATTGTGATAAATCTTTCATAGATTAATATGTCATATGAATTTCATAAGCTTGCATAATTACAAGAGAAATGGAATTAAGCGAGAAACATTAGAAACTAAAAAACTGACTAACGACGTGAGTTCGAAATTAATTGATATCAATCGACAGATGGCGAAAGAAGCCGTGCATGGAGGCCACGACTTCTATCTCATTTCTCTTTGCGCTCTCTCTTCTCCCACGGTTTTTCCCTCCTTCAAAACCGAAACCACCGAAGGAAGATGCAATCATTAGATTTGCTAATGATGGTGCTACTCTAGGGATTAGACTTGTAGCCCTATTTCCTCTTAACTCGTGCCTTTCTCTCTTTTTCCAAAGCCACCGAGATCTTCTTTTTCTTCCTCTCTATTTCTCTTGGTCGAGCAGAATTCTTCTTGCATGCGAATTTAGGTGCTGATCTTCGAAGCTTTTTGAGTCATCTAGTAGCTTAACCAAGGTAAGGAAAGATAAGTCTCTAAACTAGATGTTATCCATTGATTTTGTCAAGAAACTTGCGGATCTAGCTGAATGGTGGAGGATTAGATGTGATGTTGCTGTTTTGTGTTGGATTGAGCTAGATAAGCTCTAGATTGAAGTTATAAGTCATTGCATGTTGCAATAGAGTCTTGTATGTTTTGGAACTTGAGAGTGAGTGAGCTGTGATTGTCAAGGAAGGTGGAGAGGTGACTGCCGAGTGAGGAAAAGGTGATGCATGTTGCGGTAGATGAGCCGAGGTGCGGGTATTAGCTTTGAACCGAGCTATGAAGGGTTTTAGGTGAATGAAAACATGCTATGGTTACCCTAGATGCTGTGGAAGAGTGTTGAGATATTACAAGAAGGATTGGCAGAGAAACTAATGGTTTAATTGAGCTAGATATGAAGAAAATGGTGCAAAACATTTCTGTTTTAGAGAAATATAGATGGAAAGTCTTTTGTTTTGTGTCGCCTTGATTTCTAATAATGAAGATAAGAAAAAAGAACAAGTTTACATAAGAGAACATCCATTAGATTGAGTTCGACTTTTAGTTATAACTATATGAATGTAAAAACGTGTAGGTGGAAGTAATTTTCTTCGAAACAGTAAGCTGTTTTGTAGAAAACAGCAAGACCTTTGATGATTCTATGAATTTTCTGTAATTATCTAGATAGAATTGAACTTTGAACCCTTAATGAAAGTTGTAGGAAACATCCTTCAGAATAACATATAAAAATTTGAGAACAAATTGACAAGGTTTGGCTAGTAAAACGATTTTTCTTCTGTAGATACTAAATCTGGAAGTTGTTACAGAATGTTAGGAAAGAAGATTGCAATTTCTTGTCTTAATACAGTGAAATATAGACTTAGGTTTCTTCATGGAAAATTTTAATCGATATCTCTACTTTAACATATTAAAATTTCGTAACATAAGATTAGATATACTTTCTGAGTCTATATTCGAAACTGCTCATTTTAGTCTATAAACTGTTTTGACCCGAGAATGAGAAATAGTTGTTGCACCCCTTGTACTTGACTTGTATGACATGTATGGAGTCTAGTGACCTTATGATAGTTGTTAGTCTGTACAAGAGTAAGTCTCATCCATCATTTGAAGTATGTTTATGGTATAGATACCAATAGTGGCATGCGTGTGCAGTGAGTGTGATGCATAGTGCTTGATTATGGGGTAAAAAATCTGTTTGGCATGGTATGGGACATTGTCAAAATGGGTTTTATCTTATAATTTGGACACGCACGTGTGTTTCATACATGAGAGTTAAGTGTATAGATTATACTTGAGGTAGTTGTGTATTTTTGGGGTCTTTTGCATACGATGATTACATTAATCAAAGGTGTAATGTGTGAAATGTGTGCTTGAATGAGTAAGAGATTTCCATTGGTACTGAGATGCCGGTGATGCCCCTCGGAAGTTGGGATGCCCATGCTGTGTGATCTTGGATGCCTCGGTGTGAGATGCCCTTGTGTGTGATCAAGGATGCCCCGGTTGTGTGATACTGGGATGCCTCGGAGTGAGATGCCCCATGCTGTGTGATCTTGGGAGGACCTTGGTTGTGTGATACCAGGATGCCTCGGAGTGAGATGCCCATAATAGAATTATTGTGGAAGTCTGGATAGGGAATTCCGGAAGTGACTCGATTGGGCCGGCAGTGTTCTGGTGGGTAAACTGATCGAGGGTGGATTTGATATTCACACTAAATCATAATTCTACTTGGCGTGTGAGTTGTGCATATTACTATTGCATTTCATCTCAATGTAAATTGAGAATGTGATAGGTATATATGTGTTTATGGATGCATTTAGTATATCTCATATAAAGTGGTTAATTATATGATGCATGAACATTCATTTTATTATACTTGTGACAATCTTGTCTTAGTATCTTAAGCTGTTTAGTTATGATTCTCTTGTACTCTTGATAACTATGGATTGTCTAGGTTAGAGCCTTATTATTTCTTTACTGGTCATAGTTTTTGCTCATTCCTTATATTTTTTAGATTGATAGTATGGACGTGCCGCCGATAGCTCGTTATGGTGTGATAGCACTTATTGAGGCTACTTTTAGTGATGTGTTTGACCCTAATGTGGAGATGACTTTTACAAAGTATGAGGCTACGCTGTGGATGGACGACGGCATATCTAATTTGATCCCGATGAGGTTCATTGCGTGGTTTGTTAACCATGAAGGAGAGATGTTTGGCCCTCTTCCTTTTGGCGTTGATGGACCTGGAGTGGGGACGGATGGCGCCTAGATGCCTTTGATCATGTAGAAGCTAGAGGATCATCTTTTGTTTTTTTTTTTTTTTATGAACGTGGGCTAATGTGGGACTAATGGAGTTAGATACCCCCTCACCCTTATCCCTGGCTATTTACTTGCGCCTTTACTTTTGATCCTTTAAGTATGATGTAAATAGGCGATGAACATGTAAGAAGTCTAGGTTGATTTTTGTAGGCCCGAATGCTACTAAGGAAAGTAATGAAGCTTCTCATGAACGTTATCTATATTCATATATGGATTGTCTAATATTATCAACTGGTAGGAGAATTGCAGGATAACCTTGTAACATAAAGTTTAGATTTTAAATAATCCATGTTATACATGCTAACCTTCAAAGGTGAACACCATAGACTAACAAATGGAATTTATAAGTCCTGAAAGATAATAAATCTTCATAATTTCTGCTTGTGCTTAGTACATGACGCTACTGGGACGTCACAGAATTGTCCTCTCAGACTGGCCATCCGTTTGAGGATGATAGGCCGTACTATACTGCAGCTTCGTTCCTATGGCAGTATGCAGACTTTTCCAAAAAGTAGCGGTAAATCTCGGGTTTCAATCTGATGTAATCATCATTGGCACTCCATGTAGATGAACTATTTGACTCACATACAGCTCTGCGTGCCTATCCAAATCAAGGTCTTTTCATACTTCAATGAAGTGAGCCGACTTCGTCAGTTTGTCGACCACTACCCAAATAGAGTCATTACCTCTTTGACTCCTCGGTAAGCCCGTCACGAAGTCCATCGTGATATATTCCCATTTCCATTTTGGGATCTCGAGAGGTTGCATAAATCCTCCTGGCTTATAGTGTTGTGCCTTCACTTGTTGACATGTCAGACACTTGGCAACATGCTTGGCGAAATCCGCCTTCATATCGGACCACCAATAGTGTTGATGCAGATTCTGATACATTTTTGTACTACCAAGATGAATGCTGTAATTGCTACGATGAGCTTCTGATAAGATCTCTTCTTTAAGCTCTGCATCATCAGGTATACATAATCGTCCTCGGAACCTCAGTGTTCCGTCATTAGAAATCCGAAAGTCAACTTTTCTCTTATCGGTATCCTCTTGCAGGATCTTCTGAACATCTGGATCTATTGGCTGAAGTGCTTTGATTCTAATCTAAACATTCAGCTCAATTCTGAGGGTGGCCATAAGATTTGAAAGGTGGCCTACCTCAAACTTAAAAACCGAATCCCTAGCCTTCTCAATCAAAGTCCATTCCTTGAGTACCATCTGTGCAACTGAGGACTTTCAACTCAGTGCATCTGCGACCTTGTTTGCTTTTCCGGGGTGATACAAGATATCACAATCATAGTCCTTCAGGAGTTTCATCCAGCGACGCTGTCTCATATTCAACTCCTTTTGAGAGAATAGATACTTGAGACTTTGATGGTCAGTGAAGAGATTCTCCACATAAATAATGTCTCCAAATCTTCAAAGCAAAGATAATTGCTGTGAGTTCTAAGTCATGCGTTAGGTAGTTCAGCTCATGAGGTCTCAACTGATGGGACACGTATGCAACAACTCTGCCATGCTGCATCAGCACGCAACCCAGTCCTCTGAATGACACATCACTATAGATCTTGTGCCCTCTAGGACCAGATGGTATGGTCAGCACACTTGTCTATCCAGACAAATTTTTCTTCCTTCTTTAGAAGTCGAGTCAACGGCAACGCTATGACTAAAAACCCTTCCACGAACCTTCTTTAATACCCTACTAAACCCATAAAACTTCGGATCTCTGTTACTGTAGTCGGTCTTGGCCAATTGATCACTACTTCTATCTTGCTTTGGTCCACGAAGATTCCTTCGCCTAAAATCACGTGACCTACGAAAGCAAGACGAGTCAACCAAAACTCGCACTTGATAAATTTAGCATACAGCTCATGAGTCCTTAGAGTATGCAGTACCAATCTCAAATGTCATTCATGCTCCTCTAGACTTCTAGAGTACACCAGGATATCATCAATGAACACGATCACAAACTGATCCAAGTATTCCTTGAAAACTCGGTTCATCAGATCCATAAAGTAGTAGCTGGGGAGTTCGTTAGTCCAAACAGCTTTACAATGAACTCATAATGACCGTATCGAGTACGAAACGCTGACTTAGGAATGTCCTCCTTCCTAATCCTCAACTGATGATATCTCGTCCTTAGGTCGATTTTAGAAAATATCGACGCTTCTTGTAATTGATCAAACAAGTCATTGATTCTCGGGAGCGGATACTTGTTCTTGATCGTCACCTGATTGAGTTGACGATAGTCGATGCACAGGCGCAACGAACCATTCTTCTTCTTCATGAACAGAATTGGTGCTCCCTAAGGTGATGCGCTGGGACGTATGAATCCCTTATCCAATAATTCTTGCGTCTGCACCTTCAGTTCTTTCAACTCTGATAAAGCCATCTAGTAAGGAGCCTTAGAAAATGGCTCTGTCCCGGGGGCTAACTCAATTATGAACTCTATCTCTCTTTCTAGTGGCAGACCTGGCAATTCTTTTGGGAATACATCTGGGTATTATTGAACCACTGCAATATCTTCTATCTTCAGTTTCTCAACTGTCGTATCCACGACAGTCGCCAGGTAACCTTGACAACACTCATCTAACAACCGGGTTGCCTCTAGTGACAAGATTAAGGAAATCGAGGGTCCTCCTCGACTCCCAATAAACTCGAAACTTTCACCTTCTAACGGGTTAAATTGAATCGCTTTGCAATAACAGTCTAGTTTAGCTCGTTGCTTGGTGAGCCAGTCCATGCCAATTATCAGGTCAAAATCATACATGGCTAGGACTATCAAGTCTATCTTCCCCTCTCGCTCACCAATCGCTAACGTGCAACCAGGACAACCCATTGTAGCTAACACCTTATCCTTTAATGGTGTCAATATACTAATCACTGACTCCAACAATTCAGGAATTAGTCTTACCAACTTAACATACTACTCAGTTATAAATGAATGAGTTGCACCAGGGTCAAATAAAGCAGAGGTAGCATGGTTGTTTAGTGAAACAGTACCTGTAATCACATTAGGTGCATCCTTCGCCTGTCCTCTTATGATCGTATATGTCCTTCCCTGAGCTGGAGGCCTGAGTAGTCCACCTTGTTGTGCAATCGGTGGCAGGAGTCCTCGGTGCTGACCCATCTGTGGCGGTGGCAGCAACTGTGGCGGTCCTATCGATCTCCTAGGAAAATTCCTGGCCATGTGACCTTGCTGACCATACTCAAAACAAGGACTAGGCCTGAGTGGCATGGGGCTGACCCATGTCGCCTTTCGTAGAAACGACACGCACCATTCTGTCTCGATGCCGATTTTCCTATTCCACCCTTCCTATTGGGTGGGACAGGGTATCTTCATCTAGTCATCAGTCTTTTCCCAAACCGATTTCTATCCTGGTTAGAGCCAAACCGCGATCCAGATGCGGCGGCTTGTTCATTCATATTCTTCTCGATGAGCTGAGCTCGTCCGTATAGCTCATTGTAATTCTTTATATCAAACGGCACTAGCGGATTTTTTAGCTTCGGTCGGAGGCCATCCAAAAACCTCATCACCTTCTCCTTAGGATCCTCGATCAATCTCGGGGCGTACTGTGATAATTTGGCGAACTTCACCTCGTACTGGTCCATAGTCATTGGACACCAACGAAGGCGCATAAATTTCGCCATCTTCAATTGTTTGGCACAATTGGAGAAATACTTGCTATTGAATGCTCTAACGAAGGCATTCCACACTGGAACCACGCCTTCTAGGAATACTTCTTCTTTGGTGGCCCTCCACCAAGTACTTGCAACCCCCAGCAATTGATATACTGCGAGGATGACCTTCTCTTCTTTAGTACACTTCAGTAGCTCAAATGCTTTTTCCAATTCTTCGATCTAACGGGTTACAGCCTCAGGATCTCCTGTCCCGATGAACTTCGTTGGTTACAACTTCAGGAAATGCTCAACGAGCTTATGAATCGGTCTGTCTGCAACTACATTTCCTTGTGGAACTTCAGCTTGTGTAGCAGCTTGATTATGGGCTTGCTGCCCCATCAGATTACTAATAGTCTGAAGCGCCTACATGATCCCTTCGAATCTGGGATCACCAGGGGCTGCTACCCCAGCACCAACCGGCAGAACTGGCGGTGATGCTACTCCACTCACGCTAGCCTGAGCCGGTGCTTTACCTCGACCACTTCGGGCACCGCCTCTTGTCGGCGTTCTAACCCGAGTCACTGAGGATAAGGTCCTCTGCCTAGGAGTCCTCGGCTCCTGATCACTCATATTGAAGACTTTCTACAACACCTGTTCCCAATTCCATAGAGAAATAGAAACCGAGTGATCACCACAACCAATTTACCAAACAGCTATCAATCACATGCATCAGCACAAAAATAAAGTCATTCCTACTAACTATCCCAAGAACCCATCACACCTTATCACTCTAAATACAGACTTCGCTCTAATACCACTAAACGGGGATGTCATGCCCCGATCCTCGAGTGTGTGCCCATCCCTCTCTGGTCGATAAAATATTGCAACTTCCGAGGACGATTCGCCAACCCTTTCTTTTTATGGCACATGTGGAAGCGAAAATAAACCCCTTGACAGTAATCATCTCGGGATATAATAACAGGAAACATATTCACAAACCAAAACACATATTTATATACACACTGAGTCATGTACAAGATCTATGACCAAAAGACTACAAAAACTGGCTTTCCAAAAAGAAGCGGTCCTAACTAACCTATACTTTAGATCACTTCCTCTCGGCTCCAGGTCCTCCACTCGACGACCTTGAAAATTTAACCCACGATAGGGTGAGATATAAATCTCAGCGAGTTCACGCTCTAAACTCCGATTAGGAGGGAGATACGCCTAGAAGCGTCCTAACCACACAATCACATAATCAATGAGACTTACCTCGTCTCAAATCCACCCTATAGATTAGTACAGTTTATATCTCAGACAGCATGAAAGCATGAGCAACAACTAAGCTCAATTAACTGGAACGCCATATTGAAATTCTCAAGTAAGCACAAGAGTCTTGATTATAGGACCAAATCGTTATGACACATCCCATACCATGCCACACAATATTGTCCCATAATCCAGCGCATTCAACTCAATTAAACATGCGTTCCTAGTATTGATCTTGGCATATAGCACGGCTTACTCTATGTTCGGCAGTCTTCTGGCATTGCCAGGCTTCGTCTCACCCCATTGAGCACGGCACGTCTCTTTCAGACGGCTTTCCTAAAGGAGCAAAAGGTCCAGAATCTACTACAACCAACTTCTCGTTGTTTAGGGGCGTCCCATATAGGGGTTACCGTCCAGCTTAACAGCCCGGGACAATTTCTCTTAACCATCACACGATCACTCAAATATGGCCCAAGGCATCGTGCATTGCACTCAAATGCTTAAATTAAAATGGTGGACCTAGCCTTTTTCTTCGTATTAGAAATACATTGTAAATTAGTCATGCATGGGTACATGGTCAACTCAACCTAGAAAAATTGACATTCTTCCTTTTTTAAAATCCCACTAATTTATATAGTACTTAAAATTATTTTCGATGTCAAAATCCGACACCCGAGATTTTCTGAACAGATATTGGAAATTCATAATTTTAGGAATTAAATGCCAAAAATCCAATCAACACTCAATTTGCATAAATTAACCAGACCTTTGCAATCAGCACAAAATTCCGGTCATCGGTTATCCCGGCCGAATTTTCGGAAAAATAATTAATAATTAATTAATTTTATAAAATTAATTAAATAATTCGATTTAATTTCTAAAAACGTTAACTTAGGCTAAAATCTCTACGTTAAATACCGATTCGGGCCCAGAAAATTTCTGAACCCTTCTAGATAAATATAACAATTTATCTAAGCCTCACTTAATCTAGTCTAATCACCTAACATGCATAATCGCGTAATTAAATTACTAATTTAATCTAACTAACTAGCTAATTCCTAATTAAATTAAACTAAACACCTCTTAAATTTCATTAGCCTACTAAGAAGAGTTTAGTGCATAAACTCACCGGTTTATTGCGGAAACCGGTTCACCGCGACGACGGTGCGACGGTAGTCGAAATCCAAATTTTCGGCGGCGTCAACGAACACTCAGGCTGAGCCCAAAAGCCTTGCAAGCCCACAGAAATTTATGGGCTTAGACTTGGGCTTGGGCTTCTTGGGCTTCAAGTGAGTTGGAAATGGGCTAAATTCGCAGGCTTGAGCTGCTGAAAATGTACTGGCTTCAAGACTGAAAATGGGCTGAACTTGATGGAGATGCTGGGCCGAAAATTTGCTTGATTCGTGGGCTACTGAACTTGGCCTGAGCTACACTTGGATGGGCCAAATTGCTGGCTCGTGGACGTCAATTGGCGGGCTAAAAAAAATGTGGGCTGATGCTAAAGATTTGGGCTGCTCAATTGATGGGCTGGAGCTTGAAGACACGCGTGAAGGAGTTGGAGATGGCCACAAAAACTGGAGCTGGCAGCGCGGTCTTCTTCACTAAAGATGGACCGAGCTTGGAGATGGGTGCAGAGAGTGGCAGTGTGGCGTCACGACGTGAAGAGGAATCAATAGCAAGAAGAATCGATGGCTTCAGCTTCGCTGGCAGATGGAGGAAACGTGGCAAGGAGTCAACAAACTTGCTGAGGTTGACCGTTCATGCGCTAGAGATGGGGGGGGGGAAGGAAGACACGGGCATGGGCAGGTGTTTTAGGTGGGAGGTGAGCCTCGGATGTGGCTATCGAAGAGGAAACGGGCAGAAGGGAAAAAACTAAAATGGATGAGCAGGAGCCGTCGGTCTTCAACTGGGATGAGAGACGCACGAAGAAGAGGCAGCTGGATTTCTTGCTCAAAAGAATTAGAACAAAGCTTAAAGTCCACATCTTTATCCACCCAATTTAATGCAATGTCCCCCTAATACTTTCTAGCCAATTTTCCATCAAAATAGTCCAAATTGAAGCCAAAAATTGAAGCCCCTTCCATGGATCCGAATTTCACTCAATTAACTTCAATGAAGAAAAATCTCGAACAATTTTCTATAAATCCCTGACACTCTAAGGCTTGGCTTGGAAGTCCAAATTTCCTTCAATTTGGCCCATCCGAATTTTCGCTAATTTTTCGTAACGTCCATATCGATTTTTTGAAAAATCTCCGAATCCTTGAAAATTCTTCTGAGGATGAGTTGACATTTCTAAAATAATTTGTGACACAACAAAACTTTTAATTTATGAAATCGGGTTCAAATTCACGGTTAATTTCACTCCGACGTGCTTTTAGCGCGACCTAGTCTATTGGGTAACTTTTAGAAATTTTTGGTGCAATTGAGTCACATTGTACATCTTCGACACATTGGCGACTCTCGGTTGTCGTGAAAATCTTGAGGTTTCAAATACGGGCACCGGGTACTAAAACGATAGAAAAATCGGTCTAGTGCTGATCGACGAGTATTTTGCAATCAGGTGGAATCACCCACACTCTGATCACATATCTCAATCAAATTGACCTATCTCCGGTCTCTAATCGATTTCTGACAGTGTTATAATGACCCTTGCAGACCAACACGGTCGAGCAGTTGATTCCTAGTCAAATTTTCAAGTCTATTGCATTTAGATTCCTTAATTGCTTCTCCAGATAGTCCAATTATCTCATGAGTGATCAGCTCTGAGAATAACACCATTAGCGCGTCGATGAAAGGCCCGATTTATTTAATCGAAAACGAAATCTGAAAATTTAAGCTATCACAGCTGGTCTTCTCTAGCTGGTGGTGGTGTTCGAACGGCACACCAAGGAAGAGGGGGGGTGTTATCGCACGGCAAGGGGGGGTGAGGATGGAGAGAGAGAGAGAGAACCAAGGCCCACTTGCCTTATTTTGCACAACCTTGTCCCCTTAACTCATCCATGGCCAAGTATGGCTTCCTTGGCCCTCAATGAGCCACCAATGCTCCACCTTGCAACCTTGAAATGGTCCAAAAACCATAGGCATAGGGGGAGCTACGAATTTTAACATTTCTCCCCCAATTGGACTTGGTTTCAAACTTGATTCAATCCAATTTGGCCTACAAATTTTATGTTATCGAGCCAATAATCAAATTGGTATTTTTCATCTCCGATTGAACCATCTTGCTTCCCAAATGTACGATCAAAATCGATCCCTGACTTTTTATGGACAAAAAACGGCCCTATGACGACTTTTTCCCAAAAATTCTCGGGCTACAGAAAAATCTTTGAGACTAAGTCGACGTTCTTATAATTTATTGTGACATGACAGAACCTTCAATTTCTGAAATCAGATTCAAATTCGCGGTTAATTTCACTCCGGTACGTTTTTAGCGTGACCTAGGCTATCGAGTAGCTTTCATAACTTTTTAGAGCAAATGACCCGTGGTCGATTTTCTTCGAGCCATAATGAACCTCATCGACACATTGGCAACTCTCGATTGTCGTGAAAATCTTGAAGTTTCAAATATGGGCACAGGGTACCAAAACGATAGAAAAATCAAACTAGTGTTGATCGATGAGAATTTTGCAATTTAGTGGGATCACCCACGTTTAACCACTCATCTCAGTTGAACCGACCTATCTCTGATCTCTAATCGATTTATATCTGTGTTGTAATGATCTCGGCAAATGAACACGGTCGAGTAGCCGATTCCTAGTCGAATCCTTAAGTCTATTTGCTTTAAAATCCTTAATGGCTTCCTTAGATAGTCTAGTTATCTCATGAGTGATAATTGAAGACAGAAGTGAAAAATCCAGGATGTCACACAGGTCGTGGATCGTTGACCTGAAATCCCAATTTCAACAGTTCTGCTGCTTTTTTATTCATACAGGAGGGATACTCACTTGCTTTCGGCAACCAACTTCTTCTAGACCAAAGAAATCCCAATCCGCAAATCACATGGTTAAAAGTATAATATGAGGGTGGCTAGTAGGTATCATCTAGAGAGGGTGAATAGGTGATACTACAAAATCTTGACAAATTAAAGCGGAATAGAATGAGACAAGATTAAAGTTTGAATAAGGGTCAAATTCTAGAATGCAGTAGCATAGACTTTGAATCACCCAACAAGTGTGCAATAAACTATAGAAATAAACAATAAGAGTTCAGAGAAAAGGAAATTGTACACGAAATTTATAGTGGTTTAGCTTAGATCAAGCCCATGTCCATTATTCTACGTTAACAGCCTACTTGCTATATTCCACTAGATAACCAATGAATGGTTACGATCAAGTTGTGCCGCTTATACCCAAGCGCTTCTATCCAAAGCTGGTGTTGTTTATACTCAAGTCGATAGGACTCACTATTATACACCAAAACACACACTTAACACTGTCAACAAGTCTCAAATAATAATAAATTTAAGCTCACAAGATAAGTATATGTGGTCAAAGTTCGCTCAGATTTCGGAATTGTAGATTCAATGCTTTGTCTCTTACTGGCTCCTCGGCTCCAGTATGTGGTCGAAGTTTGCTTCTTTATTTACTATTTTGAATTTCTTTTATATTTTGAGCATTTTGCATGATGATCTACTAGGTCCTGCTTCACTTTCGTGACAAACACATGAAAAAGCGGTCAAGCGATCATGATCCGTAAGCAAGCATGAGATAATGTTTATACATTTCAGCATGAGATCGTGTTCATGCAGCATGCATGCTTCATGCGGGACACCGCTGCAAATTTCCACGTCCGTACACGCACCGAAACGTTCAATTTCCACGAAGTGACCTGCAATCGCTTTGATTTCTGTGGGAATCGAATCTTCGGTGTTTTGGTCAAAAAAACATTTTCAACTCCCAAAATCTCCTCCTCCCTAAAAGACGTTTCGGTCAAAGTCTTCTAAATTTGTCTGTTTCTCCTTGGGAAATTTCTGGGTCGTGGCCGAAGCTTAATGGCTCCGCCCAAGCAGACTTGCCTTTTTCAAAATTTCCACGTACGGAGAAACTAAGAAACACAGCTACTCCAGTCATGTTTCGTGCATGGCACTTTTCCAATATGATTAAAATTTATAAATCTTGTTGGTGATATCATGTAACTTGTTGGTCCAAATTTCAATCTAAGTAGTACCGACACTGACACGCGAAACGCAATACAACACGACACGACACGTCGATTAGTCATTTCTAAAAAAATAGAGAATTTCCGACACGTTAGGACACGTTATATATTAAATCTATATTTTTATATATACATAATACATTATCATTTTTATGATTATTTCAATCAAATTAATTTGATTCAAATTCATAAATAAATAAATAAATAATAATAACAGCCTAGAATGAATTTATACTAAAAATATTAATTTATCATTTATTAATATTATTCATACTTCAATTTGACAAATTTAACTCTAAAACTTGGAGAGAGGAAAAAACAAGCCATTCACATTCTGAACTTGCGTGTCATATTTATTGGAAGAAAAGAGAAAAAAACTTAGAAAGTGAATTGTGTATCACATAAAGTAAGAGTCAAAAGAGAAAAAAAGAAAACTAGAATTTTCTTTTTTCCCCATTTTTTTTTTTTATTAATCTACTGCTAGATTAGCAAGTGTTTTCATCCTTGAGGTTGCAGTAGCTTGACTCAAGGAGCACCTCTAGTTTCCATCTCATATGGCTTCAGTGATGCTCCGAATCCTTCTGCTGCTCGTTACCCTTCCACTTTCCGCCAAAGCTCAAACCAACGGCAACCTCACCTTGGGCTCCTCGTTAACGGCGGATGACCAGAACTCTTCCCGGCTGTCTCCGTCGGGCGAGTTCACCTTCGGGTTCCGGAAAATGGGACAAGGGGCTCATTTGCTGGCAATATGGTTTGAGAAGATAGAGGACAAGACCATTGTCTGGTCAGCGAATGGTGATAATTTAGCGCCAAAAGGTTCGAAGATCCAGTTGACCACCGATGGCTAACTAGTGCTAGCCGACCCAAATGGAAGATAGTTGTGGTCTCCTAGCCTGACTGTCGCTGGTGTAGCGCATGTGGCCATGCTTGACACGGGAAACTTTGTCCTAGTTAGCCAGAATTACGTCAACTTGTGGGAGACGTTCAGCCAACCGACCGACAAGATGCTGCCTACGCAATAGTTAGATCAAGGGACTAAAGTTAATGCTCGCTACTCTGAAATGAATTACTCCACCGGGAGATTCCACTTAAAGCTAGAAAACGACGGAAATCTCGCATTCTATGCCACTTCTGACCCGTGGCTTGCCTCGGATACTTACCGGGTAAGCAACACCAATGATAGCGGCTTCGATTGATATTCAATCAAAGTGGTCAGTCTACCTCACGGCTAGGAATGGAACACTACTCAAACTTGTCACCTCGACACACCCGACCAACGAGTTTTACCAAAGAGCAATCCTAGAATACGACGGTCTTCAGGCAATATGTCCACCCTAAGGGGGCAAATTCAAGTTCTGCCTTGGCACTGGGCTGGTCGATGGTGTTGGATAAATTCTCTTCAGGTGTTTGAAGTTGACAAAACATTTTCCTCAGTCTAGTATGATGACTTGCAGATTCTACTGACAAAGTCTGAAGATCAAAGTCTGAAGACTTATAGACTCTACTGGCAAAGTCTGACGACAGCAAGACTCAAGTATTCAAAGTCTATCCTCATGGACAGTTTCCAGACTGATAAGATCAAAACTTCTATTATGATCTTATTCGATTCCAACGGCTATGGAATATATTTCTACTGGATTCAACACTAGAAGATCCTATTTCCTTATTCGAATATATATAGATTCTCTAAAGACTCGCAGATTATTTTTGGAAGGATTTACTTATGGAAACCTAGATCCTGATTGTATGGGCGAACAAGATTGATGGGCTATCTACACTTACCTTAAAGAGCTCGAGATCTCTCTAATTGATTCTGTCCAACGGGTTGATTGGAAGAACTTCTTTGGAAGGTGCCAACGGTAATGAAGGCATGAAGAAGTATATAAGAGAGATGCTCCAGTTGTTGAAGGGTGCGGATAGAAGAATTCCAAAGTCTGAATCTCCATTTATATTTTGTGATCTTATTCTTCAAGTGTTATATGTAATCAAAAGAGAGATCATACTGTGGTGAGACCTTGAGGAAGTGTAGTAGAGTTTCTACACTGCGGACTCAAGAGCGTGAGACTGTAATCACTCATTTGATTCATAGTGAAATCCAGCCAGAAGGGCTGTCCGTGCGGGAGAGTGGACGTAGGCTTGGATTAAGCCGAACCACTATAAATCTGGAGTTTTGATTCTCTATCCCTAATCCTTTATTCTTCATTGCTTTTATTTGCTGTGATTATCGAGTTTCAGTTATTTAATCTCTCGTTCTGTTTAATTGGTTTGAATTTGTCTTAATCACCTATTCACCCCCCTCTAGGTGATAATTCTAGTCCTAACAATTGGTATCAGAGCTAGTGTGCTCATTTTTAAGAAGTGTCTTTACTTCTGAGTAAAAGATCTATGGCTAGTATGTTGCCTACAGGGTTGGTTGAAGGTCAAAGCAATACCAGACCTCCATACTTTGATGGAAAAGACTACAGCATATGGAAAAACAAGATGAAAGCATTCCTAAGATCAAAAGATCCTTTGGAATGGGAAGTGGTTGATAAAGGAATCATTCCTGCTGCTGCATCAGGATCAGAGAGAGGAAAAGAAGCTGTTGATCCCACTCTACTGACTCAAGAAGAAATCACTAAGAGACAGACTCTTGACGCCAAAGCCATTTACTCCTTATATTGTGCTTTATCTCCTACTGAGTATAACAGAATATCTTCTTGTGATATAGCAAAAGAAGTCTGGGATAGGCTTCACATTACCTATGAAGGGACTGATCGTGTGAAAGAAACAAGGATCAATATTCTCTTGGGACAATATGAAGTCTTTAAGATGAGATCAGGAGAATCAATAACTGACATGTTTAGTCGCTTTACTGAAATTGTGAATGGTCTTGAATATCAGGGACACCCAATCTCAGGACATATGAAGGTCAACAAACTCCTACGAGGACTCTCTAAAGACTGGAATCATATAAAAACCTCAATAAGAGAGACTCAGAGAATTGCTTCACTCTCTGTAGACGAACTGGTTGGAACTCTTCAATCTTATGAAGTGGAACAGACCAATGAAGAGGAAGATTCAAAAGGTAAGAAATCTATTGCCTTAAAGTCTAATGATTATTCTGATGCTACAGACTCTGAAGAAGATCTAGATGATGAAGAACTGGCACTCATGATAAAAAGATTCAGAAAGCTGAACAGAAAAGGGAGGAAATTCAATTGGAAGAAACAAAGTTCGCAATGGTTTCAGAACAAGTCAACAGAGGAAGGTGATTCTAACAAAGAAGTGACTTGCTTTGAATGCAAGAAAAAGGGACACATCAGACCCAACTGTCCTCTGTTAAAGAAGAGAAAAGGAAAGATTGAGAAATACAGAAAAGCACTCAAAGCAGAGACTTGGAGTGATACTGAATGTGAAGGAAGTGATGATGATTATGCCAATATTTGCTTGATGGCAAAATCAGACTCAGACTCAGATCTTAATTCAGACACAGACTTAGACAGTGAACTCGAGGTCAGTAATCAAAAAATTCCTGTCAAAGTTGCTAAATATATTGATGAACTTTGTCTTAGTTTGAAAACCTCTCTTAAGAGGATCTCCGAATTGAAAAAGGAAAATTCTACACTGAAGCAACAGGAAAAGCTTTTGAAAGAAAAGTTTGATGAGTTGGAAAAGGATTTTGCTGTTATGAAAGAAAACTCAGACTCTGTTTCAAATGAAAATAGTCTTTTGAAAAATCATATTACAAATATATCAAAAAGATTTTCAGATGGTTATGAAAAGTTGGATAAGATTCTCTCAATACAAAGACCATACTTTGATAAGTTAGGACTTGGTATGACGTCTGAAACTATTCCACTAATTGATTTCCCAAAGGTAAAAGAAAGAATCAGACATAGACCAGCCAAAGCTGTCTATAAGAATCATTTCCAGAAGATCTTTGTAAAACCTGTTGGCAGAAATGCCTTGAAATGTTCCAAGTGTAAAAGCTCAGAACATTTTGAGAAAGAATGTCCTTTGGTTTGGAGACCTGTTAAAAAGAGCTGGGCTAAGACTGTCTATTGTTTTAACTTTTATGGACCCAAGATGAAATGGGTACCAAAGAAAGCTTGAATCTATGATATTTGCAGGTTACTATCAAAAGAAAGATTAAATGGTATCTTGATAGTGGCTGCTCAAGACATATGACAGGGAGACTCAAGTTGCTTCATAAGTCTTGTCCGGATAGACGGAGGAAAAGTTTCTTTTGGTGGTAACAACAAAGGAAGAATTACTGGTCGAGGAACAGTAAAGATTGGAAGCTTGTCAATCAAAAATGTTTCCTTAGTTGAGGAATTAAACTACAATTTGCTTAGCATAAGCCAGTTGTGTGATACTGGTTTCAAGATCAATTTCCAGGAAGAAACTTGCTCTGGAATCAGTAAAGACTTTTCTCAATCTTTCACTGGACGAAGACATGGGAATATCTATCTTCTGGATGTGAATCAAGAAATATCACAGTGCTTAATATCAGTACAAGATGAAGCTGATCTATGGCATAAAAAGCTAGGCCATATCAACATGAAGCAAATCAACAAGATCTCTTCCAAGAAACTTGTTCGAGGATTGCCTATTTTAAATTACTCAAAGTCTGATCTATGCACACCATGCGTACTGGGCAAACATGTAAGAAACTCTTACAAATCAATAAATAAAGTTTCCACTAATCATGTATTGCAGCTTCTGCATATGGATTTGTTCGGACCTACCAGAACGGAAAGCATTGGTGGAAAAAGGTTCTGTTTAGTAATAGTGGATGATTATTCACGATTTACTTGGGTCTACTTTCTTTCAAGTAAGTCTGAGACTTTCTCTCTCTTTTCAAAGTTTGCTAAGAAAATACAGAATGAGAAAGGTCACACTATCTCAAGCATTCGAACAGACCATGGAGGTGAGTTTGAAAATCAAGACTTTGCTAAATTCTGTGATGAATTTGGTTTTCAGCATAAATTCTCCTCTCCATATACACCAGAACAGAATGGAGTTGTGGAAATGAAGAATAGGTCTTTACAAGAAATGGCAAGAACTCTGTTAATTGGAAATAATATTTCTTCAAGGTTTTGGGCTGAAGCTGCTTTCTATATTATAAACCGTGTGTTTTTAAGGCCAATTCTTGAGAAAACCCCGTATGAAATTTTTAAAGGAAAGAAACCAATAGTTTCTTATTTTCAAGTATTTGGTTGTAAATGCTTTATTCTAAAGAATGATAATGATCGTGTTGGTAAGTTTCAAGAGAAATCAGATGAAGGATTTTTTCTTGGTTACTCAACTACAAGCAAAGCCTACGAGTTTTCAACAAGAAGACTTAGACTCAGTGGAAGAATCAATGAATGTCAAATTTCAAGAATCTCCACAAGTTCAGCAAATTCAGAATGAAGATTCGAACTGCTTCCAGACTCTGAACTAGCTCTATTGAAGTTGTTAAAAATTCAAAATCAGAACCACAAGCTACTGATGAAGAATCCTCTCAAGAAAAAGGTCAACAATCTATCGATCGACCCGTGAATCGGAAGCACAAGTCTAGTCATCCCGAAGAACTCATTATTGGGAACATTAATGAGGGAATTCGAACAAGATCCAAAAGGCGAGAAGAGTCTAGCGCTTGTTGCTCTTATTTCTGAAATAGAACCCAAAAATATTGAAGAAGCTTTAGCTGATGAAAGCTGGATTGAAGCAATGCAAGAAGAGCTCAGACAAATGGGAATTGACTCCCAAACCAAAAGGTAAATCAGTTGTTGGAGCTAAATGGGTTTTCAGGAACAAAGTTGATGAAAAAGGCAAAGTAACGAGAAACAAAGCAAGACTCGTGGCTAAAGGATACACGCAAGAAGAAGTGATAGACTATGATGAGACTTATGCTCCAGTAGCAAGGTTAGAAGCAATTAGATTACTACTTGCTTTTGCTTGCTATAAGAATTTTAGGTTGTTTCAAATGGATGTCAAAAGCGCATTCCTGAATGGACTTATACAAGAGGAAGTCTACGTGGAACAACCGCCTGGATTTGAAGACTCAAAGAAACCGGACTCGGTGTTCGACCAAGAAAGCTTTATATGGATTGAAACAAGCTCCTCGAGCTTGGTATGAAAGGCTAAGTAATTTCTTAATTCAAAATGGCTTTTCTAAAGGAAATGTAGACACTACTTTGTTTATTAAAAAGGAAGGTAAAAGTTTTCTACTTGTTCAGATTTATGTTGATGACATTATATTCGGATCATCTAATGAGACTTTGTGCAAGAAATTTTCTAAGTCTATGCAGGATGAATTCAAGATGAGCATGATGGGTGAACTATCCTTTTTCCTTGGTCTACAAGTGAAACAACTAAAGGAAGGGATATTTATTCATCAAGAGAAATATGCAAAAGAACTTGTTAAAAAGTTCGGTCTGGAAAACTGCAAGAAGACTGACATACTAATGTCAAGTTCCTTGAAGATAGACAAAGACGAAGCAGGGAAGAAAGTCAATCAAAATTATACAGGAGTATCATTGGATCACTTCTTTATCTTACTGCATCCAGACCTGACATATTATTTAGTGTTTGCATATGTGCTAGATTTCAGTCTCATCCTAAAGAATCTCATTTAAGTGCTGCTAAACGTATTATTAAATATGTTGCTTCTACTGCTAAGATTGGTCTTTGGTATCCCAAAGAAGGAGACTTTACCCTTCTTGGCTATTCAGACGCAGATCTTGCAGGTTGTAGAGTTGAAAGAAAGAGCACTTCAGGCACTTGTCAATTGCTTGGAAACAGGGCAGTATCTTGGTTCTCAAGAAAACAAAGTACTGTGGCTCTCTCAACAGTATAAGCAGAATACGTAGCCCTTGGGAGTTGCTGTTCTCAAATACTGTGGATAAAACAACAACTACAAGACTTTGGGATTAAAGACTCTTGCACTGAGATCGATGTGATAATACCAGCGCAATTAATCTTACAAAGAATCCTATCCTACATTCAAGAGCAAAGCATATTGAGATTCGACATCATTTTATAAGAGATCATGTTCAGAACAAAGAAGTCTTGATACAGTTCATAGACTCAAAGAATCAACTGGCAGACATCTTCACAAAGCCACTTGAGAAAAGCTCATTTGAGTCTATTCGCTCAAGACTCAATATTTTATCTCTTGAAGAATGTTGAAGCTCAGACTCAGAATCTAAAGTCTGACAGAGTATCAGACTCAAAAGGTTGAAGACTGAAAATACCAAAAATTTTGGTTATCGATTTATTAAGGCAGTTATATTTAAAAAAAGGGTGGTTATCGATTTATTAAGGCAGTTATTTTTTCAAAAGGAAATTTTTAAGATTTCCAAAAATTGCGACACTTGGATTTCCCCCCGTATCTGTTATCTTTTATACTCTCCTTCTCCTTCGTTTTCACTTTACCTAGAAACCCTAGATCAAAAGCTTTTCACTTCTCTGTATTTTTCACTCCCAAAATTTCTACGTCTCAAAGCTTTTGACTTTCTTGCGACACAAGTGTGAAAGTTTCTCCAAGAAAGCCAGAATGGCTTACCAAAGGAAATCCTCAAGGATAGCAAACAGGGGACCACAGGGATCTGGTGAGGGGCCTACGCACTTCGATCTCACAGAAGAAAGCGACTTTCCTACAGAACAGTCTCCTCAACGTTCTCAGCAGCTCTCCTCCTCAACCAGACCTCATGATCAGCACCCTCAACATGCAGAAGAAGTTCTCGAAGATATTGAACCAGTAAGATCACTCAAGCCTGCTTTTGTTTATAGGCTTTACTCTGCATTGAAGGAAGGTGGCTCTGCAATGACCTTTATTGATGAATTTCTGAAAGAAAAGGGTTATAGAAATGAGACGCACTTCCTCACCATAATGGAAAGATCAGGGGTTGTTCCTATTGGAACAGCAGCAAAGGCTTTTGCAAACTTTCCCAGTGACCCTAGGTTTGGTGGTTTTAATCAACCAGAGGGAAAGGATGATGATGAAAAGATGTTCTTACACTTTAAACCTTGGATGGGTATGGCTGCAAACTTTCGAGGTAAAAAGGATGAATTGTTTCCTTCTGATGGACACAGGAAGGTGTATGAAAAACTGCTGAAGCGTGGAGTGATGAATCCACAGACGGTGGACTTTGAGTTTCTGGATTTACTGAGTATTCATCTCAGAGAGAAGTTTGAAAAACTTCAATTGTACAAGTTCTGCACTGAATGTGATGTGGCTTACTCTGAATTAACCGCATACTTTTACTCCAATATCAGCTTTCTTGATGCGAACAGTTTTTCTTTTAGTGTGCGAGACAGGGACTATATTGTTGATATGGACACACTGGCAGATGTATTGGGTGTGGAAAGAGGTGCTTTCCAATCCATTTTTGTGTCCGTAAGTCATGCCACTCTTGAACTTGCAAGAGATCGAATTGGTGAAGGTCGTCTCTCTTACTCCAGAATGAATGCAACCAATATTCTGCTTCACAAAATTGTGATCAACTGTCTTAGACCAAAATCAACATCAAAGACAGATGTATCCATATCAGAGGCAAAATTGATGTATGCCATCAAGATTGCTCTTAACTTCTCCTTGCCACACACAATCATATTTCACATGTACAGGACAATGGCAAAGAACAATGGACAACTCCCTTTTGCTGCTCTCATCACACATCTCTTCAGACACTTAAACATTCAGTCTCCTCCTGCTCTCTCTGTGAAGACTATTGACCAAATGGTCATTGGATTGAGGATGATAACCAAGATGCGTCTGAAAGAGCTCAGCAAAAAGTTAGAGCAGTTCAAGGAAAAGACTCCTGTCAAGACAAGACCAGACTCTGCTGTGACAAAAAGGAAAGGAAAGGAACCAATGACTGGATCTATCAAGAAGAAGAGAAGGGCAATCATCTTGGAGAATGAAGAAGATGAGGATGCTTTGCCTATCTCTGCTCTTGTCTCTCAGTTTTCTGCACCTGTTCCAGCTGTTCCAGAACAACATTTTGCAGAAGACACAGAGAAAGGACTCCAGGAAAAAAGATCCTTACAGGAAGAAAAAGAGAAAGAAGAGGAAGAAGAAGAGAAAGAAGAAGAGAAAGAGGAAGAGAAAGAGAAAGAAGAGGAAGAAGAAGAGAAAGAGGAAGAGAAAGAGAAAGAAGAAGAACCCGCACGCATGCATTCTCCAGCGAGAAAAAGAGGATCAAAGACATACTGTCACTGAGGAAACTCCTCAAAAAGAAGAGTTTTTCTCTCCTCCAGAGGATATTGAAACAGGGGGAGATGAACAAAGAGAATATACTCCTCTTTTGCTGACCTTTACAAGTGCAAGTGTTAGTCGATCGCCTCCTCATTCTGAAGATGTTCATGCTGCTCAGTTTCCTGAGGAAGAAGCATCATCTCCACACATTGATCTTCCTTCTGATGTTCCCACTGGTTTGACTCCATCATCAGATAGAGTTGACGCAAGCACTTAGACTGAGAATTCAGATTTTGGCAGACTGCTTGAAATCATCTTAGAGCTTAAGGGCCAAATCTATGCTATGGGGTATGAATTTCAGACTCTGCAGAATGAGAATCATGCAATGTTCATCACCATGCATGATCAGATTAAAGATGTTCAGCGTCAGATTGAGGCCACTGCCAAAGGCACTGCTCTTGCTCAACTACAGGAAGATTTGAAGAAGCTCGAAGGCACTGTCAAATCAAAGGAGGACTTTCAACTTGTTCGCATTCCTCGTGCTCCTTGATTTCTTTTTGATGCTGACAAAAAGGGGGAGAAGACTTTGCAGATTTCAGATTTCAGATTTCAAACAAGACTCTCACTCCAAACCAAATCTTCACTTTTAAACATTTTTTTTTGGTTTGTTATGATTGTGATTGATATTTTGACTTTATCTTGAGTTTTTGAATGTGTGCTCATTATTGCATTACTTTAAGCTATTAAATTAGATAAAGATAGTAATGTCTGTACATGACTAATGAGGTTTCTGTGGATGCAGATCTGTGTACAGAGTAAATCTGTGTACAGGACATCTGTGTACATGATAACTTCTACTATTTTATTCTAATCTTTATGAGATATCAATACTTGCTTAAAAGTTGTATTGCAGGGCAATAATATTCAAATCTGGAGGAAAGTTTTGTCACCATCAAAAAGGGGGAGATTGTTGGATAAATTCTCTTCAGGTATTTTGAAGTTGACAAAACATTTTCCTCAGTCTAGTCTGATGACTTGCAGATTCTACTGACAAAGTCTGAAGATCAAAGTCTGAAGACTTATAGACTCTACTGGCAAAGTTTGACGACAAAGAAGACTCAAGTATTCAAAGTCTATCCTCATGGACAGTTTCCAGACTGATAAGATCAAAACTTCTATTATGATCTTATTCGATTCCAACGGCTATGGAATATATTTCTACTAGATTCAACACTAGAAGATCCTATTTCCTTATTCGAATATATATAGATTCTTTAAAGACTCGCAGATTATTTTTGGAAGGATTTACTTATGGAAACCTAGATCCTGATTGTATGGGCGAACAGGATTGATGGACTATCTACACTTACCTTAAAGAGCTCGAGATCTCTCTAATTGATTCTGTCCAACGGTTGATTGGAAGAACTTCTTTGGAAGGTGCCAACGGTAATGAAGGCATGAAGAAGTATATAAGAGAGATGCTCCAGCTTGTTGAAGGGTGCGGATAGAAGAATTCCAAAGTCTGAATCTCCATTTATATTTTGTGATCTTATTCTTCAAGTGTTATATGTAATCAAAAGAGAGATCATATTGTGGTGAGACCTTGAGGAAGTGTAGTAGAGTTTCTACACTGCGGACTCAAGAGCGTGAGACTGTAATCACTCATTTGATTCATAGTGAAATCCAGCCAAAAGGGCTGTCCGTGCGGGAGAGTGGACGTAGGCTTGGATTAAGCCGAACCACTATAAATCTGGAGTCTTGATTCTCTATCCCTAATCCTTTATTCTTCATTGCTTTTATTTGCTGTGATTATCGAGTTTCAATTATTTAATCTCTCGTTCTGTTTAATTGGTTTGAAATTGTCTTAATCACCTATTCACCCCCTCTAGGTGATAATTCTAGTCCTAACATATGGTCTCTTCCCTGATCCCTCCAAATATATGCCAGAGCATCAGGCAAAAAACGGGTTCTGGAGCTTGTGGCTTCAACAGCTACTGTGCTCTTGGAGATGACCAGAGGCCCCGATGCCACTGCCCACCCGGATATACTCCATTAGATTCAACAAACGAGATGAATGGATGCGACAGACTTCGTACCACGAGTTGTGATGGAAGTAGGCCCGAAATGTACCAGTTCGCTTTGCATGAAATGCTCCGTACAAACCGGCCAATGAATGATTACGAGCGTATCGCAAAGACAAACCGAGGACAGTGCGAGGCTTGTCTCGGCTGATTGTTTTTGCGCAATCCGCTATTTTTGGCGGCAAAGAACTTGCTACAAAAAGAAGATCCCTCTTTCCAATGGAAGGAAGGATCCTAGTGAGGTTGGAAAAGCTCTGATCAAGGTCAGGATAAATAACTCGACTTCAAAATCTACGAGAGATGGGAACAAGAATTCCACTCTGATTATCATCGGATCGGTGTTGTTGAGTAGCTCTGTCTTTGTGAACTTGCTTTTACTCCTCATCACCTATTTAATTTATAGAAGCTTCCGATCTAGGGATTCTAAGTTGTCACGACCAGTCCAAATCAACCAAGCCACAGGTATGCAGACTTTCACTTATCAGGAACTTTAAGAAGCAACAGATGAATTCAAAGAAGAACTAGGTAGGGGTGCTTTTGGAACAGTATACAAAGGTGTTCTTGGATCCGAGGATACAAACTTCGTGGCAGTAAAAGTGTTGGCGACAAGGACTGGAGAAAGCGAAAAGGAGTTTGAAAGAGAAGTGAGTGCAATTGGCCGAACTGACCACAAGAACTTAGTGCAGTTACTTGGATACTGCAATGAAGGTCAACACTGACTATTGGTATATGAATTCATGAGCAATGGCACTTTGGCGAATTTCCTATTTGGTGCTTCAAGGCCCAGTTGGTACAGAAGAATAGAAATTACCTGTGATGTTGCGCGGGGCCTCTCTTACTTGCATGTCGATTGCACCAAGCATATAATCCACTATGACATCAAGCCACAAAATATTCTTCTTGACGGCTCTCTCACTGCAAAAATATCGGACTTCGGAATAGCCAAGCTCTTGATGGTGAACCAAACACGAACCATCACTGGAGTCAAAGGAACCAGAGGTTATTTAGCGCCAGAATGGTTCAGGAATATGCCTATTTCAAGCAAGGTAGATGTTTACAGCTTCGGCATTTTGTTGGTAGAGCTCATCTGCTGCAGAAAGAACTACAAGCTGGAAGCAGAAATCAAATTGTGCTAGTTGATTGGGCGTATGACTGCTACCACGACAGGAGCGAACTTAAGCTAGTGGAGAGCGATGAGGAGGCATCGAGTGACATAAATAGGGTGAGAAGATTTGTGATGACAGCATTGTGGTGCATCCAGGATGACCCGACTTTGAGGCCAACCATGAAGAAAATCACTCAGATGTTGGAAGGAGATGTTGAAGTCCCAGTACCTCCAATTTCAAGCTCTTTTATCAGTTCAATATGATTTTGCTTATTAAGACAACTGTTGTCGCTGTAATCATGAAAAGTACATGTATTGTCTGTTAGTGCTATTACGCCGGATCAAACATTTTCATAATGTCTTCGCATGGATCCCGCTTAAATAAGTTAAATCATCAGTCAATCTTAACATTCCTCGCATGTATCCAAGAGAGAACGGGTTCACAATTGTCGCAAAAGGGATTGCATGTGAGGCCTTATGCATTAATTGAGAGACTACGATGTTTGAGTGACCAAGTAACTATGTATCAAATAATGCAGAACCAGTTGCCGAAAAATTTAAAGTCACGGGCATTATTCTGTTGAATCTGTAAGAGTTTTCCTAATGTTGACTACATTAATTGATATTGTAATTTACCGTTTAACGGTTATCGTTTTACGGGGTTGGTCTAAGGTGAGATAGAAGGTTTCTTAATTAGTCTAATATGGGACTGGCTAGTGTGGGCCGAATTGAGCCTGGCCCGTAATGAGGGGGCCTAGTTGGAAACTCTATAAATAGTGCTCAAGTCTCTCCTCTAACCCTAATTTTTCACACGTATCCTCACATAAGGAGCGTTAACCTAACGCTAAAGGGTGAGGGGGCCGTCTTATTGAGCCAGTTATACGGAGGGCAATAGAGGAGAAGGACTTGCACGTGAAACATCGTGTTTCCGCTTCCGCTTCAAGAATGATGGATCCCAAAACAGGTGTGTTAATCTTTCTACTCGATTATGCATGCTCTTGTTCTAGTTATGGTGATCTAGGGATTGCGTTATTTGCATCTAACAGAATCACCTAGGAATTCTATGTGGATCATATCCCTGCATGTCATGGTAAAAACTAATGTGGCTCCATCAAAGCATTTTCATCGATGATTTTGCTTCACCAAAATGGCATTTGACACAATGGAAGAGTATTTTAACTTGATCCAAGCAAAACAGACCTCATCTGCTGAATTAGATGATGAGAACCATATGAAACTTGCCGATCCTCAGGTCGTGGATCGGTGACCTGGAATCCCAATTTCAACAGTTCTGCTGCTTTTTTATTCATACCGAAGGGACACTCACTTCCTTTCGGCAACCAACTTCTTTTAGACCAAAGAAATCCCAGTCCGCAAATCACGTAGTTGGAAGCATAATCAAACGATCTTTCTTCTCGATGCATCTATTGAGAATAAGCAAGAAGCAACACAATGTAGACAATTTTTCTAAGCAATAAGTATTCCTTTCCAAATGATAATTGGAGATCTTGTATAAACAAAGCAGCGAGCTACAGTCAAAGCCATTCCATAACGGGTCCAAACAGGACAGAACTGAAAAATACACCGAGACGAGACAATGGAAAGACCTCGGAGATCCAAATCGAACGATCGATCTGCACCAGCAGCTTAATGGGTTCGATTACATGTTTGTCTTTGTCAGCTATGGCATCTGCTGACGGTTTCGCTATCTTTTCCATGCCATATTCTCAATTCGATGGAACGGAGGATGTTTGGGTCAAGGGTCTTATGTCTTTCGGTTGTTTCGCTTTGGAAAAGTCTGCTTGCGACAATTTCATAGAAGTAGATGATTGCCCCCGTTCATGCACATGGCGAAGCAGAAATTTGCTAGACAATTATGAGCTTATTCCCTTTGCATGCATGCATGAGGCCATTCCATTCAATGCATATACTTTCCTCCTTGTCCAATATATGCTTAATTCAAGAGCATGTGGCCCAATGTCATCTTCATGTGGTTAGGCCACGACTTGGTTCACTCTCCTTAGGATTTTTTATGATGCTACTTAGAAATAAAAATACTCCCCAAGGTGAATATTTGCTAATCACCATCTTAATGATGTATGAGTTCAAATGATATCTAATGCGGTAGCAGGATGGGTGAGAGTTGTTACACGACTTCGGGATTGAAAAAGCTCATCACCAAGGCCTACATGAAAACCACCAGCCAAGTATATAGTGCTTCTTTGGCTCATCTTGAGGAAGAATCCACCTTCGAAGGATACAAAGACCAGGAGAAACTATCTAATTAATTAAAGACATAGGAATTAGAAAAGCACAATAATTACCTAGGATCTAGACAATGCATTAAAACATCTAGAGACTTGAACTTTGGCTCTTTGAAAACTACAACACACTTTTAAGACTTGAAACTTGAACTTTGGCTCCTTGAAAACTACAATACACTTAAGACTTCCTAATGACACTTGACTGGATGCCAAGTAATTAAAATAGACTATAAATTCGTTCGTCTCCTTGGGCAGCCTAATGGACATCTTTGAAGATCACCAAACAACAAAGGAAATTGCCCAGAACAGCCTTCAATTGCGATTGTTAGATAATCTATTAGTAGTCTCGGATCAACAATAAAAATGTGTGTCGATGTCTCAATAGCCGATCGACGACCATGAAATTGGCAACTTGTCCATTGAAGCGACAACTTTTCTGCATAATTGACATCTTCCACTTGCATCAATTGATGAAGCCCAATGCTCACACCTCAATCTCCCCAAGTTATTGAAGATTTGTCCTCAATTTTGTCATTGCTTCATGACCTCAATTACTCCCTAGGAGATTCCACTTCATACCCCAACCGAGCCAGTCATCTCAAATGCTCACTATATTAGCAACGCCCTGGGTATTGGCTACCATGTCACGACCTCTTTTTTCCGTTCGGGGGAAAAGAAAGAATGGTTTAGGGGTATTTGCCTAAAGAGGCGGACCAATGGCCCTAAATTAGGCGCGGGCTCTCCCAAGCCCATACATCGCGCGACGTTGGATTTTGTTTTTTAGTTCTTAACAACCTAAATATTTCTAGGAGTCGCCACTAGCCTATTGGGGTCAGCTAGAAACCAATCGAGGCACGGGAGTGTTGTCTCGATTCCTACGCAACCAGAGATTTCTAGGAACGGGGACTTGTTTATGCTAATGTTTTTATTAACGCCCTTGCGGTACCACTAACTTGAAAAGTTGTTCATCTAAATGGCCACACAATCTTGATTATCAATTATAATCCTTACAAAACCGCTAAGCGTCCATGCAAATGTTTTTGTAAGTTTTTTTTAATATCTAGACTAATCCTAACATAATCTAGAAAAGAAATTTACACTCAAATTAATGAAAAGCGATGCATAAGTAAACATCAAAGAAATTGAAAGGACTTGAAAGTAATGCGGAAAAGAAAGACCCGATACAAGTCGGGCTAATAATATTACATGGCCTTGTTCTCATGCCCCGGGATAGAACCCCCGTGAGCAAAATGGGAATTTAAATATGCATGGAATTACTCTAGATGCATGCAATTACTCTAATTAATTTTAATCTACGCATAATAGATTGTTTACAAAAATGGTTCTAAAATACCAAAATATCAATTAATTAGGAAAAATGACTTTATAAAATTAGGAAAATCTCCTAGATGTCATTTTTGGCTTAATTTGATAACATCCAACATTTTTTGATATTTTTGAAATTTTCAATTTTTCATATTTTTTTATTATTTTTTTAAAAATATTAATAATAATTCCTTAAACCGATCTATGCTAACATGGAGTAACACAGCACATGAATATCACAATAATCAAGCTCAAATCGACCATTTGAAGATCGAAACTTGGTTTGCGCATTTCGTCGAACACTTGGCGTGCATCAAATCATCCAAAATCAGCTTCGTCGGGCCATATTTCTGGCCTTCAATCTCAACCCACAAGCAATCTCATGTGGAAATAAAGTATCAAGATTATACTACCACATACAAAGAACAAGATTAGATAGAAATCATAGCTTAAAACACACTAGAACCAAGCTAAAATCGTCCTCAAATACATGGGTTTGAGCTGATTTTGCAAATTTGGGTTTGAACCCAAATCAAGCAAACAGGTTATATGCCCATATTCAAGCCCCGACACTCATCACATGCAAGATCTACGGGAAACACTACTTGATCCGAGTGAAAGTAGGTAATATGAGCTTTCAAAGGCAACAAACATCACAGAGAATGGCCCACCGAAAGACATCAAAACGACCTCTCCAAGAAGCACACTTGCAAAATTCTTGAAGAGACTTCGAACATTTCGAAAAATTTCAGCCTCAGAAATCAGTTTTCCGGGCTGGTTTTCCTCTTGATTTTTATGATCAAACCGTACTCAAACTCGAAAGAAAATACATCTAGAATGCTTGCCTTGCTTCTTAGTTTCCCTTTCAAGTGATTCTTCGCCCAAGAAATCAAGAAATTATCCTCGGGGGCCCGTGCAAGTTGGCTTCTTCAACTGGAAAACAAGATCTGCAAAGAAAGAACTAATAACGAAGGTTTTCATTAACCTCCAAAATCAAGCTTCAGAACCTCTTTTGTTGTCCAAATTAATACAAACCCAAACTATATGTATTCTAGTTTGGCTTGTAGGTCATGGATTTCCTCATTTGTCTCTCAATTTTCTCAAAAACACTCGCTTTCTCTCACTCGTGACTAACCGGGCTCAACACTTAGAAAAATTTAGACTTTCTTTGGCCCGCCAGGAGGGTATTTTTTCGGGGGGCTTTATGAGACCTTCCCGAACTCCATTTTGGACGTGCAACCTATGGATGAAAAGATCTTTGAGTGAAGTTTAACTCTCTAGTTGAAGGTTTTGGCTAATTATTGCTGCAGGTGTGTGAAAATCTCACTTTTCTCTCTCTAGGTCGGTCTGGAATTTCTAGGTATTCTTTTCTGGAGTTGCTTCTGAAGGCTTGTTTGGGGGACGACCGTGAGCTCTCTCCTCTCCCTCTCGTCTTCTGTCTCTCATACCTCAAAATAGCATGCTTCGTAGATGTTATCCACCGAAATCATCAATCCCTTGGTCGGCTTTTTGTCCACCTGCCAAGCCCACCAACTGAGCAGTCTACCCACTTTCTGACCTAGCCAAAATTTTGAAATTTTGCAGCTGTTAAGTGTGCGGGTTTTGCTGCGACTTTCCCGTGCATTCAGCAGTTTCTCCCTGGCCGATTTCCGTCCACTGGCACTACTCATTATGGTCTTCAATCACGTGCAAAGATCAGGCTGGATGGGCGGCTGAATGGGATATGGTGGGGCCACCAAGTTGCTTACTCAACAACTCCGAATTGAGGCTAAACCGTGGGCTGGGTTTTGGTAGCTCATTTGAGTGCTTTACTCCATCAATTTGGCTGCGTTTTTTAATCAATTAGCAAGCTCATGTATAGTATTTTAAGATCTCGACCAGATTTTGCAATTATACCCACTCAATTTTGCAAAAAAGTCCCTCAAAGTTAGTCACTTTCTTATCCGAAAATACCCATTTCAATGCAAATTTGGTCCTTTTCGCCCGATTTGATTGATTCGAGTTGGCCCAAGTTCAATTTCAACTTAATTGGTGACCAAGATGATGATTTAAGGGTTCGGGCAAAATTTTGCAAAATTTGCGAATTGGTCCCTCAACTTTTGGAAATTGCAATTTGGCCCCAATTTGCCATTTTAATTCCAATCTGACCTCCTGGGCTTGGCTAGTCACATTTAGATCATTGGCCCCAACTTTTTTTCTTTTTTTCTTTTATTTTATTTTATTTTTATTTTAAATTTTTTTTTATATTTTTTCAATTTTTTTTTTAAAAGTAAAAACATCTTCCATTTAAAACACCATATTAAACTCCTAGATAACCTATATGCAAGAATTTAACTTGAAATATTTTTATGGAAAAACAAGTTCCCACTTTTTTTTTTTTTTAAATGATTTTTGGGCAAAAATTTAGGTGTCGAGAGCAGCCCCTCTTTGGAAGGAAGCTCAAAGAGATTTCTTTCAAAGATAAAGTGACACCTAATTTTTTTTTTTTTTTTTTTTTTTTTTTACAATAGTAAAATGAAAATGCAAGTGAGCTTAATGTAAAGAGCGTAGTTTAGGGATGTATCTATGAATACTTTGAAAAGTGTGGTTTAAGGATATACCCACGAACCTTGTGGTTTAAGGCAGTCTCACGAACCTTGTGGTTTAAGGCAGTCCCACGAACCTTGTGGTTTAAGGCAGTTCCACGAACCTTGTCGTTTGAGGCAGTCCCACTAACCATGTGGTTTGAGACAGTCCCACTAACCGTGTGGTTTAAGGCAGTCCCACGAATCTTGTGGTTTAAGGTAGTCCCATGAACCATTTGAAATTGCAAGGTTTAAGGATAACCAAGAACCTTTTGAAAATGCATGGTTTAAGGTCAACCCATAAACCCTTTGGAATTGCATGGTTTAAGGGTAACCAAGAACCTCTTGAAAATGCATGGTTTAAGGCTAACCCATGAACCCTTTGGAATTGCGTGGTTTAAGGTTAACCAAGAACCTTTTGAAAATGCAAGGTTTAAGGATAACCAAGAACCTCTTGAAAATGCATGGTTTAAGGCTAACCCATGAACCCTTTGGAATTGCGTGGTTTAAGGTTAACCAAGAACCTTTTGAAAATGCATGGTTTAAGGCTAACCCATGAACCCTTTGGAATTGCGTGGTTTAAGGTTAACCAAGAACCTTTTGAAAATGCATGGTTTAAGGCTACCCCATGAACCCTTTAGAATTGCAAGGTTTAAGGATAACCAAGAACCTTTTGAAAATGCATGGTTTAAGGCTAACCCATGAACCCTTTGAAATTGCAAGGTTTAAGGATAACCAAGAACCTTTTGAAAATGCATGGTTTAAGGCTAACCCATGAACCCTTTGAAATTGCAAGGTTTAAGGATAACCAAGAACCTTTTGAAAATGCATGGTTTAAGGCTAACCCATGAACCCTTTAGAATTGCATGGTTCAACTGGAGAAACCTGTCATTCGAGAATATTTTGAAATGGATACTACACATCAAATAGAATTCATTATAACAAGTATTCTAGTAGCGAAAGCATACTAGATAAGATCAATTTCGGTACATGTCATCAAAACAATATCAAAAGTGTGTCGGTAATGGGAAAGCAATGATTGCATAAACAAATCAAGCTAATTCCGACCACATGACAAACTCACAAACTATCATCATGCTCGGATAATATCATTAATCGTCAAATTCTCTTGGGAGAAAAGTCCTTGTCGAAATGACCTTGACTTATAAGAAAGGTTTGTTAAGTATGCCAAGCAAGGACTCCCTAGTCAGAAAGGGCTTCTCACATATCCTCAAGAAAATGGTTGTTTGATGCCATCTATTCATGTGGGAAAATAAACTGATCACTCAATCTCACTCTTCCAGTGTGCAAGGCTTTAAATCATTCGCAATAAGTACACATTGACCAATCTAAGAGGTCTTTTAGAAGGACCGTAGTGCAGGTTTGGTCATGGTTTTAGCAATGGATAAACATCATTGGCTATGAAATGAATTAATCACTGATCAACATCTTCGCCAGGTTTACAAGACAAGAACCTTAAGATGAGATAAGACAACCTTGCCCTCACTTCTTCAAGCGGCATCTTCTTTAGAAATCCTAATTTCCACTCGAATTATCCCAATCTGAAGAGACTTTGGGAATAGGTTGTAATGTTGGTTCGGTGAAAGGCTCAAAAGGCTTAGATCTTTTTGTCAATGGGGGATTTGAGAGTTGGTGATTATCATGGCATCATTACCATATCATCCCCTTTTCTTTTTTCTTTCTTTTTTAAGCACTTGACTTTTAAAATTCAAATTGTCTCAAAAGTCCTTTGACTAATCATCTTAACATAATGGCTTTTGCATTTGCAATGATTTTCTTTTCAATGCAGGCATTTTTTTTTTCATTTTTGTTTTCACAGAGATATTCCTCTTGATGCAATTGTTTGTTTTTTTTTTTTTTTTTGTGATGGGTATTAGCTTTGCTTTTACCAGACATACTGCTTTTTCATACCCCCTAATTTTCATTTGACTTTTGCTCTTTTGAACTTTTTAAGCTCTTAGGACTTTCAAGATGCTTTTCATATTCTCATATAAACATAACTTGCCTTGGCAAATCATATGCCTTGCCCGAAATGTGGGGAGATAATCACCACTCGGGTTTTAGAAATGAATAGTTAGGCTCAATATGGTTTAAGCAAAGGGTATCGGTGTTTGGGTAGAGAAAAGAATGCTCTTCTTCACCTTGGGATGCTTCGAGCTTCCATAAGAATTCACCTGAAGTTACCACAAAAAGATTTATGCAAGTGAGAGCAAAGAAACCTTTCTCATCTTTCCTCTCCAAATAATGTCAACCCAAACCTCCATAATTGCCCCATTGTGGGGTGGTTCTTGACAGGGGTATTTTGTAGAAAATTCTTCACATTAAAAGGCTCAAATGGGCTAACTATTGTCACATGTGGTGTATATGATAGAGGAGAGAAATGCCTCTTATCATCTTGATCTATGTACCACTTGTGAATGAATTCATTGACCTTAAACGACACGGGTTTTCTTTTTCGCTCGAATCCCAGAGTGCCGAAAGGACATGTTTGGAAATGGGTTGCCTTTCCTCATCGAAAGTGTTTCTCGCTTGGCATAAGCAACATCGCCTTTCATTTTTGTTGAGATCATCTGAGTGGATTAATCTCCATAAGGAATTTTGATTCAAAATGAGTGATCCGTCGAGTGGATGGACAATTTAAAGGTAAAGAAGATTTTTGCAAACTTTGTGGAAAACTTGTTTCTTCATTTTCCATTTTTGTGCTTGTTTCTAGAAAAACACTAAATGTTCTTTCTTGCAATGAAAATTCTCTATTTGTTTTGCATTTGATTTTGAGAAGAAGGGTACTTACTTTTGCCTTAGTAGTCAGGCGACCCTACGAAGAACAAAAGGGAATGTGTTAGTATATGAATCCTCTGGGATCATAAAATTGGAAACGATATAACATTACCCTTGGTCAGTTTCACCAGTTGGCGGCAAACAGTGGAATGAACGTACCGTTTTAAGGCTTGAAGAGAGTCGTAGGTTTTTGGTCTCATTAGTTCAAGCATTTTCCTCTTTTTGCAAAAATAAGAGATGCAAAAGTTTTTTTATTTTATTTTATTTTTTTACAGGGCAACCTTGTTGCCGTTTCTGGGGATCGAACCCCGTACCTCTCGAACCCGTTCATTCATTCCCTATACCACCAGGCCGAAGCGCCAGTAGTGTCCATGGGGCGTTTCCTTTTTTATTTAATTGAACTGGCTCTTGAACTCCACCAAGTTAGGTGAATTTGACATGTGTTGCCTCCATATGCTTGCTTGGTCCATATAGATTATGCTTCAATCAATTTCTCGAGTTTGTTCCTCGAATACCGACGCTTCTTGTCAAACAAGGGAACTACGTCAAAAATGAAGTTTAGATGAGGCATTTTGGAAACGATACCGAATTACCCTTCTCCTACATCTAACTTTCAATGTCTTGTGTTTCCTCTTCATGCGCCTTTGCTCCTCAGGTGTTAACATTTCCTTGAAGATCTTGCTATCAAAGATGTTATCGAATTTATTCAGAATGGACGTCAAAGATGAAAGGAGAGGGGTATTCATTGTTTCTACATGTGAGGACATTGCTCCTTGGATTTTTTACTCCATTTATTCCATCAAAGTGGATGGTTGGGCCTTAACATGCCTTCTTGGTATAAGGGGTTGCTCCAGTGGTCAATGTGCACCTTTTCCTACAAGAGATGGGGCATGTTACTTATATTCCAAAATTGAATTGGACTAATTTAGGGACGATACTCCCCTTTTGTGCTGAATCAATTGACTTTGTTTCAACTTGCTTCACAGGTGAGAGTTACTCTACTTTGAGTGACTTGCCCCGTTTATCAACTGCAAGGAAAAAGAGACATAATATGTTCTTTTCATATTCGACATGATTCATTTTAGGAACGGTATACTTCCTTTTACAGCATATCTGATGACTGTGTTCCATCCTATTTTCTTGGCTATGGAGACAGATTCGCTCTCATGATTGACAGCAATTCACTTGACAAATGTTTATTCCATTTGAATCTATCCCTTTTTAGAAGTCGGGTGACTCAGGCATTGCGTGCACCCGATCCATTTTGTGGCCATCTACCCCAAAAATTTCCCCTTTTAGGCTAGGTGATCTTTCACCATTTTTTGTGCGTCAATGCATTTCCCACTTCACAATCTGTAAGCATGGGTGGCTATGTTAGTTTATAAATGAGTTGTTTTGACTTTTGGAACGAACACACCCTTTTCTTTTAGAGATTGTGTGATTCTGGACCAAGCTGTCTTTCCCATGTAATCTTGTTGCTTGCCAGTAATTTGCCTCACTAAAATCTGCACAAAGTGCAAGGACAAGTCATTCCTAAAATAAATCGAATTTAACTTGAAACGATTACCACCTTTTATTTGAAGGCAACATTTGATGACTGATTCTTGTTTGTGTGCATCTACATCTTGAAGCGTTGTCTTGTAGACCACCAATAATCATCTCCATACAAGATTGGATGCCAAGAAACCATTGGAAGTGTAGGGATTGCAGTTGCTTCTTGTTTGCAACCAACGAAGTAGTTTGATGCCAAAGAATGTCTACAGATTTCTTCTTCCATGAAGAATGTCAAATTAATATGAGGTCGTCCAGGATGTGGAACTTCTGTGGAAGCCACTTTCGAAGCTATAAAGATTGCCATTAGGCTGGTAGATTTGTGATCTTCGAGGCTTTGACGGTTCTTTTCACACTTAATCGCAATGTTTGAATTCATATGCTGCGAAAATATTCCTATAGTTCATGGCTCAACCAAATATGCCCATAAATGAGCATGAATTGGTGCATTTCATGACTTGTTTTATTAGGGACAGGTCCACGCTTTTGTCTTTCCAAAGAAAGTAAATGTCAATGTTGAACAAAACCGTCATTTTGCCTGTTTAACAAAAAATGGATGACTGATTTAGTCGTTGCTCAAGAAATCTCTATTGGAACGATTACAACCTTACCCTCTCCAAGCATCATCCTGTGGATCAACCTGCGAAAGCGATTAAGTGAAGAGATAAAATATTTTGCAAGTTCTTGAAACTCATCAAACATTTTGAAGCTAGGGCATAAATGCCCAAAATGGTCCGTTTAAAACACTTCAAGTGTTTTAAAGGATATGATTTTTACGAACTCTAACTTCATTATTAAAAAATGTGAGTTGTATGATTTACAAAAGCATTCGATTGGGTCCACAATCAAAACCCAAAACGCAAAACATGGTTCCTAATAGGAATAATGACGAGGACAAAGTACAAGAAGCTCTTTCATAGAGGAGCGTAATAAGCACAATTCTCATCCTAGCTTTAAAGTCCACTTTTGGCATGGTGAAGCAAGAGGAGTTCAAGGAATGGTTGTCACGCATGACCTGCGAAAGGAAGATAATGTTAGTACATGAATGAAAAATTGATCTTTCAATAAAGCCGCCTCTTACAATGAAATCAAGGCGACGATACCTTCTCCGTAGTATCCACTTACGAGAATTTGGTATTTCATCAAGATTTTATTAGTAAGAGGAGATTTCATCAAAAGATCGATCCGCGGCTATCAATTGAATGCCCACTCTGTTCCAAAAGTTTCATACACAAATGGGGCATTGATTTTGAAAGATTAATTTGTAATTTCACTCATGCAAAGGTGAGGTGATTTTTATTTTGAGAAATCAATACACAAAATGTGATTTGAATTTCAAAATGCGACCAAGAATTTTCTTGAAAATTTGATTTTAATTCTATGCCCCCCAAAATGTAATCTTGACTTGGAAGAATTTCTATAAAAAATTTGACTTTGAGTTTGTAATTGAAAATTTAAACAAAAACATATGTTCTAATCTAGGCCAGATTAGATGCATTTGAAATGTTTGTTTATCAAGAGTGAGTGCCAAGACTATATTTTCAAGGGCATTCCATTGATTTCCGTGAATCTCAAAAAATGAAAATTTCAATCTGAAGTGAGCAAGTAGATGGAGAAATCATACTTACAGTGGGTGGAGAGACTTTTTTTTTTTTTCAATCACATAGACATGCGGATGTAAACTTGTGAGGTTTGACACATAAAGGTGGAATTCTAAAGGCTTAAAGTCCCCATTTTGATTAGATCAAAAGAGTTTTCCCCACTCCGCACTTACGTCGGACGGTTCTCTTTATCATTAATCATAATGAGCGGGACCAAAAGTGGATAACCATGGGTCATTCCCGCACGGGTTCCATCTTTTGGCACCTCCTATGGGCTTCCCGGTGCGATCGGGGTTTTAGATCGCGGGTTGTGTGTGTAAATGTGTAGTGCAAGTATGAAGGCATGCACAACAATTGATATCCAAACAACACTTCAATTTCATCCATATAGACATACATTCCTACACCTCCTGCAAAAGAAATGGGTCAACAGACACTCCACCCCTTATTACTCCAAACCTACAAAAACATTTAACACATTGTTAGCGGACTAACCTTATTTTCCACGCAACTTTGACACGCGCTATCAAATGAAGACCATGTTAGTGAACAACCAACCATGTTATTACGGCCTAAGTCCTCTAAGGTTTGCAATCACGTCCCCAGCAGAGTCGCCAACCTGTCACGACCTCTTTTTTCCGTTCGGGGGAAAAGAAAGAATGGTTTAGGGGTATTTGCCTAAAGAGGCGGACCAATGGCCCTAAATTAGGCGCGGGCTCTCCCAAGCCCATACCTCGTGCGATGTTGGATTTTGTTTTTTAGTTCTTAACAACCTAAATATTTCTAGGAGTCGCCACTAGCCTATTGGGGTCAGCTAGAAACCAATCGAGGCACGGGAGTGTTGTCTCGATTCCTACGCAACCAGAGATTTCTAGGAACGGGGACTTGTTTACGCTAATGTTTCTATTAGCGCCCTTGCGGTACCACTAACTTGAAAAGTTGTTCATCTAAATGGCCACACAATCTTGATTATAAATTATAATCCTTACAAAACCGCTAAGCGTCAATGCAAATGTTTTTGTAAGTTTTTTTTAATATCTAGACTAATCCTAACATAATCTAGAAAATAAATTTACACTTAAATTAATGAAAAGCGATGCATAAGTAAACATCCAAGAAATTGAAAGGACTTGAAAGTAATGCGGAAAAGAAAGACCCGATACAAGTCGGGCAAATAATATTACATGGCCTTGTTATCACGCCCGGGACAGGACCCCGTGAGCAAAATGGGAATTTAAATATGCATGGAATTACTCTAGATGCATGCAATTACTCTAATTAATTTTAATCTACGCATAATAGATTGTTTACAAAAATGGTTCTAAAATACCAAAATATCATTTAATTAGGAAAAATGACTTTATAAAATTAGGAAAATCTCCTAGATGTCATTTTTGGCTTAATTTGATAACATCCAACATTTTTTGATATTTTTGAAATTTTCATATTTTTCATATTTTTATTATTTTTTTAAAATATTAATAATAATTCCTTAAACCGATCTATGCTAACATGGAGTAACACAGCACATGAATATCACAATAATCAAGCTCAAATAGACCGTTTGAAGATCGAAACTTGGTTTGCGCATTTCGTCGAACACTTGGCGTGCATCAAATCATCCCAAATCAGCTTCGTTGGGCCATATTTCTGGCCTTCAATCTCAACCCACAAGCAATCTCATGTGGAAACAAAGTATCAAGATTATACTACCACATACAAAGAATAAGATTAGATAGAAATCATAGCTTAAAACACACTAGAACCAAGCTAAAATCGTCCTCAAATACACGGGTTTGAGCTGATTTTGTAAATTTGGGTTTGAACCCAAGTCAAACAAACAGGTTATATGCCCATATTCAAGCCCCGACACTCATCACATGCAAGATCTACGGGAAACACTACTTGATCCGAGTGAAAGTAGGTAACATGAGCTTTCAAAGGCAACAAACATCACAGAGAATGGCCCACCGAAAGACATCAAAACGACCTCTCCAAGAAGCATAGTTGCAAAATTCTTGAAGAGATTTCGAGCACTTCGAAAAATTTCAGCCTCAGAAATCAGTTTTCCGGGCTGGTTTTCCTCTTGATTTTCATGATCAAAACGTACTCAAACTCGAAAGAAAATATATCTAGGATGCTTGCCTTGCTTCTTAGTTTCCCTTTCAAGTGATTCTTCGCCCAAGAAATCAAGAAATTATCCTCGGGGGCCCATGCAAGTTGGCTTCTTCAACTGGAAAACAAGATTTGCAAAGAAAGAACTGATAACGAAGGTTTTTATTAACCTCCAAAATCAAGCTTCAGAACCTCTTTTGTTGGCCAAATTAAAACAAACCCAAACTATATGTATTCTAGTTTGGCTTGTAGGTCATGGATTTCCTCATTTGTCTCTCAATTTTCTCAAAAGCACTCGCTTTCTCTCACTCGTGACTAACCGGGCTCAACACTTAGAAAAATTCAGACTTTCTTTGGCCCGCCAGGAGGGTAGTTTTTCGGGGGGCTTTATGAGACCTTCCAGAACTCCATTTTGGACGTGCGACCTATGGATGGAAAGATATTTGAGTGAAGTTTAACTCTCTAGTTGAAGGTTTTGGCTAATTGTTGCTGCAGGTGTGTGAAAATCTCACTTTTCTCTCTCTAGGTCGGTCTGGAATTTCTGGGTTTTCTTTTCTAGAGTTGCTTCTGAAGGCTTGTTTGGGGGACGACCGTGAGCTCTCTCCTCTCCCTCCCGTCTTCTCTCTCTCATCCCTCAAAATAGCATGCTTCGTAGATGTTATCCACCGAAATCACCAATCCCTTGGTCGGCTTTTTGTCCACCTGCCAAGCCCACCAACTGAGCAGTCTACCCACTTTCTAACTTAGCCAAAATTTTGAAATTTTGCAGCTGTTGAGTGTGCAGGTTTTGCTGCGACTTTCCCGTGCATTCAGCAGCTTATCCCTGGCCGATTTCCGTCCACTGGCACTAATCATTATGGTCTTCAATCACGTGCAAAGATCAGGCTGGATGGGCGGCTGAATGGGATATGGTGGGGCCACCAAGTTGCTTACTCAGCAACTCCGAATTGAGGCTAAACCGTGGGCTGGGTTTTGGTAGCTCGTTTGAGTGCTTTACTCCATCAATTTGGCTGCGTTTTTTAATCAATTAGCAAGCTCATGTATAGTATTTTAAGATCTCGACAAGATTTTGCAATTATACCCACTCAATTTTGCAAAAAAGTCCCTCAAAGTTAGTCATTTTCTTATCCGAAAATACCCATTTCAATGCAAATTTGGTCCTTTTCGCCCGATTTGATTGATTCGAGTTGGCCCAAGTTCAATTTCAACTTAATTGGTGACCAAGATGATGATTTAAGGGTTCGGGCAAAATTTTGCAAAATTTGCGAATTGGTCCCTCAACTTTTGGAAATTGCAATTTGGCCCCAATTTGCCATTTTAATTCCAATCTGACCTCCTGGGCTTGGCTAGTCACATTTAGATCATTGGCCCCAACTTTTTTTCTTTTTTTCTTTTTATTTTATTTTATTTTTATTTTTTATTTTTTATATATTTTCAAATTATTTTTTTTAAGTAAAAACATCTTCCATTTAAAACACCATATTAAATGCCTAGATAACCTATATTCAAGAATTTAACTTGAAATATTTTTATGGAAAAACAAGTTCCGATTTTTTTTTTTTTTTGGAAATGATTTTTGGGCAAAAATTTAGGTGTCGACAGGCTACCAGTTGATATTCAATCAAAGTGGTCAGGTCTACGTCGTCACGCTAGGAATGAACAGTACTCAAGATCGTCACCTCAGACACCATCCTCGCCTGCGGATTTTACAAAAGAGCGATCCTTGAATATGGCAGGGTCTTCAGGCAGTATGTCCACCCTAAGACGGCACATTCGAGTTCCAGCTAGGCAATGGGCTAGCCAACGGTCTCTTCCCCAGTCCCTTCAAATATATACATGAGGATCACACGAGATACCGGTCCCGGAGTTTGTGGCTTCAACAGCTACTGTACTCATGGAGACGATCAGATTCAGAGGCCCTGATGCCACTGCGCACTTGGATATACTACGTTAGATTCGATGAACGAGATTAACGGATGCAGACAGGACTTCGTAACACAGAGTTGTGATGGAATTAGGCCTGAAAATGACCAGTTTGCTTTGCGTGACATGCTCAATACAGACTAGCCATGGTATGATTACGAGCTTAGTGCGTCACAAACCGAGGACTGGTGCTGAGAGGCTTGCTTGGCTGATGGAAATTGCTGGAAAAAGAAGAAACGTCTTTTCAATGGTAGGATGGATCCAAGTGTGGGTGGAAAAGCTCTGATCAAGGTCAGGATAGATAACTCGACTTTGACATCTCCAGGAAACGGCTAGAAGAAGAACAAGAACTCAACTCTGGTAATCATCGGATCAGTGCTGTTGAGTAGTTCTATGTTTTTGAACTTGCTTTTACTCCTCTTTAGCTATTTAATTTATAAAAGCTTCCGATCTAGAGGTTCTAAATTTTCACGACCAGTCTAGATCAACCAAGCCACAGGCATGCCAACTTTCACCTATCAGGTGCTTCAAGAAGCAACAGATGGATTCAAAGAAGAACTGGATAGGGGTACTTTTGGAACAGTGTACAAAAGTGTTCAAGGCCTAGCTGGTGCAAAAGAATAGAAATTGCTTGTGGTGTTGCAAGGGGCCTCTCTTACTTGCATGAGGATTGCACCAGGCATATAATCCACTGCAACATCAAGCCACAAAATATTCTTCTTGATGGCTCTCTTGCTGCAAAAATATCGAACTTCAGATTAGCTAAGCTCTTGATGGCAAACCAAACATGAATCGCCACTGGCGTCAGATGAACCAAAGGTTATTTAGCGCCAGAATGGTTCAAGAATATGACTATTAGATCACCCCAATGACACGGTTCACAATCGTGTGGAGTACGCCGCTCATGTTGAGAACATTCCTCGCCTCGCTTACCTCCTCGGGCAAAGCACAATCCAGCGGCGTGCTTCAGAGCACGAGGAAGAAGGAGGAGAAGGAGGAGGTAATTGTCTACACGGGGAGAACCTCCATCTTACGAAACAAAGCAGCAGATTTCTCGTGGATAGACGTTGCCATCTCCTGCATTTCTATATTTCCCAGCGGAAGACGACAATGGAGGGAGAGCAACGGACAGTGTGGCGAGCGTGTGCTGACGTGTCAGTTGTCGGGGTGGTGCTAGGTGTGCTGTGTACGTTTCGCGGGTCGCGGGGGGGATTGATTAGGAGTGTTGTTTTTTTCTTGTGAAGTCCATTAGCGATCTGATGAAAGTCAAAATTAGCGGTGATTAGGGAGTGGGATGGCGGGGGAAAAGTATTTCAGACGCTTTTCTTTTGCTTTTTCTTTTGCTTCTTTATTTACTATTTTGATTTTTTTTTTTATATATATTTTTGAGCGTTTTGCATGATGATCTACAGGGTCCCGCTTCACTTTCGTGACAAACACATGAAAAAGGCGGTCAAGCGATCGTGTTCATACAGCATCCATGCTTCATGCGGACACCACTGCAAATTTCCACGTCCGTACACGCACCGAAACGTTCAATCTCCTCCTCCCTAAAAGACCGTTTCGGTAAAAGTCTTCTAAATTTGTCTATTTCTCCTTGGGAAATTTCTGGGTCGCGGCCGAAGCTTAATGGTTCCGCCCAAGCAGACTTACCTTTTTCACGGAAAGTAAGAGTTAAAAAGAGAAAAAAAGAAAACTAGATTTTTCTTCTTTCCTCATTTATTATTTTTATTTTTTTATTATTATTATTATTATTTGGATATATACATTTAGAAATCGTTTATTGAAATTTTTAAAATTGATCCCGTGTATCAAAATCATGCGAAAAAAATTCACATGTCAGAATTCAAACTCGATCAGTGAATTCCAAATTTTATTGATAAAATCATGTAACTGGGGACTTCTTAGTCAAGTGATGTGGTAATGCACTAACAATGGTGGCAATTTATCATCAATAAATGCAATGATAAGTCATTAACTCTTTTTTAGAAATATATTACTCAAAACAAAAATTTAGTGGTGAAATGTATAACTTTTATATAAATTAATAACTTACCATATAGTTCCACTTATAAGGTAGTGATACCAATTTCAAGCGGAACGCAAGTTGTCCAATTATTTAGAAATTGACCATTTAAAATTAAATCGTAGCAGTGAAATTAGTAAGTTACCATGTATGTCCTTATAAGTTACAAGTTAGTGAATTTCTAATAAAGTGGCAAATTTTCTATTGGAAAGAAAATCATGAAGAAATTACTCAAATCTCTCTCGAACTTTGCATAGTATATATTTGCCCCCGAACTTTAAAATTGTTACTCCATTCTGTTAGCGCGTGCAAGGCACATGCCTTTTAAGGGGTAAAAGTTTATTGTCATCTTGTTTATGGCAATAACTTATTCACCATTGTGTTATGTGGAAATATAAAGAAAATGGAGAAAATTATATCTACAAAAAAAAAAAAAAATTGATAGATGAATCAATTATATTAAAAAAAAAAAAAAAAAGACTACAGATTTGATATATCATTTTCTTTTATGATCATTTCCTTTTTAAGTTTTATAATTATTTTTATTAATTAATCAATATTTAGAAAAAGCTCCACGATTGAAATCGGTAACTTAATAATGCATTGATGAAACAAAATTTTACTATTGAAATTAACAAATTACTTGCGGAAATTAGTGCCCTGCTTCTAGCTTCGTGGAGTTTTTTTTTTTTTTTTTTTTTTTGTCAGTAGCTTCGTGGAGTTTACGAACGTGATATAAGAGCCATCTTCTTCCATCCCTTTTATCTCATAAAGTCTCCTGTACGACGACGTTTGGTCAAAGTCTTTCAAATTTGTGCCTTCCTCGAAAAGTGTCTGGGTCCCTGGCAAGCTTATGGAGCAGAGTCGCCTTATTCTAAATTTGACAAGTTCTTTCAATATTAATTTCTATAAAAAAAAAGTGAAAAACAAAGAAAATAGAGAAAAATAAATTTGCTAAAACATTATAATCCGAAAAAAAATCAATATCAATGATGCTATTATAAATTATTTTTATTTAAATGTTGATGAAAATATTAATGGAACTAATAAGATACTTTAAGAAAAAAGAAACAAGATAAAGTAAAAAGGAAAAAAAGGCCTCAATAACGAAAAACAAAAGAAAGATCAAATTGCTAAAATTGGATGCTCATCATACACTTCTAAATGGTCTATTAGTACAAAAAAGAAAAGGTTGATTAATAAAATATATTTACGAATATCACCTTATATTTTGATCAATCATTTCCTTTTATTACAGATGGTGCTTTTATAAAACTTCAGACCATATGGTAAAATCATTATTCTAGATAGATATATGTGTTTTTGGTCAAAGATAGTAAAAGATAAACGTGTTGACATGGGCAAAGGCTGTCCACAACTTTGGTTCAAACTTGCCGTGGAGAAAAAGGAGGAGCAATCGCATCAAAGCGGAGGAGGAATGGTCGCCTCTCACCCGTCGTGAACGACCGGACGTACTGGAGAGACTCCGGTAGCTTGGAAAGTAGGGAATCTCTATAAGAACGCCGGTTTCATCCTTAAGGCCGAAGTAGCTCAACTCAACGAGCACGCCAGTTTCATCAAACATGGCTTCAGTTATACTAGGAATCCTTCTTGTACTCGTTCCACTTCCCCTTTCTGCCGAAGCTCAGACCCGCAGCAACTTGACCTTGGGCTCCTCGTTGACGGCGAACGACCAGAACTCTTCCTGGTTGTCGTCGTCGGGCGAGTTCGCCTTCGGGTTCCGGAGAATGGGAAGAGGAGCTCATTTGTTGACTATATGGTTTGAGAAGATAGAGGACAAGACCATTGTCTGGTCGGCGAACGGCAAAAATGTAGCGCCAGAAGGCTCGAAGATCCAGTTGACCACCGACGGCCGACTGGTGCTAGCCGACCCAAATGGAGGAGAGTTGTGGTCTCCTAGCCAGGCTGTCGCTGGTATAGCGTATGCGGCCATGCTCGACACGGGGAACTTCATCCTAGCGAGCGCGAGCCACGTCAAGTTGTGGGATTCGTTCAGCCGACCGACGGATACGATATTGCCTACACAACGGTTAGATGTTGGGACTAAAGTCAACGCTCGCTACTCCAAAATGAATTACTCCGCCGGGGGATTCCACTTTAAGCTGGGAGACGATGGAAATCTCGCATTCTTTGCCACTCCTGACCCGTATGGTCCCACAGATATCTACTGGGATAGCAACACCGTAGGTAGCGGCTTCCGGTTGATATTCAATCAAAGTGGTCAGGTCTACCTCACGGCTAGGAATGGAACAATACTCAACCGTATCACCACAGGACCAGTTCCAACCAGCGGATATTACCAAAGAGCGATCCTTGAATACGACGGGGTATTCATGCAATATATCCACCCTAAGACGGCGAATTCAAGTTCTGGCTTGCCAATGGGCTGGTCACCGGTCTCTACCCCAGTCCCGCCAAATATATGCACGAGCATCACCCAAGAGATTGGCAGTGGAGCTTGTGGCTTCAACAGCTACTGTACTCTTGGAGATGATCGGACGCCCCGATGCCAATGCCCACCTGGATATACTCCGTTAGATTCAACGAATGAGATGAACGGATGCATACAGGACTTCGTACCACAGAGTTGTAACGGAAGTAGGCCCGAAACAGACCAGTTCGTTTTGCGTGAAATGCTCGAAACAGATTGGTCAATGTCCGTTTACAAGCATAGATTGGGACAAACCGAGGACTGGTGCAGAGAGGCTTGCTTGGCCGATTGTTTTTGCGCAGCCGCCATTTTCGAAAATGGATTGTGCTGGAAAAAGAAGAACCCTCTTTCCAATGGAAGGATGGGTCCAGGGGAGAATGGAAAAGCTCTGATCAAGGTCAGGATACATGACACGGCTTCAAAATGCACAAAAAACGACTAGAAGAAAAACAAGAATACGACTTTGATGATCATCGAATCAGTGTTGTTGAGTTGCTCTGTCTTGGTGAACTTGCTTTTACTCCTTATTACCTATTTAATATATAGAAGCTTCCGATCTAGGGATTCTAAGTTGTCACAACCAGTCCAAATCAATCAAGTTACAGGCATGCGGACTTTCACTTATCAAGAGCTTCACGAAGCAACATATGGATTCAAAGAAGAACTAGGTAGGGGTGCTTTTGGAACAGTGTACAAAGGTGTTCTTGGATCCGAGGATACAAACTTCGTGGCAATAAAAGTGTTGGCAAAAAGGACTGGAAAAAGCGAAAAGGAGTTTGAAAGAGAAGTGAGTGCAATTGGCCGAACTGACCACAAGAACTTAGTGCAGTTGCTTGGATACCGCAATGAAGGTCAACACTGACTACTGGTGTATGAATTCATGAGCAATGGCACTTTGGCGGATTTCCTATTTGGCGCTTCCAGGCCCAACTGGTACAGAAGAACATAAATTGTCTGCGATGTTGCGCAGGGGCTCTCTTACTTGCATGAGGATTGCACCAGGCATATAATCCATTGCGACATCAAGCCGCAAAATATTCTTCTTGATGGCTCTCTCACTGCAAAAATCTCAGACTTGGGATTAGCTAAGCTCTTGATGGCGAACCAAACACGAACCACCACTAGAGTCAGAGGAACCAGAGGTTATTTAGCGCCAAAATGGTTTAGGAATATGCCTATTTCTAGCAAAGTAGATGTTTACAGCTTCGGCATTTTGTTGGTTGAGCTCATCTACTGCAGAAAGAACCATGAGCCGAAAGCGGAAATTAAAGCTCAAATTGTAATGGCTGACTAGGTGTATGACTGCTACCATGACGGGAACGTGTTTCAGCTAGTGGAGAGTGATGAGGAGGCATCCAGCGACATAAAGAGGGTGAAAAGATTTGTGATGACAGCATTGTGGTGCATCCAGGAAAACCCGGCTTTGAGGCTAACCATGAAAAAAGTTACTCAGATGTTGGAAGGAGCTGTTGAAGTCCCAGTACCTCCAGTTCCAAGCTCTTTTAATTTAAGACCACTGTTGTTTGTAATCATGAAATGTACTCGTATTGTCTGTAAGTGCTATTACGCATACTGTCTTCACATGGATCCTGATTAAATAAGCTATATCATCAGTCCAGTTTAACATTTCCTCTCATGTATCCAAGAGAGAATGGGTTGATGATCGTCGCAGAAGGGATTGCATGCGAGGCCGAATGCAACTATCAAAGCATTTTCATCGACATTTTGCTTCATGAAAATTGCATTTGACACGGTGGAAGAGTATTTTAACTTGATCCAACCAAAACAGACCTTATTTGCTAAATTAGATGATGAGAAACATATGAAACTTGCCGATCCTCAAGTCGTATATCGTTGACCTGGAATCCCAATTTCAACAGTTTTGCTGCTTTTTTATTCATACAGGAGGGATACTCACTTCCTTTCAGCAACCAACTTCTTCTAGACCAAAAAGATCCCAGTCCGCATCACGTAATTGGAAGTATAATCTGAGGGTGGCTAGCAGGTTTAAAGTTTAAATAGGTGATACTACAAAATCTTGACAAATTAAAACAGAATAGAATTAGTCAAGATTAAAGTTTGAATAATGGTCAGATTCTGGAATGCAGTAGCACAGACTTTGAATCACCCAGCAAGTGTGCAATAAACAATAGCAATAAACAATAAGAGTTTGGAGAAAAGAAATTGTACACGAAATTTATAGTGGTTTAGCTTAGATTAGACCAACATCCATTCTTCTACGTTAACAAGCCTACTGGCTAGATTCCACTAGATAACCAATGAATGGTTACGGTCAAGTTGTGCCGCTTATACCCAATTGCTTCTATCCAAAGCTGGTGCTGCTCATACTCAAGTCGATAGAACTTAGTATTATACACCAAAACACACACTTAACACTGTCAACAAGTCTCAAATAATAATAAATTTAAGCTCACAAGATAAGCGTATGTGGTCAAAGTTCGCTCAGATTTTAGAATTGTAGATTCAATGCTTTGTCTCTTACTGGCTCCTCCGCTCCAATATGTGGTCGAAGTTTGCTTCTTTATTTACTATTTTGAATTTTTTTTTAAAAATATTTTGAGCGTTTTGCATGATGATCTACTGGGTCCCACTTCACTTTCATGACAAACACATGAAAAAGGCGGTCAAGCGATCATGATCCGTAAGCAAGCATGAGATAGTGTTTGTGTTTATACAGTTCGGCATGAGATCGTGTTCCTACAGCATACATGCTTCATGCGGGACACCGCCGCAAATTTCCACGTCCGTATACGCACCGAAACGTTCAATTTCCACCCAGTGATCGGCAACCGCTTTGATTTCCGCGGGAATCGAATCTTCGTGTTTCGGTCAAAAAAACATTTTCAACTCCCAAAATCTCCTCCTCCCTAAAAGACGTTTCGGTCAATTTAAAGTCTTCTAAATTTGTCTGTTTCTCCTTGAGAAATTTCTGGGTCGCGGCCGAAGCTTAATGGCTCCGCCCAAGCAGACTTGCCTTTTTCAAACTTTCCACGTGCGGAGAAACTAAGAAACACGCCTACTCCAGTCATGTTTCGTGCACAGCATTTTTCCAATATGATTAAAATTTGGTTATATCATGTAACTTGTTGGTCAAAGTTCCAACCTAAGTAGACGCGACACGCGACACGCGATACGACACGACATGACAAGTCATGTCACGGCCCGAACTCCGAGCGCGTGCCCATTCCTTAGTGGTCAATAAAATTTGTGACTTCCCAAGATGAGTTGCCAACCCCTTTCATTTTATTGCACATGTGGAAGCAAAACAAATACTCCTGACAACAAACAGCATGGGATAGGAAAGTAGGGCACATTTCACAAAAGCACACTTTTATAAATAATTGGGCTTATAAACAAAAAGAGTCTAGGTAAAGGTCTACAAAATATCGACTCTCAAAAGAAGCCATCCTACAACATCCTAGTAGGACACATACGACGATCCTCTAGACTTCACCTCCATAGACTCTGAGGCTTTAGTCCTTCACGACCATCATCTAAGGACCTGAATATGGTTATACAATAACCAGTGAGATAATATCTCAGTAGGTCCACCCCTAAACCCTTATTAGGAAGGAAATACGCTAAGGGTAACCTAGCCACACAATCACTCAATGAGAACAAAGGACTTACCTTACCCCAGTTCCCTCCTGCACGTCAGCAAAGTTCATATCACGATGCATATCACAAATGCACACGACAATTGAAACGCCTCATTTTTTTCAATCAATTACAAGGGTCTCAGCCCCATCAATCACAGGAGTCCCGATTATAAGGCCAAACCATTATGACACGTTCCATACCATGCCACACAGTTTTGTCTCAAAATCAAGCGCATTAAACTCAACCAATCATGCGTTCCAATTGTTAAATAAGCTCCACAGTAATCACTGGCCTACTCTCAAATTTCGGCGGTTTTCTGGCGTAGCCAGGTTCCGTCTCCCCCATTGAGCACGGCTACGTCTTCTCAAGACGGCATTCTCTAAGGAGCATAGGTCCAGAATCTACTACGACTTGAACTTAAAATCTAGATATTCCATATAGGGAAATGTCCATGGTTTCTCATTAACCAACACACGACCAATCAATCTTGGCCCAGGACACTGTGCGTTGCACTCAATTGCCTCGATTAAAATAGTGATCCTGACCTATTTTCTTTGTATTAAAAATATTTGAGAAAATAGGCGTGTGTGGGCACACGATCAATTTGAACCTTGAAAAGTGATACTCTTCTTTTTTTGAAATCCCATGGTTCGATATAGTCTTTAAAATCACTTTCGGTGTTAAAACCCGACACCTGGGATTTTCTGAATAAATATCATATTTTCACAATCATCACTCAATTTGCACAATCCAACAATCAATTGCATAATCTCAACACACCAATGCAATCAGCATGAAATTCCGATCACCCGCTATCCCGATCTAATTTCCGGAAAATAATAATTAATTAATTAATTATTAAAATTAATTAAATAAATCAATTAAATGCCAAAATTACTAACCTAGGCCGAAATTGCCTCATTAAATACCGAGACAGGCTCGGAAAATTCTCAAACCAATCTAGATAATTAATACAACCTATCTAGGCCTTAATGAACTTAATTTAACAACCAAACATGCAAAATTTGATATTTAAATCACTAATCTAATCTAACTAACCACCTAAACCTTAATTAACTTAAATTAATTACCCTCTAAGCATAATTAGCATACTAATCGAGGTTTAGTGAGATAACTCACCGGTTTAAAGCGAAGATTGGTTCACCGCGACGGCGGCCGAAACTTGAATTGTGGTGGCGCCAACAGGCTTGGATAGGGCCTAAAATTGGCCCAACAAATCTCAGCCCAAACTGAGATTTGTTATTGAGAAGCTGGGCTGAAGTTGGGCTGAAACGGGCTTCGATTGGGCTGGACCCAAGGCTGAAATTGCGGACTGGATTGCTGAAATTCACGGGCTGGCTTGCACGAAGATGGGCTGGCTTCTTGGCTCACAACTGGGCTGAAGACATGGACTTCAATTGGAGCAGCTATGGGCCGATATGAGGACTGCTGCGTCGGCTTCTTGCTCACGGGCTGGGCTTCAAATTGGCTGATTGATTCCTCAAACGGGCGAAGGAAGAGGAGCTGTGGTGTCTTCGATGCATGGATTAGCTATTGGAGGATGCTCGGACGTGAGACAGCGAGAGAGAGGGTTTGAGGGAAATTCAACGGTCAGCTGAAGTGAAGACTGAAAGGAAGAGGTGGCGTTGATTCGCTGGAAGGATGAAGGACATGCTGTTGTGGGCCGAAGATGCTGGACGAGTGGAGGTCTCCGGTCAACAAATTGGGGAGTTTGTTGGCTTGACCGAGAAGAGACAAAACTCGGTGGAATTGTGGGCTTGCAGGCGCTGGTTTCGGGGAAGCAAAGAAAAAGCACAAGGTTCGGCTTCGCAGGTGAGGTGGCGTCCAATTCGGTGGGGGCATCGAGTAGCTTGAGTCTTCGTTGGTGGGGAGCTCAATTGATGCTGAATATTGACCGAAGAAGATGGGAAACGAACGTGTGGCAGCTTGGACGGTGCTTTGGTGAAGAATTGGCCGCACGAAAGAGAGAAAGGCAAGGGAAATAAAAGTGAAACTAGAAGCCGGAGGGGTCGAGGAAATGGAATGCACGAAGAAGGAGAGAGAGGATGGATGAGGATGAAGGGCTAAAAGTCCACCAAAATATCTTGATTCATCATGAATTTGTCCAACAAAGCCTTCAAGTATATCCCTTATTGTCCCCCAATTATTTTTTTGAAGTATAAATCCACAATTATCTAAATTGATACCAATGTTGCCCCCCCATCCTAAGGTCCGGATTTCACCAAAATAGCTTCAATTTCCTCTCCGATTTCTCCAATTCGAGGTCCGATTTCATTGAAGAAAAATCATGTACAATTTTCTGCAAGTCCCCAACACCCAAAGGCTCGGCTTGGAAGTCCAAATTTCCATCGACTTAGCCCATCCGAATTTCCACTAATTTTCCGAATCATCCGAAATGATTTTCCGTAAAAATTTCGGAAACTTTGAAAATTCTTTAGAGGATGAGTTGACGTCCCTAAAATAGATCGTCACACGACATAACTTTCAATTTCTGAAATTGGATTCAAATTCGTGGTTAATTTCAATCCGGCGCGATTTTAGCGTGACCTAGTTTACTGGGTCATTTTTAGGAACTTTTAGTGCAATTGACCCGTGATCGATTTATCTCGAGTTATATTGTACATCTTCAACACATTGGCGACTCTCGATTGTCATGAAAATCTCGAGGTTTCAAATACGAATATCGGGTATAAAATGACAAAAAAAATTGGTCTAGTGCCGTTTGACGAGAATTTTGCAATGAGGTGGAATCACCTACACACTAATCACATATCCCTATCGAATCAACCTATCTCCGGTCTCTAATCGATTTTTTATGGTGCCGTCATGATCCTTGCAGATCAACACGGTCAAACAGTGTGACGACCTAGACCCGGGGCAGTACGGAGGGGTGGACTGAGATCGCCTTGGCAGTACGCCTAAGGGCATGTCTCTCGTCGCACATTGCATAGGGGGGGAGTCCTAGGCTAGTTTATAAAGGTTTGGGTCCCTTTAATTTGTGTAACGCGTTTCATGTACGCTTCCGCTGCGCTGAAAACAAAGCCGTGAGAGAGGACGGGCCGGTGGGCCGTGCCTCCAAAGCAGACAATATTATGGCTTGGGAGAGAGAAGGCCAGAGAGATGGCCCTTTGCCCCTGCGTAACGTGTTTTAAAGTCGTGAGGACTCAGTGTCCAAAGCAGACAATATTATATAGTAGAGCCCAGGTCTTTAGGAGAATGTGACAACCCAAACCCGGGGCAGTATGAAGGGATGGACTGAGATCGCCTTAGCAGTACGGCTAAGGGCATGTCTCCCGTCCCACATCGCTTAGGGGGGGAGTCCTGGACTAGTTTATAAAGGCTTAGATCCCTTTAATCTGTGTAACGCGTTTCATGTACGCTTCCGTTGCGCTGAAAACAAAGTCGTGAGGGAGGACGGGCTAGTGGGTCGTGCCTCCAAAGCGGACAATATTATGGCTTAGGAGAGAGAAGGCCTAAGAGATGGCCCTCTGCTCCTGTGTAATGCGTTTTAAAGCCATGAGGACTCAGTGTCCAAAGCAGATAATATTATACAATAAGGCCCAGGTCGTTACAAGCAATCGATTCCTTGTCGAATTCTCAAGTCTATTGCATTAAAATCCCTTAACGGCTTCCCCAGATAGTCTAGTTATCTCGTGAGTGATCATCTCAGAGAATAGCATTATCGGCGCATCGATGAAAGGCTAGATTTATTTAATCGAAAACAAATTCTGAAACTTCAGGCCGTCATAGGTCGATAAGTTATTTTTTAAAAAATAGAGAATTCCGAGATATTATGACACGTTATATATTAAATTTATATTATTATATATACATAATAAACTATCATTCTTATGATTATTTCAATCATATTAATTTAATTCAAATTCACAAATAAATAAATAATAATAGAAGCCTAGAATTAATTTATACTAAATATATTAGTCTACCATCAATTAATATTATTCATTACTTCAATTTGACAAATTTAACTCAATTCAGATAATTCATAAAACTTGGAGAGAGGAAAAAAAACAAGCCATTCACATTTTGGACTTACGTGTCTGACTTGTCGGAAGAAAATAGGAAAAAAACTTGAAAAGTGAATTGTATCATGGAAAGTAAGAGTCAAAAGAGAAAAAAAGAAAACTAGATTTTTCTTCTTTCCCCATTTATTATTTTTATTATTATTTTTATTTTCGGATAATACATTTAGAAATCATTTATTGAAAATTTTTAAAATTGACCCTGTGTATCAGAATCATGTGTCAAAAATTCACAGGTTGGAATTCCAACTCGAGTGTTGGGAAAGTTGATTAAGTGTCGGATTTTTCGACACGTGTTGACTGAGTGTCCAGGAGTGTTTGAGAGTGTTAGACACGTGTGGAGTGTCCGACACAACACGAAAACTCTTGGAGAGTAAGGGTACTTCATAAGTTCCAACCAAGTGATGGTGATTTACAAACAATGTTAGCAATTCGCCAACACTAAATGGAAGAGTTAATTATCACCTTTCTTAGAAATTATCACTCAAAGTTAAAAACTTAGCAGTGAAACTAGTAATTTAAGAGTGAATATGATAAATTACAAATATGGGTCTCACTATAAGTTAAGTTACTAAGAAAGTAAGGAATTTGCCATTGGAAATATAACCTTGGTTATTAACTTACCATGGGAATAAGTAACTCACCAACGTAGGCCCGCTTTTGGCATAATAAGTCGCAACAATTTTAGAGATTTATTAACACCAATTCAATCTTAAATCGTAAAACTCCCTCATTAAAGTTAGAAAGTAGCAGTGAAATTAGCAACATGTCTGCTCTCCCTTAAGGCAGTAAGTATCACATAAAGTGCGAAATTTGCCGAAGGTCATACTTAACTAATTTAGGAGGTTGTCTTTGGAGATTACCAGTATAGTTAAGGATTGTAAAAGTAGTAGTTTTTCGAAGTAAGCTTGCTTTTAGCTTAACCAGTTACAACCGGTGAAATAATAAATCATCAACTTCTTCAGAGATTGACCACGTATCTGATGAACCCACTTGAAAATTTTTAAAGCACTTGAGAGTTCACTACTTGACGTAGGGGTGATAACATCATGATTCCACTAGAGAGTTACTAATTGCTTGACGGGCTCACTTGTAAAATTATAAATCACTTGGTGATCTGCCACTATATACCAGATTCTAACGAGATAAAATCTTCATTTTGTATGTTAAAGCACTGGTAATCTAGATAACGTTACTATTTGAGGATGATAACATCATTTTATCTTTGGTTAGTTACTAATTGACCGAAAGGGCCTCATTGTAAAACTCTAGAAAACTGTTTTGTATTTTCCTGATAATTTACCGGTTAATTGACAGTTTCCCTTAAAAAATATAACTTGCTAATCTACTGCTAGATGTCAAGGTGCTGGATTTATAATCTTGTTGACAGGTGACGAGAGACGCTCTCGAATTCTATCAAGAGCGCTGGTTTTCATCCTTGAGGCTGCAGTAGCTTGACTCAAGGAGCACCTCCAGTTTCCATCTCATATGGCTTCCGTGATGCTCCGAATCCTTCTGCTACTTGTTACCCTTCCACTTTCCGCCAAAGCTCAGATCAACGGCAACCTCACCTTCGGCTCCTCGTTAACGGCGGATGACCAGAACTCTTCCTGGCTGTCTCCGTCGGGCAAGTTCACCTTCAGGTTCCGGAAAATGGGACAAGGGGCTCATTTGCTGGCAATATGGTTTGAGAAGATAGAGGACAAGACCATTGTCTGGTCGGCAAATGGTGATAATTTAGCGCCAGAAGGCTCCAAGATCCAGTTGACCACCAACGGCCGACTGGTGCTAGCCGACCCAAATGGAAGAGAGTTGTGGTCTCCTAGCCCGACTGTCGCTGGTGAGGCGCATGCGGCCATGCTTGACACGGGAAACTTTGTCCTAGTAAGCCAGAACTACGTCAACTTGTGGGAGACGTTCAGCCAACCGACCGACACGATGCTGCCTACGCAACAGTTAGATCAAGGGACTAAAGTTAACGCTCGCTACTTTGAAATGAATTACTCCACCGGGAGATTCCACTTCAAGCTAGAAAACAACGGAAATCTCGCATTCTATGCCACTTCTGACCCGTGGCTTGCCTCAGATACTTACTGAGTCAGCAACACCAAAGATAGCGGCTTCAGATTGATATTCAATCAAAGTGGTCAGTGTTGGTAGTTTGTTTGTAAAACAAACTAAAGTGCTTTTCTCTTTATCCCACATAGGAGAAATGGGAGGAAATAGGCTAATTTATAAGCGTGAAGTTTCCTTTGTGAATCTAAAGAATGGTTGGGGTGGGATAAACCCCACCATACCCGCATGTGGGTGCGTGATTATTTGGCGCACTTTGCACGCTTGCGCGCCCGCGATTTAATTAGCACTAATCCTTTTGTCTTTTTATTTTATTTTATTTCGTACGGTTGTCTTATTAAGTTAAATCAATTCAAAGGTTTTTTTTTACTATTGATAATTTTTGGAAATTAATTAATTAATAAATAATAATTTCGAAATTTTATTTATTAAATAATTATTATTATTTTATTCCGAATTTTTGTTTGTGTCTTTTCAAGACAACCTTTGAAAGAGAATACCCGTTCAATTTGCGACCTTTCCCGAAGGGTTGCATTTGTTCGGTTTTAGCTTCTTACGAATAGACACCTTTGTTCATTTGAGCAAATTTTCGAAAGAATGTGTTTGTTTATTTCGCAACTTTTCACGAAGAGTTGTCTTCGTTTTTTAAGACTATTTTATATATACTTGTCAGATTAAGGAAGAATTGGTGTGATCATTTTTCATCTTTTCGAGTCTTCTTTCTAAAAAAAACGACAGCCATCATTTCGATTGTTTCCTAGAGAGATCCTGGAAAAATACTACAATTGCTATCTAGTATTCTCAATTTGAGACTTTGTTGTATCCTGGAGGATATTTGCCGGTGACCATTAGCAACTTTGTGGGGCAAATAAATTCTTAAAGAAAGTGATATCACGCCTCAAAGTCCGACTCGAGTACTCAAAAGATCCGTCTTCATTGTTCTACCTTATTCGAAGCCATATTTTCCCAACAGTCAAGTCTACCTCACGGCTAGGAATGGAACACTGCTCAAACTTGTCAGCTCAGACACAATCCCGACCAACTATTTTTACCAAAGAGCAATCCTAGAATATGACGAGGTCTTTAGGCAATATCTCCACCCTAAGGGGGCAAATTCAAGTTCTGCCTTGGCACTGGGCTGGTCGATGGTCTCTTCCCCGATCCCTCCAAATATATGCCAGAGCATCAGGCAAACTACGGGTTCTGGAGCTTGTGGCTTCAAACATGGGAGAAGCTAGGAAGGACAATGGTAGTTCCACTAAAGGTGACAGCGGCGGCTAGGTGGCCATCCTTGCATTGGCGAGGGGTTGACATCCCTCGTCGGACTTAGGTAAGCTAGCACGGCCATACTAAATAAAAAAAATAAAAAATTAAAAGAATATGTTGATTGGAAATTCTAAAACTTGTTATAAAATATAATTAAATCCTAAAACTTGCAAAAAGTATAATCAAGTCCTAAAATTTATCAAATTAGTGCAATCAAGTCCTTCCATTAGCACCATTAATTTGAAAAACGAAAAATACTAACATAAAATTTTAAACTAATTCAAATTTCCTATGTGGCATTCTGTACTATTTTTAATTTGAATTTTTTAAAATAGATTAAAAATAAAAAATAAAAGCTAAAATTTTATTTAAAAAACCAAATTAGAAAAAAAGAAGAAGAGAAAATGGTAGGCTCACTGGTGAGTGCTTCCGCCACAACCCATCGGCGGAGGAGCTAGTAGAGTTCACCCACCCTTGCCGGCCAGGGGTGGCCTCATCCGCCTTAGGCAAGGCTTGGCAACCCTTGCATTCTTCTTCCATCACTTTCATCTCGAAAAGTCTCCAACCAAACATGTACAATAACGTTTGGTCAAAGTTTTCCAAATTCGTGCGTTCCTTGACATGTGTCTGGGTCCCGGCAAGCTAATGGCGGAGGGTCACCTTATTCTAAGCTTGACAAGTTGCCCTTTACCATTGATTTCTATAAATAAATAAATAAAAGGAAAAGTAAAGAAAATGAAGAAAGATCAATTTAAAGGCATATTATTATCAGAAAAATTAATACCGATGATATTATTGTAATGATATTTTTAAGAAAATTTGATGAATATATCAATAGAACTATTAAGATACTGTAAGAAGAAAACAAAATCAAGGAAAAAATCAATACTCATTATATACTTTAAAATGGTTTATTAATTACTGTTAAAAAATGGTTTATTAATACAAAAAAAAAAAGATTAACTAAAAAAATATATGTACAAATATCACCTTCTATTTTAATTAATCATTTCCTTTTACTATAGGTGGAGCTTTTATAAAATTTAAGACTACATGGTAAAATCATCATTATAGATATATATATATATATTTATATTTATATTTATATTTATATTTATATGTCTGTGTGTGTGTTTTTTGTTTTGGGGGGGGTCAAAATTTATGTGTTGACGTGTGCAAAGGCTGTACACAACTTTGGTTCAAACTCGCTGTGGAGAAAATGAGGAGCAATCGCATCTACGCGGAGGAGGAATGGTCGCCTCTCTCGCCTGCCATGAACGACCGGACGTACGGGCTGGTGCTTACCGACCCAAGAGGGAGAGAGCTGTGGTCTTCTGGCCTGACCGCCGTTGGCTTAGCGTATGCGGCCATGCTTGACATGGGGAACTTCATCCTAGCGAGCGCGAACCACATCAACTTGTGGGATTTGTTCAGCCAACCGACGGGTACGATATTGCCTACGCAACAGTTAGATCTTAGGACTAATATTAAAGCTCGCTACTCCAAAATGAATTACTCCGTTGGGAGATTGCTCTTCGCACTCATGCTCTATGCCACTCCTACCCCACCTACTCCAAAATGAATTACTCCGGAAGATTGCTCATCCGACGGAAATCTCATGCTCTATGCCACTCCTACCCCACCTGTCGTCTCGATTCATACTTGGGCTACCAGCACCCTAGGTATCGGCTTCCGGTTGATATTCAATCAAAGTGTCAAGTGTACCTCTCGTCTAGGAATGGAACAAGTACTCAATATGGTCACCTCAGACAAAGTTCCAACTGGCAGATTTTACCAAAGAGCGATCCTCAAATGTGATGGGGTCTTTAGGCAATATGTCCACCCTAAGACGGCTGTTAAAAATTTAGATGTGTGCGGATGCATGATTTTGGTATTATCGATGATAGTTTTGGTTTGTGATGTGTACAAGTGTATGATATAGATTGTAGAGGATGGACAAGAAACAAGTTAGGATAGTTGGAGGATATAGGCCATGGAATATGAGGAAAATAGTTTTTTTAGATGAACAACATAGTTTGATGAAGGAAGAGCATCGCTCATCTCCCTACACAGTGGAGGGTTCACACCTCATACTCAAATGATGAGCTACAAGCCTATTAATAGGCAATTACTGTAATATTAGGCTTGTGGGCCCAAAAGAAGAAAAAGAAAGAATGTTGAAAAGTCAAAGAAGAAAAGAGGAGGAAAGAAGAAGAATGATGAGGAGGCACGAGAACATTCGGGAAAGAAGGAAAGAGAGAAGGAAAAAGAAAAAGAAAAAAGAAAAGAAAAGAGAGGGGAGGAGATAAAAGGAAAAGGAGAAGCAAGTTCGGACAGAAGAGAGGGAAAAGAAAGAAAAGAAGGAGAAGAAGAAGAAGAAGAGAAAGGGGAAGAAAGAAAAGGGGTGTTGGCACATGCACGCCACGGATGCCTCGCCAAGCCGACTCGACTCCATAACGCGGCACTCGGTAAGAGATTAGGCCCCTCGTTCGTCCAATTGAAGTTATTTATAAGTTTAGGGCTCAAATTCGAAATTGTTGGAAAATCAAGTGGCGAAGTCCGATTTTGGAGTTGTTGAGCCGTGTATTTTTGTAGGAATGACAGTTTAGGGTGTTGTGAAGCCGTGGGATTTTATGGATCGTGATTTGAGCTTGTGGTTTGTCCGAAACAGAATTTCAAAGTTTCCGCGCGCAGTGAACAGTACGCGTCGAGCAGCTTCGGGCTTGTATTTTGTCACCTTTCGGTTTGATTTTGGGATGGTGAAGTTGGGATTCTTGTAATATGTGTCAAGGGCTCTCTATGGACTATAAATTCGTTTGAATCGGGGTTCGGAGGAGGAAGTTAGGGCGTGATCAAGTTTTGCGTTTAACTCCGTGTTGCGTTTTGTTAGCGCGTAGAAGTCCTTTTGTTATAGTTAAGGTGTAATTTAGTCGTTTCGTAGTTAAGATAAGAGTTTTATTAGATTTTAACACTATTCCTCGATTATTTGATAGGGCCTTGAGTTCGACGATACGAGTATCGTTCGTCGTTTGGTTGTAGACGACGAGGTGAGTGGTACTATATCTTCTTTGGTTTTGAAAAATTCATGTCTTGAAGTATATATGTATATATTGAATTGAGGAGAGCATTTTTATTGCATAAAAGCCAGATCGAGCCATTACTACTCTTTGGTTGGTTATGAATGTTTGAAAAGCATGTTTTACAAAGTAAGTGGAGAAATATAAATATGAAATTGCTTTGCGACTGATTTATGGAAAGAGTTATGATGATTTGAGAAACGGACATGAAATGGATGATGGGCTATGTTGCAAATTGTTATTTGTTTTGTATAAGATATTGATTTTTGGATTGGATTTCTGGTATTGGAGAATGGTTATTTATGCTCAATATGACTGTGAACCCAGTGAGGGGTTTTTGAGGTATGCATACTAGGTTTAGGATATCCTTCTAGGCCCAGCCATCGGCTTTGTAGGTTGAGACCTTGCCAAGGGGAAAAGCTTGGTCGCCTTGTCACAAGGCGTTGTGTCGTGACCATGGTTAGTTATTGAGCAAAAGATTGGTCGATGGATGGACCATCGACGTGTGTTTGATATGAGATGAATCAATGGATAGACCATTGATGTGTTTTTGATGGAGATTATTCAATGGACTTGACCATTGATACTTGACTTTTGATGATGATTTAAATGAGTTTTCTATATTAGTATAAAGCTTTGATGATATTAAATAACTCTTTTATGATTTGATATGTATTTTATAAATTGAGTTGGCATTATGAAGTTTGGTATTGCTTTGTCTACATGCATAGTGGTTGTTCGATCTGCTTAGAAGATATGTACTACTCACTGAGCTGTTGTTGCTCATCCCACTCCTCCTTTAATCTTTTCAGGTTCCTCAGTTAGCGGCGAATAGAGCGAGTGCGCCGTCGGTGGGAAACTTTTGGGGAGTTCTATTTTTGGGTATGGCCAAAGGAAGTGGCGCACTTTCCTTGCTAGTGGTTGGATTGCCTGAGTTCTATTTGTATATTTCTTTTTGGTGGATTATAGAAACTCTGATGTTGCAACCAATCTGTTGGTCTATCTGATATGTATATATGGTTTGATATATATATATATATATATATATATATATATATATATATATATATAGTTGATATCAGGTTGTTGGTTGTGTTTGAGGTTGCGTCCTTCGTGTGGAAGGACGGCCGTGTCATCCCTATTCTTTGTAGTTTTGGGGTGTGACATCTTTTGGTATCAGAGCCTAAGTTTTGATCTTTTTGGATGTTGTTATGGGACGTTGTGAGGTTGTGTGATAGATTTTATTTTTGCGTTAGTCTTTTAGATTCTAAGGTGTAGTTTTATTCTTGGATTCAGGTGATCATGCGTTCCGACTCCGAGACTCTTGCCTCGCTTCATAAGAGCAGCAAAGGCAAACGAGTCGCTACCCCTGATGCTAGAGACTTGCCTCAAGCTTCTCGAGGTGCGTCGTTAAGAAGGAGACTTGAGGACCGCTTTGATAGGAGTCCTGACTTGCGCGAAGTCAGAGAAGATGATCAAGAGCCAACCCGTTCAACTGAATTTGAGCAAGCAATGATCCATTGGTATCGCCAAGCAAAAGAATTAACTGGAGATGGAGCGACGCTCGGGCACTTTTGCTCAATTTAGAAAGGCGAAACCACCCACTTTTGATGGGAAAGCTGATCCTCTCGCGGCTGAGCGTTGGATTAAAAGATTGATGGGATCTTTGAAGTGAAGAGGTTCCCGAGGAGCGGAAAGTTAAATTTGCCACCCAATACCTAGAAGGTGAAGCAGAATTTTGGTGGGATGGAATGAAGCCAAGTCTTGGAGGTAGGGATGTTATTATATCCTGGAGGACTTTAAAAAGGCGTTCAATGCTCAATTCTTCCCAAAGTCATTTCAGGCAAAGATGAAGGGTGATTTTGTACATATATCTCGGGGTGACTCCATAGTTTTAGAGTATTCGATTCGCTTTAACCGCTTGAGTAGATTTGCGGAGCACTTGGTAGCAAATGAGGAAGAAAAGGCCGACCATTTCCTAGGAGGACTCCGACCTGAAATTAATTATGCACTTGCACCTTTGATGTTAACAACTTATAAGGATGTGCTAGAGCGAGCAATCAAGGTGGAACAAAGCATTCTGAAGCACGGCACACAAGGAGCGCCTCAGCCCAAAAGGTTTAAGCCCACAAATGTACAAGGTAGCCATACTAGTGGTAGTGGAAGGCGAAGAGGTTTCAGTCGGCCAGGACAGTTCAGAAATCCGAGTAATCAGGGCCCCTGCAATACATGTGGAAGTTATCATCGCGGTGAGTGTCATCGGAAAACTGGAGCATGCTTCTTATGTGGGAAAGCGGGACACATGCGGCGAGATTGTCCTACACAAAGGAATCCCCCTATTGACAATAGATTATGTTATCTATGTTGGCGACAAGGACACCTATCTCACCATTGTTCCATGCGGAGGAATACCCCTTTGGTTGGTAGGCCCCAAGAGAACCAACAAAGACAAGGTACAAATGGGAAAGTTTTCGCGATGTCGAAGGAGGATGCGGCAGCATCTAACACAGTTGTTGCAGGTAATATTTTTATTGCCTCACAATGTGCTTATGCGTTATTTGACCCTGGTGCTACGCACTCCTTCATTTCAACTGAATTTGCAAAGAAGCTTGATGTATTGCCTGACCCTCTTGAATGTGAATTGCGTGTTGATACTCCTACTGGCGATTTCTTAGTTGCTCATCATGTGTTCAAGAGATGTGTGATTCAAATTAATAATGTTGAAATGCCTGTGGATCTAGTGGAGTTAAATATTCGAGATTTCGATGTTATTATAGGGATGGATTGGTTATCTACCTATCGTGCTACTGTTGATTGTTTTTCAAAGAAAGTGATATTTAGACTTCCGAATCAACCCGAATTCTCTTTTTTGGGAAGTTGTCAAAACACTTTTCCAAGGTTGATCTCGGCTTTGCAAGCGAGGAAACTTTTGAGAAATTGTTGTTGTGGTTATTTAGCTTGTGTAAAAGACATAAGTAAGGCTGTAGTGAAGTTGGAAGATGTTCCTGTTGTTAGAGAGTTTCCAAGTGTGTTTCCTGAGGATCTACCAGGCTTGCCTCTTGATAGAGAAATCGAGTTTTGTATTGAATTGATGCCCGGCACAGCACCAATCTCTAAGGCATCATATCGAATGGCACCCACTGAATTGAAAGAATTGAAAACGCAGCTACAAGAGCTTTTGGATAAGGGTTTCATCAGACCTAGTGTTTCGCCTTGGGGAGCTCCTGTTCTATTTGTGAAAAAGAAGGATGGTAGTATGCGGCTTTGCATAGATTACTGAGAGCTTAACAAGGTAACGGTCAAAAACAAATATCCTTTGCCCCAGATTGATGATTTATTTGATCAACTTCAGGGAGCTCAAGTATTTTCCAAGATCGACCTTCGTTCTGGGTATCATCAGTTGAAGATAAAGATAGATGATGTGCCTAAAACCGCTTTCAGAACAAGGTATGGCCATTATGAATTTCTCGTCATGCCTTTTGGATTAACAAATGCGCCTGCTGCCTTCATGGACTTGATGAACAGAGTGTTCAAGGAATATCTAGACAAATTTATTGTGGTGTTCATTGATGACATCCTAGTGTATTCGAAGAGTTTAGAAGAACACGAACAAACACTTGAGGTTTGTCTTGCAGACTTTGCATGAAAAGAAGTTGTATGCCAAATTTAGTAAGTGTGATTTCTGGCTTGATCATATAGAATTCTTGGGTCATGTGATCTCGAAGGATGGCATATTAGTGGATCCAAAGAAGGTTGAAGCAGTTGTTAAGTGGAATCGTCCAACTAATGTTACAGAAGTGAGAAGTTTTCTTGGGCTAGCCGGCTACTATAGGCGATTTGTAGAGGGATTCTCAAAGATTGCTGGTCCACTTACCCGTCTAACTCAGAAGAAAGTTAAATTTGAATGGTCGATCAATGTGAACGCAGTTTTCAAGAGTTGAAGAGACGGCTAGTTTCGGCTCCTATTCTAACTCTACCTTCTGGAAGTGGCGGCTTCGTAATCTACTATGATGCATCCAAAGAAGGTTTGGGTTGTGTTCTTATGCAAAATAGCAAAGTTATTGCCTACGCTTCTAGACAATTGAAATTACATGAGAAGAACTACCCCACTCATGATTTGGAGTTAGCGGCGGTTGTATTTGCCTTGAAGATATGGCGGCACTATTTGTATGGTGAAAAATGTGAAGTCTTTACCGATCACAAGAGTCTAAAGTGTATCTTTACTCAAAAAGAACTGAACATGAGGCAAAGAAGATGGCTAGAACTTTTGAAGGATTATGACTTGTCCATTAATTACCATCCGGGTAAGGCCAATGTGGTAGCGGATGCTTTGAGTCGTAAATCCTTTGGAAATATGGCAACTTTACTCACTTCTCAGACACCCATTCTTGAAGATATGAGGAAGTTAGACTTGGAGGTATTGGTACATCAGCTTGGTGCTCAGTTAGCTAACTTTCAAGTACAACCTATGTTGATTGACAGAATTAAGGCTAAACAGAATGAAGATCCACAGTTACAAAAATTTAGAGAAGGTGTAGAAGATGGAAGACAAGCGGATTTTAGTTTACATGTAGATGGATCCTTGAGGTTTCGTGGGCAACTGTGTGTTCCTGATGACTCAAAGCTGAAAAAGGAGATCCTGCAAGAAGCTCACAGCACTAGATTTTCAATTCATCCGGGAAGCACTAAAATGTATAGGGACTCGAGAGAAAACTTTTGGTGGATCAACATGAAAAAGGATATTACAAAATTTGTCGATCAATGTTTAGTTTGCCAGCAAGTGAAAATTGAGCATCAAAAACCAGGTGGACAGTTGCAACCTCTAGAGATACCTAAATGGAAGTGGGAGCATATTGCTATGGACTTTGTAGTTGGTCTACCGAGGACGCCAAGTGATAAGAATGCTATATGGGTGATTGTTGATCGATTGACTAAGTCTGCTCACTTTTTGTCATATTGATTTGGCCTTTCAATAGACGATATGGCAAAGCGATATGTTAATGAAATAGTGAAGCTTCATGGAGTTCCAGTAAGCATTGTTTCTGATAGGGATCCTAGGTTCGTATCAAACTTTTGGAAGAGTTTGCAAGGAGCATTGGGCACTAAACTCAACTTGAGTACAGCTTTTCATCCACAAATAGATGGACAGTCGAGAGAAACGATCCGGACATTAGAGGATATGTTGAGATCATGCATCATTGACTTCGGCGGTTCTTGGGATGAACATCTCCATTTGGCAGAATTTTCTTATAACAACAGTTATCACTCCAGCATTAAGATGGCACCCTTTGAAGCTTTATATGGCCAAAAATGCAGAAGTCCTATTTGTTGGGACGACGTTGGTGAGAAAAGACTAACTGGCCCCGAGTTCATTCAACGGTCGAAGAGAAAGTTAGGCTGGTTCGAGAACGTCTCGAACGGCTCAAAGTCGTCGAAAAGTTATGCGATCTGAAAAGACGCAAGTTAGAATTTAATGTGGGGATCACGTATTCTTAAAAGTTTCTCCTATGAAGGGTGTAATGAGATTCGACACACGTGGGAAGTTAAGTCCAAGATACGTGGGACCATTCTTGATCTTAGAGAAAATTGGTGAAGTCGCTTATAAATTGGCTTTGCCACCGGCGCTATCAGGTGTCCATAATGTGTTCTGATAACTCTATAAAAATAGAGTTATTTACCTATTTTAGGCAACAATTAATGCAATATCTATGAAAAAATATTTGGATTTCCTTATGATTATTTGAATTTTCCATATTTATGCAGAATAATGATATATGGAGAAGATAAGGAAAAAGATGGCAAAATCGAGGAATTTAAATCAAGCGGCAGCAGGAGATAGATATCAAATCAAAATCCTCTGATTTACTCCCTGATTTTGTGCGCAATTGCTTGGAGATAAGAATCTTGGATATATCTTATGAAGAGGAGAAAAAAGAGAGAGAAGAGCAGCTAGGTTTTAGTTTTAGTTTTTCTGTTTAGATTGTTTTTTCATTGTTCTGAGAGATTTTCAAGTATTTTGAAGAGAAGACAAAAGTGGTGACAAAATTCTTATTCTTTGATTCAAGATGCTGAGTTTAATTTATATTTATATGTCTTCATCTACTATGTTCTAATTTTTTTTTGTTAGGGCTACGATGTAGCCTAACCATGATGATGTGAATTTCATGATTTTTATGTTTTACAATTAATTTCATTCATGTGAGTTATATATTATTGTGCTTAATGCTTTTGAGTGACTGGCCACCACTTGAATGATTTGATGTGCATGTTTGAGACTGAGAAGTGATAATATGCAATTGCTCATTATAATATATAACCATGAATTAAACGTGGATAGAGATATACCGCGTTATTTGTGTAGCTTTCGGTGATAAGGTGATCCAAAAGACTCATTGTAAGCCGGGAATATTCATAATTCTTAATGCACTCGTGTTTATTTTAATTCACATAGAGATATAGTGGATTAATAAACTGAGTAGGTTTGCTATACCTAGAGATAGGATAGTAAATAGGTTAGGAAATTCCGCTATCACATGTTTGATATCGTTCTTGTATTCACAATAATCTGAAATTCATATCTAGTGGTTATGGTGAAATCGGATGCTCTAACATATTTATCTGATCGATTTACTGCATTTAGTCTACAAATTTCGTTTTTAATTTATTCTCAATTATATTATGATCTGTTAGATAAATTTTAGAGTTAATCTATTTTAGTATTTAATTAGTTTATTAATCATCGATCTTCGTGGGACGATATTCTTTCTCATCATTATATTACTTGTTCGACACGTTCACTTGTGTTTAGAATTTTACGAACAAGTTTTTGGCGCCGTTGCCGGGGATCGTTTGTTTAATACTAATTAATATTGATACCAGATAATTCTAAGTTTAATCTAGCTTTTTTTTTTTTTTTTTTTTCAGGGTGTACATCGGTTTATGACACGTAGCCAACAAGGGAAACTTGTTGAGCTTGATCCAGAAATCGAGTGTACATTCAAAAGGCGACTGAGAGAACAGAGAAATCACGCTAAGATGGCAGATGGTGAGAATGAAAATCCACGTAGACTCTTAAGAGATTATGTTGCGCCAACAGTTCAAGGCACCACATCAAGTATCAAAAGACCTGCAATTCAAGCAAACAATTTTGAGATCAAGCCGTCACTCATTCAAATGCTTCAACAATCAGTGCAATTCAGTGGGCTACCAAGCGATGATCCAAACGCTCACATCGATGCTTTTCTTGAAATTTGCGACACCATTAAATATAATGGAGTTACAGATGATGCTATTAGATTGAGATTATTTCCATTCTCTCTTAGAGACAAAGCTAACAGTTGGCTTTCTTCTCTTCCTGCAGGATCAATCACTACATGGAATGATATGGCTCAGAAATTTCTTGGTAAATTCTTTCCACCTACAAAGTCTGCGAAGATGCGTAACGATATTACTAATTTTATGCAGATGGACAATGAATCATTATATGAAGCATGGGAAAGATTCAAAGAATTTCTTAGGAGATGTCCACATCATGGACTACCCGTATGGATGCAGGTACAAACTTTTATAATGGCTCTAGTACAAATCTTCGTTCTATGATTGATGCAGCTGCGGGAGGAACTCTAAATAATAAAACACCAGAAGAAGCCTACAATTTATTAGAGGAGATGGCGTCCAATAGTTATCAATGGCCTACTGAGAGACTATCAATGCGAAAAGTTAGCGGAGTTCACGAAGTGGATGCTTTTGCTACAATTGCTGCACAATTTGAAACACTCAACAAAAAGCTTGATAATATGAGTGTTTCGGTCATGAAAATTCAGAATTTAACATGTGATTTCTGTGGTGGAGGACATGTTAGCACAACGTGTCAGGTAGGTAATACTTTTAAACAATCTAGTGAAAATTTTAACTTTGTTGGGAATTTTAACAGGTCACAGAATAATCCCTACTCCAACACGTACAATCCGGGATGGCGCAATCATCCAAATTTTTCATGGAATAATCAGAATGTGACGAGACCACCGGGATTCAAACAATCAGAAGAGACAAAGTCAAATTTGGAAGATATAGTCACCAAACTTGCTAATACAACTCATGACTTCATCAAAAGCACGGATGTGAGATTTCAAAACCAAGAGGCTTCAATCAAAAATTTGGAGATGCAAGTGGGTCAGTTAGCAAGCATGATGTCAGGAAGACAACAAAGTTCTTTGCCGAGCAACACAGAGAAAAATCCAATTGAAAACATAAAGGCTATTACCCTGAGAAGTGGTAAACAAGTGGGAGAAGAACAGATTTTCAGAGACAAGGAAGAGGAGATCAATAAACAATCGAAGGAGACAAGCAAGAGTAAACTTTTTCCAGATAATCCCAAGCCATATGTGCTGCCAATTCCATTCCCTCAGCGACTCCAGCAGCACAAAATAGATAAGCAATTTTCTAAATTTCTTAATGTATTTAAAAAATTGCACATTAACATTCCTTTTGCAGATGCTTTAGCGCAAATGCCTAGTTATGCAAAATTTTTGAAGGAGATTTTGGCAAACAAAAGCAAGCTGGAGGATTATGAAACTGTGAAGTTAAATGAGGAGTGTTCGGCCATCCTACAAAACAAATTACCTCTGAAATTAAAAGATCCAGGAAGTTTTACTATTCCTTGCACTATTGGAGATTCTTACTTTGAAAAGGCATTATGTGATTTAGGTGCAAGTATTAATTTGATGCCTTATTCAATTTTTAAGAAATTAGGATTGGGCGAGGTAAAAGCAACCACAGTGTCACTTCAACTGGCTGATCGATCAATTAAATATCCAAGAGGTATTGTGAAAGATGTTTTGGTAAAAGTTGACAAATTTATCTTTCCTGCAAATTTCATAGTTCTTGACATGGAGGAAGATTTTGAGGTACCACTTATCTTAGGTCGACCTTTTCTAGCAACAGGAAGAGCTCTTATTGATGTACAACAAGGGAAGTTGATCCTTAGAGTTCAAGATGATCTTGTTTCATTTAATGTTTTTAAAGCAATGAAATATCCATCTGATGATAATTCTTGTTTTAGAATTGAGACAGTTGACAAGTTTGTGAATAAGGTTTTTCAGGAAAATATTTTTAAAGATCCACTTGAAGCATGTCTGATTCAACCAATGGACAAAGATATTCAGAATGAGGAGATAAAGTAGTACGCAAATTTTATGGAGGCAATTCCACCATATTCAAGGCAAAAGGCAATTAAATTTGAGGAGTTGGGACAACACATTACAAAGCCTAAACCATCAATTGAAGAGCCTCCAATTCTTGAACTCAAACCCTTACCTTCTCATTTGAAATATGCTTATTTAGATGGAGTTTCTTCTTTACCAGTAATTATATCTTCTTCTTTGACAGATTTGATGGAGGAGAAATTGCTCAGAGTATTAAGAGAGCATAAGGGTGCAATTGGATGGAAAATAACTGATATCAAGGGAATTAGTCCTTCAATTTGCATGCACAAAATTTTGATGGAGGAGCAATATAAACCCACTATCCAACCTCGGGCGTTTGAACCCGAAGATGCAAGAAGTAGTGAAAGCTGAGGTAATTAAGCTACTTGATGCGGTATCATCTATCCTATCTCGATAGTTCTTGGGTAAGTCCTGTACAAGTTGTGCTAAAGAAAGGTGGTATGACTGTTCAGAAAAACGACAACAATGAATTGATTCCAACTAGAACATTCTTGGGTGGCGTGTGTGTATAGATTATAGAAAATTGAATGATGCCACTAGAAAAGATCACTTTCCTTTACCATTTATTGATCGATGTTAGAAAGACTTGCGGGGCATGAGTTTTATTGCTTTCTGGATGGATATTCAGGGTATAATCAGATTCCTATTGCACCGGAAGATCAAGAGAAAACTACTTTCACTTGTCCCTATGGTACTTTTGCTTTTAGAAGAATGCCTTTTGGTCTTTGTAATGCACCGGCTACTTTTCAGAGATGCATGATGGCTATTTTCTCGATATGGTTGAAAAATATATTGAGATTTTCATGGATGATTTTTCTGTTTTTGGCTTATCATTTGATTCTTGTTTAAATAATTTGGCTTTGGTCTTACAAAGATGTGAGGAGACTAACCTTGTTTTGAATTGGGAGAAGTGCCACTTTATGGTGCGGGAAGGAATAGTGCTCGGGCATAAAATTTCTCAAAATGGAATAGAAGTCGATCGAGCCAAAGTGGAGGTTATTGCAAAATTACCTCCGCCGACATCCGTGAAACTTGTCGAGGATTTTTGGGGCATGCAGGATTTTACAGGGCGATTTATAAAAGATTTTTCAAAAATTGCTAAACCTCTTTCTAATCTTTTGGAAAAAGATGCTCCTTTTAATTTGTCTGTTGAATGCATGCAAGCTTTTAACACTTTAAAGGAGAAGTTAACGTCAGCACCAAATTGGGATTTACCTTTTGAACTGATGTGTGATGCTAGCGATTTTGCAGTAGGAGCTGTTTTGGGACAAAGGAAGAATAAAATTTTTCGAACCATATACTATGCCGCCGAACCTTATCAGGGTGCACAATTGAATTATTCAACAACAGAAAAGGAACTTTTGGCGGTAGTATTTGCTTTTGATAAATTTCGTTCTTATTTAATTGGCTCAAAAGTTATAGTTTATTCGACCACTCTGCTCTTAAGTATCGCTTGAAAAGAAAGAATCAAAACCTAGGTTGATCGGTGGATTCTATTGCTGCAATAATTTGATTTGGAAATCAAGGATAAGAAGGGGACTGAAAATCTAATTGCAGATCACTTATCAAGAATTCCAAATTCAAAGGAAGAGGTAAGACCAATTTTGGAAGAGTTCCCCGATGAGAAATTTTTTCCATTAAGTCCACAAAAATTCCCTGGTACGCAGACTTTGTAAATTATTTGGTAAGTAATGTTCTTCCTCCCGAATTATCATATCAACAGAAGAAAAATTCTTTTCTATGTTAAAAATTATTTTGGGAAGAACCTTTCTTGTTTAAAGTATGTGCGACGGGGTCATAAGGAGATGTGTTTCAGACGAAGAAAAGGCAAACATTCTACATCATTGTCATGATGGAGAGGCGGGTGGCCATTTTGGTGCCACCAAAACTGCAGCTAAGATTTTACAATCTGGTTTTTATTGGCCTACAATTTTTAAAGATGCATACTCCTATGTAGTTTCATGTGATAGGTGTCAGAGAATTGGAAATATTTCAAGAAAAAATGAGATGCCTTTAAACAACATTATTGTGTGTGAATTATTTGATGTTTGGGGTATTGATTTCATGGGACCCTTTACACCTTCTTATGGAAATTTATACATTTTAGTAGCTGTGGAGTATGTGTCTAAGTTGGTAGAAGCTATAGCATTGCCAACAAATAATGCTAAGGTTGTGGTCAAAAACTTAAAGAAAAATATTTTTACTCGATTCGGCACTCCTAAGGCAATCATAAGTGATAGGGGGACACATTTTTATAACAAACAATTTGAAGCACTTTTGAGTAAGTATGGAGTCACACATAAGGTTGCAACCCCTTATCATCCTCAGACTAGTGGTCAAGTAGAGATTTCAAATAGGGAAATCAAGAGAATTTTAGAAAAAAACAGTGAATGCCTCTAGAAAAGATTGGTCAATAAAACTTGATGATGCACTTTGGGCCTATAGGACATCGTTCAAAACTCCAATTGGGATGTCTCCTTTTAGGCTGGTGTTTGGAAAGGCTTGTCACTTACCGTGGAATTAGAGCATAAAGCATATTGGGCATTGAAATTTCTGAATTTTGATATGCGATGCTGTAGGTGAAGAAAGATTATTGCAACTGAATGAATTGGAGGAATTTCGCAATGAGGCCTATGAAAATTCTAAGTTGTACAAGGAGCGTACAAAAAGATGGCATGACAAGCACATATTCAGAAGAGAGTTTAAAATTGGTCAAAAAGTCTGACTTTATAACTCCTGTCTTAAACTTTTTCCAGGAAAGTTGCGGTCTCGATGGTCTGGTCCTTTTATAGTTACACAAGTATTCCCATATGGAACAGTTGAAGTTGCGCATGACATTGAGGGCACATTCAAAGTGAACGGTCAACGTTTGAAGCCCTACTTTGAAGGTGGTTACAACAAGCAGAAGACAACAATTGAACTTCATCCTCCAACATAGCGACATCGAGATAGTTTGGCTGAAAACTATAAAGCAAGCGCTTCTTGGGAGGCAACCCAAGCATTTTAATTATGTTTTTTTTTTATTATTATTTTCGTTAAGTTTTTTATGTTTTGCAAAAAAAAAAAAAATTTAACTTTTCTCTGTTTTATCCAGGTTAATTTTTTAGGGAGCATCTTTCAAGAGTTTAATCATCAAGGTCATCAATGAACTTATCCTACAACCAGGGGAGTTTTCTTCTTCCTATTTCTATTATTCGCATTGAGGACACTGCTTCATTCACGTTTGGGGGGGAGACAAAATTTTTGGCTAAAATTTTTTTTTTATCATGATTGCATTCTTGGTTGTGAATTTTTGCGATTCTTAGGAAAATTTAAATTTTATTTAAACTTGCAATTGATGTGTGAGTTAATCTTAATTCTGATTATGTTGATCCACTTACGAGCACTAAAAGTCCTTAATTTTTGAATTGTGTGTAAATCTAGAGAACATTCATGTGAAGTATGTGATTTTCTTAAATTTCACCCAAATCTTAGAATTTGTTTGATTTTCTCTTGAGGCGAAATCCTAAGCTAAATCTAACTGAGAAAATGATTTAGGCAGTTTTGGATCGATTGAGCCTTTCAAGCTAACCCTGTTTATTTATCCCTAGTCACCCCTTTGAGCCTTAATTATTACCCAATTTTTCATTGGCACCCATATATATTTAGCCTAGCCGTTATCAAATTATATCATTGTCCCATGCCCTATGAACACGTTGATTTTCTTTTGGGATAAAAAATTATTTGAGCTTGATAGAAATTTGGGAGGAATTATGGAGTACGAAAAAAAAAAAAAAAAAAAGGGAAGTGATTGCTATGGTTGTTTGGGGTGTATTGTCAAAAAAAAAAAAATTTGCTTTTATGGTTCCCTATCCAACTTTCAATTGAGTGAGCCTTTTGGATACTCAATGGGTTGGATAGGGAACCATAAAAGCAAATTTTTTTTTTTGACAATACACCCCAAACAACCATAGCATGTTCCATGTTTCTTTATTGCGGAAATATGTGCCAAATCCTGAACATGTGCTAGACTTTACTCCATTGAAATTACGGGAGAACTTGACATATGAGGAATAGCCTATTCGCATTGTCGATAAGAAGGATCAGATGTTTCGGCGACGAACTATTCCTTATGTGAAAATACAATGGCAAAACCACACCGAAAGAGAGGCTACTTGGGAACTCGAGGAGGAGGCAAGACACAAATACCCTCACTTGTTTCATGATTGAAATACATGCAAATTTCGAGGACGAATTTTTTTTTAAGGAGGGTAGAATGTAATATTAGGCTTGTGGGCCCAAAAGAAGAAAAAGAAAGAATGTTGAAAAGTCAAAGAAGAAAAGAGGAGGAAAGAAGAAGAATGATGAGGAGGCACGAGAACATTCGGGGAAAGAAGGAAAGAGAGAAGGAAAAAAAAAAAAAAAAAGAAAAGAAAAGAAAAGAGGGGAGGAGATAAAAGGAAAAGGAGAAGCAAGTTCGGACAGAAGAGAGGGAAAAGAAAGAAAAGAAGAAGAAGAAGAAGAAGAAGAGAAAGGGGAAGAAAGAAAAGGGGTTTTGGCACGTGCACGCCACGGATGCCTCGCCAAGCCGACTCGACTCCATAACGCGGCACTCGGTAAGAGATTAGGCCCCTCGTTCGTCCAATTGAAGTTATTTATAAGTTTAGGGCTCAAATTCGAAATTGTTGGAAAATCAAGTGGCGAAGTCCGATTTTGGAGTCGTTGAGCTGTGTATTTTTGTAGGAATGACGGTTTAGGGTGTTGTGAAGCCGTAGGATTTTACGGATCATGATTTGAGCTTGTGGTTTGTCCGAAACAGAATTTCAAAGTTTCCCGCGCGCAGTGAACAGTACGCGTCGAGCAGCTTCGGGCTTGTATTTTGTCACCTTTCGGTTTGATTTTGGGACGGTGAAGTTGGGATTCTTGTAATATGTGTCAAGGGCTCTCTATGGACTATAAATTCGTTTGAATCGGGGTTCGGAGGAGGAAGTTAGGGCGTGATCAAGTTTTGCGTTTAACTCCGTGTTGTGTTTTATTAGCGCGTAGAAGTCCTTTTGTTATAGTTAAGGCGTAATTTAGTCGTTTCGTAGTTAAGATAAGAGTTTTATTAGATTTTAACATTATTCCTCGATTATTTGATAGGGCCTTGAGTTCGACGATACGAGTATCGTTCGTCGTTTGGTTGTAGACGACGAGGTGAGTGGTACTATATCTTCTTTGGTTTTGAAAAATTCATGTCTTGAAGTATATATGTATATATTGAATTGAGGAGAGCATTTTTATTGCATAAAAGCTAGATCAAGCCATTACTACTCTTTGGTTGGTTATGAATGTTTGAAAAGCATGTTTTACGAAGTAAGTGGAGAAATATAAATATGAAATTGCTTTGCGACTGATTTATGGAAAGAGTTATGATGATTTGAGAAACGGTCATAAAATGGATGATGGGCTATGTTGCAAATTGTTATTTGTTTGGTATAAGATATTGATTTTTGGATTGGATTTCTGGTATTGGAGAATGGTTATTTATGCTCAATATGACTGTGAACCCAGTGAGGGGTTTTTGAGGTATGCATACCAGGTTTAGGATATCCTTCTAGGCCCAGCCATCGGCTTTGTAGGTGGAGACCTTGCCAAGGGGAAAAGCTTGGTCGCCTTGTCACAAGGCATTGTGTCGTGACCATGGTTAGTTATTGAGCAAAAGATTGGTCGATGGATGGACCATCGACGTGTGTTTGATATGAGATGAATCAATGGATAGACCATTGATGTGTTTTTTATGGAGATTATTCAATGGACTTGACCATTGATACTTGGCTTTTGATGATGATTTAAATGAGTTTTCTATATTAGTATAAAGCTTTGATGATATTAAATAACTCTTTTATGATTTGATATGTATTTTATAAATTGAGTTGGCATTATGAAGTTTGGTATTGCTTTGTATACATGCATAGTGGTTGTTCGATCTGCTTAGAAGATATGTACTACTCACTGAGCTGTTGTTGCTCATCCCACTCCTCCTTTAATCTTTTCAGGTTCCTCGGTTAGCGGCGAATAGAGCGAGTGCGCCGTCGGTGGGAAACTTTTGGGGAGTTCTATTTTTGGGTATGGCCAAAGGAAGTGGTGCACTTTCCTTGCTAGTGGTTGGATTGCCTGAGTTCTATTTGTATATTTCTTTTTTGGTGGATTATAGAAACTCTGATGTTGCAACCAATCTGTTGGTCTATCTGATATGTATATATGGTTTGATATATATATATATATATATATATATATATATATATATATATATATATATATAGTTGATATCGGGTTGTTGGTTGTGTTTGAGGCTGCATCCTTCGTGTGGAAGGACGGCCGTGTCATCCCTATTTTTTGTAGTTTTAGGGTGTGACAATTACAACCGACATAGTAGCACAATCTTTTTTTCTCCTTTTCCAAGATAGTTGAACTCAACTTTTGACTAAACCTTTCCTCCTTCAACTTGACTTCTTGTTGCCCACGTTCAAGTTTCTTCTTTAGTCGCTATTCTTTACTTTTATTCAAGGTTTCCCACTTGAATTTTCTCCAACTTGGCTTATGCTTACTGTTTCTTTTGCTGTTGCTTGCTTGCATTCCCACGTGAATCTTCTATGTTCAGCTAGCAATCGCCATTCTCAACAATTCTAGACAATTTCAACATGGATGCTGCTGCCAATGTTCTTGCCTTTAAGTTAGTAGTTTCTAGATAGTTTTAGAGAAAATGGATCACAATTTCCAACAATAGCAAATTCGAGTTCTGGCTGGGCGATGGGCTAGTCGATGGTCTCTTCCCCGGTCCCTTCAAATATATGCACAAGGATCACACGGGATACTGGTACTGGAGCTTGTGGCTTCAATAGCTACTGTACTCTTGCAGACGATCAGATTCAAAGGCCCTGATGCCAATGCACCCCTGGACATACTCCGTTAGACTTGACAAATGAGATGAACGAATGCACATAGGACTTCATCTCACATAGTCACGATGGAAGTAGGCCCAAAAAAGACCAGTTTGCTTTGCGTGACATGCTCAATATAGACTGACCGCAGTCTGATTACGAGGTTACTGCATCAAAAACCGAGGACTGGTGCTGAGAGGCTTGCTTGGCTGATTGTTTTTGCGCAGTCACTGTTTTCAAAGACAGAAATTGCTGGAAAAAGAAGATCCCTCTTTTAAATGGTAGAATGGATCCTAGTGTGGGTGGAAAAGCACTAATCAAGGTCTGGATTGATAACTTGACTTTGACATCTACAGGAAACGGCCAGAAGAAGAACAAGAAGTGCATGCTGGTGATCATCGGATCAGTACTGTTGAGTAGTCTGTGTTTTTGAACTAGCTTTTGCTTCTCATTAGCTATTTAATTTATAAAAGCTTCTAGTCTAGGGATTCTAAGTTTTCACGACCAGTCCCGATCAACCAAGCCACACACAGGCGGACTTTCAATTATCAGGAGCTTCAAGAAGCAACAGATGGATTCAAAGAAGAACTAGGTAGGGGTTCTTTTGGAGCAGTGTACAAAGGCGTTCTTGGATCTGAGGATACAAACTTTGTGGCAGTAAAAATGTTGGCGACAAGGACCGGAGAAAGCGAAAAGGAGTTTGAAAGGGAAGTGAGTGCAATTGGCCAAACTAACCACAAGAACTTAGTGCATTTACTTGGATTCTACAATGAGGGTCAACATTGATTACTAGTGTATGAATTCATGAGCAATGCTAGTATGGCGGATTTTCTTTTCAGCTCTTCAAGGCCTACCTAGTGCAAAAGAATAGAAATTGCCTGTGGTGTTGCAAGGGGCCTCTCTTACTTGCATGAGGATTGCACTAGGCATATAATCCACTGCAACATCAAGCCCCAAAATATTCTTCTTGATGGCTCTCTCGCTGCAGAAATATTAGACTTCAGATTAGCCAAGCTCTTGATGGCAATCAAACACGAACCACCAGAGGAACCAAAGGTTATTTAGCATTAGAATGGTTCAGGAAATGCCTATTTCTGCCAAAGTAGACGTTTACAGCTTTGGCATTTTGTTGCTTGAGCTCATCTGCTGCAGAAGGAACCATAAGCCGAAAGCCAAAAGTGAAGCTCAAAGTGTATTCATCGATTGGGTGTATGAGTGCTACCATGATAGGAATCTACTTGTGCTAGCGAAGAGTGACAAGGAGGCATCAAGCAACATAAAGATGGTGAGAAGATTTGTGATGATGGCACTGTGGTGCATCCAGGAAGACCTAGCTTTGAGGCCAACCATGAAGAAAATCCCTTAGATGCTGGAAGGAGTTGTTGAAGTCTCAGTCCCTCCAGATCCAAGCTCTTTTATTAGTTCAATATGATTTTGAATATTTAGACAATGGGCGTCTGTAATAGTGAAAAGTATCTGCATGGTCTGTAAGTGCTCCTCCACCAGAATAAATAGTCAAAATATGTTCACATAAATCCAGCTATAATAAGCTAAATCTTCCTAAATTTTGAAATTCACTCGCATGTTGGCAATTGTTGGCAAAATTGTTTTAAATCTCTTGGGAATTCTTCGTGGATAATATTCCATTATGTCGCAGGTAAAACTAATGTGACCCCATCAATGCATTTCCATCCACCATTTTGCTTCATCAAAATTGCATTGGATACAGTAAAAGAGTATCTTAACCTCATCAAAGCAAAACAGATCTTATCTGCTAAATTTGAATGGTGAGAAACCATATGAAAATTGTTGGAGAAAACTTCCTTATTTGTTTTGAAGTTGACAAAACGTTTCCATCAGTCTAGTCTGAAGACTTGCAGACTCTTCCATCAAAGTTTGAAGACTGCTAGACTCAAGTTTTAAAGTCTACCCTCATTGACAGTTTCTAGACCGACGAAGAAGACTTATCTAGAATTGAGTATTTATGTAAGGATTTGATTTGAGCGGCTAAAGAAGTTTCTCTCGGTTAGAGATAGCATCTCAAGATCTATTATTCGTTTTGAATTCAATACGAGTAAATTGGATTAGTTGATTGGGGAAGTATACTTTGAAGGTTCTACTTATGAAAATCTAGATCCTGATTGTATGGGCGAGCAGGATTGGTGGGCTATCGTCACATTCCTTAATTAATTCGAGATCTCCCTAATTGATTCTGTCCAACGGGTAGATTGGAAGAACTCATTCGGAAGGTGCCAACGGACATAAAGGCATGGAGGAGTATATAAGGAAGAAGCTCTAGTCATTCGAATGTGTGCGTGATAAAAAAATTCCAAAGTCTGAAGCTCCGTGTTCTTTGTTGATTCAATTGTTGAGCGAAAAATTTGTACTCAAAAGAGAGTTTAGACATTTGTGAGGCCTTGAGGAAGTGTGGCAAAGTCTCTACACTATGGAATCAAGGACGTAATACTGTAACGACTCTTTTGATTCATAGTGAAATCCAGCCGGTGGGCTATCAGTGCGGAAGAGTGGACGTAGGGTTGGATTAAGCCGAACCACTATAAACTCTATGTTTACCTTCTCTTATCCCAGAACTTCTTATTCATGCTTACTAGCTGTTCGATTATTTAAAGTTGAAATCTGTCTTATGACCAACATCTTCTAAAATCAAAATATCTTTTTAAGTCCTGCGAAAAATCTTACATTCACCTATTCACTCCCCTCTATGTGTATTCACTAGCCCCTTTCAAAACTTGCTGATCCTCAAGTCAAGGATCAGTACCCTGAACTCATAATTTCGAAAGGTATGCTGCTTTTTTATTCACACAGAGGGGCCTTTCACTTCCTTTTGGCAACCAACTTCACACAGACCAAAGAAATCACAGTCCGCAAATCACGCGGTTGGAAGCATAATAAATCGAACTTTCTTCTCGATTGATCTGTTGAGAAATTGCAAGAAGTGACAAAAGAAAGACAATACTCTAAGCATACATATAACTTTCCAAATGATCATTGGAGATCTTGTATAAACCACTCAGCAAGCTGTTGGTAATTTGTTTATAAAACAAATAAAGAGGTGCATTGTCCCACATCGAAAAAGATGTGAGTGCACACGTGGACGAGATTTGGCACTAACCAACGATCATTAATTTATTTATTGAAAATTCGGATTTATTTCTATAAAAATTAATTATAAAGTCTTGTTGAAACAGTGTGACTGTTCACGAAAAGTTATGGTTATTTATTATTTATTATTTATTATTTATTTAATTCCGAATTCTTTATTTCTTTTCAACGTAACCTTTGAGACGTACTTGTTCACGAAAGGTTGCCTTTGTTCTTTTTGCAATCTTTTGAAGAGTTGTCTCTATTCAAAAGACAAAGATAAGTATGTTTGTTTTGAGATCAAACACATATCTTCTTCAATTTTTTTTTTCATTTTTCTTTGGAGAGAAACTACAGCCATTGTTTATAATTGTTTTCCATGGGAGACCCTAGAGAAATACTAGAATTGCTATCTAGTATTCTCATTTGAGACTTTGTTGTATCCTGGAGGAAATTTGCCGGTGACCATTAGCAACTTTGTGAGGCAAATAAATCTTTAAAGAAAGTGATATCACGCCTCAAAGTCCGACTTGATTACTCAATCCGATTTCATTGTTCTACCCAATTCGAAGCCATATTTTCCCAACAATTTTAAGGATTTATTTGTGCAACATGGAATCAGAGTTTATCGTCGGAAGTAGAAGGTGCTGGTGAGGCTTAAGGACTTGGCGTATATTGCCCGGTTGTGTGTCTCGGCCGCTCATGAGCATGCTTGGCGGACAATCTGTTGCTGGTGTGAGCATTCCACGATAGTTTGGTTTACTTCGAGCCTGTCTTGGTCTAGTTGGCTGAGATTGTGGGTTTGTGCGTGGAAGAAGGGCAGAGAGAAAATTCGCTGGAAGGAGAGTCTGACACAAAGTAAGAGAGAAGAAAAGAGGAAGGACGAAAAAAAAAAAAAATTTAAAATTTACCCTCACGATCTAGGGTTTGCAGACGCGCACGCACAATTTTCTTCTCCCTCTCATTTGATGGCCATTGAAGATTCCGGGCGCATTTCGGTGTTCGCGGCGAGCATAGCCGTGCCGCGATTGACCGCCGGTTTTCCCCCCTTTTTGCTCTCCGTTTACGACGGTCGGTCGGGACGCTTAAGCTCGTGTTCCAGATCGCCGGCGACCCGTGATCTGGAACGTCCGGTCTCCGGCGGCGCGGCGTGGGGGCGGGGGCGATGCGGTATCGGTGATGCGGCGAGGCCTCCGCGTATGACGTGGGCGGTCCCAGTGGCGGCGTGGAGGATGAGGCGAGAGGCGATTGTACGGATTCGGTCATTTGCGTGGTTGCGAGGAAGGATGCGGACGACGGTTTGACCGGCGCGGGTGCTGATTCGGGTGGCGGTTTGTCGGTTTTGCAGGGCGGCGGAAGTGGCGTCGGTTCGTTTCGTGAAGCTATGGCGACCGGTTGTTCTTACGTAGAGAACGGGGAGAGACTGAAACTTTGATTGAGACTTAGAGAGAGGGTGGCGACTCCGGTCAGCGATCTTCCGTTTCCGCCTTGGTTTTCGGGCTGCTCGCTAAACGAATTTCTCGCGATCGTCGTCACCATTTCTCGGTCGGTGGATAGACGAAGAAATGGCCAGTCGCGTCGATGGGGAGGGACCAAGCGGAGCGAGGAAGGGCGGCAGGAGGAAATGCAAGCCGAAGCTTCTCGTTGGCGAGAAAGTGGAGGTAGCAAGCGACGAAGACGGTTTCCAAGGCTCGTGGCACTCTGGAGTCGTCATTTCTCGTGGCACTCGAACGCGGCATGTCGAATATGATCACATTCTCGTCGACGATGGCTCTGGCAAACTCGTGGACTCTGTACGTGTACCACCTGCCGTGGATGGATTAGTCTCTTGCACAGTTGACCAGCACGATTACCGTGCTTCTATAAGGCCAGTGCCGCCTATTTACGTAACTGGTCCATGTGACTTCTCATATGGAATATGTGTGGATGCGTTTCACATGGACGCTTGGTGGGAAGGAGTGGATTTTGATCATAGTGTTGGCGCGGAGAAGAGAAATGTTTTTTTTTTATCCGGAATTGGGTGATCAAATGTTGACTCAACTCACTAATATTAGAGTTACTCAGGATTGGGACGAGATTACAGAGAAATGGCAAAGTCGAGGGACTTGGTTGTTCCTTGACTTAATTCATGTGTATGAGCAGGAATGGCCTATCCCTGTTTCCTCGAAGCAGATATGGTATGATTTGCGGGGAAAAGAAGCCTTTCAAAGGAACTTTCCAAGATCGAGAAACTCAATGGAAGAAACCTGTACGTTGTTGGAGTTACAGGAACTGTCTTCTAAATTTAATCACAAAGGCATAGCGGCTTGGGATGATCCTCATGCTACAGTGCCATTGGATGGGATGCAAAGCGTGGACAAGACTTATTGCAGTGATAAGTCGGCGAGCTCTGAATATCGTGTTGTGGATGGTGTTTTGAAACTTTCCAGATTTAGTGATGTGGGATATGAGTGCCCCTTTTCAAATGGCACTGTCGTGCGACCTGTTGAACATTTGCATGATCTGGATGCAGTCACTTTTAAGATAAAAAATGGGTTGTCTCGTACAAGTGGTGATGTTTTGTCAAATATAACATGCCAAACACCACAGGCTTCACGAATTTCAGCTGAAAATTTTCAACAGAGTTTTTCAGTCACCCTGTCAAGGATGTTGGCTTGGCAAAATTGTTTCATGGCCAAATTGTTAAAGTTGGTTTAGAAAATGATGTCATTGTAGGAGGAGCTGTGGTTGATTCTTACTCAAAACTGGGATTCCTGGACGATGCTTTGGGAATATTTCAAAATCTAGAAGAGAAAGATAATGTTATCGGTCAATCCAGGGGTATTAGCCAAAGTTAGCCATTTGACGGTGCTCAACTCAGAGTTGTTCCAATTGCATTTGTAACACAATGGTACTGTCAGTGGGGTCCTGAGAAAGATGATATGAGAGATTTCAGAAATTTAATATCATGAAGAAATGAGGTATGGCTCCGATTAGACCTTTTAGAAGGTTTCGGATTATATGATGTTGTTGATTCCATTCCTAGAATTGCCGGTATCTTCTTTTCACCTCTCTCAATTCTAGTTTATGCACTTTTGATACCTTGATACTCCATTTGCTCGCATTTACTGAATTGTTAGAGAATGTTCTTACATGCATGGGCTGATATGTAGTGCTCTATTTATGGAGGCAATCTGGAGATACCGAATGGGTTTTTCGAGTGTCCCTCGTTTGGTCCTAATGTGTTATATTTATTGTTCTTGCCCCTCATAGATTTGATTCTATGGAATAGCATAAATGAGCCAAGAGAGTAGAATTGCATTGATTTACTATTTTGATGTATGTATTTCATCGAGGATGAAAATTTGATGATGCATAATTTCGATTAATTACCTCTTGGAATATTCTTGAAGTGGGGCTATGTCCGAAGGGGACTTTGGAACTAATATGACCGGAATCATTGAGATTAAGAAGTATCCGACTTTCATTTTTAAAATGAAAGATTTGGGTGAAACAGATACTATTTTAAGTATTAAAATTAAAAAAAAAAAATAGTGGGGGTAATTCTTTGAGCTAAAGTAATTACATGGAGAAGATGTTGTATAGATTTAAACATCTTGTTTTCAAATATATAAGTACTCCATTTGATTCCTGGTGGAGAGTTTTTAATGTGAGTGATATTGGTCTTCGATGTATGCGATATATTATACTAGACCTGATATTACTTTTTGTATATGTAAGTTGAGTAAATACTAGTAATCCAATATAGAACATTGGAGAGTTATCTTATTGTTCTATAATAGTTATTCGGTTGTATTGGAATTATATACCGATGTTAGTCAGATTACAAGTGTGGGAGATGAAACTTCTAGATGGATTTTCACATTATGTGAATGTATTGTTTCCTAGACAAGCAAGAAACAAATGTACATAATTTACTCAATGATAGAACCTGAATTTATTACTTTAGCGGCAATTGAGAAAGAGGTCGAATGGATTAGGAATTTGTTGTTGGATATCAAATTATGGCCTAATCCTATGCCTCTTATTTCTATCCACTGTGATAGTTATGCTACTTTGGTAAGAGCTTATAGTAGCACCTATAATGGTAAGTCTAGACATATTAGTCTAAGACATGAATATGTGAGACAATTGATTAAAGATGGTACCATAATAATTGTCTACGTGAGGTCAAGTAATAATCTAGTCGATCCCTTGACAAAGGCTTTACTAAGAGACATGATAATAATGACCCATAAGAAACGGGGCTAAAACCCTTTAATTGAAATCACCAATAATGGTAACCAGACCTTTTTCTAGAACATCACTAGTTACAAGGTTTAATGGGTAAGAACAAGTTATTGAATGTGATTGTTTGATACTGACGTAGCCCTGATATGAGAAGTCAGTATCGTCTGTTACGTTTAGTAGGTTGAATTGAATTCTTAATGAAGTATAATACAAACTTGTAATGTGTTGATAGTAACAGAAACACATAGTAGATACTTCACCTATATGAGCTTAGAAGTGGTGCCGCTTCTTACGAAAGTTAGGGTTGCTTTCTAGAGAGCTCATGAAATAGGATCAAGCACAAGGCCATGATAGTGCGGAGTAATATAGAACTTCTCGCTGAGACAAGAGGTTAGTGTATGTGCGGTATGTCCGGTTCTATTATATAAAAGTACAAGTTTAAAGCCGAGCTACTTGTCACTTTGATAAAGCTTTGAGATACTTGCACTAAGTAAAGGTTTAACTCGAAAGAGACCTTTATGTATGTATATCAATCTCACGGAAATTTTGGCTGTATATTTCTAATGTTTTATTTCTTATTTTGTTTTATAAATAAAAGTGGGGGATTGTTAGTAATTTGTTTATAAAACAAATAAAGAGGTGCATTGTCCCACATCGAAAAAGATATGAGTGCGCATGTGGACGAGATTTGGCACTAACCAACGATCATTAATTTATTTATTGAAAATTTGGATTTATTTCTATAAAAATTAATTATAAAGTCTTGTTGAAACAGTGCGACTGTTCACGAAAAGTTATGGTTATTTATTATTTATTATTTATTTAATTCCGAATTCTTTATTTCTTTTCAATGTAACCTTTGAGACGTACATGTTCACGAAAGGTTGCCTTTGTTCTTTTTGCAATCTTTTGAAGAGTTGTCTCTATTCAAAAGACAAAGATAAGTATGTTTGTTTTGAGATCAAACACATATCTTCTTCCATTTTTTTTCATTTTTCTTTGGAGAGAAACTACAGCCATTGTTTCTAATTGTTTTCAATGGGAGACCCTAGAGAAATACTAGAATTGCTATATAGTATTCTCATTTGAGACTTTGTTGTATCCTGGAGGAAATTTGCCGGTGACCATTAGCAACTTTGTGGGGCAAATAAATCCTTAAAGAAAGTGATATCACACCTCAAAGTCCAACTTAATTACTCGATCCGATTTCATTGTTCTACCCAATTCTAAGCCATATTTTCCCAACACAAGCTACTGTTAATGCCATGGACAATGGGCCCAAACTGGGGGAAATTGGGGGAAACTAGAAAATATACCAACGGGCAATGGAAAGACCCAGAAGATCCAAATCTAGCATCGATTTGCATCAGAAGCTTAAACGGTTCGATTTCATAGTTGTTTTTGTCAGTTATGGGGCTGCCAGCTCATTTGCTATCGTTCTAATGTCATTTTTATTCAGCAAAACGTACGATATTTGGGTCAAGGTCTTCGTCTTTTGTTTGTTTCACTTTGGAATAGTCTGGATATTTGGGTCAAGGTCATCGTCTTTTGTTTGTTCACTTTGGAATAGTCTGCTTGCGCCAATTTTATAGAAGTAGATGAATGCCCTTAATGCACCTGATGAAGCAAAAAAATTTTATTCGGATATGATAAAAAGTATAAGAGCAAGGGAGATAACTCCATGTTAAAGCTGGGGCATAACACGGGTTTAGAAAGTTTTATAATGGATTTACAGATCGCCTAGCAAAGGGGACTGTCGGCAGCGGGATTTCAACCCCAGCATGCTGCGCAAAGAGTTCAAATCTTACTAGCGGCGAAGTAGAAATTTATTGCACATAAACACCGTAAAAATACGTGGTGTCTCTTGTTACTTGAAAAAAATCCCCAAGGTGAAAAAACAACGTGAGGAAAATGATGTTGAAGGCTTCAATTTTCTCACCAGTTCGAACTCCCATGATGTAGCAAATATTACAATCCCCTTAATTGCAATGAAATGTAGGGAGAAGCATGACGGTTAGTTGCCAATGGTTAACAAATTAAATTCCTAATTTTGTGAAAATGTTTCGAAAAGTTTAATAGGCAAAAATTTAAGTGTTAGCAGTGAAGGCTCAAGCAAGAGTCATGTCTATCCAACCTAATTCGTCAGTAAACCAAGCTCCATTCAAGTTCATCCATCTCTAAGCTACATCACCTTGATGCCCTAAGACGTATACGGTCTATTTACCAAGCATATTGAAATTTAAAGTTGAGTACATTAGCTTTCCTTGCTCCGACAGGTGTCCATAAGATTTTTATCAAGTTATTGACTTGATACTTCATTGATCCTCTATAAGCTCTAAATGCTCTATATTTTTATGGCATTAGTGTACTACATGTCCTAACATTTATTATAGAAGTGCAATCAAATCCTTAAACTTTCAAAAAGTGAAATCTTGCTTAAAATTTTTCAAATTTGTTCATTCAAGTTCCTTGATTTTAATCCATTCCATTTGACTATCAAAAAAAGCTGATGCGACTTTTTTTACCATATTTTTTTTTTTAAAATAGGTGTTGATGAGGTTGCTACATTGACATTAAAAAAACCGAAAAAAAGGAAATAAATTGATTTCGAGATTTTATAAAAATAAAAACATGAAAAAAAAAAGAAAAAAAAATGGGGGAAGAATGAAACATAAGACAAGCTGAGAAGGATAGCGGCAGTTCCCGTAAAGGTGGTGGCGGCTTGGTGACCACCCATGCATCGGTGAGGGGCCGACATCCCTCACCGGACTTAGGAGCCAGGCACGGTGGCATCCCTTGTCACTTGCTGAGAAGGCCATTGGCTACTCTCGCTCCTCCGGTAATTACGGCTGCGACCCCTGGTCAGATCTACGACAAGAGGATGACCCTTGCACAGATCGGAGACGATGATCATAGCCCACATTGTCAAAGAAGATCGATGAAGGAAGTAGTGTTCGGCCGCGAGGTGGTTAATCTCTAGCGAATGGCGGACTTGAGCGAGAATAGAGATCTCGTTACCATGGGAACTTAGGAACCAGCACCAGCTATGGCTATTAAAAGAAGTGGTCAAATGCAAAAATCGATGGAAACTATTCTCGAGAATGATTTTCTCTTTAATTTTTCTTTTTTACAATTGATTATATTTTAATTGCAACATACAACATTTAGCTTTCAATATCTTTTAATATTTTTAGGGAAAATTCTAAATAAGAACTTGAAGTGCTCTCATTTTATTTTTTTTCAAATAAAGGTCTAAAGTGGATTTTATTTCAAATAAGAGTTTGAAGTATCGTCACTTTCTTAAATAAAGGTCTGAAGTTGTTATAGCTATTTCAAATAAGGGCATAATCTCGTCAGTTCGTCATCAAAATATTCAGGTCGATCATGGGCTAAATTTTAGTTAAATTATATTTAAAAAATTAAACAATAATTAAAAAATTCCTGCCCCATCACCGGTGGGATGGCGGCGGATGCCAACGACCATTTACCAGATCTGGATGAGGGTCACTAGTCCTTACGCAGGTTTGGCAACCCTCTTGTAGATTTGGTCGGCAAGGGTCGCTAGCCCTTGCCAAGGCACCAAAAACCCCGTCGTCCATCATGGTTGCCCCATCGATGATAGGGCAATAGCCATAGGCAAAGGGCCTATGTGTTTCTTTTTTTTTTTTTTCTTTTGTTTTTTCAAGTTTTAGTTTTTCTATGGAAAAAAAAAAAAAAAAAATTAAAAGACCAAAATGCTCTTGAATAGTCAGTGAGGTCAAGCCCTTCTTTAAGATTTATATATAGCCACTTTAAATCTTTATTTGAGATAATGTCCATTTTGGGCTCTCGTTTGAAAAGATAAGTACACTTCGAATCCTAATTTAAAACAACATTTACTTCAAACTCTTATTTGTTTGATGTAACATCCACATCAGCGCCTCTTTTTTTGAACAGCAATGAAAAAGACATGTCAACTTTTTCTTAACGAAATTGAACAGAATAAACAAAGCGAATTGATAAATGCGGAGTTATGTTTATCCATCGTTGATGTAGCCATTCCTCTCCAAGCTTCACAAGGCTCATTGCAGTCCAAAGCATCAGATCACCACACCGCCATGGATCACATCCGCTGAGCGCATGCTCGATGCGGGATGGCACAACAAATTTCCACGTACATACGCGCATTGAAACATTCAATTTCCTCAAAGTGACCTGTAATCGCTTTGATTCTTGTGTTTTGGTCAAAATAACATTTTCAACTCACAAAGTCTCCTCCTCCAAACCTAAAAGACATTTCAGTCATAGTCTTCAGAATTCGTCTGCTTCTTCCTAGGAAAGACTTGCCTTATTCTAAATTTGATAAGTTTGGCGCTGCCGGCCGACGGGAATATCACGAAGTACGCCTAATCCAATCATGTTTCCGTGCACAGCACTTTTCGGCAATATCATGTAACTTGTTGGTCCAAGTTCCAATTGTTAATGTCAGCAATTTATTCTTGATCTCATTTACTCGGACATTCTGTCGAACGGTTGTTCTTCTTTGCGTTTTTAATATAACTTCCGTTTTTAGACCCAAAAAAAAAATTGCCAACGATAAATGCAAAGTGTAATCATCCCCTTTCTTAGGAATTTATTGCTCAAAATAAAAGCTTAGTAGTGAAATTAATGGCTAGCCGACATAGATCACTTTATAAGATAGTAAGTTACTGGCGAAGTAAGGAACTTACCAACTTCGAGTAGAACATATTTTACCACTCAAAATAAAAACTTAGCAGTGAAATTAATAACTTAAGAAATTTAACTGATAAATTACCAACTTGGGTCTTGCTACGAGTTGGTAAGTTGATTACAAAGTGAGGAATTTGCCTTTGGAAATATAGCATTGGTTATTAACTTGCTATGGAAATCACCAACGTAGGCCCGCTTTTAGTATAGTAAGTTGCCAAAAATTTGAGGAGATTTGCTAACACCAAATTCAATCTTAAATTGTAAACTTCCACCATAAAAGTTAGTAAGTACCAGTGAAATTAGCAACATGTCTGCTCTCTCTTAGGGTAGTAAGTCTCCCATGAAGTATGAAGTTTATCAAAGGTCTTACTCAGTGAAAAGTTTATTAACTTATTTTGGAGGTTGTTGTTGTCTTTGGAGATTACCAGTACAGTTAAGGACTGTGAAAGCAGTAATTTACGAACTTAAGCTTCATTCCATCTAGATGATAAAATCATTATTTCGTTGGTTAGTTACTAATTAAGTGAAGGGGCCCAATTGTAAAGCTCTAAAAATCCATATTGTATTTTGTTGATAATTTACCGGTCAATACAGGCTCACTAAAACATCTACCGGTGGATATTAGACTTGAGAAAGGTACGCTTTTCGTTAGTAAATTATAAATTATTTCGACTGGAGAAAGAACACTGCCAATCAACTTTTACAAGAAACTTGTAAATGTGAACAATAACATATAAAAGAATGGAGAAAAATAATTTGATTAAACAATAACTACAAGAAAAAAATAAATATCGATGACAATATGAAAAAGTAACCTTTTTTTTTTTTTTTTTTTTTTAAATTGATGAATGTATAATAAAACTAATAAGGTATCTTAAGAGAAAAAAACACAATTAAGCAAAAAGGAAAATGCCTCAATGACAATAACGTTGACCAAGCTCCTAATAAAATAAAACTTTAGGTGGTCCTTACTGATACACGCACCATTCCGAATCATTATTTACGAGAGAGAGAGAGAGAGAGAGAGAGAGAGAGAGAGAGAGACTCGAATTCTATAAACAGTGCTGGTCTTCATCCTTGAGGCCGCAGTAGCTCAAGTTTCCATCTCATATGGCTTCAGGGATGCTCGGAATCCTTCTGCTGCTTGTTACGCTTCCACTTTCTGTCAAGGCTCAGGCCAACGGCAACCTCACCTTGGGCTCCTCGCTAACGGCAGATGACCAGAACTCTTCCTGGCTGTCGCCGTCGGGCGAGTTCGCCTTCGGGTTCCGGCCAATGGGACAAGGAGTTCATTTGCTGGCAATATGGTTCGAGAAGATAGAGGAGAAGACCATCGTCTAGTCAGCGAATGGCGATAATCAAGCGCTAGAAGGTTCGAAGATCCAGTTGACCACCGACGGCCAACTGATGCTTGTGGACCCAAATGGAACAGAGTTGTGGTCTCCTAGCCCGACCGTCACTGGTGTAGCGTATGCGGCCATGCTTGACACGGGGAACTTTGTCCTAGTTAGCCAGAACTATGTCAACTTGTGGGAGACGTTTAGCCAGCCGACCGACACAATGCTGCCTACGCAACAGTTAGATCAAGGGACTAAAGTTAACGCTCGCTACTCCGAAATGAATTATTCCACCGGGAGATTCCACTTCATGCTGGGAGACGACTGAAATCTCGCATTCTATGCCACTCCTAACCCATGGGATGCCTCAGATACTTACTGGGTCAGCAACACCGTAGGCAGCGGCTTCGGATTGATATTCAATCAAAGTGGTCAGGTCTACCTCACGGCTAGGAATGGAACAGTGCTCAAACTCATCACCTCAGGCACAATCCCGACCAGCGGATTTTACCAAAGAGCGATCCTTGAATACGACGGGGTCTTCAGGCAATATGTATACCCTAAGACGGAAAATTCAAGTTCTGGCTGGGCAATGGGCTGGTCAATGGTCTCTTCCCCGGTCCCTCCAAATATATGCACGAGCATCAGGCAAAATATCGGTTCTGGAGCTTGTGGCTTCAACAGTTACTGTTCTCTTGGAGATGATCAGAGGCCCCGATGCCTCTGCCCGCCCGGATATACTCAGTTAGATTCAACAAACGAGATGAGCGGATGCAAACGGGACTTTGTACCCCAGAGTTGTGATGGAAGTGGACCGGAAACAGACCAGTTCACTTTCCAAGACATGCTCAATACACACTGGCTACTGTCTGATTACGAGCGTAGTACGGGACAAACCGAGGACAGTTGCAGAGAGGCTTGCTTGGCTGATTGTTTTTGTGCAGTTGCTATTTTCAGCGGTGGAACTTGTTGGAAAAAGAAGATCCCTCTTTCCAATGGAAGGATGGATCCTAGTGAGGGTGGAAAAGCTCTTATCAAGGTCAGAATAAATAACTCGACTTCAATAAATACAGGTAATGGAAACAAGAATTCAACTCTGATTATCATCGGATCGGTGTTGTTGAGTAGCTCCGTGTTTGTGAACTTGCTTCTACTCCTTGTTACCTATTTAATTTATAGAAGCTCCCAATCTAGATATTATAAGTTGTCACGACCAGTCCAGATCAACCAAGTTACAGGCCCACGGACTTTCACTTATTAGGAGCTTCAAGAAGCAACAGATGGATTCAAAGAAGAACTGGGTAGGGGTGCTTTTGGAGTAGTGTACAAAGGTGTTCTTGGATCCGAGGATACAGACTTTGTGGCAGTAAAAATGTTGGCAACAAGGACCAGAGAAAGTGAAAAGGAGTTCGAAAGAGAAGTGAGTGCAATTGGCCAAACTAACCACAAGAACTTGGTGCAGTTGCTTGGATTCTGCAATGAAGGTCAACACCAACTACTGGTGTGTGAATTCATGAGCAACGGCACTTTGGCGGATTTTCTATTCGGCACTTCAAGGCTCAGCTGGTACAAAAGAATAGAAATTGCCCGTGGTGTTGCACAGGGGCTCTCTTACTTGCATGACGATTGCACGAGGCATATAATCCACTGCGACATCAAGCCACAAAATATTCTTCTTGATGGCTCTCTCGCTGCAAAAATATCAGACTTCGAATTAGCTAAGCTCTTGATGGCAAACCAAACACGAACCACCACTAGAGTCAGAGGAACCAGGGGTTATTTAGCGCCAGAATGGTTTAGGAATATGCCTATTTCTAGCAAGATAGATGTTTACAGCTTTGGCATTTTATTGGTAGAGCTCATCTGCTGCAGAAAGAACTATGAGCCGGAAGCGGAAATTGAAGCTCAAATTGTACTGGTCGACTGGGTGTATGACTGCTACCACGACGGGACCGTACTTAAGCTAGTGGAAAGCGACGAGGAGGCATCGAGTGACATAAAGAGGGTGAAAAGATTTGTGATGATAGCATTGTGGTGCATCCAAGAAGACCCAGCTTTGAGGCCAGCCAAGAAGAAAGTCACTCAGATGTTGGAAGGAGCTCTTGAAGTCCCAGTACCTCTAGTTCCAAGCTCTTTTATCAGTTCAATATGATTTTGCTTATTCAGACAAGTGGTGTCCGTAATCTTGAATTGTATTCTCCTTAGGATATTTGATGATGCAAATTCCAAATAAAAATAATCCCCAAGGTCAAAAAACGAGGTGAGGAAAATGATGTAGCAAAATTTGAACTACCATGATGTAGCAAAAATGGCAATCCCCTTAATTACGATTATATGTAGTGATTAGCATAATTGTTACTTGCTAAGGATTAGCAAATTAAATCCCTAATTTTATGAAATGTTTTGAAAAGTCTAATAAGTGAAAATGTAGGTGTCAACAATGATTTCCCAAGTGGAAACCGTGTCTATCTAGCCCAATCCGTGAGTAAAGCAAGCTCCATTCAAGTTCATCTATCTCTAACCTTCATCACCTTGATGTCCTAAAAGGTACCCAGTTTTGTTCCGTTAATCATGTACCAAGCATTGAATTAAGGTTTAAAGTCGAGTATGTTAGCTTTCCACACCCCCAATGGGCCTCCATAAGATTTTGTTTAAGTTATTGATTCGATACTTCACTAGTCCTTTATTAGCTTTAAATGCTCTATATTTTTAAGGAATAAGTGTTCTAAAAGTTCTAAAACTTATTAGGAAAGAATAATCCAGTCATAAAATTTTCGAATAAAACAATCAAATCTTAAAATTTGTTAAATTGTTTTAATTAAGCTCCTCTATTAAGTCTATTCAGTTTCGCTAACGGAAAAAAACTAACATGGTTTTCTTTTAATCATTTTGTGAAGAAAGAGATGTTGATAAGGTTGTTACATCAGCCATTTCAGGAAAAATAAAAGAAATTAAAGGGAAATTTTGATTTTGATATTTTTAGAAAAATAAAAATCTTAATAAAATAAAAAAAGAGGAAGGTTAAACATAGGAGAAGCTGAGAAGGGCGGTGATAGTTCCAGTGAAGGTGATGGTGACTTGGCGGCCACCGACACACTGGCATGGGGCCGGCGTTGCTCGTCGGACTTGTTGATGAGGACCTTGCCACCAGCTACTCTTGCTCCTCTAGCAATGAGGGTTGCAACATTTGCTTAGATCGACAGCCAAAGGACGGCCCTCACCCAAATTTGAGGCGATGGTCACATCCCAAGACGTCAAAGGAGATCAAAGAAGGTAGCGGTGCTCGACCGTGAGGTAGTGGACCTCTGGTGACTAGTGGGTTTGGGCGAGAATGGAGATCTTGCTGCATTGGAAGCTTAAGAACCAGCGCTAGTTATGGTGGTGAAAAGAAGTAGCCAGATGCAAAAATGTTGGAGACGAAAGTGCTTCTTAATAATGATTATATATATTAATTGCAACATACAACATTTGCCTTTAATATCTTTTAATATTTTTTTCTTAAAAGAGATGATGTGGCAATTACAACAGCACCTGTGTCTTTGAACAAAAACGAAAAGCCATATTAGTTTTCTCTATTAGTCATATTGGAGAGAGAGACTTGATTGCATCATTTGAATAAGTTTAGGACTTAATTGTACTCTTTTAAAATGTGAGTACTCGATCACAAATTTATGCCAAATCTTAGAACCTCTGCTGCGCTTATCCATATTTTTATTAACTCCTGTAAGCAAATTTTCACGGTGCATGTGCAGAAGAATGTTTATTCATCATCAATGAATGTAACCATCCGTCTCCATGCTGCACAAGTTTCATTGCAGTCTAAACATTAGAAAATTACAACACCTCGGATAACATCCATTGAGCGCATGCTTGACCTGGGACTCCACAGCAAATTTCCACGTAAGTTCGAGCACCTGCGGTTATGATTGAAACATTCAATTTCCAGGAAGTAGTTGGGGGTCTCGGCATTCTTCTCCATCATTTTCGACTCACAAAGTCTCCTCTAAAACTAAAAGATGTTTTAATGTCTTCTAAGTCTGTCTGTTTCTCCTTGAGAAATTTCTGGGTCCCCAAGCCAACTTGCCTCATCCTAAATTTAATAAGTTTGCGGCGCCGCCTGCCGGCCAACGGTGAAATTACGAAACACGCCTCCTTCAATCATGTTTCCCATACACGGCACTTTTCTAATATGATTAAATATTATAAATCTTGTCAGTAATATCATAATTTGTTGCTCCAAGTTCTGACAAACAGGAAAACCGTCCAAAAATCTTAAATCTAATGTATTTTTATTAATTCAATCATAAATCTTTCAATTTTGTCAATTAAGTTTTAAACACTTTTCATCTTTTATCAATTAAGTCTATTTAATTAATTTTTGCCGGAATTCGCTAACATAGATATTGTTTGTCCTACGTGGCACGGCTGGCCCTAATGTGGTTAAAATTTATTATTTTTTAAATATTTTCGAATTTTTTAAATTTTTTTAATGTTTATTTTCTTTTCTTTTCTTTTTCCCTCCCTTTCTCTTCTTCCTCTCTACTGGTCATGCAGCATCCAATGACTAGCCAAAGGCTACGAACAATGAGCGTTGGCCTTACCAGCCTCAAGTAAGGTTCGCCTTGCCGGCCTCATCAAGGTCATCCCTCGCAAGGCTTGCCCTTGCTCGCTTGCTCTTGCAAGGGCAAGCCTTGCACGCGGCCAACTGATAACTCTATAAAAATAGAGTTATTTACCTATTTTAGGCAACAATTAATGCAATATCTATGAGAAAATATTTGGATTTCCTTCTGATTATTTGAATTTTCCTTATTTATGCAGAATAATGATATATGGAGAAGATAAGGAAAAAGATGGCAAAATCGAGGAATTTAAATCAAGCAGCAGTGGGAGATAGATATCAAATCAAAATCCTCTGATTTACTCCCTAATTTTGTGCGCAATTGCTTAGAGATAAGAATCTTGGATATATTCTATGAAGAGCAGAATAAAGAGAGAAAGAGCAGCTAGGTTTTAGAGAGTTTTTCTGTTAGATTGTTTTTTCATTGTTCTGAGATATTTTCAAGTATTTTGAAGAGAAGACAAAAGTGGTAACAGAATTCTTGTTCTTCGATTCAAGATGCTGAGTTTAATTTATATTTATATTTCTTCATCTACTATGTTCTAATTTTCTTTTGTTAGGGCTACGATATAGCCTAACCATGATGATGTGAATTTTATGATTTTTATGTTTTATAATTGATTTCATTCATGTGAGTTATATATTATTGTGCTTAATGCTTTTGAGTGACTGGCCACCACTTGAATGATCTGATGTGTATGTTTGAGACTCGAGAAGTGATAATATGCAATTGCTCATTATAATATATAACCATGAATTAAACGTGGATAGAAATATACCGCGTTATTTGTGTAGCTTTCGGTGATAAGGTGATCCAAAAGACTCATTGTAAGCCGGGAATATTCATAGTTTTTAATGCACTCATGTTTATTTTAATTCACATAGAGATATAGTGGATTAATAAACTGAGTAGGTTTGCTATACCTAGAGATAGGATAGTAAATAGGTTAGGAAATTCCGCTATCACATGTTTGATATCGTTCTTGTATTCACAACAATCTGAAATTCATATCTAGTGGTTATGGTGAAATCGGATGCTCTAACATATTTATCCGATCGATTTACTGCATTTAGTCTACAAATTTCGTTTTTTTTTATTTATTCTCAATTATATTTTGATCTGTTAGATAAATTTTAGAGTTAATCTATTTTAGTATTTAATTAGTTTATTAATCATCGATCTTCGTGGGACGATATTCTTTCTCATCATTATATTACTTGTTCGACACGTTCACTTGCGTTTATAATTTTATGAACACCAACCAAGCCAACCCTCGTGTTTTTCGAGTGGAGGCATGGCTTGACCTCGCCTGCTACGAGCGAGGCTTGCCCAAGGCTTGCAAGGTCATCCCTTGCTAGATCCTAGTGAGCACAACCTCGTGTGAGGCCAGTGAGGCCAACCCTTGCTAGTTCCCGACGTGGGTGACCTTGCCTGAGGTTGGCGAGATTGACCCTAATTGGTCGTTGCCTCTGGCCAATCGCCGGAGGCTGGGCGACTGACAGAGATGAAGAAGAGAGTGAGAGGGAGGGAACAAAAGACAAGAAAAAATTTAAAAAAATTCGAAAAATATTGAAAAAATAATAAAGTTTGTCCACATCAGCGCCAAATGTATCACAAAGGATGGCTAATGTCCTTGTCAGCAAATTCTTGCCAAAATTGGCTGGAGGACTCAATTGGTAAAAAGTGAAAATATTTAAGACTCAATTGACAAAATTAAAAGGTTTAGGACTGAATTAGTAAAAGTGCAATATGTTTAAAAAATTCTGGACAATTTGCCCACCAACCAACTGATGGTAATTTATGGACAATGTTAGCAATTTACCAACATTAAATGCAAGAATAAATTATCATTTTTCTTAGGAATTTATCACTTAAAATAAAAACTTAGCAATGTCTTAATAACTTCACCGGTGAAATCAATAGCTTATCAAAATAGATCAACTAATAAGATGATAAGTTATTAATGGAGTAAGGAACTTACCAACTTCAAATAGAACGTAATTTACCACTAAAGATAAAAACTTGGGAAAAGTATCAAAAAGTCTTAAATGTTATGAAATACATGAATGAATATTCATTATATTCATCTTATCTAATGTACTTATTATGGTACATTTGTATCATACATTCTAAGTACATCTCTTTATACAATGAACGTTCATATCCCTTATCTAATACATGTATCATTCGATACATTGATATTAATGATAAGTACATTCTTGTTCTCCTATAAATAGGAGTTTAGTTTTGATGTACAACAACAACCATCAGAATAAACAGTCACACCCTCTTCTATGGCTTTCTCTTTTCAATCTCTTCTCTATTATATATTCATCGCAACACAATATTTTACAACACTAAATTTATTGTATTGGCACAAATTCAGTTATAAACTTTTCAATTAGATCAATTTAGTCATAAACATTTTCACATTGGCACTAATTCAGTCTATTCGATTAATTTTGCCAGCCGACGCTAATGTGGATGATGGTCAATGGTCGAATGCTAACGTGGCAATTTTTAAATAATTTTTTAATAATTTTTTTATTTTTTTCAAATTTTTTATTAATTTTTTTCTTTTCTTTTTTTTTCCTTTTCCTTTTCTTTTTCCTTTACTTTTCTCCCTTATTCCTCCTTGGACTTTTAGTGGCTGGCAAGCCTCTGGCAAGGAGCTCTCCATGGTTGATGGCGAACGGTAAGAACTCTCCCTGGTTGTTGTTGTCGAGCGAGTTCGCCTTTGGGTTCCAGAGAATGGGAACAAGATCTCATTTGTTGGCTATATGGTTTGAGAAGATAGAGGACAAAACCATAGTTTGGTCAATGTATGGCGATGATCTAGCACCCGAAGGTTCGAAAATCCAGTTAACTACCAACAGCGGGTTCGTGCTTACCGACCCGAGAGAGAGAGAGAGAGAGAGAGAGAGAGATGGTCTTTTGGCCTAACCGCCACTAGCTTAGCGTATGTGGCTTGTTGAATTGCGCGGCGTAGCACTGATATCACTTGTTGAGTTGTGAAGCGTGACTATAATAAATACTCTTTTTAATATTACAAGAGCACTTAATACACCATTCTCACTAAACACAAAACGGACTCTTACACTCACGCCACACTCATTTTACACACGCTACACCCTTATAGCACTTTGGACTTCCTACACTCCTCATGCTCTACTCTTTGCAACTCTTCACTCACTCACATACACCCACAACACACTCTACATGACCACCTCTGAAGACCCCACTCATACACAAGACCCCCTACACTCTACACTCACGACACTTTATACAACACCCTACACTCCACACGCAAGGGGCAAGAGCCCCTATTTATAGGGTGTAAAGTCGGTCAATGAACTGACTTCCACACCAAAGTATCTCCTCCTATTATTATTTTGTTGCAACTTGCTGACCCATTTGTCAACAATTGCAGTTATGAAATTTGGAGAAAAATTTGGAAGAGTATAGATAGAGAGATAGATAGAGAGAGAGAGAGAGGCGGTGCCTCTTCAACACTTCCCCTCACCGACTACTCTCTCTCTCGATTCGGATGTAACACTATGTTAAGTTGCTTTTCGGCATCTGCTATCGTCTTCTTCCTTTATCCTCTCATGCTCCTTGGCTTCACCCACTTCTAGTGCTAGCTGCCCTGATTTAATACTATCTATTGTAGCTTCAACTTGCTCTTCGACTGCGTCCTTCAACTTAGCTTTGTGAAGCTTGAATTTTTGTAATGCATGTTAATTATGCCTTTTACTCTCCCTTTCCTTTGTCTCACACAATTCGACCTTCGTATTCAGCATATCTCTTGTGAGAATTTGGAGATTGGAACTCCTTTGATCAAGCCTTTTATTTGTGACTTTCATTTCATGCTTCAACCGATTTAGTCCCATCGAAAGCACTTTAGTGGAGATATCTTGATCCTTTTTCTCATGGAATTTCTGCTCCTTGATCTTATTCCACTGATCCTTGCACCACGGTATGTAGGGTGAGATGGCCTCCTTTTTTAAGAGAATCCCTACAATTTCTCCTTTAGGTGTTCTTTGTCTCTCCCAATATGACCAATTGGGAACTTCACAGTGGACTTGAATTCCTTAAGCTTCTGCAACTTCTTAAACTCATATCGTAACTTCTCGAGCTCTCTTTCTTTTGCTTTGAGCTCGCGATCCTTCTGCCTTAGCATTTTATCTCTTTTTCAACATCTTCTCCATCTTCACATTTTCAATTCTCAGCTTCTTCATCATTTCCTACACTCTTGCAATTTCTTCTCACGACTGCTTGTTAGTGTCGTTAGTTGCTTCTTCGAGTTTTCCCTTGGCTTGCTCTTCTTCGGGGTCGCGATAGGAGCCGTTGAATCATTTGACTCAACTATACAATCAGTTGCTAACTCTTCTCGATCCTTCAATGCAACTGACATTTGGAAGTCCCATTCTTCTTCACTTTCGATCTCCTTCTTGCAGGAAATGACGACATTTCCTTCTTCCGGCCTTGCTTTGCCTTTTGTTGCTCTCATCCTCATCCTATCATCGTTGCCATCTCAACGAGCTCCCCTGGTTAATAACTCTTTCCTTTTAGTTGCCTCCACCAATCTTTATGACTTTTCAATGGTTTGCCATCTCTTATGCCTGCTCCAATTCTAGTCTAACTCTTGAACCCTCTCTTATTACTAAAGAGGGCACTTTCAACATCCTTAACTGAGACCTTAGAAATTTGTTTATCTAAGGCTTCTCGATTGGCCAATATATTCTCCAACTCAATTAGAGTTGGCTCATTTAACCACCCACTAGTAGCCATAACAAAACCATTATACTCTGGCCTTAACCCATGAATTATTATTCTTCTCATTCTTGTCTCAAAGATGGCATTATGAGGATCTAACTTTGAAATTTCTTCGCAAATAGATTTTACTTTAGAGAAGGATTGACTCACTATCATATGTTGTTGCGAAATTGAGAGGAGCTTATTCTCTAGGCATTGTAACTTGGCATCGTTTGTTCTCACAAACAGCGCCGCCAAGTTATCCCAGGCCTCCTTTGGGTCTTCGCACTCTTTAAGTGTTAACAATAATTCATCTTCCACAATTATAGCAAGAACATAAAAAGCCTTACTTGATTTGACATTCCACTTTCTTAATTCGCTATTATTTGTGGGTGGTGTGGTGTTGCTATCACCAATAATCTCTCATAAATTTTGACCTTGCAAGTAATACTTTGCATGCAGGTACTCCAATTATTATAATTGAAGTTGTTGAGCTTCTCCAAGCCATTTCCCAACTCAAGAAATCCGCCATCGAGACTTGACTATAATGCCCCACACTATATCAAGTAAGCCTAGTCCTAGACCAACCAACTTCACAATCCCAGATCGTGCACCGGTAGAACTCCGGTGTACTCCGCTCCTTGGCTCGACGATCCCTGATTGCCTACTCACTTACAATGGTCCCCAACCACCTAAGCTCTAATACCACTTGTTGAATCGTGCGGCGTAGCACTGATACCACTTGTTGGGTTGCGAAAGCGTGACCATAATAGACACTCTTTTTAATATTACAAGAGCACTTAATTACACCACTCTCACTAAACACAAAACGGACTCTTACACTCACGCCACACTCACTCTTCACACGCGACATCCTTACAGCACTTGGACTTCCTACACTCCTCATGCTCTATTCTCTGCAACTCTTCACTCACTCACATACATCCACAGCACACTCTACACGACCACCTCTAAAGACCTCACTCATACACAAGACCCCTTAGACCCTACACTCACGACACTTTACACAACACCCTACACTCCACACACAAGGGACACGAGCCCCTATTTATAGGGTGTAAAGTCGGTCAATGACCCGGCTTCCACATCAAAGTATCTCCTCCTATTATTATTTTATTGCAACTCGCTGACCCATTTGTCAACAATTGCGGCTATGAAATCAGGAGAAAAATCTGGAAGAGTAGAGAGAGAGAGGCGGTGCCTCTTCACATGGCCATGCTCAACACGGGGAACTTCATCCTAGCGAGCGCAAACCACGTCAACTTGTGGGATTCATTCAGCCAATCGACAGAGACGATACTACCTACACATTAGTTAGATTTTGGGGCTAATGTTAAAGCTCACTATTCCGAAATGAATTGCTCCACTGGGAGATTCCTCTTGGCACTGCAAGCTGACAAAAATCTCGTGCTCTATGCCACTCCTGCCTCGCTGGCCATCTCATATTCATACTGGCTACCGGCATCCTAGGTGTCGGCTTCCGGTTGATATTCAAATAAAGTGGTCAGGTCTACCTCACGTCTAGGGATGGAACAATACTCAATATTGTCACCTCATATGAAGTTCCAAGCAGCGGATTTTACCAAAGAGCGATCCTTGAATATGATGGGGTCTTTAGGCAATATCTCCACCCAAAGATGGCAAATTCGAGTTTTGGTTGACCAATGCGCTGGTCGATGGTCTCTTCCCTGGTCCCTTCAAATATATGCACAAGGATCACACGAGATACAGGTCCTAAAGCTTGTGGTTTCAACAGCTATTGTACTCTTAGAGACGATCCGATTTAGAGGCCCCGATGCCTTTGCCCACCTGGATATACTCTGTTAGATTCAACGAATGAGATGAACGGATGAAGACAAGACTTCATATCACAGAGTTGCGATGAAAGTAGGCCTGAAAAAGACTAGTTTGCTTTGCCTGACATGCTCAATACAGATTGGCCGCAGTCTGCTTATGAGGTCAGGGCATTGAAAACTGAGGACTGGTGCCAAGAGGCTTGCTTGGCTGATTGTTTTTGCGCAATCGTTGTTTTCAAAGACGGAAATTGCTGGAAAAAGAAGATCCCTCTTCTCAATGGTAGGAAGGATCTTAGTGTGGGTGGAAAAGCACTGATCAAGGTCCAGATGGATGACTCAACTTTGACATCTACAAGAAACGGCCAGAAAAAGAACAAGAACTCAACTCTGGTGATCATCAGATCAGTGCTGTTGAGTAGTTCTATGTTTTTGAACTTGCTTTTACTCCTCATTAGCTATTTAATTTATAACAACTTCCAATCTAGGGATTCTTAGTTTTCACAACCAGTCCAGATTAACCAAGCCACACGCATGCGGACTTTCAATTATCAGGAGCTTCAAGAAGCAACAGATGAATACAAAGAAGAACTGGGTAGGGTTCTTTTGGAACAATGTACAAAGGTGTTCTTGGATCCGAGGATACAAACTTTGTGGCAGTAAAAATGTTGGCGACAAGGATCGGAGAAAGCGAAAAGGAGTTTGAAAGAGAAGTGAGTGCAATTGGCGAAACTAACCACAAGAACTTGGTGCAGTTGCTTGGATTCTGCAATGAGGGTCAACTTCGATTACTGGTGTATGGATTCATGAGCAACGGCAATTTAGCAGATTTTCTTTTGGGCTCTTCAAGACCCAGCTGGTACAAAAGTATAGAAATTGCCTATGGTGTTGCCCGCGGCCACTCTTACTTGCATGACGATTGCACCAAGCACATAATCCACTACGACATCAAGCCGCAAAATAATTCTTCTTCATGGATCTCTCACTACAAAAATATTAGACTTCAGATTGGCAAAGCTCTTGATGGCGAAGCAAACAAGAACCACCACTGGAGTCAGAGGAGCCAGAGGTTATTTAGTGCAGGAATAGTTAGGGAATATGCTAGCAAGGAAGTGTTATAATAAATTTTATTATTCTAAATGTGATCCCAATTTTATATTTCCCAATTAATTAATTACCTAATTTATTATCAGCATTTATTACGTGATATTTGCCAATTAATATATTACCATAACGGTCTTGATGGAAAATGTTGGTAACATAAGAAATGGAATAAAACGTTAGGTTGTTTAATTCAAACCCCATTACTACAAAAAACACATCATCACGTTTGAGGAGTATTAGCTAGTGGAATAGATTTGGTGTTTCCATATTTGCATATCGATCGAGCTTTGTGGATCCATCCAAGTTTTTAGGGTTTTCCGCATTAGATTTTCATCAATGGTTGGAGGTATGTTGATTTTTACATTTTCGCAAATCGATCCCAAATTTTTGTATGAATTTATGATAAATCGGAATCGTTAGGTTTTATTTAGATTTAGTCTTACAGTTGGTATTAAAGCATATATATAATCTCTGCCTTGGTGAAAATTTTGGATGTTTTGTATGTTTTCACTGAAAATTCGGATCTTTGGTGGTTTGGAGCAAAATTTCAAATTCCGATCAAATTCGGGCAATCCACCAATGCGATAATGGTTATTTGGCATATTACTGATCATCAAAGGTTAATTGAGCGGTGAAACTTTTGATGGTTAGGGTTTTAGGGCAAATCATTTTAGACTTAATTCTAGTCAATTTGTTGGTCGTTTTTGCTGGATCTTGAAACTATGCATTCCTCTCGAGATTGTCTTCGAGATCCATTGATTAATTTGATTGAACATGGGCTATGGATGAAGATTGAGTGGCGAAACAGTGGCTGGTCGTGGCGGAGTAGCGGCGAAAGAAAGAAATTCTCGAAGAGAAGGCCGTTGGACGTGCCCAAGCGAATGGAATGGGTGCGTGTCAGTGGGTGCATGCAACGAGGGGAGCTGTAGGCGTGTGCACGCCACAAGTCGGCACGTGCTTTTGTCCCTCTGCATATTTTTGGATTCCAATTCTGCCCTTTGCTGCCTAAATTATGATTTAACCCCTCCGCATAAAGAAAAATCACGGTTTTGCCCTGGTTGCATAAAATTCCAGTTTCACCCCCTTTGGGCGTGAAAATTTACGATTTTGCCCTTTTGGTCATAAAATTCATGTTTCACCCCTTACAAGTGAAATTCCAATTCTACCCTTGCGTGTAAAATTACAGTTTTAACCATTTTACATGTTATTTTACTGTTTTGCCCTTACATGCAATTTTTGAATATTTTCTAGTAGAATTAAATATCTAGTGATCTATATATATTTAATTAATTGAAGATTAGTCACAACATCTTTGATTATATTAAACTATATACATTAAGAGTCTATGGACCACATCCAATGAAAGGGCATTGCATGTTATTAGTCACATTAATTTTATGAAATTTATCCCACATGAATTTTCAATATATTAATGTAATTGATTAAGATAAAATATTATTTTATCTTTCTTAATTTACCCACAAGGATTAATGAAGGGAATATAATTTGATAGTTCATCATGAAGTAATTATTACTCTATTTAAATTAGAAACTTAGCTCATAAGCAGTTTTTGATGTTATGTGATTCATATTTTATATCATGTTTTACATTGGTAAAATATGATTTAAGTTTATTTGCCTCAAATATATTGATACATAAGTTTTTCTTTGATTATAATGCGGTCTTACCACCTACGATTAGTTCTGATATAATTGTTCCCGAGTTTAATGGAAATAACTATAAAGAATAGAGGGAATTAGTTCTTCTCCAATTGAGATGCATGGATCTTGATTATGCTTTACGGTCAGACAAACCACTTGAACATACTAAGGATAGTACTCGGGTTGAATATACTCTTTATGCACAATGGAAGCGGTCCAACCATCTCAATGTGATGTACAAAAAAAAAAAAAAAACTATCTGCTAGTGTTCATGGTTCAGTCATTCACCATAACAATGCTAAGGAATTGTTGGAGACTATTAATGCACAATTTGAGTTTTCAAAGAAGGCACATGCCATGACCCTAATTATAAAA